>OX038879.1:17334762-18571905 GCA_943789525.1 Agriphila geniculea
GTGGTTAAATTAAGTTGTATTCAGATTAATAGAGATATTTTCTAAATTATGCCGTTACCGAAATTGAGAAATAATATTCAGGTAAGTATAAAAAGTTGAAAAGATCCGTGATTAAAGTATTCGGTGGGCACGTTGACTTTATTACCTATCATTCAGTTGAAAATGAGGGTTTGCATCGGGTTGTATATAAATTGGAGTTGTCAAGAGAATGGTTCGACGGGACCGGTCGGTGACGGGCACCTCGTTACTGGAAGGTCGTTGGTTGGTCGTCGTTACCTTTTTGCTCGTGTCAGCCGTCGTCCAATTAATCAGTGATATGACGCGTGACACGGCGTAATGAGAGCCGGGGACGGGCCGCGTGCGCATGCAAATGCCACTGGCCACAGTGATCATTACATTACACCTCACGAGAGGCTAAGTGATTGAAATGACTTAACCGCGCAGACAAAAAAATATTACTTAGAGTAAACTATCATGTTTCTTTTAGTGTTTAAAGAAGCGGTGCACGGTGCTGTTTGCGAAACTGAGTAAAGCAAAAGCCTGTTTAAGTGAGGAAGAATCCTAGGTCCCTATGAGATCCCAGATAGCCAGCTTTCATCTGATTTTTCTTCTCTAAAATATTCGTTTGTGGAAATGTGACCGTCTAAATAGACATCGAAATGTAAATGGATTAGGTTTTTTACTCTTTGATTTATATGGAGCAAAAAGTTTATCTGAAGTTGAATTTTATTGTTCTCCTGGGAGCCCAATCAACAAAGGTTCGAGTCCAAGACAATCTAGGTGGTCGTCGTCGGTGTG
This sequence comes from Agriphila geniculea, assembly GCA_943789525.1. Taxonomy (NCBI): domain Eukaryota; kingdom Metazoa; phylum Arthropoda; class Insecta; order Lepidoptera; family Crambidae; genus Agriphila; species Agriphila geniculea. The sequence continues at coordinate 17,335,561 of OX038879.1, forward strand.
CCCCCCAGTTCGCCCGTGAGAGCATTCGGCCACCGACACAGTTATTTGCAGTATTCGTAAATTTGTTCAAAGTGGTTTAGTTTTCGTAGAAGTGAATGAGGAATTTACCTCACAGAGGCTGTATGCCTCTTCAACTGTTTTTATTTATGGCCAGTAACTACCTAACTACGTCTAAATGTGAAATGGAAAGGGGTGAATCGAGAGTGTAAGTAACCATGTTGGTGGTAAAAGTATTATCGTCGAAAAACCTCTTTTTTTACACCGATTTAACTCAACCATAGAGGGTCATGTATTGTGATAAATATTGAAATCAAAAATTTATACACATTCATTATTTTAGAAACAAAGATGTGGGCTGGAATATTGCTGTCCGATTTGAACCCTTTACTATAAGTTCATGTAGATGAAATAGAAAAGATGAAAATGCGCTGTATAAAATACTTGTCTCGAAGTCGAAGGTACAATCTTTAAAGATCATTACGCATCAACAGTTATAGGTTATCTATGTTTGACATGTCATTATCCCGTTACATACCCGTCGCAAAAGATATTATCTACTTACATTACCTTCATAGCACTTTACTATCGATTCAGTGGATTTGCCGTCATCGATCGATCTTAACACCAGGCACAAGTTATAACGCTGACTGAATTATTTTATTTTTCAATTAATTATGGTTTATAAAAATACTTAATACATCCTATCTATTATAATATAACCATAGGGTTACAATGAATTAAAATTAAACCTTTTTATAAGAAACCTAGATGTTTTCAATAAAAAATTCTTAATTTTTAAAAAATCTGTTTCCGAGCTTCTTAAAACGGAAACGTCTTAAGAAGTGGTTACTCTTTTATAATGTTCTTTTTGTGTAACGTATTTTATTTAAATGTTTGCGAAAGTTAATAATCATTGTGCATGCTGTGAACGCTTTTATGTCATATCAATCCCCAATTATCAGCAAATCTTCTCATAGCTAACATGTCGATTTTCTTAAATTAATAATGTAACAGTAGTCACCTTTACTTAAGTGATCACATTTAAATGCCGACCTTCACTAATTTCATCAAAGATACGAAAACGATTAGGTACATTCTGCATGCCAATGCTTTACTATACTCAAATAAGGGAGTTCCCTCCCAAAAAGCATTTTGAAGTGAAGCAGTGCAAACTTGCAGTGATAGCGAAGTTTTAAAAAAACCTACCTCTAAAAAGCAAGAAATAATATTCGTAATAATAAAAGGGGCTGGAGTACCTACAGATTCCTTTTTTTATTCTAAAAGCCCCACCCGACTTCAATAGACGTGTTTTTATTATTACGAATATTATTTCTTGCTTTTTAGAGGTAGGTTTTTTGAAGTCGGTTTTTTGTTTTTTTAAACAATTTTTTCTTTTTTTCTTTTTAGTGTAGGTACCTTGTAGGTAAATTATTTAGGTAGTAAAATCGGCTCAGCCTAACGTGAGATAATCGCGAAGAAACATACATCCATACGGGTCAAACTGAAAACCTTCTTTTTTAAGTCGGTTAAAGAACTACACACATATCCCTCTTCAAAAAAAAATCTTATTCAGTTCATAAACAAAGAAGTAATACGACCATTATCATCGAGGTAATTCACACAAAATCATACTATTTTCGTGCTTTTTTCAAGATTACTTGAAAAGTACTGAACCGATTTCCAAATTTTAAAAAATGGGACCAACTTGGGAGTTTACCTAATGTAATAACGTTTAAATCTTTTCAATCGGTCCAGCCGTTTTTGAGTAATCGGTGGACATACACAAAAAAAAAAACAAATGTACAGACGAACAGAGAACCTCCTCCTTTTTGGAAGTCGGTTAAAAATCATAAAAAATGTCACCATAAAATCTTCTATCGTACATTTCACTTTTGCTACGGGCGACGAACTTTAAATTGTGATAAAAAACAAATAACTTGCGACTTCCGGACAATTTTTATTTCGAAAAATCCCGCATGTGTGTGGTAGGTCCATAGATTTGCATGGATTAGCTGCGTTCGGAAATACGTATGTACGGAATTCCCTAACGAAATTCCGTCTGTATGTGGCCAGCCTAAGCGTGGCCACATTCAGACGGAATTTCGATCGAAATTCGGAAACGGAATCATTCTGAACGCAGCTAATCCATACAAATCTACCACACACATTGGGATTTTTTCGTCCGGAATTTTTATTCATTTTCGATATTCCGTTTCGGAATTCCGAATCGGGATTCCGTCTATATGTGGCCGGTTTAAAAAACAAAACATTCTATTTTAAAATATTTCTGAGTTGCCAGATATGCAAAACTTGTGCAAAACTTTCAGAGTTTAATCTGTAAGTGTACTTTCACCAAATAATAAATTGTTCGAAAGCAATCGTGGTGGTCCGCGATTGGGAATTTTTAATAATGGCAATTTGAGCCAAACCTAATTGGCAACCTCCGGTTTTGAAAGATAATTTCTATATGCCAAATAGGAACAACTCGTTTGATCACACGTTTGCAATAAATTATAAAGATTTATTGATGTTGTGTGAGAATACATAATTCTAACGTTAAGTAAATGCCTTCCTCCTTACAGTAGAAATCTACGAGATAGTAGGTACCTACCTTCGCTACGACTTTAAATGAAAAACAAAAAATATATAATAATGTACTTAAAATATTTTTTTGTTTTTCGTTTAGCAGCATTTCGAAAGTTATAGGGCCTATATATAAGTGTCCAAGCATTTATTTATTATTTAGTAGAACTGAAGTTGAATAGAAGTTGAACGTGATTTAACTCTACCTAAAGGACTACCTCTACAACATGTTTGGTTACCGATGTCGGAGCTTTTAAAGGTAGATAATATGATCAATTTTATCGACAAAACCCCCCACATGTTGGGGTCTATCCCCTCTCCTGTTGGAATGACCGGCATTTTAAATTTGACTTTTTATTTTAGATGGCACTGCCGAAAAATATTAATTTCTCCGTACTTAAAAGTCCTACAGTTATAAAAAAATATTTTTCAAACAAAACTTTTAACTGTAATACGTCATAAAAAACTACTAAAATAAATTATAATCCAAAATTAGTGTGCTTTTTTTAGTTTTTCTCACAGATCTCAAAAACTAGGACATTAATGTGCAATTTTTTTGCATTTTTATAATACACAGAAATATTATCTACAAAAAGATTTCAAAATAATTGCTCTGAATTGCATATTTCGAGAGTTATTGTTATTTGAATATGTACGTAACCAATAATTTTTTTTTTCAATAATAGACAAATTTTAAAATCATATTCATCAGTTGTTAAATTAAGTTGATAATTTTATCTGAAGACTAGCGGCCGCCCGCGGTTTCACCCGCGTGGCTCCCGTTCCCGTTCCCGTGGGAATATCGGGATAAAAAGTATCCTATGTTTTAATCTAGGCTATCAACTATCTGTGTGCCAAATTTCAACCAAATCCGTTTAGTAGTTTTTGCGTGATTGAGGAACAAACATCCAAACCCACAAACTTTCACATTTATAATATTAGTTCATTTATCTTTAGATATAATAAAAATTATATCTGAAGATAAATGTCATTGAACCACAAAAGCAAGTATTTATGAGTTTTGAATTTTGACCATTTTCGCAAATTAAGTTTAGTGCTTGTAATGTAAGGGTCATATTCTAACAACAATAACTCTCGAAATATGCAACTCAGAGCAATAATTTTGATGTCGTTTTGTAGGTAATATTCCTTTGTATTATAAAAATGTCAAAAAACTGCACATTAATGTCCTAGTTTTTGAGGTCTACGTTCGCATACGTGTTCGCTCACGTACACACCTGGGCGCCCTGTTCCAGCAGAGGATAATAGTACATTATGATACAAGTTAGCTTAGGTTGCTTATTGCACACAAGGCTGTGGGTTGCAGCCCGAGCCGCAGGCGAGGGCGTAACTCAGCCGAGTGTGCAATAAGTAAGAGCTCACGAGTTTCATACGACGTTTTTCAACACATTTGCGAGGAAAAAACAAAGTAATTTACCACACAGCAACAAATACGACAAAAACAAAATGATAATCATGATGGTAGTCATCATTGTAATCATCTAGGTTTTTTTTTTGTTTTTTTCACACGCCCAATGCAAAAATATTTTGCGAACAAAGGGGTTAGTGAGCACACAGCCTACTTCAAAATTATAAATTTAAGTGATAAAATGCTAATATTTAAATATTTTATAACAAAATATTGTAAATTAGGAATAATTTGATAATAATAAATATTTGTTTGACTAAATTAAGGGCCTACACATTTATTTATTCCAAAAATGCAAATGAATTTTTAGCGGCATAAAACCTCTTTGTTGTTACTAAAAAAATAACTGTATTACCCGGTTAAATTGAAAATGCTCTGTTTACTCGCATAGAACTTGCAGTAAGGTACTTATTTAACTTAGTAGGGATAATTCTATAACCAACTAGTGTTTTATATATTATTGCACGCGTTTGTTATAGTTCGGTTTATGGCCCTAAAAGCGATGTATTAGGGTTCACTTTACAAGCAAGTGTGTTGAAAACGATTTTTTCGGTGCATGTTCGCGGAGCGCGGGGTTCGCGAACCTAAGTGAGTACCCACCCTAATAGGTGATAATATTAGCTTTCAAAATTTTTTTTTTATAATTGTAGAACTTTTAAATCCGGAGAAATTAGTATTTTTCGGCAGGGCCATCTAAAATAAATAGTCAAATTTAAAATGCTGGTCATTCCAATCCAACAGGAGAAGGGATAAACCCCAACATGTGGGGGATTTTGTCGATAAAATTAATCATATTATCTGCCTTTAAATGCTCCGAAATCGCTAATCAAACATAAATTTTAAGGGCTTCTGTAGATGCCGTAGAATTAAATATAGATATTTAACTGTAAGGTAAGATAATATGCTTAACTTACCATTAAATATTACTTTATTATTATTACTATTATTATTAATTACTTTAGTTGTCTGCCCTGAGTGAAGTTATTTTTGCAAATCTGTCGGGAGTGTGTCGGTGGTCTGCCGCGGGTGTTTGCTCGGAGATCACGTGCCAGGGCCACGTTAGATAAAAAATGCAAAAACAACCGCGCACCACCCACGTAGCTACGACCCGCACTCGGGCGCACGTGCGACTTGACAACCGATCCGTGTTTACTTCGGCCTCCGAAGTTCGGAGGCCGTTCAAGAAACGCTGTAATTCTGCACATAAGAAACTAAAGCTTTTGTTTTGTTTTAATTTAGGTAGGTAGAGATAGGCAAGGGCGTCGCCAGCCCATGGCCCAGGGGGGGGGGGGGGCAAGTTAATATTAAAGAGGATGAGAAAAATATGAATTGTATGTACAGTCAAGAGCACCTGTGAATTTATTCAAGTTTTGAGATGGGGCAGGATTTATCAGAAAAGCAAGTCAATTGCACGGCCTTAGGACTTTGGTTATTTGAAGTTGGCTATATCTTTTTAACCTCTAGGGGGGGGGCAGCGGCCCCCCCCTGCCCACCCCTGGCGACGCCCTTGGAGATAGGGTTTAAAGTCTGCTCTCGTAAACACTCATTCATGTAAGATTTTGTTACGTTGAGATTTAAATTAAAGCTTTTGTTGTGAAGTTGTATGCAAATGCTCAAAAAATCACATTTTTTAAATGTTAACTTTCTCCTGATTCTTTCAATTCCTCCTCCTCTCCACTTTCTCACTCCTTCCAACTTTTTATAAATTACACCAATTACACAATTTGAAATTGTGATATTAATTAATTCAAATAAACGCTGATAACATATCATGGATAACCTGCCCCCCTACTCAAATGCCAACTTTCTATTCGTTTGAACGCTGCGCTAGTTAGTTAGCTAGTTTAAATATGAGCAATAGACTATTAAATCACATGTCGCAATCTTATCTTATGTAAATCACAGACTTCGATGTATTGTATGGAATTGACAAGCTTTTATAGTTTAGGTACTGTAGTAAGCGTAGCGTTCAAACGAATAGAAAGTTGGCCATTTGAGTAGGGGGCAGCTCCCCTATTTATATATATACTCAAATGGACAACATTCTATGCGCTGGAACGCTACGTTAACTATTAAAGCACATTTAACATAGGCAGAAAAATTTAAAATTACGTGCCGTAAGTTTATGTTAATTCCATTCAACACATCAAAGTCTGTGATTTACATAAGTTTGCGACATGTGATTTAGTCGTCTATTGCTCAGTATTTAAGCATTAAAAGTAAGCGTAGCGTTCAAACGTATAGAATGTCGGCCATTTGAGTAGGAGATCTGATTAGGTGTTCTTTCTATTCTGATTCTTGAAAATACTACTGAAGATAAAAAAGTATAAGTAATTCCGTGACAATTTATTTAAAAAAACTTCATTCATGCTGATTAATGTGCTAATTACAGCAAATTTAACAATTTTTATTCCATTCCTAATCCTTTTGTAAATAAAATAACATACATTTTCTTCGAGTGGATTTAAAAAGCTCAATATATTTTCAGCAATGTTAAAAGTTACGATTCTCACCTATATTATTTATCTAGCCAAATAACAACTGCTAATAAATTAAAAAAAAAATAATTGAAACTTAAGGTATGATAAGGTTTTCTGAAACTTTTTGTCCACAAGTTTTTGGGTCTAGTAAAAAACTTGTGTTAGTAAGGTATAGGTAGGCTACTAACCTTGATATTTTTTTTTAAATAATACGTTATAGATTTTAATAGTGTCGGTTATTTAATACCATTCACAATATAAGCCCGCAATGAAAATCGATAGGGTCACTGAAACCGCTCGCAGATCTCAAGCATTTGCATTCCATTACAAATACAGTAGGAAGATCTGATACAAAAACTACAATTGAGGCCAGTTAATTAACTACTGGGCCGTCTGAAGGCTTCATTATCGATTTAATCTCTATGTCACAGAGCGCGGTTAGCCCGGCGGAGTCCATTCCGAACATGCCTTCAATATGTCCGTTCACTATACAAAGAAAGAATCGGATCCCGGGAGCATTAATCGTTCCAATTACGGTTGCACGCTCCATCGGAAGGTAGCTATCGTTTCAAATTAATTGAATTGATTAACCAATTCAGTTTAGCGCAATTCAGTTTTTGTCCGCATCGCGCACCGCGACAGGCGCACGGATGCCTTCGATTACACCCACCGCAATAGTTTTAACTGTACTCTTTCGATTCGGTCATAAATCCACGTCGAAACGCATTATCTTCAACTTGTAAGTCCACTCTTTTATTTCTTTGCAATGTAAAACAAAATCGTCGCGAATAAAGCTTAATGTGGGTGTCGTCAAATTTGGAGTCGGTGTTTTTATGATATTTTTTCTGAGTTTGGTAAGCGTTAATAGGCCGAGTTGCAGAAGTAATTACTTAGGGCGACGTCCGGTACGGCAGTGAAGTTTCGGTGCTTAATTACCTTGGCTGTTACTGTTAATGCTTGTCTTGAAATAAAATGGCCAGACGATAATTTTACCGAGGGGCTGCGACCAGCCGCAGCCTCATCGGCCGCTCGACTATGGCCAATAAAAACTCTTTTAATAAAAACCCCGTAGCGGCAGCGGTTCAACTCGATTTAGTTTTTTCGTTCATAATATTAACCCTTATATGTCACGTTCAATAAGTCCGTCAGACCCAGTTTTGAGTGTAAAAAGGTTGGAAGCAGGTATTTTTTGTAATCTAGTTAATGTATGTTCTTGTAATTATCTTCAGATCACAACAGCGTAGGTATATTTAAAAAATAAGTATGTTGCGTATTATAATGAGGAGAGATTCTAAAGAAAAAAAAACCGGACAAGTGCGAGTCGTGCTCGCCCACCGAGGGTTCCGTACAGACCTACATCTATACATAAAATAAAGCTAAGTATAGAAAAGTTGTGTCGGTACAAAGGAAATATTTTGAAAAGAAGTGGTTGGTAGTTATTAGTTTTTTATATGAAAACTGTACTACGGAGAGTTCAAGCTTTATCCCAGGTCCTCCCTACCGGAATTATGTGAAAAATTGCTTAGATTATAAGTTGGACTCCAAGCTACCAAACTAAAAAAATACCATCAAAATCCGTTCAGCAGACTGCTATATATAGATAATTATTTGAAATCCTTTGTCGCCACGTAGAAAATAACCCTTCCAGGGATTACGACAAAGAATTGACCACGGGCGAAGGTTTGAAATGGAATAGTACATTACTACATACGTGAGTCCATCAATGCCTAGTTGCGGCCAAGGCTTGTGTAGTACTTTTAAACTTTTAACTTTTTAGTTTTAAAAGTTTTAAGCTTTTTATTTTAATTTCAAATTACTTACAGTAATTGAAAAAATAAAATGGAAAGTGGAATGTGCACATAAAGGCCTTTCATTTGATACACATATTGAAAAAGAAATCCGGTTTTTTTTTATTTATTTCCAGTTTTTCATTTTTTTTCCAGTTTTTTGGAAAGTGCTCATCAAGGCCTTTCATTTGATACCCATATAGCAAAAAAAAAAAATTTTTTGGTTTTTTATTTTTTCAGTTTTTTGGAATGTGCTCATCAAGGCCTTTCATTTGATACCCATATAGCAAAAAAAATTTTACCTTGCGTTTTTAATTTTTTTTCAGTTTTTTGGAATATGCTCCTTGATGAGCATATTCCAAAAAACTTTTCAAAAAACTTTCATTTGAAACCCATCCCAACCAAACCAACCCAACCCAACCCAAGGTATTGAAAAAAATTTTTTTTTTCGTTTTTAATTTTTTTTATCTTTTTGAAATGTGCTCATCAAGGCCTTTCACGTGATACCAGTATACCGAATATTAAAAAAAATTTTTGGAATGTGCTCGCTCATCAAGGCGACATTTGATACCTGGTATATTAATTGTGTTTCATTGAAAAGTTCGCTCCATTTCTGAATTACACGTGTGTAATGAGTTTTAATAGAAACATTGCTGGACAGACGCCGGCAATTTTTGTATGAAAATCCATTATTACACGTTAGTAATGGATTCTCATAAAAATATTTGGTGGTGCCAAATGCTCCAAGCAACATTGGAATGCGATGCACCCACATTTTAATGTAAACTGAAACAATCTACCACTGAGCTATTCAACACTTGACACTGGCAAAAATTACTTCCAAGAAGAAAGTAGATTGCCAAAACAAAAATAAGAAGAAGAAGACCCCCTGTCATACAGCGTGACATACCGCCATGTTGCGAAAATATTTAGAGCCAAATTTATTACTTTTTAATTTTATTTTTAAAAGTAATTAACTATAACAATATTTGAAAGGATCTGAATAATTAATAATAATAAATATTGATATTTTAAAAATAATTAGTGGCGCGATTAATCCAAAAGTAATTAGAAGTTAAACTATGACCGCGCATACCGTTGTTTCACCAAGATGATTAATAATTACGTATTTTAATGACCATATTTTATTATGATTTAATTACAAATATACAGTTTTCAGATTTATTCCTGTAAGTGTAGTATAAGACGCTATTACCTGCCAAATTTCATAGTTCTAGGTCAACGGGAAGTACCCTATGAATTTTGATTCCTTTGAGAGTATAAAAAATGCGTTTTTTGCGCCCTAAACGGCAGTATCTTTTTGTTACGTTAACTTAGAAGTTTGATTTTTTTACAGCTTCAAGGGCCCGTAGACCTTAGTATATGGTTTAAATTTCAGTTCGATACCTCCACGCGTATCCGAGATAAAGGGTCTTGACAGACAGACGGACGGACGGACAGACAGACGGACAACAAAGTGATCCTATAAGGGTTCCGTTTTTTCCTTTTGAGGTACGGAACCCTAAAAAAAACTAATAGTACAGTAGCCCCTAGTACATTTAAATCACGAAAAAGGTTACCGCTTGCCGTTGTGATATAGTTATTTATTACGAAATTATAGATACTTTAACCCAAGTTTTACAGATCGCAACCCGCCGTAACCTATAGGTATTGTATATCTCCAAAAATGATATTTTTTAATTTTTCGAGGTTTTCCACATGGTTTAGCTATTGTCGTGTTCTACAGCTTTGTTTGATTGCCACTGATAATAGTAAGACTATGAAAAGTAGCCATACACAGATTTAAGACCAGATGAAAATGGATGGACTTTATCTGGTCTTAAATCTGTGTATGGCCACTTTCCATAGTCTTATTATTATCAGTGGCAATCAAACAAAGCGGTAGAACACGACAATAGCTAAACCATGAGGAAAACCTCGAAAAATTAAAAAATATCATTTTTTGGAGATATAAAATATAGGTTACGGCGGGTTGCGATCTGTAAAACTTGGGTTAAAGTATCTATAATTTTGTGATAAATAACTGTATCACAACGGCAAGCGGTAACCTTTTTCGTGATTTAAATGTACTACGGGCTACTGTACTATAACTACGGTAACTTTTTAATCTTTTGTTGTAAAAAGTGCCAAAATCCGAAAATAGTTTCTATGGAACACACAGCGAAATGCATAATTTCTTTCGCACACTGCAATAAGATTTCTTTGCGCTACCCAAGAGAAATAGGTACGAAGTTTTGATTTACTTTGAGTCGAATAATGCGTTACTTATAAATGGCCGTATCTTGTGATGGAGTTGTACATAGAAGCGAGAACACGATTTCCGGAAAAAAGTGTTTTGATTGAAAAACAGACAGACAACCAAGTGATCCTATATGGATTGCATTTTTACTTTTAAAGTTACGGAAGCAGCAATTGTTATAATTTATATTTTTATGTATAGGTACGTCACCTTTACCTGCACCATTGTCTTTGGTTGGACCATCGGACCTCTGAAGTGACGTTCTTAACTAGGTGTTGGCTTGGCTGTTGCAACTAGCAGCAACTACCTAATTAAACTTTTGGATTATGTATAAACGTCTGATTAATTCGTGGACAATATTATAGTATGGGATTAAGCCAAACAGCGTACTCAAACTCTATTTTTGCTGGACTGGATTTGAAGCAGTTGATTTTTGAACTTAGATGTTGAATAAGAAATAAAACACTTTTTAACGGATACCAGCGCGGTTTATTGAAAGTTTTATTGAAAGTTTTATGGAAGGAAGCTGCTCGTGAAGCATCTTCAGTCCCCCGTGACTACGGCAGCAGCAAAGGTGCCGAAACACCGAGAAAATAAAAAATCAAACCAAAAACCAACTAATTACCAAAGTACTTTCAATAAATCCGCGCTAGTATCCGTTAAAAAGTGTTTTATTTCATGTCTAGTGAACGCGTAAGCTTGAGAAGTGAATATGTTGAATAAGGTCAGGTTAATAAGTTTCATCGTTTCCACGAAGTTTGACGAATCTGTAGGTATTCAGGCAGAGCGTGCCGTGAGCTGCACCGCACCAGCGCCGTCGTCGGTCGCACGCGCAGCTGCGGGGACGCGCCCGTCACGACTCCGAACGGTTCAGTAATTACAGCCTCGCTAGTGGTACATCACGCTCGCACTTAAATAGGCATACGTTTATGTCCGTCAACTCTATATTCGTGAAGTCGTTTCTGCCTGGCTTAATAACCCTTCCTGTATTCAAAAATGTTGCTTAAGGAAAACTCCGGCCGGTCCGCGGCTCCCGATCAGCGAACTTCGCTAGTAATATGATTACATCTTCGTCAATTTTTGTCGTCGAACAAAATTTTTTGCACTGCATGCATGTCATGGAATTTTTTAGCTCTATGAATCTGCATTCTCAACTAAAATCGTTACGGATCCTCATTGGCGAACGATAATCTTAAAATCATCTTTTGCCCCTTATTACTTGTAGTTCTTTTTAGTCTAGCACCATAAGAATAAATAAAACTTAATTTTTATGCTAGCACCTGTATGGAAAGCACCATTTAAAAAATAATGTTCAATGACAAAATAATCAGATTGGCAGGTAGGTAAGATGCACATATAGCAAAAACTCTACAAAAATATCAACTTGATAATGCAATGTATTGGTAACCACCTACTTCCTGATAAACCCAGTTCGTCCAAGGTGAGGGCAAGAAATAACTCCGCCTCGAAGCCTTCAGCGATAATCATTGTACGTAGTGGTTTTCACATTTTTTAAGGCTGCAAAGAAATTCGCACAGTTTAAAATCATCCGGCATTTTATTACCGTAAAATGTAAATTTTTTAACTGATCATAATGATAATACTATCAGAAAATATCCATTCTAACTACTTGATACATATGTATTGTGATCACATGGGCAATAAAAAATCAACAATAGAATTTGTCATGTGGCAGGAATGTAGTCCGACGTTTTGACTGTTTTCTGTTATTAGTGCATAAACGTAAAAGATGTTTTTCTTAAAAAAAAATAATATATATTCCCAGATTTTATTTTTTATACAAATTGTGTATTAACATTATTCTACAGATTTTGGTAGGAATTTAGTTACTTAAGTAAGTATTTATGAGCACAATGTACCATTATATAAACGTTACCTAAACCATGGATTTTGGGCATAGAAAACATCGTCTTGCATTTCTTTTGGTTATATTTTCGAGACGCTCTATTTCAGTAGGCAGTAAATAAGGTATTGAGGTCGTGAGGGCCTATAGGTGCTATTTAGCCCTCAAGGTGGTGCGGGCCACTTCGTGACTTACCGCTTGCGCGCCGCGAATAAAAAATAAACGGCTGTGCGGCCGGCCGCCTTAAAAATGTTAAAATAAATAAAATGCACACGTCCCGGCTTATCTCGCCGAGGAGCGAGGACAGTGAAGGTACAACGCATATTGCGTGCAATATAATTTGCAATAAGACAAATGAAATACAAAGAAAATCACTTTATTATATTGTTTAATTATGGGGCATATTATTTGAACCTAGCTTGTGGCTTGAGACTAAGCATCTAAGTAACATTTTCAAGTTGAACTGAAATCTGTCACTGAACAAATGGACGCCTTTCAGTATTATTCCTATTTGGTGTCATTGTTATCAAAATTTGCTTTTTATCGAAGCTTTTCCCTTCAACTAATATTAATCTTGATTATAAGCTAATTAAGTCCTCCAAAAAGGACTGTTTTCACATTTGGAATAGCCTGAAAGATTCTGGTACTGCGTGAAACTGAACAACTAATTCCGCAATAATGAACACTTGAACAGCTGTATTACTCGCCTCCTGTACAAACCTTGATCTAATTCGTGTCTATGACGTTATAAATCTCAAATTGTCGGTTTATACAGGGTTATTAGTAAAACACCAACAACCTCGCAGGAGTAGATTACTAACATTATAAACAACAACATTTGTTCTACGACTTTTCCGAAAACAGACATGACATATTGACTTTTCATACAAAGCTCGATGAGCTGTTCGGGACATTTGTATGGAAAGTATTTTTTTTTGTCGAAAAAGTCGTAGAACAAATGTTGTTTTTTACGATATTAGTAATCTACCCCTGCGAAGTTGTTGGCGTTTAAAAAATAACCCTGTATAAAATCAAAGAAAGAAATTCATAATAAACTATTGCAAATGTGGAATTAGGATGATGACTAATGAATAAAATAACGAAATACTAATAAAAATCGTAAACATAATTAAAATTTTAGAGTAGTCTTGGTTTTATATATTACGTATGATTTGTTTTATGACCCTTCAAAGTTGGGTGGACAAGTCCATTTAAAAAGTATAAAATTTATTAAAATAAATAAAACCTTTAATTAGTTCATAAAATTTATAGCAAATTTGTATATGAAACCATTTTGATAAACACAATATTTAAAATAGCTGCCGAACAAATTTCCTACACGTTGCATACATCTACGCTTGACGTGACGTCATAACTAAGTTTGTGTGCATTTCAAACTGTGATATCTCGGGCAGTTTTCATGCTAGCCAAATATTTTTTTTTACCAATGTTTCATTTTTTTAGAGGTAATTTATGTAACATAAAATAAAAAAATAGTCATCATGCCAATTGCAAGTGTGCGTCGCGCGCGCGTGGCGTGTGCCCGCGGCAGGTGCGCGGCGACCGGTCCCGGTACTGCACGCCCGCGCCTATCACACACATAATCATACGTTTATCTATGCGCGCGCGCATACCTATATGCAGAGTCCTATATTGTTTTATATTGAAATGATTGCAGCGCTCTTCTGATATTCAAATCTCTATCGTTGTCGACTCTACTTTTGAACACCTTGTTATATTTATTGGCAAGTTCTTTGTATTTTTATTTAATAAAACGTAAGCATTCCTATAAGTAGATAGCGTCATTTGTCTTACATTGAGATTCGACATTCAAATCTCTATCATTCGCTACTTAATAACGAACTCTACTTTTGAACACTGTTATGTTTTTATTGAAAAATCTCTATATATACCTAGTTAAATAAAGCTGACTATAATGTTTAAGTATTGATTACAGGTTTTTTCGCAGATGGATATGTGGTCCAGGGATGGTCAAGAAGTCGACCGCGGTCTACCAGTCAACCGTGAAGGCGATTTAGGTAGGCTGCGAGAGTTAAATAAACTAACTACTAAATAGAAAAATATGAAAAAATACATTTAATATCAAACAACGTATTAAACTAGTATAGTATTATATTATTTGTGGTATTAACATCTAAAGGCTGGAATACACATGCTACGTAGTAGCACAAAATCATGCTTGTTTCAAGCAGATGCTACTCAGTACCATACAATTAGTACGTGTATTCGAAAAGAGCATACTTGTGATTAAGCACGCTACTTAATCGCAAGCCGGTCTATTTTTCGTGCTAATTAGCACACAGTGTAGGGTGCGGGTGAGAGGGGGTGGCTTAAAAGCAAATCTGAACGCGTTCTATGCGAGCATGCTACTAGATTGTTTTGCTATTGTTTGTAATGATAAAACTTTAAATTTTATAGTTCTTTACCGAAATTATGAATGTTTGTGGAAGACCTGTGCCCTGTTTATCAAAACTTACAAGCCTTGTACTTTTTAAAAACAACAAATATTCCACATATCCGTTTTTCAAAACAAGTTAAATTAAAGGCTACAAACGTTTTTGTTTATTTAACTAATATGTTTTCACCCTTGTATTAGCGATTTCGTAAGTCTAAAAAACTTCTAAAAAAACTTAAAACTCGTAAAATACTCAATGGCAAAATCCTGAATATTTCTGAGGGAGACATAATTTACATGAACTAGAAAAAAAAAATCTGTAAAGTATACTTGTGAGTTTTGATAAACAGGGCACTAGTCTTCTGGTATTCCAGTTCCGCACCCAAATTCTTTTCCTTTGTCTATTGTTCTTTTTCATCAAAAATTTATTCGTTAAATATGTTGAAAGTGATAATTATAACTGGATTTATTCATTTCGCTCACTATTCCGCAAAGAAACGTCCATTTTGAATGCTCTAATGAGCATGTGTACGTCAGACGTGCTAGAAAGAAGTATGCTTCTTAGGTCTGTGCTTTCATGAGTAAATGTACACACTCGGAGAGCATGCTATAAATGAGCAAATTATCTAGTAGCAAACAAGCGTGCTTTTTTAGTAGCATGTGTATTCCAGGCTTTAAGCCTGCACCTCTACTACAGCAAACTCTACCTTGCAGTCGACCACAAGAAATATTTTTAAACACAATAAACCGAGAGTCATAAGTTTGGGCACCCCTGGAATAGTCTGAGAGGCATAAGAAGATAACCCACAATTATACTTTTTATACTCTACAAGTACCTACTCATATAAAAATGAAAACAATGTAATATCTACGTACAAACTTTTTATATTGCTTTTTGTACGGTAAAATATTTTTTATTATTATTTCATCTTTGGCGGCGACTTTCAACACTCTCAGGGATCAATTCTGCCGAGAGCCACTAAGTGGTGCATGCGCGGTGACTTGCGCATTCGCACCTTTCAATTCGCAAGGGAGCAATAATAAACCCAAACCCTTTTAATGCATTGAGTTATTTAAAAAAAGCGCAACATGAGTTAGCATGTTTAATTACAGGTAAATTTTATTTTATTTTTTTATAGTTGCGGATATATTATAGGTATCGTAATCGTAATAACAGTAATAAGCAGTTATTTCTTTCGTACTTATTACCTACTTCCGTCTCTCTTCTCATTGAAAAAAAAAGAAAAACCTCCTTCAAAAAACATAAAACAAAAACAGCTTCAAAATTAATTATCTCTAAAAAAGCAAGAAATAATATTCAAATCATTAGTTACGTACATTATTAATTAAACACATTTATTGAAGTCGGGTGGGCTGGAAGACAACTTATGTTTTTATATTTCTAAAAGCCCCACCCGACTTCATTAGACGTGTTTTATTAATAATGTTATGTGTAACTAATGATTTGAATATTATTTCTTGCTTTTTTAGAGATATTTAATTTTGAAGCTGTTTTTGTTTCAGGTTTTTTGAAGGAGGTACTTCTTTTTTTTAGAAGCTTTTTTATTTTCAACTTTTAGTGGTATGTAAGCGTGTAAATATTTTATACTTTATAAAATATTTTCAATGGTAAAATGCCCACAACTTAATTTCCAAATTTAAGCTGTTTGTTTTTGAGGAGTTCCGTTATGTCTTTGTAGTCCAAGTCTAGTCCAGAACGTTGCATCGCAGACCATGGTTTGGTTTGTTTTGGATTGTCATAAACCTACCAAAATCTTAATCACTTTATACTATTTGACTTTGAGGAGTTCCCTTGTGTATCTTCGAAGTTCAAAGTCCAATACCGATGAAATTAAAAATGTGACCACTCTTGAAATATACCCTTTCAAACAAAAAAGAAGCATCTAAATCGGTTCGTAAAAAAGACGTTATGTCCGAAAACCCGTAAAAACACGTGTAAAAAATACCATAATTAATATTTTTCAGGATTATGAAAAAACTACCAGCCAAATCTCTGTAAATTTTTTATGGGACCACACACAAACTATGTTCTTTGAGATAAAAAAGAATTGTATAAATCGGATAACAACTGACGAAGTTATGGTAAAACATAGGTACATAAAAAAAATAAAAAAAAACCGTCGACTTGATAACCTCCTCCTTTTTTTGAAGTCGGTTAAAAATAAAATCGTTTAAGGAAATGGTTAGTTATTTACTTCTTTCCAATGATTTCAAATAAGTCTATGCTTCTTTCTTTATTCTGTGTTAACGACCAATCCCAGATTCCAGATTCTCTACAATAAATGCCCAGACATCTGAGACGTAAAGTTCATACAAAAACATTCGTGCAATTCTTTTATGCTCGAAAAATTTATTTCTGATGCAAACATTCTTTCACAGTGAATGCTAACAAGCGATTTCGCTTGAAATTACAGACGATTAAAGCGCGATTATTAGTGTCACTTGAAAAAGTTTAATTAAAAATAAAAAGTGACATAAAGTGTGGGCTAAGACGCCGTTCACTCGGCGGCGGCGACGCAAATCCGGTTCCTGACGATTGAGGTGGCCAGAATATACTTTTATATTTTTTGGGATGGAAAAATCCCTAAAACCTAAACTGGCGAGAAAAAAAAGAGGTTAAAGATGATTATTAATTATTATAAACAAGAAGTTTTGCTGACAAGTCTTTAGGTAGCCACAGACACGGTAATGTTATCTTACCGTGCTTAGAGCATTTAAATGCTCTAAGTTACCGTGCCACGGAGGTCTACTGGGCAAGCCACTTGTTCTTACCACAGAACAAAGAAAAAAAATTGTTGTTGTTAACTTCTGTTCTGTTCTTTCTCTTCTTTTATATTCGTTTTCTTTCAGACAACCTGTGTTCTTACTTTTCAGGAAGTGCAAATTTGTGAAATATTTTAAAGCATTTTTTATTAAGTATATTTTTGTGTTTTTTCTAATTATCTCAACCATTCATTTTAAGATTTTTTTTCATAATCCTATTTATTCTTAGTTCAAAGGCTTTTTTTGATTATTTTATAACAAAATCCCTAGTTTTAAAGATGTTTGGTCGCAACAAATGGAAACGTTGAGCTATCTACAGTTTCGTTTACTTTTTTCATTCGCAAAACTGTCTTATTTAAGTTAATTAAGTGAAGTATAAGTTCGTGACTAGTCGGTGGGAGCGCTGCGAATATCGCTGAGAAACGTGACGCAAATGATTCGCATGCGCCTTCTTAAATCATATAAATAAACGATTTTTATATTTCTCAGACTCGAAGAAAGAAAAGTCTTAGTTCTTTTTATCGAACAACTAGTGTGAGATACCAATTAATGAAATAAAATTATAACAACGCCATAAAAGTGCGGCATTAAGTGTAATGATTTTTCTTTGGACGAAGGTTGGAAGGTGGAAAATTCGTATTCTTATTCTATTCCGAAATTTTATTATTTTTGCAGTGAAATTACCTGAATAAAAGTTTTAATGATTAAACGAACTTACCTGTAAGTGAAGTTCTATCATAATTATACGAAGGATTCGTCCGAAGATATTAGTATATTAACACATGTAGTACCGCTTGCATGTATCACCACTTAGCACGTTATTTTAAAGCAATAACCTAAAAAACCTAAAAAGAGAAGGTTTTTGACTTAAAATTGACAGATATTTTGACATTTCCCGTCCAAGTTCGCCCTGTCACTGCTACACGCCAACCACTTCATTTAGTTTAAAGTCCAAATCCTATGATATTTCCTCATTTTCTTCAGTGGGTAAACAGTTATTGTAATTTACAATAATGAGTAGGGAGGGTGGGATTCTATACTAATATCTTCGGACGAATCCTTCGTATAATTATGATAGAACTTCACTTACAGGTAAGTTCGTTTAATCATTAATTATACTTCAGATTCGTCCTCGATATTAGTATATTAACACATGTAGATGTTAAAAGCATTATAATAAGAAAATGGAAATATCATTTCTTGCGTATTAGTCTTTTAAGAAAAAGAAAAGAATACCATTTAACATCATTCTGAACGTTTTACATGATTACATTTACTAAAAACGGTACCTATAGATGGCTGGTATATATATATATATATATAGCCAGCTATACGCACATATATACATATAAAATATACAAGGTTAGTTTGGAAAACTCAGTTTGATTATCGGTGATAATATGTTTTAATATTTTGCAAATATAGCGGAGTCATTGACCATTTCGCCGTGTTACCTGGAACATCTATAGTAACATTTTTTGTTAGGGCTATAAAGGTATCGGCATACGTCGAGTACTAAAACTGGTTGGACACAACACAAGTCTACTTCATTTCATTAAATGTTTCATTTCAGCAATCTATTACTTACATTAAATATAGAATTTAATTTCTTTCTAAATAAGAAGTAATTATGAACTATTTATTTAATATAAATATGTATGATCCATTCTTGATTTTTTTTTTTTGTATTGTTTGCATTATTTGTGCAATAGGCAAGGTAATCAAAGTTAAACTTTTAAGATAAAAATGATAAAAAAAAGAATAAAATTGGAAAATATGTAATAAAATGTCTTTAGTAATCTAAGATATCCATTGTATTTGTACAACGAAGTCTACACAAAGGCGTACTTAGTTAAATTCTTCACCAAACCTTGAGATTAGCTCAATTTTGTCCATTCAATAATGAACGCAATATTATGTAATACTGATAATTGTGTTATACACATCTGTAAAAAAAAAATGTTTATTATGTCTATATTAGTATTTGTTAAATAATCGAACCGTTTCTGTTACCAAACTCTGTACTTCCTGATAGTATTAACAGACAACAGCTTCAATAATAACATAAATAATATACCTGTAAAATAATACCACCTTGATAATGTTATGAAAACCAATTTATTTGTGCGATTAATTTCCGTCCCTGAAATTAAAAGTTATAGAATGTTAATACTTTATATTAGAATAAAATATACGAAGAAGTACCTTACATGTGAATAAGAGGTGCCAAACCGAGGCTCAAGATTGTGACGATTATGATGGCACAATCGTTACACCTTCGTTTAAAAAACTGGTGGAAAATAATTAAAATAATAGGCATCTTAGTGTCAGAATAGTCTTTGTACAATACTAAACCAAAATAGCATTGTGAATGCTATAATCTCAAATTAGAAAATAAATATTTTTGAAATCAAATGCTAGAAATAGAGAAAAAAACAATCTACTGCATTTTATCTCCACTGCTTAATTCGACTTGCATTGCATTTGAATTTACTCAATCTCAATCTGGAAAAAAAAAACCAAAACTGGTGATTAGTTTTTGAATTTATGAATTGAATAATTTCTATTTAGCATCAGAATAATAATATCTTGAATACTTAACACCCCGCACTGAATACAATAAGAAAAATTGCAATGAAAGCATAATGAACTGCATGTTCTAGATAATTGATATGCAAATATATTGCGATTTGTGATTCCTGATGTGACCACTAGTGTCTCCTAGTCCACCCCGTTGTTGAAAGGCCCAAAAGAAAATATGTCGTCTCTAATTAGACTTACGCGGAATTCTGTGTAAGTATCGATGACATTCAACTAAGTGATTTCTGCAGTTTTGTGAACATTTGTCTTGTAAAGATCATAATTGCTAATACATCTGTAATATAATGGAAAGTTGCGACGGTAGCTGTATATAAAAAAAAAACATTGTTTATCAAAAGATGAACTTCATTTCTTTAAAAAATGTTCTGAGAACCTTATAAATAGTAAATATTGTCCAATAACAGGGAAATCATGCTATTTAAAAAACTTTATAGCCGGCGGCGGTAGTTTTGTAATAAAAATATGGGCACTAAAATGCCCAAAATTTATGATTTTAAATTCGTATATTTCTATCACTTTCCTTATCAATATTAAAACCTTAAAAGTGATGGGATGTCGAGACTGTGTTTTTAAAAACAATGAGTTACATTTTTAATCGTGATAAAATTATTTTTAAGTACGTAGAGTACGTAATTTTTTATAAAAGCTAAATTAAATTTTAAACAGTTCTTAACTAAATCTGATATGACAACCTGTTTTTTTTTTTTTTTTTTTTACTCATGTCACCTGTTGAACCTTCAACAAATTGTAACAAAACTATTATTTGTATGTATTATAACTGTTATGCATTCTGCTCGACTGGAGATGATATACTATAGTATATATATATATATAATAGAAAAATATAATAATAATCTGGGTGACCTATGTAGCGCGGCTAAATGGTATATTCACACAGACGATTACCGGCGCAAACGATTAAGTGGACCTTTGCGCCTGTAGTCGGTGACCACTGCCTGTATTTGCTGAATACACAATAGATGTCACACCAGCACGCACCCTCACGAATACATTATCTTAACGGGTGTCCTTACCTCACGTATGATGATTGAAGGCAAAAATTGATGATGCATCATCGGCAACAATTTGGATGGGCCGCCGTAATGCCCGTCTGCGAGTCTGCTGTGACTGACGAAACAAATAGCTGATGGGGCTTCCTCGCCGCGTCTCGCTGTTCGCTTGCCGTCGGAGATGAAGCATGTGACATACCTTTCTACGTCTTTTGTTGTCGTTTTTAAGGCAAATAATTATATAAATCAGTTTTAAAATTGTTTTATTGAGTACTGCGCCCGATTTACTTACAGTTTTTTTTTTTTTTTTTGTTGATGGATATCGTTCACATCAGGCCTGTGGCCAATGCATCATTCATATTCGACTGAACTGTCGGTGGCCTTTTAAGTGAGCAGCCTCAGCTACACTAGAGTTGATCGTATACGGTATAATTGAACGTCGTAATGCCCCACATTATGTAAAAAAAACGAAATACTGTCACAAAAAAGGTGTAATTATAGTAAAGTTTTGTATTGGAAAGCTGCCTAAAACTTCACTGACAATTTTCCTACATCAGAAACATTATTTTGTACATACTCACACGAATTAAAATTGAAAAGTAATAGAGATAATTTGTACAAGGCCATAGCTTAGAAAGAAACATACTAAATAGTTAGTGATGAACAAGTTCAACATGTTAGGTCTACCCGCCTGAAATACAAGGTTTCTTAGTTAAGGCAATTGATTAAATTTTTTACTGTATTCCAACAAACATAAATTGCATTTATGATTTACTAGCGGCCACCCGAGTTTTCACCCGTGTGGTTCCCGTTCCCGTGGGAATATCAGGATTAAAAGCATTCTATGTTTTAATCTAGGCTACTTACCATATGTGTGCCAAATTTCAACCAAATCCGTTCAGTAGTTTTGGCGTGATTGAGAAAAAAACATCCAAACCCACAAACTTTCACATTTATAATATTAGTAGGATAATTGCATTGCAATTTTGATTCATTTATATATAATAAAATGTAAGGATTCTGTTATTCCATTTTTAGTTGAAATTTCTATCAGCATGCCAGCAGCTAGCTATTTCAGCAGCTAAGCTATTTCACATAATAGGTGTGTGAAGTATCAGGTATGAGCTATTTGCTGTATAACTCAATATCTGGTTCCATTAAGTTATTAAATTTTAGCATTTAAAGCTAACTCTGTCAGTTTTGTAAACTATAAATTTATCTTAGTACCGATGGTACACTATAATACCGTTGAGATTAACTCAACACCAAGCATATCATGATGTCAAAATTCATACCTGATGAGCAACGCTGTTGTCAGGGCTGCTCTTGCAGCTCCAGCACAGCGGCCGCCTGCCTGGAAGGTGGATGGCGGCGATTCAGCGGACGACGGAGTCACCCGATTGGTGCTCGGCAGCGGTTCCAACAACGTGGCAACCTTTGAGGGTAGTCTGCTTTTTTATAATGTCGCGTCGTCAACGGCACTTTGAGTTGCTGCAGTAGCGTTGTTTGACGTATCTATGCGGTGAAATATGACTATACGGTCCAGTATGACTATCTCGAGTGCAATAGATATTTAATTGTGTCTTAAACACAATGCTTTGACAGAAAGTACCCAGTATGGTAAATTCGCATCAGACAAATAAATAAACTGACAGAAAGTACCCAGTATGGTAAGTTCGCATCAGATAAATAAAAAACTGACAGAAAGTACCCAGTATGGTAAGTTCGCATCAGATAAATAGCAGACAATTGTGCTGTTTAACCAAGTAAACGGCATTTAAAAGTGTTCCTCCGTCTTGACTTCTTCTTCTTGTCCTCTTCCGTCTTGAAAACTTTTTTCTTTCTTCACGAAGTAAATGCTTAACTATAACTTAATTTTCACTGTAAAAATAAAATTCTAAAGAAGTCTCACTTTAAGACTGTATACGTGCGTCCGTGGCGAAGCACGAAAAGCGAATGAAGTGGTTGGCGTGTAGCAGTGACAGGGCGAACTTGGACGGGAAATGTCAAAATATCTGTCAATTTTAAGTCAAAAACCTTCTCTTTTTAGGTTTTTTAGGTTATTGCTTTAAAATAACGTGCTAAGTGGTGATACATGCAAGCGGTACTACATGTGTTAATATACTAATATCGAGGACGAATCTGAAGTATAATCACCTTTGTTGTGGTAGAAGCAAGGTTGCTACAGTTTACAACAAGATATAAAAAAACACGTGTTTTAATTTAATACTACTAACATTATAATAATATAAGTACATCACCTAAAGTAGGACCGTAGACTTTAATAGATCACATTTTGACATTTGTCAATTTTAGATTCATAGTGAGGTGACCGTAGGTGTTCATAGCTTCAAAACAGCTAAATGTGATCTATTAAAGTGGCCCTATTTTAATTACACTCTAAGATATGAAATGCAACAATTTCAGCCTTCTAGTACTGGAGCTGATAGCATATCTGTTTGTGCATAATGGTCGACAGTCATGATGGCATGAGAATATTGTGTTTCCGCGACGTTACGACTGAATAAACATCCGTCTGACATTTATATTATGTCTTTAGAGAATGTAATAAGGAAATGTATGCGTGAAAGCCTCTTCGGTGACGAGAAAGGTGACATTATAACAACTTGTTGCTCGATCATGATAGTACGCATATGAGTGACACGTACGCGTGCTACTGCAGGTGTGAATATGTCACCATGAATCATTTTTCATTGAATCATGTTTGTGATATCAGTTTAGGGGTGAAAGTGGAATAAAAAACCGTCCAAGTGCGAGTCGGACTCACGCACGAAGGGTTCCGTACCAAAAAACGGCAAAAAATCACGTTTGTTATATGGGAGCCCCCCTTAAATATTTATTTTATTATGTTTTTAGTATTTGTTATTATAGCGGCAACAAAAATACATCATTTGTGAAAGTTTTAACTGTCAATCTGTTGTCTATATTAATATAAAGCAAAAAACGGCAAAAAAATCACTTTTGTTGTATGGTAGCCTCCCTTAAATATTTATTTTATGCTATTTTTAGTATTTGTTGTTATAGCGGCAACAGAAATACATCATCTGTAAAAATTTCAGCTGTATAGCTATCACGGTTCACGAGATACAGCCTGGTGACAGACAGACAGACAGACAGACAGACAGACGGACAGCGAAGTCTTAGTAATAGGGTCCCGTTTTTACCCTTTGGGTACGGAACCCTAAAAATGAATAAATTAAAAGTGGAATAAAAAATGAATTAATTAGCTTAGTAATGAAAAAGCAATGTAAGAGTTGTTGATCCATTCTCGAGTCAACGTAATGATGATCAATCGACCATAACAGTTTCACCCAACATATGAATTTAGTTTTTTATGTACCTACTTGCCTATGTCTAAGCAGTAATATCAAATACTATGCAGATGATAGTTAACTGAATTTCTAATTCTACGCATGCACATTTTGCAAGACCTCGTTCCTCAGCAGATAGGCGTTTAAGGTATTGCTCGTTATTTTGAAATAAAAGATTTCATATTATAGCAGCTCCCGGAAAGGGGCCCACCTCTTATCCGATTGAACAGATACGCTAATTTCATGGTATGCTATCCATTTTAGGCACAAATCGTGAATCATTATTGCTGCGGCTTCAGCTTTAGTTGTCTGCTAAATTTTAAAGCATAGTACTTATAAGTTACATTATGGTTTGCAATCTGTAATAAGAATCTCTTAGAAATTAATATGGTTACAGTTTTGTTCAAAAACACGGTTATAAATCGAGTCTGCATTTAAAATGACGGAATCGCAACTTACCGCGGGACAGGTTGAAGAGTTATTATGTTCAATTTATTTCATGACATTTGTTTCATGGTGTGTCGGCGAAATAAATTGCTTGATAAAGTGTAAGGCGAGCGAGGTGAGTAGCGAGCGTGACTGCACCGTCCATCCGTCCCACATCAGTTACGCCTTTCAAGCGCAGCTCTTGCATAATATAATGCGTTAAAACCTCCGTCGATAGCTCCGACGTTGATTATTTTCAAAAATAACAATCCTCGTAGCACAGTCATCGTAAATAATAAGTGATGGCGTCATTACATCAAGATGAAGATAATTCACTGAATCGCACGTTTCGAGATCGGCGCTGCATAATAATCTGGAATCGTAATGAGTGGGTGCAAACTTCGTTACATTTCAAGGATCTGCGCATGCACGGCACGACTCACGAATAGCGGAAAACTTTTAAGCAACCACTTCACGTTTTCTTTAAAGTAACAAAGGGGTAAGTACAATATAAAACACAATTATTTATATGTGATACTTACTTTTAACAATTTTAATATTTTTTCTCCAGTTTAATTACTTTTGCTTGGTATTCACAAGAGATAAAATTTTATTGGTTCTCAAAGACTACTTTGTAAAGTGATTTTTACAGCCTTAAAAATTACCATCTTATCGGTTTTTTATAGTTTCAGTTCATCGTAAAGTTTTTATTAACAGAAGACCTCGCTTTTGACGGGAGCTTTGTGTTAGTGATAGTGTTTTTCATGATTTTTTTACTTTATTTTTGGTAACCCTAGACGGCGCCAGCTACTGGTATTACCGACTGACGAAGTATTCCTGATTTATAAGTAGGTAGTCGGATTGACTTTGCTCAGGAAGAAGAAATCATCCTGGGCTTGATGCCCCTATGATTGTTGCTTTTTGCAATTGCTGATGATTGCAGTGACTGCTTTATCCTTTTGCTTGTAATTGCGAATTTACTCTCTGATAGACCTTCAGAAAATTACGTCTGATGAGATTAATACATGTTTTCTGCCAAACTGGATTGCACGAATCTCTATTTTGGTTTATCAGATCAAATGCAGCCAACTATTTGAGCAAATATTCCAAAGACTAGAGACTTCTGGCGACTACAAGGTTATTTGTTTCAATTCTTGAGCCGTTGAGTTATTTCGAGTGTAGGAGAGCAAACATTCGTAACAATGCAGCTAAGTTTACACGGCGGCATACATGCTTATCAACCATCAATGAATTGTTTTACCATGTTTGCTGCGGCATTTGTCATGCAAAATTAAATGGCTTCTCAAAATGGTTGTAAGCACACACGAGCCCGACAACAAACCGAGTTAAACAGTTGAACTACGAAAACTAAGAAAAAAGTTTTTAAACATTTAGATTTTTTATGCATTCACAATGCTATTTTTATATTAAGATTATTAATACAATTGAAAAATATTAGAACCCTACAGCGGAGACGTGAAAGATATTAGAAAATTTCGTCAATCCTGCTAGCGACTCGGTAGCATAATTGGTTAGTGCATTGGGCCGGAATCCTAGGGGTGCGGGTTCGAGTCCCGTCTGAGCTGCTATGGGTGAGTCGATTTTTTCTAATATTTTTCAATTGTATTAATAATCTTAATATAAAAAAAGTTTTTATTACGGCTAGAGACGGTCTTAAGGTCAACATGATACCTATGCTTAATGTGCTGTCGTGTGTACGTTGTAGAGGACCTGGTAAACGTTCAAACACGTTTATTTGACAGTGTTCCCACCTTTAATTTCCTCTAAACATGAATACTATAAAACACATTTTTCCCCTCCAAAACCCCTAAACGTGCATAAATTTGGGTGGAAATTCTCGTCAGGCAAGGAACCCTGTCAAATATTTGACGAACAGTGTGTCCTTAATGTGGTTAAGTTACAAAAACCTATCGTCATTTATGCCGCAATGGTTCAGTTATTTGCACAACGTCCATCGATGCGTGACTGGGAAGTCCTCACGCACGATCTCACGTGCGGTCATCTTTGTTATGTTGATTGATATACACAGCAGTGTGGCGTGATAAAAAACAGGAAGGATGACAATTTGCTCTTTTATGACGTGAAGAGCTTAGATCTTCTTGGTGCATGAGATCGTGACCAATAAGTTAATCTTCAAAGTTATTTTACCCAAGGAGTTTAATTTATTCTTATGTCCAAGGCTTATTTTTTTATTTTCATGCTTGGGTCATAATCGGAACGGAATTAAGTTACCGGAATTATCAACACGGCGATGGGGTTTCTTTTCTTCTATAACTTTAATCAGCTTTTAACGTTCGAAAATAAATAAGTAATAATCATTAATTATAGATTAATTAATGGAAAGGGAAACGAAAAATTTCTGCGAAGTGAAAACTTTGTCAGTATCGGAGCCGCGGAGTTGCGAAAAATATTTTTAGCTTAGTATCTCATCGGTTTTGGTCGGAATTTTTTAAGCTATCATAAAAAACAAGAATTTCCTAAACATCCTGATTTTCCACTGTCTTTTCAGGCTTCCACTAGAGAACTAAAGTTTCAAGAAAAAGTTCTTTTTTTCTACGGTATTAAACGTTTAGAAAACAGACGTACAAACGCAGATTAATAAAATAATGAAATGTTTCTCACTAGCGTAGATTTAATAGCTATGTGATCGGCTGTTTAGATTTATTATTAGGTATCGTCTAACTAATTACTTATATTAAGGTGTGCTTTATAGATGGTAAGTAGTAGGTATAGCAGGGCTGTCTGATTTGGAGAAAGTTAAATGATAAACAAAATGTACCGTTAAATCAAAGGATTTTGATATCAGGCTTAATTTTTTCGATATACAGGATTCAGTAATAAAATGTAGGTGCTACAAATTAAAGTCTACTGATAAAATCGGAGTTTAGTTAGTTCGTAAAACAGTTCTACACCGAATCCTTTACTTTTCTTTTGAAAAACTAAAAAAAACTGAGTAATGTAAATTGTAGCTAGAAGAATTAACTGATGTCACAATAGCTTCAAAAATAACTAGCAAGAAACTCACTCCACTGGATCCTCAAACTGTGTTTCTTCATCACCCAAAAATTTAATTCAGCAAAGTGGAACAAAGCTATGATACGAACTGCCCTCTAATAATATCTACTCTGTCTCGTTCACTCTATTTTGGAATCTAGGAACTACTTTTATTCCACTTTTTTAATTTTACACTTAGTTTAGGTGACATGGTTCAGTTCAAGATGAATAAAAACCGATACGCGTAGTGTACTATCGGTTTTGGTCCTACGAGCCGGATGAGCCTATTTTGTACGAGTAAGTTCTGTGCCTATACCAAAGTTTTCAATCTGTATTTCTTGTATTTAGTAACTGATACCGGTGGAGCATAGGGAAAGTAGGATGATGTTAATGGTAGCCCTACGTGAGCAGTAGTATCATCCCACGAGCGGCGGGCGGTAGTGGCGCGGCGTGGCGGCGGCGGGGAGCGGCGGCGCGAGCGCGCGACCGCGCGACCGCGGCGACCTCGCGCGCACGCCGCCGCCTGCGCGCCTGCGTACACCCGCTGGTGGAGTTGGTTCATGTTTGTTTATTTATTTTATTAAAAAAAAAAGTTGTTGAGTCCAGAAGACATCGGGCTGTTATTTGCACTAAATTACCTAGTTTGGCGAATCATAGTTTAGTTTCATCTGTCGTATACTAAAGTATTTCACCCTTTTCATTCCATTTTTATTTGGTCGGTTATGGCACATTCTTCTTATCCACCCCTAAGGAAGGTTTGTGCTGTGCCCCAGCAATGGGGACAATAAATGTCTAACGCTGATTTTCATTTCACGTTGAATGAGGAAATCTTATCTAAGTTCATAAAATCATTATATTTAAGTATCAATAATCATTATCCATGAAATTGTAAAAGCGAAATCGAAAATACAAAGTATCTTGGTATAACGTGTGCTTTTTGGTGTCGTCAATAAATTCCCGGACTAAATCACTTATCTGATTGCCAATCACGTCGCGGTAGAAATTTGGCCGCAAACTACTATCTAGCTAGACAGTGAGCGACCGACTGTGTAGCCCTCCTCCAACTTACCTAATGTTTAGGCCAAAGATAGTCGACAAGCCCAAAGGAAAAGTGCCGGAACACAACAGTATCAGATTTACGTAAGATGGTTGTAGTGTTATTAGTTGTTAGTGTATAGCTAGCCAGGCGGGCTTTAAACCTACAACCAACAAAACAGTCTACAAAATTCCTTATGACTATACATACCCGGGACATCGTTGCCCGGGACCTTTGCGTCTTACACGGGTGGGGAAACCACTAGACCACAAAGACGGTTTAAATAAGTATTGCTGTTTTTGTGCTGTCATTCATTCTACGTCTACGTGATAGAAGTTTTTAACATGTTCCTTTCAACCGTCTACTTTTAGCCTCGTTCCTACTACAGCAGTGGGTGTGCTCGTGCGCTGGGCGCGGGCGGCGCGTGGCTGGGAACCGGCGGCGCGCGCGCGTTCTCACGGCCTCGCTGACCTGCGGCCTCGCACCCCCCACACCCGCCCCACTGCCCCCGCCTCATCCTCCATCGCCCACCTCTAAAGCTGGGTGCAAACCGACACATTTTGACTCTAAAAAGAATTGCTTCGTAGAGTCTGTGCGGAAAGGAGAACCGATAGGGATTTGGGCTTGATTACTGATTTTGTCATGTTGTCGGCATCGGCACTGTAACGTTCTCTTTCCGCACAGACTCTACCAAAGTTCTTTCGTACCTACTACGCCAGAAGATAACAACTGAAAAGCGGTTTTATTATTAAGCTGGTGACATCAATCTATCACGAGTTGCTTTATCTTTACGTATCATCTCATTTTTTTTATTTTATATTTTTATACCTAGCAAAATCTCGCTTTTATTACTTCACTTTTGAGAAGTGTTTTCACCATGAAGATTTGATAGAGTCAATTTAAGTAGTTTACTGAATTTAGAGTAGTAATGATGATTATCCTACTAATATCACGATTACAAGCATGGTAATTTGGTGAACTTCATTATTATCAGCTCGTAGCTGAACGACCTTCAAATGTAAAATCATCATTACTACTCTAAATTCAGCAAACAACTTGACTTTGTCAAATCTTCATGTGAAAACACTTCTCAAAAGTGAAGTAAAATGTGAAGGCGAGATTTTGCTAAGTATAAAATAAAAAAAAAAACACGAAATCGAAGGGAGATCCAAATTAATTGTACACTAAACTATTGGATATTCATTATTGATTTTTATTATGCAGACTGGAAGCGTTCTTAGCTATACGACATTATATTTACTATCGCATTGTCTTCTCCAGGTTGTACCTATATATTCACTTCTACGTACATCATCTAGTATTTTCCCTGTGGGTTTGCAACAAGCCTAATACCCTGCGGTAGAGAGCAGTGCCGTGAGAGTGCATCACACACCTAATAGTGCTACTTGTGGCTTGCCTATCGAGACGGGTTGCGTTTAACTAATAACGTACACGCATTTCATGAGACTTTCATGATGTAAAACCTCCTCTGTAACCGAATATAACAATGTTCTTAAGAATCGATTTTTAATGCATACCTGCCCCCCTACTCAAATGGCCAACTTTCTATTCGTTTGAACGCTACGCTTACTTTTATAGCTTAAAAATGAGATCATATAGCTTAAAAGTAAATCACAGACTTCGATGTATTGTATGGAATTGTCAAGCTTACGGCACGTAATTTTATAGTTTACTGCTTATTTTAAAGTTTTAATAGGAAGCGTAGCGTTCAAACGAATAGAATGTTGCCCATATGAGTAGGGTGGCTGATTTATTAAAATTGATGGAATTAATAGCATCTTAAAAGAATACCTTTTTCTAAATGTATTTTTTTAACGTAAGTGTTCTTTGCTATTTTTTGATGCATAGCTACTTTAGTCAATTTAGATACCTAAGCTTGAAAAACTAACATATTTGGACTAAGATGCAGTTAGCAATGTTTTTTTTTTTTTTTTTAGTTTATTTTCAAATACAAAAGAAAAGTTACAACAAATATTTTTCACATACAGCAAGAGAAACCGTAAAAGGTTTATGTATTGCTGCCATCACTCACTGACACATTGGCAGATAAAATATTTTTTTAATTGTCTTTTACATTGTTCCGGGTCATCCAGGATTCTATCAAGTAAATCATTTTGCAGTTCATTTAATAATGACGGTAACATAAATATCGAGCAACGTTTACCATATGTGTTATTGTATGAGGGCAGCTCATACTTAGGTAGGTAAGTCAGATTACGCAGTTTACTATTTCTTATTCTTAATTTTAACAAAGAGCTGTTTTCTATTTCATCGCAAATTACATACATTTTTATTTTATTGTATATATCTATTATTCTACAATGTGTAAATAAGTTATTATAATCATTTTTATATTTATTTTTTATTGAGTTAGGCACAATAGTTTTTAATAATCTAAGTTGCAGTTTATATATATCTTCAATGTACGTTTTGTATGTCCTGCCATAACTACTAAGGCCATATCCTATTATCGAGTCTGCTAGTGCATTGTACAGCATTCTCATAATATTGTATGGTAATTTGTACTTCAATAAGGAAAGTTTGGATAAAACAGCTCTTAATTTTTTACAAACATATTCAACGTGTGTCTTCCAATTAAATTTATCATCTATTATTAGACCAAGGTACGGTATGTAAATTATTGTGAAACCTTATTGTATCAAAATGACTTTATCTTTTTAAAACTGTACATAACATAGGATAAAAAAACAATCCGATAATCCTGTACAATCATATCTGCCAGCTGATATCTACTACAACTTTACACTAAAAAGTTAAAAGTAATTAAAAAGCTCCATTAATAAAATGGTCAGGGATTACTTACTGCTGATATTTCTGTAGAGTACAAGCTTTTAAATTTTAGCTGTGGCGTTTATGCCTAAAAAAAATGTTAAAAAAACGTTTTATTCTACATCGTAAGTTTCAACTTTAAGGGTTATTATGCATATTGCTCTTAATAGCTCAA
Organism: Agriphila geniculea; assembly: GCA_943789525.1. NCBI lineage: Eukaryota > Metazoa > Arthropoda > Insecta > Lepidoptera > Crambidae > Agriphila > Agriphila geniculea. The sequence goes on from OX038879.1 coordinate 17,367,570, forward strand.
AAGTAACGAAGCTTGTAGCGTACATTGATGGAACTTAATAAATTCACGTCCGATACAACAAAGATAGTTTCTCATAATCAAGCTCGATTATCGGTACTGGTACGTTCGTGTTCTTTGTAATAACTCCGCTTTAATATTATTTTTTTTACGAACATTTAATCCCTGCACAGTAACCCTCTTGCAATCCGAAAAGAATGTTATGAAGGTTCCCACGAGCGAAGTGTGTATTATCCAGATAATGGCTACAAGGCAGTCGGGCTCGCTTTTTGTGCTTCATATTTCAACATAATTTCTCTGGTCCGTGAAAAAACACTTCGAATAAGTCACGATGTTCTATAGAAAAACACGCTGGAAAGTCTCGGCTGCCGTTTAGTGAGTTATGTCTAAGGGCATTTGTCGGTCTTTAAAATTAATAACTCCTTGGTTATAATTCCACTAACATTAAAGTTTGTAATTAAAATAGTGAACTCAATGTCTTTAACAAATTTTTAAAAAGGATGTGTTGACGTCGACTGCACTAAAGGGAATTATTTTTGCAGATGTGTTGCACATACATTACCCGATAATAAAGTGTATTCTATTGAGTTTCCACTTATCTCTCCCAGTAGTTCTAAGTGGATATTGTTCCACTTATCCCTACCAGTAAGGATACTTTGGTAGGGTTAGGTGTACCAGGGGACTCAAACTACTTAACATGATTTTTAAAGAGGTGTCCAGCTTTAATTACATAAATGTCTTGAAGATAATGCACTGTCACGTCGCCTGACTCCACTCTTCGTTTTGATGTAATCTGAGATGTCCTGCACATTATTATCCATCAGAATAAATAAGAGGCAATAAAGAAAGTCTCGGGTCTAATGGGTCTTATTTATTCGTAAGGATGCTTATACACAGCTGTATAATGACTCAGATAATATAGTACCTATTACTTATACTAGTATATTGATTATAGTCATTTTAAACCACCAATATAAATATTAATAAATAAGGCTATTATAGTATGCATGCATATGCTTAGTTATTACTACTACTATACTTATTGGCAGATAATAATATATAGTAGAATGTTTGGTAATAGCCTTGTAAAGCCGTATATGGTAGCTATGGTACCGTGCATATAACCCCGGAAAATTATTATAAACCCTAAAAAAATTGTTTTAAAAAACAAAAAAACCTACTTCAAAACCCCACTCTACCTCTAAAAAGCCGCCTTCAAAACCTAAAAATAAAAACTAAAAAGCAATAAATAATATTCAAATCACCAATACGCATATCAATTTTAATAATAAACGACTTTTGAAGTCGGGTGGGGCTGGAGGTCAAAATTTTTTAAATTCTAAAAGTCCCACAAAACTCATTATACGTTTTTTACTAAAATTGATATGCGTATTGGTGATTTGAATATTATTTATTACTTTTTAGTTTTTATTTTTAGGTTTTTGAAGGCGGTTTTTCTTTTTTTTTTTAAAAGCTCTTTTTATTTTTACCTTTTTTGTGGTATGTAAGCGTGTAATATTCTTTAACTTTATATGCTATCAAAATTACTCAATTTCGAAAGGAGTTCCGTTGTGCCTTCTTAGTATGAGTCTAGTCCAGAACGTAGCAAACAGACCATAGCTCGGTTTGTTTTGGATTTTCATAAGCCTACCAATATCTCAATCTCAATACATATCCTATTTGAGTTTGAGGAGTTCCCTTGGATATCTTCGAGGTCCAAGGTTTAATGTCAATGAAATGAAAAATTCAAAATTCAAAATTCAAAATATTTTATTCAGTCTAGGCTGTTACAAGCACTTGTGAATGTCATAGAAGCTACGCCATCGGTTCGCAAACCCTAAGCGGGAGACCTTGTAACGAGAAGAACCGGCAAGAAACTCGTCAAGGGCTGCTTTTTTCTCCCTGTATATTTCATACAGAGTCGTCAACATTGAAAAATGAGCTCTACGTTTAAAGTGAGGTCATTTTCCATCACAATAATTAACAAAAGTTTGCACACAATGGGTAGGTAGGTTAAAATTAAATATATCTACTACATTCAGATAGGTAAATATGAGAGTAAATAACTTTCAACTAGTTGAGAAATCACTCTGTCTGCTACTCGAACCAAAAAACACTTGATGCAAGACATAAAAAGTAAAAACGCAATTCTTACAATTCAATATGCGTTAAGATAGGTACTCAGAAGCAGACCCATTCCCACTGGCAGCACCCGTTCACGAGCATGACGCATGGACCAGCCATCGCTTCGCTCAACCATATTTGAGGGAACGTAACGACCCGCCCCACACGACACCACCGCAGAACCACCACGAAAAGAACTACACTTAAGGTATTCCATTTCCAACAAAAAAAGTCAGCTAATTCGGTTCATAAATCATAAATAACAAAGTCGTCAAGGTAATTAATGCAAAATCATAGTATTTTTAGGATTACTTCAAAACTACTGAACCAATCTGAAAAAAAATTAAATGAGACCATTTTGTAAGACAAAGAAAGAATCATCAAAATCAGTCCATAAATAACGAAGATATGCGTGAACAACGATAAAAAAGTCATCAAGATAGTTAATGCAAAATCATAGCATTTTCATGATTACTTGAAAACTACTGAACCGATCTGAAAAAAAATTTAATGGGACCATCTCGCAAGAAAATTCAATCAAACAAAAAAATAATCATCAAAATTTATTCAGTAAGTACTACCAAACGCCCTGTTTTCGATAATTACTCTTTCATAATTGCACATATTATTACATTACGGTAAACAATAAACATAGGTAATTGTAGACTGAATAGAAAAAGCATAGAAATACAAACTACAATAAATTTTAGTATTCGTTCGAAAACAAAGTGAAAATCGACTTAGCATTTACTTTCAATTAACATCGTGTATGGTTTAAAGTTGAATGCGAATCTACATTCCTTCGGGTATTCAGTTTATGTGCGGCGGCGGCGAATCCGGGCACGTAGAGCGCGACACTCACAGATGCAATCTGTTTGCTTTATGCGCCTGGGCACCGGCCGCCTTTAGCGGTCGCCTTGATTGTGCCATTATACATATAAAACGCAACGCGGCATCGTAGGAGAGGAATAAAGATTTCACGGACGGAATTGTTTTATTCCTGTTTTAGCAAGCTCAAAAGTCGACCGCGATATGAGTCATTCGATTCGATAGGTAACCTCACATCTACGTATGTTACGAATTTTCCGAAATTTCCATTATGAGGCTTTTATATTATAGATATTCATTATTGTTCAGATTAAAGAAAATGTAATAAGAATCAAAGCTTTTTTAAATATAATAAATAAATTGGATTTATATTTAAGTATTTCTGCGCTGCGACATTCTTCTCGTTAGCATCTGTAAACCGAACTCCATTCTGTTATTAAATAAAGAAAATTCATGGCGGCGTATTTACATACCAAATGGCCTACGTTTGTGTCACCGAAAGACGTAAAGAACAATAACTCGACGCAAATGAGCAGAGCGGCGGGCACGTACGCCGTGTCTTCATCTGCATCTCGAGACATCAAGTTAATTTACTCGAGACGTAGGACTTTAATAATGTAGGTACTTACACGCAGCGCGTGGGCACTACTTTATATTTCTACTTGATCACAGATAAAGTCCGTAACTCTTCGGTGCGGCTGCGGGGAGGTCACGTGGCGGGCTCGTGCGAGGTCACAAAATAAACAAAAGAATAACCGCCGACACGAAATTAAGTGGGACGAGCCCGCAAAAACACGCTACCTGCGCATCGACATTTTAGGACCTTATTATAAAGATGCCGCCTCCGGAGGCACCGCAGCATCTAAACAGAATGACGATGCATCACTCGCCGAGAAAGGGACAACCTGCAGCGGGCGTTGAGGTTAGTTAGACAGTAATGCTCGATCCCGTCTAACCCAAGGGTTATGTCAAAAGCGGCTGGTAGCCCAAACGGGTTATTTAAATTTGGAGTTTGGAACTTGCGCACACGGCACACCTACGTTAACCTACACCAGAGGACGGTTGTTAATCTGACAACATGCCTAATTAATTATATACGATACTCTGTTGACCAATTATGCGTCTAACTTGTAATGAAAATTTTTTACCCCCGGGGTATTGATGGTATTCACCCCACTGAAAATTTTTGTCGGTAGAGCAAAGGGGTCATGTGGATTCGCGTGGCTCAGTCATCTATGGACTAACTATAATTTTGGGCGCCGTTAATATCAATGAAAGTAAAAGATTAAAAAGATAAAGTGTTCACAGATCGAAACAAAGTGAGTTTAATAAATCAAACCAGATTTATGTTGAAACAAACATTTATTTAACGTATTGCATAACTAACACAAAGTTAACAACTATTCGTTAAGGAACGTGTCATAAAAATATTTAAAACCACTTGGGTTATAAGGGGTTTAACGAGCAATCCGAAGGGTTAAAGTGAGGTCACACATTATATTTCAATACATATTACCTTGAGAACCCATACTAATGTTAAAACCGCACGAAGGCAAAATGGCATATAAGGGGCCCTTAACAGGTTCAAGTAAGACCATACATTTATCACAATAATAATGCCCTTGGGACTCACTATAAAATTAAAACTACTAAAGAATAAGGGATTTATAACTAGAAACCCTTAAAAGTTAAGGTGAGGACATACTCGCTCGCTTCCAGCCAGTCGGACGAAATGAGCTGCCGTCTGCCTAGAAACAAACTCATATGTACCTACTGATAGGACTTGCTAAAATACGAATCACTTATTATCTTAACACAAGACATTCATAGTAAAATAGAATTATTTATACATGACCAGAGTTTACGCTGAACCTAAATTAATTTAAAATAAGTCTAAGACATTTATTGGCTGTAGAATTGCACGGGACTAAATTGAACATGACCTCGAGTAACCTTTGCAAGTTTATAGGTACTTAGGGTGAAAAGGTTCATCTGAACGTGGATTGATTCCCTGGATGCATGTTACGGACCACTGCTGCTACGGTAATAATGAAAGGAAACTTCAGAATACCTCGGTTATGGTGAAATATTCATTGCAGACGCAATGTATACCCCGTGCTGCGTCATGCCGACATTTATATGAGAGTAGGGACTGGAATCATCCACGGTGCATATTTATAGCGACGCTAAACCATAGTCTTGACGTAAATTTTGGGGTAGACTATAGGAGCCCTGCAATTAAAGGATAAAGTTACCCAATTATGGTCACATTGAACACGAGGTTGTTTTACAACAAATATTTTAACCAAGCTGATTTTCTTACCAAATTGGGCTGGAATTATTACAGGTTTTTATCTCATAAGAGACATGTTGGAAGATAAATTAATGAGCCTGCGAGCCCTAGAAAACAAGACACATCATTACAATTTTGACACCACTTGCAAAACAGACAAATAATTAAATCCACATTTTAATCACCACACTCACCACTTGAAAGGACGCTCAACGCATAATTAAAACAAAAGGAAACAAAATAACACAATTCTGCCTCTGCATGACCCAGTCGACAATGAAACAATGAGATTCAAACAAAAAAAAATAACTTCCGTAGAATCATGTCTTCTGTCATTCTTGGAAACGTCTCGAAAACTCCCGAACCCCATAGACAACAGACTGCACTCTAGACAGACTACAGTGTATGAAAATACTTAACTTTTACATGAATATAATTATTAAAATCTTTAACTAGCATGCCAAATATTAACATTTACTTTAATTATTTAAAATAACAAATAAGACATATTTATTTATCTTATTTTATCGAAAAGTATAAATTTATTGGTCTGTGGGACTAGCATATCGAATGGACGCCAAACGTCACATCTGACAGTTGTCACTGTCAAAGTGGCTGTCAGCTATGTGAAAAACGTAAACAAGGAAATTTGTTTATTTTAATTATCAAAAAAGTACTAAAATTCTTAGTGAATGAAGTTTTAAAAATGAAGTTAAGTGAATGCCCGAATGCCTGAATGTGTGGTACAATCGCCGACATTCGCCAATCTATCGGAAATTAACTCGAACCAAAGGTAGTAATCTGCATGCAATAAACTAACAATAAACATATGAAAACACTGGATGTGCTTTGTAATACCTATCTAAAGCTAATACCTAGACCTTATACCTAATGTTGCTTGTCCAACCTACATGACTATAGCGAGAATCTCACCATAAAAAGTACTTTACCATCAAGTTTCGCTACACATAGGTAGGTGAAAAAAAAGTGTTACAAACTACATATGTTAATGCAGTCGTATTGTGACACATAGCCAATAAAGTTATCGTGAATATGGACTAACCAATTATGCTACAACTGACTCATTCGTTGCTGCCTGAAAATTAAAATTTAATTGATGGCGCACCGCAGACCGTAAGTTGCGAGCGCGCGCCAACACCCAGTGGCTCCTACCTTTTATGCAAAATAGGTTGTAATTCAATTTTCGCTTTTAAACACGCCAAATGCTTTATTCGTCAATATTCATGCCATAACTTCGATCGCACTGAGCGTATTCAGTAATAATTCAGTCATTTTCGACCTCTGATCTTTATTTTACATGACGAGTTATTGGTTTTTCATTGCGAATACCATGTTTATTGGGAATATTTTACAAATTTAATTTGCGAACACATTGTGTCTTTCCAATTCGTAAAGTACCAACCATTGCGCTTTCACCTTTGACATACTTATATTTTTTATTTAAAAAAGTAGTTATATGGACACTCTGTCTTTAGTGAAGGAATTTAAAACGATACTCACATAACGACAGGCTAAGTGGCTGGAATCGTGCATCCTCTATAAGGGTACGCAAATACGACTCTTCAGACGAGCTATTTACGCGACATGATTGACTTTTAAATGGGCTTAAAGCTTCGGCAAATCGGCATATCTCAAAAGTCGGCGCATTCGACGGGTATTGGGATGGGTGCCACGTAAACCGGGTTCGTTTCAATTACTCATATGGGGAGCTTGAAAAACATGCGATACGTCGCTTTTTTACCGAAAAGGTTCGCATTTCAGCATCACAAAGAGCGTCCACTGGTAAAGGTAATTTGTTTTGGATTGTGCGGCGCGGATGAATGGGCCCGGCGGCGGCTGCGTTGCGCGCCACGCATTACGCATACTGATGAGGTTCCGCCGACCTCCCGCTTCTAATGCTAAGCCAGATTATTAGTTTTTCCTCTTTTACTGTTCTGACGTTAATCTTATAAGAAGAACCAAAGAAATGACTGCAACTTGGACGAATTAACCACGACTGTAATCAGTTCAGTAAAACCGGTAAACGTGTGTTCTCAGTTTTATCATATTAGTATACAAAATATTGTCAAGTTCATTTATGTCTTGCCGTTCACCGTCCTGTAATCAATTTCGAATCAGAAACCAAAAACCTCACGTGCACTAATGGCCATTCATTAATTACATTTTCGAACCTCAAGTTACTTGTATGATCCAAAAGTATGATTAAATTGCGTACAATTTACTCTTATTGGCCATCGAGATTATTTAATACGAACCTCATGAGGTGAAAAATAAGAAGCGTGTGGGCATTTTCAAAAATCGATTAAGGAAGACATGATTAAGTAGCCAGGTTTTTGCGCCGTTTTATATATCGTCGTCGATTGTGCGCGCGAGGCTTTCAGTTACAATGTTTGTATATGCGGCAATAAAGAAATCCGCCGCTAAATAATTGCGTTACGGGGTATCTTTTTGTTGGTCTCCATGTCGCCGTGATCATTGGCATTCAGCTGCGCTACTGCTACAAGATCGATGCTCAATATTTTGAGGAACGGTATTAAAGTCATAAAAACCTTAGAGTGTGTTAAAGATAATACGAATATAAAATTATAACAAAATACCATTTGTTTCAGTCAAAAAAGATACCCGTAACGCAATTATTTTAAATTCTAATTAAGATCAACAAATATTTTAAACAAACTGTGATTACTCATTTGCTAAGCGGGACGCTAGGGGCTCTTACTGTAAAAAATGTTGGCACATGTCACTTGATCCTTTGTCTCTTTTGTACATAGACCGTGTCCGTATGATGTTAACTTCTCTTTTCCACGCTTTGTTGGTCTTCTTGTGCGCAGCGAAAATTTTTCTATGTCTATGGTCAAAACAATGATTAAGGTTTTACTTAAAACGATAAAAAGAACCGTAACAACTTCATATGGGAAACCAATACAGATTGCAGATAATTTTAAATCAAAGCAAGTTATTATAAACGAGGAACGATTTGAATTCGACACGCCCACACGGCGAGATTTAATTACAAAATCAATAATCGAATTGCTGCGAGTTAATTGATTGTCTTCAGATGATCCCGTTATCGATGTGCGTGCATCGGTGACTGCGAATAACCACGATGTAGCGAATAAACAAAATAAACGATGATATTGAACACGCGCGCCCGCGAATGTTGCGGTAGATCAAGAATTGATACTATCGTTTATTTGCATTTCATCTTTAATTTATAATCACCGACTGTAGAATTATTTCTTTAGATGATGTGGCGAGACTACTGAAGGAAATTCGTCAACTTTTTGCTTCGACCGATTCTGAGCTTTCTCCAACTTCGTGTATTGTAAAAAGCTTGTTAATCTTTTCATTATTTCCACAAATGTAACTTCAGGCAATTAATTTTCACTTAAACAAAATAAACACAAAATAAAACCCTTTTTTTATTGCTAATACTATTTTACGAGTTGGAAATTGGATTCGTAAGGAAATGTAAGTTGATAATTCTTTAAGGGCCCGGTAGGAAACTTCTTAGTATTTAGAGTCATTAAAATATTAGCGTATAGTTGGCAGCCTCACCATGGAATTAGAAGGTTTTGACTAGGTCAAAAAATTGTTAGTAAATAGTTATAAATAGTGAACTATAGCATATAAATAGTGATACTATGGTTCAAAAGATATTTGAGTATCTTGGTGAGGCTGCTATCTTGACGTCAAGCTAGCAGACACCTTAAGAAATACAGTTCGTATCAATGTGATTTATATGCCAAAAAATTGTTAGGAAATAGTGAATCGTATACGCAAAATTTCAATAATATTGCTTCAGTACAAGCCGAGATATTACGATCTCAAAGTGGGCTGCTAACTTGACGTTTCTGGCAATGGCGATTCCAGAGAAACGGGTACAAGTTATAAACAAATAAATATATCAAAAAATTGTTAGTGAAATTGTGATTCTTACGGTTTAAATAAAAAAAGAATTCTTCATTGCTATTTTCTAAAAATCGAATGTTAACTTCTACATAGTAATCTGAATATAGGCTGTCGATCAATATTAAACTTTGCTCCACAGTAATAAGGTTTAAACTTGATTGCAATCATGAGGTGAGTACTATCAAGCAAAAAAGTGAAATTTAAATTTTTTGACTGTGTCAATAGTCATGTCCTCGGTTCAAGGCTATTGATTTGGTATTAGTAAACAAATATTTTTCTACCCACTTTTTTATTTTTTAGAGTATTGACACAATCAAAAAATTATTGAATTAATCTCATCAAAAAAATGTGGTCGTTTAATACTCTACTCTCAGTTCATTTATTTAGTTTAGGAAAAACTACAAATATTTTACTACCAATTAGGTACCTAACGTTAAAACTATAACTTAAAGGGAGGAGTCTAATGAAAATACCCTAACCTGTAATTTTTTGAAAATGAATATTTTGTATTTTTTTTTAGTAACTGAAACTTTAACGGGGTGTGTCCCCACTCAGGTTTGCGAACCTCCGCGCTCCGCGCTCCGCGAACCTCGGAGCGCGCTCCATATTTGGGATCCGATGCGAACACGCGAACACGGAGCGCGGAGCGCCAGTGTGACCAGATTCAGTATTTTAATACTTTTTCAGTATATTTTATCGACTTTACCGAACATCAGTATTTTTGTAGGTATATTAGCGGAAGTAAGTATTTTCGGTATATTTTGGTTATAAAGTTATGGTAACTACGGTGTTAAGTCCCCGCAAACATTGATGTTCAAGGAATTTCCCGGATTAAGTCTATATTTCATTCAGAAGCAAAGATCAGTAGAGTCTGTTTTGAAAAAGAACAAACTTGGGATTTATGCTTGATTACCGTTTTTGAAATGTTGATGGTACTGTTACGTTTTAGTGCGACTGTATTAACAAGATAAATATTAATTCAAGATAGTCGCACTATAATTACGTATAAGGCGACGGCTACACACACAGTATTTACTGTGGTCCAACTGTGGTAAATACTGATAATTCCAATTCCAACGATGGAATGAAAACGCACGCCTACAGGCTCAGTATTTACCACATGGTAATGTTGCCAGATCGTGCCTATTATTACAATTTTAGTAATAAATCTAAACTAATAATAAATAAATAAATCTAAAAGATAGCAGCCAAATTTTATGTTTGGGGGCCGATTTCGATGAAACTCGGTTTTGGGTACTATTTCGACAACAAAACAGCAACGCAAAGTTAAAAATATAAAAAATCTAAGATGGCGGCCAAATTTTTGTTTGTGGGCCGATTTAGATGAAACTCGGTTTTAGGTACTATTTTGACAACAAAACAGCAACGCAATGTTAAAAATATAAAAAATCCAAGATGGCAACCAACTTTTTTGTTTGTGGGCCGATTTAGATGAAACTCTGTTTTGGGTACTATTTCGACAACAAAACAGCAAAGTAATGTTAAAAATATAAAAAAATCCAAGATGGCGGCCAACTTTTTTGTTTGTGGGCCAATTTAAATGAAACTCGGTTTTGAGTACTATTTTGACAACAAAATAGCAACGCAATGTTAAAAATAAAAAAATCCCAAGATGCTACCAACTTTTTTGTTTGTGGGCCGATTCAGATAAAACTCGGTTTTGGGTACTATTTCGACAACAAAACAGCAACGCAATGTTAAAAATATAAAAAATCCAAGATGGCGGCCATCTTTTTTGTTTATGGGCCGATTTAGATAAAACTCGGTTTTGGGTACTATTTTGACAATAAAACAGCAACACAATGTTTAAAATATAAAAAACCCAAGATGGCGGCCAACTTTTTTGTTTGTGGGCCGATTTAGATGAAACTCGGTTTTCGGTACTATTTTGACAACAAAACAGCAACGCAATGTTAGAAATAGTACGGAGTTTCATCTAAATCCGCCAGATGGCACTTTGTAGTAAACATAGTCTCTACGTTAAATATTGCCGAATAGTTTTAAATCACAATTCTAACATTTGGAATCAAGTTAAATCAATAATTTGTCTAGTGATTCACCAGTGATATCGTTTGTAGAACTATACCTATGGTTTAAAAGTGTGTATTTGTGCTCAAAAAATATTCAGTGCCTTTTTTAATCAGTGGATTATTAAAAACTGCTGAATATAGTCTGAGCATTATCCTCAGAAAAGTGATAAAACTGCGCTTTAATTTGCGTAATAAATCTCATCTCCAGTGTTAAAACTAAATATTATCATCAGTGATATTATCAGTGTTGAGGTAGTACAATAATTATTATTTTCGTCTTGACCTCATACTCAAACCAACTCATACATCAAGTTTCAAACCCTACTTAACTGATCAATACTTTGAACGCTTTAAGTCGCTTTGGCGCATACGTTAGCACACTGAGTGCTGCATACTGAATTCAGCTGTGAGTGGCCCGAAGATCGATCCTCGCTTATAAAGACTTTTTCTCCCAAATTTTTTTTTGAGACATTTTATTTATTTTTAAAGATATTTTTTTTTTAATTTGTATTGAAGATATTTTTGGACATTACTTTTCAATTAATTTTGATTTACTAAAACATCTTCATTCACCAAAGCCGTAGTAAGGTATAAGATTATTGAAATTGTATAAGAATAAAAAATGTCGACTAAAGGATCATCTGAGTGCGCGGGATGTCCTATTATACTTCAGATTCGTCCTCGATATTAGTATATTAACACATGTAGTACCGCTTGCATGTATCACCACTTAGCACGTTATTTTAAAGCAATAACCTAAAAAACCTAAAAAGAGAAGGTTTTTGACTTAAAATTGACAGATATTTTGACATTTCCGGTCCAAGTTCGCCCTGTCACTGCTACACGCCAACCACTTCATTCGCTTTTCGTGCTTCGCCACGGACGCACGTATACAGTCTCAAAGTGAGACTTAGTTAGAATTATATTTTTACAGTGAAAATTAAATTATAGTTAAGCATTTACTTCGTGAAGAAAGAAAAAAGTTTTCAAGACGGAAGAGGACAAGAAGAAGAAGTCAAGACGGAGGAACACTTTTAAATGCCGTTTACTTGGTTAAACAGCATAATTGTCTGCTATTTATCTGATGCGAACTTACCATACTGGGTATTTTCTGTCAGTTTTTTATTTATCTGATGCGAACTTACCATACTGGGTACTTTCTGTCAGTTTATTTATTTGTCTGATGCGAATTTACCATACTGGGTACTTTCTGTCAAAGAATTGTGTTTAAGACACAATTAAATATCTATTGCACTCGAGATAGTCATACTGGACTATTTCACCGCATAGATACGTCAAACAACGCTACTGCAGCAACTCAAAGTGCCGATGACGACGCGACATTGTAAAAAAGCAGACTACCCTCAAAGGTTGCCACGTTGTTGGAACCGCTGCCGAGCAACAATCGGGTGATTCCGTCGTCCGCTGAATCGCCGCCATCCACCTTCCAGGCAGGCGGCCGCTGTGATGGAGCTGCAAGAGCAGCCCTGACAACAGCGTTGCTCATCGGGTATGAATTTTGACATCATGATATCCTTGGTGTTGAGTTAATCTCAACGGTATTACAGTGTAGCATCGGTACTAAGATAAATTTATAGTTTACAAAACTGACAGAGTTAGCTATAAAGGCTAAAACTTAATAACTTAATGGAACCAGATATTGAGTTATACAGCAAATAGCTCATACCTGATACTTCACACACCTATTATGTGAAATAGCTTAGCTGCTGAAATAGCTAGCTGCTGGCATGCTGATAGAAATTTCAACTAAAAATGGAATAACAGAATCCTTACATTTTATTATCTATAAATGAATCATAATTGCAATGCAATTATCCTACTAATATTATAAATGTGAAAGTTTGTGGGTTTGGATATTTTTTCCTCAATCACGCCAAAAACTACTGAACGGATTTGGTTGAAATTTGGCACACATATGGTAAGTAGCCTAGATTAAAACATAGTAGAATGCTTTTAATCCTGATATTCCCACGGGAACGGGAACCACACGGGTGAAAACTCGGGTGGCCGCTAGTAAATCATAAATGCAATTTATGTTTGTTGGAATACAGTAAAAAATTTAATCATTTGCCTTAACTAGGAAACCTTGTATTTCAGGCGGGTAGACCTAACATGTTGAACTTGTTCATTACTATTTAGTATGTTTCTTTCTAAGCTATGGCCTTGTACAAATTATCTCTATTACTTGTCAAATTTAATTTGTGTGAGTGTGTACAAAATAATGTTTCTGATGTGGGAAAATTATTAGCTACAAGTGTCAGTGAAGTTTTAGGCAGCTTTCCAATATAAAACTATATACACCTTTTTGTGACAGTATTTTTACATAACGTGGGGCATTACGACGTTCAATTATACCGTACACGATCAACTCTAGTGTAGCTGAGGCTGCTCACTTAAAAAATATATATATGTTTAGTTTGTAAGGTATATATCTATGGGCCATTGTTGCCTGAATATAAATAAATGAATGAAAAATTAATAAAAGGCCACCGACAGTTCAGTCGAATATGAATGATGCATTGGCCACAGGCCTGATGTGAACGATATCCATCAACAAAAAAGCTGAAGTAAATCGGGCGTAGTACTCAATAAAACAATTTTTAAAACTGATATATATATTTATTTGCCTTAAAAACGACAACAAAAGACGTAGGCAGGTATGTCACATGCTTCATCTCCGACGGCAAGCGAATAGCGAGACGCGGTGAGGAAGCCCCATCAGCTGTTTGTTTCGTCAGTCACAGCAGACTCGCAGACGGGTATTACGGCCCATCCAAATAGTTGCCGATGATGCATCATCAATTTTTGCCTTCAATCATCATACGTGAGGTAAGGACACCCGTTAAGATAATGTATTCGTGAGGGTGCATGCTAGTGTGACATCTGTCTGTATTCAGCGAATACAGGCAGTGGTCACCGACTACAGGCGCAAAGGTCTACTTAATCGTTTGCGCCGGTAATCGGCTGTGTGAATATACCATTTAGCCGAGCTACACAGGTCACTCAGATTATTATTATATTTTTCTATTATATATATACTATAGTATATCATCTCCAGTCGAGCAGAATGCAATACAGTTATAATACATACAAATAATAGTTTTGTTACAATTTGTTGAAGGTTCAACGGAAGGTGACATGAGTAAAAAAAAAAAAAAAAAACAGATTGTCATATCAGATTTAGTTAAGAACTGTTTAAAATTTAATTTAGCTTTTATAAAAATTACGTACTCTACTTAAAAATAATTTTATCACGATTAAAAATGTAACTTATTGTTTTTAAAAACACAGTCTAGACATCCCATCACCTTTAAGGTTTAAATATTGATAAGGAAAGTGATAGTAATATATACGAATTTAAAATCATAAATTTTGGGCATTTTAGTGCCCATATTTTTATTACAAAACTACCACCGCCGGCTATAAAGTTTTTTAAATAGCATGATTTCCCTGTTATTGGACAATATTTACTATTTATAAGGGTCTCAGAACACTTTTTAAAGAAATGAAGTTCATCTTTTTATATACAATGTTTTTTTTTATATACAGCTACCGTCGCAACTTTCCATTATATTACAGATGTATTAGCAATTATGATTTTTACAAGACAAACGTTCACAAAACTGCAGAAATCACTTAGTTGAATGTCATCGATACTTACACAGAATTCCGCGTAAGTCTAATTAGAGACGACATATTATTTTTTTTTGAGCCTTTCAACAACGGGGTGGACTAGGAGACACTAGTGGTCACATCAGGAATCACAAATTGCAAAATATTTGAATATCAATTATCTAGAACACGCAGTTCAATATGCTTTCATTGCAATTTTTCTTATTGTATTCAGTGCGGGGTGTTAAGTATTCTAGATATTATTATTCTGATGCTAAATAGAAATTATTCAATTCATAAATTCAAAAACTAATCACCAGTTTTGGTTTTTATTTTCCAGATTGAGATTGAGTAAATTCAAATGCAATGCAAGTCGAATTAAGCAGTGGTGATAAAATGCAGTAGATTTTCTTTTTCTCTATTTCTAGCATTTAATTTCAAAAATATTTGTTTTCTAATTTGAGATTATAGCATTCACAATGATATTTTGGTTTAGTATTGTACAAAGAATATTCTGACACTAAGATACCTATTATTTTAATTCTTTTCCACCAGTTTTTTAAACGAAGGTGTAACGAGTGTGCCATCATAATCGTCACAATCTTGAGCCTCGGTTTGGCACCTCTTATTCACATGTAAGGTACTTCTTCGTATATCTTATTCTAATATAAAGTATTAACATTCTATAACTTTTAATTTCAGGGATGGAAATTAATCGCACAAATAAATTGGTTTTCGTAACATTATCAAGGTGGTATTATTTTACAGGTATTTTATTTATGTTATTATTGAAGCTGCTGTCTGTTAATACTATCAGGAAGTACAGAGTTTGGTAACAGAAACGGTTCGATTATTTAACAAATACTAATATAGACATAATAAACATTTTTTTATTATGTGTGTAACACAATTATCAGTATTAAATAATACTGCGTTCATTATTGAATGAACAAAATTGAGCTAATCTCAAGGTTTGGTAAAGAATTTAACTAAGTACGCCTTTGCGTAGACTTCATTGTACAAATACAATGGATATCTTAGATTACTTAAGACATTTTATTACATATTTTCCAATTTTATTCATTTTTCATCATTGTTATCTTAAAAGTTTAACTTTGATTACCTTGCCTATTGCACAAATAGTGCAAACAATACAAAAAAAAAACAAGAATGGATCATACATATTTATATTAAATAAAAAGTTCATAATCACTTCTTATTTAGAAAGAAATTAAATTCTATATGAAATGTAAGTAATAGATTGCTGAAATGAAACATTTAATGAAAGTAGACTTGTGTTGTGTCCAACCAGTTTTAGTACTCGACGTATGCCGATACCTTTATAGCCCTAACAAAAAATGTTACTATAGATAGATGTTCCAGGTAACACGGCGAAATGGTCAACGACTCCGCTATATTTGCAAAATATTAAAACATATTATCACCGATAATCAAATTAAGTTTTCCAAACCAACCTTGTATATTTATATGTATATATGTGCGTGTATATTTATATATTGTACCAGCCATCTATAGGTACCGTTTTTAGTATATGTAATCATGTAAAACGTTCAGAATGATGTTAAATGGTATTCTTATCTTTTTAAAAAGACTAATACGCAAGAAATGATATTTCCATTTTCTTATTATAATGCTTTTAACATCTACATGTGTTAATATACTAATATCGAGGACGAATCTGAAGTATAATTAATGATTAAACGAACTTACCTGTAAGTGAAGTTCTATCATAATTATACGAAGGATTCGTCCGAAGATATTAGTATAGAATCCCACCCTCCCTACTCATTATTCTAATTACAATAACTGTTTACCCACTGAAGAAAATGAGGAAATATCATAGGATTTGGACTTTAAACTAAATGAAGTGGTTGGCGTGTAGCAGTGACAGGGCGAACTTGGACCGGAAATGTCAAAATATCTGTAAATTTTAAGTCAAAAACCTTCTCTTTTTAGGTTTTTTAGGTTATTGCTTTAAAATAACGTGCTAAGTGGTGATACATGCAAGCGGTACTACATGTGTTAATATACTAATATCTTCGGACGAATCCTTCGTATAATTATGATAGAACTTCACTTACAGGTAAGTTCGTTTAATCATTAAATATCATGGATGGAGCAATATTCATGCAATGTAAACGTTGCAAAGACAATTATCATTTGCAGTGCACTGCATATTTACTCGCAGATTAGAATGCGATGACAGCTGATACTAAAAACGCCTGAATTTGTGATTTCTGCCACATTCGCGAGCCCAAAAAGGGTAATAACACGATTACACCAACGAGAGCTAAATTACCCACTGCCTCCAATGATAGCTTCGTTACCCAGCGCTTGAAGTCAAGTTTTCCTGCGCCAACGAGTTGTTCCTGCCCTTCGACCAATGATTTAAGGGTCATTATTAGAGAGGAGATTTACAATGCTTTCGAGGATGTTATTAATCCAAAAATTGTTGCCTTGCAAAATATGATAGTTGGCTTTGAATCATCTCTCTCGGCATTCAGCAAGGATCTGGATAGCATAAAAACGCAACACGCCGCCCAGTTGGCCACTTTGAATGATGTCTGCAAGGAAAATGAGTCGCTACGTTCAGCTAATCAAAACCTTTCTTCTAGACTGGCACAGCTTGAGTTACAGACACGTTCAACAAATATTGAAATACAATGCGTACCAGAAAACAAGCAGAAAAATTTGGTTAATACAGTTCTGCAGCTTTCTAAGGTTATAAAGTGTCCTATCAATCAACGAAGGCAACATTCATTTTAGCGCTAGACTTGCTAAAATGGACAATAAAAGTCTCCGCCCACGCTCAAACTTTACTTAAGATATTAATGCCTATTATGAGTAACTGTTGATTTTAAATAGTTTTTGCCTAAAAAAAGGTGCCTTACTAAGATTTAAAAAATTAGGACTCGTTAATCTTTAAGTCACTAAATAATTGTACCGGAGACAAACCTAGAGGTACTTTTAAAGTCTGAATAATTGTGGAATACTCTGAAAAAACCTTCATTGATTGTAATTCAACAGATTTTGTAATTTACTTGTTCCACTTTATATAAAAAGGCAAAATTAATAACAGTGTTTCATTGTTGGACACGGGGTGTTTCTTCCACCTAGGTGTACACATTGAAACAATTCCCATTTTCTTTTAAAAGTCTTGTTATTGGTTATGTATCTATTTATTAATAAAACTATAAATGCCATACTATACCTAATTGAGTAGACTCCGTTCCTGTAAAAAATGGAATTCATATCTACAAAAATGAGAGAAATATGAGACTCAGAACTTTTGGTGTTTCATTGTACCACACTACACCCTACCCAAAACCGAGTTTCATCTAAATCCATCTTGGATTTTTCCTATTTTTAACATTGCGTTGCTGTTTTGTTGTCGAAATAGTACCCATAACCGAGTTTTATCTAAATCGGCTCATAAACAAAAAGTTGGCCGCCATCTTGGATTTTTTTATATTTTTAACATTGCGTTGCTGTTTTGTTGTCGAAATAGTACCCAAAACCGAGTTTTATCTAAATTGGCCCACAAACAAAAAAGTTGGCCGCCATCTTGGATTTTTATATTTTTAATATTGCGTTGCTGTTTTGTTGTCGAAATAGTACCCAAAACCGAGTTTTATCTAAATCGGCCAATAATCAAAAAGTTGGCCGCCATCTTGGATTTTTTTATATTTTTTACATTGCGTTGCTGTTTTGTTGTCGAAATAGTTCCCAAAACCGAGTTTCGTCTAAATCGGCCACCAAACAAAAAAGTTGGCCGCCATCTTGGATTTTTTTATATTTTTAACATTGCGTTGTTGTTTTGTTGTCGAAATAGTACCCGCATCCGAGTTTCATCTATATCGGCCCACAAACAAAAAAGTTGGCCGCCATCTTGGATTTTTTTATATTTTTAACATTGCATCGCTGTTTTGTTGTCGAAATAGTACCCAAAACCGAGTTTCATCTAAATCGGCCCACAAACAAAAAAGTTGGCCGCCATCTTGGATTTTTTATATTTTTAACATTGCGTTGCTGTTTTGTTGTCGAAATAGTACCCAAAACCGAGTTTTATCTAAATCGGCCCACAAACAAAAAAGTTGGCCGCCATCTTAGATTTTTCATATTTTTAACATTGCATTGCTGTTTTGTTGTCGAAATAGTACCCAAAACCGAGTTTCATCTAAATCGGCCCACAAACAAAAAAGTTGGCCGCCATCTTGGGTTTTTTATATTTTAACATTGCGTTGCTGTTTTGTTGTCAAAATAGTACCCAAAACCGAGTTTCATCTTAATCGGCCCACAAACAAAAAAGTTGGCCGCCATGTTGGATTTTTTTATATTTTTAGCATTGCGTTGCTGTTTTGTTGTCGAAATAGTACCCAAAACCGAGTTTTATCTAAATCGGCCCACAAACAAAAAAGTTGGCCGCCATCTTGGATTTTTTATATTTTTAACATTGCGTTGCTGTTTTGTTGTCGAAATAGTACCCAAAACCGAGTTTCTTCTAAATCGGCCCACAAACAAAAAAGTTGGCCGCCATCTTGGATAGTTCATATTTTCAACATTGCGTTGCTGTTTTGTTGTCGAAATAGTACCCAAAACCGAATTTCTTCTAAATCAGCCCACAAACAAAAAAGTTGGCCGCCATCTTGGATTTTTCATATTTTTAACATTGCGTTGCTGTTTTGTTGTTAAAATAGTATCCAAAATCGAGTTTTATCTAAATTGGCCCACAAACAAAAGTTGGCCGCCATCTTGAATTTTTATTTTTTTTAACATTGCGTTGCTGTTTTCTTGCCAAAATACTAGGTACCAAAAACCGAGTTTCATCGAAATCGGTCCGCAAACAAAAAAGTTGGCTGCCATCTTGAATTTTTTACATTTTTAACATTGCTTTGCTGTTTTCTTGCCAAAATACTACGAAAAACCGATTTTCATCGAAATCGGCCCGCAAACAAAAAAGTTGGCCGCCATCTTGAATTTTTTTCATTTTTAACATTGAGTTGCTGTTTTCTTACCAAAATACTACGAAAAACCGAGTTTCATCGAAATCGGCCCGCAAACAAAAAAGTTGGCCGCCACCTTGAATTTTTTTCATTTTTAACATTGCGTTGCTGTTTTCTTGCTAAAATACTACCAAAAACCGAGTTTCATCGAAATCGGTCCGCAAACAAAAAAGTTGGCCGCAATCTTGAATTTTTATTTTTTTTAACATTGCGTTGCTGTTTTCTTGCCAAAATACTAGGTACCAAAAACCGAGTTTCATCGAAATCGGTCCGCAAACAAAAAAGTTGGCTGCCATCTTGAATTTTTTACATTTTTAACATTGCTTTGCTGTTTTCTTGCCAAAATACTACGAAAAACCGAGTTTCATCGAAATCGGCCCGCAAACAAAAAAGTTGGCCGCCATCTTGAATTTTTTTCATTTTTAACATTGCGTTGCTGTTTTCTTACCAAAATACTACGAAAAACCGAGTTTCATCGAAATCGGCCCGCAAACAAAAAGTTGGCCGCCACCTTGAATTTTTTTTCATTTTTAACATTGCGTTGCTGTTTTCTTGCTAAAATACTACCAAAAACCCAGTTTCATCGAAATCAGCCCGCGAACAAAAAAGTTGGCCGCCATCTTGAATTTTGATTTTTTTTAACATTGCGTTGCTGTTTTCTTGTCAAAATATTACCAAAAACCGAGTTTCATCGAAATCGGTCCGCAAACAAAAAAGTTGGCCGCCACCTTGAATTTTATTCATTTTTAGGGTTCCGTACCCAAAGGGTAAATACGGGACCCTATTCTGTCCGTCTGTCAGTCTGTCTGTCTGTCACCAGGCTGTATCTCATAAACCGTGATAGCTAGAAAGTTGAAATTTTCACAGATGATGTATTTCTGTTGCCGCTTTAACAACAAATACTAAAAACAGAATAAAATTAACATTTAAGGGGGGCTCCTATACAACAAACGTAATTTTTTTGCTGTTTTTTTTGCTCGATATTTATAACAGCAACAGGTAGACAGTTCAAATTTTCACAGATGATGTATTTTTGTGGCCGCTATAACAACAAATACTAAAAACAGAATAAAATTAGTATTTAAGGGGGGCTCTCATACTACAAACGTATTTTTTTTGCCGTTTTTTGGTACGTAACCCTTCGTGCGCGAGTCCGACTCGCACTTGGCCGGTTTTTAACATTGCGTTGCTGTTTTCTTGCCAAAATACTACCAAAAACCGAGTTTCATCGAAATCGGCCCGCAAACAAAAAAGTTGGCCGCCATCTTGAATTTTTTACATTTTAACATTGCGTTGCTGTTTTCTTGTCAAAATACTACCGAAAACCGAGTTTCATCGAAATCGGTCCGCAAACAAAAAAGTTGGCCGCCATCTTGAATTTTTTTTACATTTTAACATTGCGTTGCTGTTTTCTTGTCAAAATGCTACCAAAAACCGAGTTTCATCGAAATTGGTCCGCAAACAAAAAAGTTGGCCGCCATCTTGAATTTTTATTTTTTTTAACATTGCGTTGCTGTTTTCTTGCCAAAATACGACCAAAAACCGAGTTTCATCGAAATCGGTCCGCAAACAAAAAAGTTGGCCGCCATCTTGAATTTTTATTTTTTTTAGCATTGCGTTGCTGTTTTCTTGTCAAAATACTACCAAAAACCGAGTTTCATCGAAATTGGTCCGCAAACAAAAAAGTTGGCCGCCATCTTGAATTTTTATTTTTTTTAACATTGCGTTGCTGTTTTCTTGCCAAAGTACTACCAAAAACCGAGTTTCATCGAAATCGGTCCGCAAACAAAAAAGTTGGCCGCCATCTTGAATTTTTATTTTTTTTAACATTGCGTTGCTGTTTTCTTGCCAAAATACGACCAAAAACCGAGTTTCATCGAAATCGGTCCGCAAACAAAAAAGTTGGCCGCCATCTTGAATTTTTATTTTTTTAGCATTGCGTTGCTGTTTTCTTGTCAAAATACTACCAAAAACCGAGTTTCATCGAAATTGGTCCGCAAACAAAAAAGTTGGCCGCCATCTTGAATTTTTATTTTTTTTAACATTGCGTTGCTGTTTTCTTGCCAAAGTACTACCAAAAACCGAGTTTCATCGAAATCGGTCCGCAAACAAAAAAGTTGGCCGCCATCTTGAATTTTTTACATTTTTTACATTGCGTTGCTGTTTTCTTGTCAAAATACTACCAAAAACCGAGTTTCATCGAAATCGGCCCGCAAACAAAAAAGTTGGCCGCCATCTTGAATTTTTTAATATTTTTACATTGCGTTACCTTGCGTTGTTATTTTTGTGTCAAAATGGTACCAAAAACCGAGTTTCATCGATATCGGCCCATAAACAAAAAAGTTGTCAGCCGCCATCTTGGAACTTATTTTTTCATTATTATTTCCTAATTGAGTACTAATTTAAGATTTATTTTATACTTATTTAGCCCTAAATTAGTAATGATTTACAATTAAAATTATGATTATCATACATCCTTTCCATATCCTTTCCATAATTCCTATAATTCCTCGCACTTATGATGCAAGAAGAAGAAAAAAAGAGAAAATACTAAGAAAAACTTTTTCTTTTCCTTATTTTAAGAGCATTAAAAGAAGGAAAAGAGACAAATTTGAAAAAAATATTCTTACCTTCTAGAAAAAAATGACAATAAATAATTCAAAGAATAAAACAAGAATTTTGAAGTGTCTATCTTATTTTTCCTATATATTTTTAAAATTCGAAAAGGCAAATTACATCGTGCCAACCCTTACACTTTTAGTCGTTGCGTCAACTGTCTAGCTAGACGAACGGCGGCTTTTGCGCCAACACAAAGGGCGATGTCCGACTGTAAGAAGAATACTCTCTAGGCTGTGGTATTACCGATGATTAGAGTAGTAGTATTAATTATTATTAGAGTAGTATTACACAATCAAATTTTTTTTGATGAGATTTAATAAAAAATAAATTAAAAAAGTAAGTAGAAAAATATTTGTTTACTTATACCAAATCAATAGCCTTGCACCGAGGATATGACTATTGACACAGTCAAAAGATATAAATTTCACTTTTTTGCTTGATAGTACTCACCTCATGATTACAATCAAGTTTAAACCTTATTACTGTGGAGCAAAGTTCAATATTGATCGACAGCCTATATTCAGAGTACTATGTAGAAGTTAACATTCGAATTTTAGAAAATAGCAATGAAGAATTCTTTTTTTATTTATATCGTAAGAATCACAATTTCACTAACAATTTTTTGATATATTTATTTGTTTATAACTTGTACCCGTTTCTCTGGAATCGCCATTGCCAGAAACGTCAAGTTAGCAGCCCACTTTGAGATCGTAATATCTCGGCTTGTACTGAAGCAATATTATTGAAATTTTGCGTATACGATTCACTATTTCCTAACAATTTTTTGGCATATAAATCACATTGATACGAACTGTATTTCTTAAGGTGTCTTTGCTTGATAGTACTCACCTCATGATTGCAATCAAGTTTAAACCTTATTACCGTGGAGCAAAGTTCAATATTGATCGACAGCCTATATTCAGATTACTATGTAGAAGTTAACATTCGATTTTTAGAAAATAGCAATGAAGAATTCTTTTTTTATTTAAATCGTAAGAATCACAATTTCACTAACAATTTTTTGATATATTTATTTGTTTATAACTTGTACCCGTTTCTCTGGAATCGCCATTGCCAGAAACGTCAAGTTAGCAGCCCACTTTGAGATCGTAATATCTCGGCTTGTACTGAAGCAATATTATTGAAATTTTGCGTATACGATTCACTATTTCCTAACAATTTTTTGGCATATAAATCACATTGATACGAACTGTATTTCTTAAGGTGTCTGCTAGCTTGACGTCAAGATAGCAGCCTCACCAAGATACTCAAATATCTTTTGAACCATAGTATCACTATTTATATGCTATAGTTCACTATTTATAACTATTTACTAACAATTTTTTGACCTAGTCAAAACCTTCTAATTCCATGGTGAGGCTGCCAACTATACGCTAATATTAAAATCACATCAGTGGTCAATAAATTATTTTATTAAATGTCGATTCACACCTTTGGCCCGGTCGATGCGTGTCTAATCGACGAGAGCCTTGGCTTTTATGATTCTACGGTATTTCGCCTTTGTGGTTACAGAGGTGGTTAAGAATGCTTCTACCCGGGTCATGAACGGTGGCGAAATATTTAAATTACTATTCTGAATAAACAAATATTTTGTCGAAAACAGGCAGACTATTCAGATTGTTTTAACAGTTTTTAAGTAAGTGTACCTACTTTTGGTCTACGTGCTGAATGTGTCGATCCATCATCCATTAATGTCCACCATGTTTAAAATAAATGCTATTTTTGAATACGGATGAAGGGTGTAGACCACACCACTGGGATTGCATATTTTAATGTCGAATGAGTTCATTAAATTATCCTCAGATGCAGTGAATCGTTTCAACCGCGACATTTGTATTCTACTTAAACAACGCTCCTGCTGTGTCGACGAACGGAATTTAATCGAAGTTATTAATAGGCCTTAAAAATAAAATACGAAAAATGTAAACACGTACTCGTTGTTCCATCTGAATTAAAGAACGGATACAAATGGCCTTAAAGCGAATAGTTAAACAATAAATCATGCAAAAATACCGACTATCTTGCAGAACATCACAAAAAGTTGTGTAAAATTTAATGTACAGCAATTACATGGTCATTACAAGCGCGTTATCATCCAGTTAATTAGTAGTTAATACGAAGAGATAGAACCTGTACTATAACGCGGAGAGATCTAAAGCTCTTATTGCAAGCCGTTAAATATCAATATTATCTGCTTCAGTAATTTAACTCTGCAGACTATACACAGGTTTCATGCGCGTTCATAGGAACCTTATTGGAATTATTGCTTTTAGATTCACTATTGTGGAATAATTAATCAACAACCCTCGAGTTAAGGCTCGTGTATTTACAAATAAGTATGCCAATAAAAAGTATTGAAATACATAACTTCTTCAATTCGATTTAAATGACGTTCACTGCAAATATTTCCAATGAAATGTTGAGCTGCAATATACAGGGTCACTGGAAATATGACGTATTCCTGTTAAGGGGTTATAGCTGAGGTCAAAACAAATATTTTTTGTCATATAACTTTTTCTCAAAAAATAAATAGTTTTTGAGTTAATTGAAATTAAGTATTTTTTTACCAAAAGTACGTTTTCAGACACAAAAATTTTAAATAAAAGATAACTACTTATTCGATTCCGGATTTTTTATTATTTTGGGATAGAAAAGAATCTGTGTGTTGAAAATGAATAAAAAAAAATTCATAAAATACAGGTGTTTATAAAAAATTCAATCCTTAAATGCATTTTTTATTTTTATTTTTTCAGATTTTTTAGAAATAGCTTCAAATATCTTTAAAAAAATCCTAGTAACTAAGCGTGCATAATATTTTAAAAACATCACCATCTATTCAGCTTTCAGTTGAGGTATAAAACTTAATAATAGCTTAAATAAAAAATGAGAAATTAAGACTTAACTAAATAGCAGTCCCATTTCATGTAGCAAAAATTTCCTACTTCAAGCGCTTCGGAGGTGGCCGTATTATCCTACTTATTCCATAAATATGAAAGTTTTCTTGTTTGGATGATTGTTATTCAATAACGAAAAATGGCTGAACGGATTTGGATGAAATTTGGCACACAGATAGTTTATAAGCAAGATTAAAACATAGGAGGATACTATTATCTTGGTTAAAGGTTCCCTAGGGATTTTCTCAAATGTAAATGCGAATAAAGTCGCGGGTGGAAGCTAGTTTGCCACAAATGATCATGCTTACTAAAAATACTTTCGTCCGAGTGAGTTTGAAACAGGATTATTTTCCGCCGATGAGTAAAAATTTATACAGACAGCATCAAAAATAACCATGCATATCAGCCATTTTTAAAGACCCGCTGCTGGGGAACAGGCCTTCTTTTCCTTTTGGGATAAAGCGGACGGGCCATAACCCACCACGTGGGCCCAATGTGGATTGGTCGGTGTTAACTCAATGTACCTTACATTGAGCCCTTGGTTCTGGCTGCATTTACAGTTGTTAACACTGACCAATCCACATTGGGCCCACGTGGTGTGTATGGCCCGTCCGCTTTATCCATCCACAAGCCAAAAGGAAGGCCAGTTCCCCAGCACCGGGGCATTGAATATGACTGATATGCATGGTTATTTTTGATGCTGTCTGTATGAAATTTTGACTCATCGGCGGAAAATAATCCTGTTTCAAACTCACTCGGATGAAAGTATTTTAGTAAGGACGATCATTTAAAGCAAACTAGCTTCCGCCCGCGACTTCATTCGCATTTACATTTGAGAAATCCCTAGGGAACCTTTAACCAAGATAATAGTATCCTCTAATGTTTTAATCCGGCTTATAAACTATCTGTGTGCCAAATTTCATCCAAATCCGTTCAGCCGTTTTGCGTGATTGATTAACAATCATCCAAACAATAAAACTTTCACATTTATGGAATAAGTAGGATAATACGGCCACCTCCGAAGCGCTTGAAGAAGTAAATTTTTGCTACATGAAATGGGACTGCTATTTAGTTAAGTCTTAATTTCTCATTTTTTAATTAAGCTATTATTAAGTTTTATACCTCAACTGAAAGCTGAATAGATGGTGATGTTTTTAAAATATTATGCACGCTTAGTTACTAGGATTTTTTTAAAGATATCTGAAGCTATTTCTAAAAAATCTGAAAAAATAAAAATAAAAAATGCATTTAAGGATTGAATTTTTTATAAACACCTGTATTTTATGAAATTTTTTTTATTCATTATCAACACTCAGATTCTTTTCTATCCCAAAATAAAAAAAAATCCGGAATCGAATGAGTAGTTATCTTTTATTTTAAACTTTTGTGTCTGAAAACGTACTTTTGGTAAAAAAATACTTAATTTCAATTAACTCAAAAACTATTTATTTTTTGAGAAAAAGTTATATGACAAAAAATATTTGTTATGACCTCATCTATAACCCCTTAACAGGAATACGTCATATTTCCAGTGACCCTGTATACACGCAACGAAACGATACGATATTGGGAGGGTGCGAAGGTATAATAATCGATCGCAGCGCTCATGGTGGCAAAAAGTCGAAATAAAGAAGGCTCTGGGAGTCTATTACGAAAAGTTTAATGCGATACACGCAACTGCGTCCGTGCTTCGTTTTGATTGTTTCCTATTACAAATCACTTTCGTATGCGATATTGCGAAGTGATTGCGTGAGTTTGACAGTTTCTCTCTAACGTATCCGACATCGTTCGTTCAGTAGTCTATGGGCTACGATAGCCAAATTCAAAATGTTTGTTATAACTACAACCAACGAACTGCGGACGACTATCGTGGCTAAGTGACTGTGTTACGCAATTGCGTACGTTATTTTCGTAATAGGCCCCCTGTAATCTGCTTGAAAACGATATTTAATTTATTACTAGCGGTACAGGAATAATAAAATATGTTTATTATCACTTAGTAAAATTATTAAAGTAGCTTTTTCCTCTTGTTTTACAAAATCTACAACTAAAAATGAAGTAAACAAACCCTGATATAACCAAAATAAAACACTCTTTTTGAATATATCTTACTTGCCATATTTAATTTAAATGACCAAAAATGATTTCACAACCCTTTGTCCACCCAAATCATAGTAATTTTGAAATTTACATTAATAACACAATATGTATAGTATTTTTTAACATTTTGTCACAATGCCGCCATTACATATCAAAACGTCAAAATGGTCAGGTCAGAGCCAACAATATTGGAACACACTAGGTGGCGCTAAAAGCGTGCACGGAGCCATAAATTAAATGATTGTGTGTAGTTCTGACACTTTCCACAATAGAGTGGGCAAATATTCGGAGAACGATATCACGCGACTGTCAATTTGACAGTTTTATTTCTGTTTATCCATCGTTACCTTGAAATGACAGCAGTGATTTTTATTGCTGCAGTCTTGGATGTTCTATAAGTACTGAGATGTGATTGTGATAGAATAGATGTTGGAGTTTCACAATCAAGGGGCAGGTGGCAACCCTGATGCTAACCTGCGTCGATACGATCTCCGAAGAACGCCAATCTAATTCGCGCAAACTATTTTAGATTTGGTATCTGCATAATTGAAAGCTTCAT
The DNA here is from genome assembly GCA_943789525.1 of Agriphila geniculea. Taxonomy (NCBI): domain Eukaryota; kingdom Metazoa; phylum Arthropoda; class Insecta; order Lepidoptera; family Crambidae; genus Agriphila; species Agriphila geniculea. The sequence continues at coordinate 17,395,646 of OX038879.1, forward strand.
TTCATTTAGCGATTGTTATCTGCTCTCGCACGCGTGCAGAATCAATTTTTCATTAGATTATACTTTTATTTAGAACTTCATTAAGTAGAGATTGAAAGGAAATTTATACCTCAATGTTTTTTTTTACCAAAGCAACGTTTAACGTTTAAAACGTTTACAAGAAAACGTGTTTAAGTATCGAGTGGAAAACTTTTGCTTTGCGTCCAATAATATTTACATGATTTTTATTCCCAGGTAATCAAAAGATGGTGTAATGTCAAAATTTTACACGAAAATTAACTTCCATGTTTTCGTAATAACTACCCACTGTCATCCAATGAATTCATTATTGGTTGGCATGTATGTTTTTCCACATTTTAATTTTATTCCATAATTTTCTCTGCTCTTTCAGAGTGATTACCTACCTCAAATTGTTATAACTTACTTAAATTACAACTTTGTCAGTATAATTATGTTTACTTGGAATTAAAATATAAGTAGGACGCTCAATTGACCGAGTAGCTTGTAAAACATGTAATGTTTTGCAATAAGTGTATATTCGATTATTTTTTACTGAATTTACAAATCAATTCAATAGCCTGTTTCTTTTTCTTTTAGACTCAACAATTGGTTATCCTCGGAGGAGCTCGAGCTCATCCGTGTTTCTTAATAAATTTTTGGTCACCCATCCCACGACCGACCCTTGCGAAAGTTGCTTAACCTCCGCAATCGCTGGGCCAGGCGCTAAAACACTGCGCCACCGAGCTCCTCCAACAATTTTTTAAACAGAGAAAGATATTTAAAATACCGATAAATATTAATCGTGTTGACTTTTCATGGATAGGTCAGTTTACCGAAAACATAATTAGTACCTAACTATATAAGTATTACTCTTTAACATAACTTGACTCACGACACGTAAACCACTACTTTCTGTATTGGACGTATAGAAGTAAGAAGCTTTGCCTGAAGCCGAAAACTTGGTATAAGGCTCGTCTGATTGTTTAAGTTCAAGTTATTGAAATTGATTTGATCATGGAACTTTTAACGTCTGTTTATAGTAGCTTTAATTACGACATGTTTAAAAATTTACAACAACTCGAAGTTTCAAAGTGATGATAACGGTGTTGTCGTGGTAGAGCATAATGTGATTCTTTAAGTGTTCAATTAATGCTCGCTGGATTTGCATAAAGGCACATTCAGTGTCCATACAGTGACATTCCCGTAATTAAAGCGGCCATTAGTGTCCCCATCTCTGCGTTGACTGACTTGAGATAGTAAGTTGTGTACGAAAATTAAATTGTCACGGTAGTACTTATTACTTGCCACTGAGGCAATGGTAATTTTAAGATCTCTTCTGCGTGGAGAGAACCTCTTCTGCAAAGGCAATGGAAAATGTACATATTATTATGAAAAGCTAAAGTCAGCGAAACAAACACAAATAATAAAAACGTGTTAAAATATACAAGGTTATTTTTAGTTGATACAAAACCTTGTGGGTTGATCAGACCATCAAACTTTAATTATGGGACCAACCTTGAAATCACGAAAAAAAAACAACTGTTCCATACAAAAGTACAATCCTATTCCATTGAAATGTATGAAACAGCTGATTTTTTTTCGCGATTTCAAGGTTGGTCCCATAATGGAAGTTGTTTAGTTTGATGGTCTGATCAACCCCACGACAGGTTTTGTATTAACTAAAAATAATCTTGTATTATAGGTGCCAAGTATACCTAGTTTAGTTTTCTAATGGATGCTGACAGCAGTTTCAGAAAACCAGATTCTAAATTAATGATGAATGTAAGTGTATATACACAGCTTTAAAAAAATATTAACTACATAATATAAATTAGTCAACAAATTAATGTATCTCACAATTCAAAAAGCTTTATTTACAAACAAACGCCTAGACAGCTTACCCTGTACTCTTGAATAAGACTATGTATTTCTTCTAACATCACTCATTGTTGTAAATTATTACAATATGATAGTCATAAACGAATAGTAACAATAGCGTCCTTTCAAATTACAAGTCGGAATCAACGCGGCCCTGATTGGTACACCTTCATAAAAGATGGCGGCAGTTAATAACAAACCTTCAAGCAAATTAAGAGCTAATGTCAATTGAGGAGGCTCAGCCAGCAATAACTGTTAATTACTGAAGTGTAATTACTTTTTCAAATTATGTTATTAAGCTTAATGAACTGACTCTACATGCCGGCTGCGCAAAACGAATGAAATATATTGCTTTGGTTTCTAAGAGTAGGAAAGCTATGGAGCTTTGAGTAGTTAACGATACGAACATGACTATTATGTTCAATGTTGTAAATTGTGACTTACAACATTGAATATACTTGTTACAAAATACATATGTATATAGGTAAGTACGTTTATAGTAGTGGTAGATCCGCATGAAAACATACTTTATTAAATAGATATAAGGACCCGCGTGTGTATCTTATTCGCTGCATTTAATATTCTACTGTATTTTTTCCATTACTTACTTACATTTGTAAGTACTTTTGAAATAAGGAGAAGTTTGTTTTCTGAGACAATATTTAAAATCGGCTGTAGGCTGAACAAAGGCGGCGGCCTTTACGCATTCGTTCGAAAAAGCCAAGCCAGATGAATGGCACGTGCTAAGCTGCACTAACATGAGTTGCAAATAAAGACAAACTTGGATACTAATCATTATTCAAGATGAGACGTAGGTACAGAATAATATTTCATAGGATTTTACTTTAGATAGAGAAAAACATTTGCGCAAATGGTGCTCCGACACTGCAGTTACAAAATGTTGTAAAATGTTACCTATTGCAAATTATGTAACTAACACTATTGATTGAGAGAGAATCTGTAACAAATATTTTAATATTTTGCAACATTTTATAATTGCAGTGTTGGAGCACGTTGGAGCATCAAAAAAATTCGGGTTGCACTCCGGGAGTGCCGGCAGAAGTGAAAAGTATTGATATTTTGGAATGGTTAGGGAATAATTTTGCACGAATTGCCATCTTACGAATTTACTCTGCATTTGAATTTACGAATACAGAACAGTATTGTACGAAAGTCTTATCCATAGCTTGACAGAAAATCTAGAGCTTTGACATTGAATTAAAAAAATAGCGCGTTGCTATGGTGACACTAGTGTTTACGTCTTGAAATGACGCGCCACGCTTTTCGCCGCGCCCCGTAGAAAGAGAGGGGGATACTTCCGCCGCCGGCTGTCTACACTCCATCCGTCACATCCGTCTTACGAATTTTCGATCAGGTCACGTGATACTGACTGACGCGAGTTTAACATTTTTTCCCCATTACAAAAAAGCGTACAACGTCGCTAAAGAAGTTTTCACTTCAAAAATTATGTTGGTGGTTACTGAGTTATATTTTTGTGACCAGTGATTTCATTGGTAAACTCGAGCGCTTGTCAATTGTTTTCTCTGTCCACGTTGACGAGGCGAGAGCGAGATTTATAAGAGTTTACTGGTTTGTGTAGAGTAATTGAGAACTTACCAAGATTATGCACTTCAACCTAATCGGTTTTCATTCGAATGGCAGGATAAAGGACATCATCCATGTTTCATACGTTTTTGGTCCAAATATGAAAGTGCCGGCCAAAAGGCAAAACTGCTTTATTCTGATAGATTTTGCACACCTAAGCATTTTTAGGGTTCCGTACCTCAAAAGGAAAAAACGGAACCCTTATAGGATCACTTTGTTGTCCGTCTGTCTGTCTGTCCGTCCGTCTGTCTGTCAAGACCCTTTATCTCAGGAACGCGTGGAGGTATCGAATTGAAATTTAAACCATTTACTAAGGTCTACGGGCCCTTGAAGCTGTAAAAAAATCAAACTTCTAAGTTAACGTAAAAAAAAGATACTGCCGTTTAGGGCGCAAAAAACGCATTTTCGATACTCTCAAAGGAATCAAAATTCATAGGGTACTTCCCGTTGACCTAGAACTATGAAATTTGGCAGGTAATGGCGTCTTATACTACACTTACAGGAATAAATCTGAAAACTGTATATTTGTAATTAAATCATAATAAAATATGGTCATTAAAATACGTAATTATTAATCATCTTGGTGAAACAACGGTATGCGCGGTCATAGTTTAACTTCTAATTACTTTTGGATTAATCGCGCCACTAATTCTTTTTAAAATATCAATATTTATTATTATTAATTATTCAGATCCTTTCAAATCTTGTTATAGTTAATTACTTTTAAAAATAAAATTAAAAAGTAATAAATTTGGCTCTAAATATTTTCGCAACATGGCGGTGTGTCACGCTGTATGACAGGGGGTCTTCTTCTTCTTATTTTTGTTTTGGCAATCTACTTTCTTCTTGGAAGTAATTTTTGCCAGTGTCAAGTGTTGAATAGTTCAGTGGTAGATTGTTTCAGTTTACATTAAAATGCGGGTGCATCGCATTCCAATGTTGCTTGGAGCATTTGACACTGGGACAGAAGCGCGTCTTACTCTAAATTTGGCACCTTAGAGCATCGCGGAAGGGAGCAGCCTTAGCGATTATTACTCTATTCCATTTTTTCTGGCATTTTTTGCGGGGGGGGGGGAAGTGCACACAAGTGCAGTGCCGCATACTCACATACAAAAACAACACTGTAAAGACGACACCAACACATAAAAAATAAAACAAAACAGCTAAAATTTGTGTGTTTTTGACATAAAGGGCTGGGCTCAATTGTCGTTGCAGCAATATCGATACGGAAAAAGGAATAAAGGTAACAAACTCAAACATTTTACATGGGGTGAATTACAACAAAGAGCCCAACAAGCAAAAACCTTTTGGACCAACTAACCACTAAATCTCATCACCAGTGGTCAGTTGAGAAATGAATTTCTCATCTGACCACTGGAGGTGAATTGGGAGCAATTTATCCCTAATTCATCACCAATGATGAAACTGATGAAGTGGGGGGGTTTTTTTGTTTCAACTGACTACGGATGACCTTTTGAAAACTATGTAAGCCTATTTCATTAAATCATAATTTAACCACCATAAGTTAACCTTTTCCATATTTATGTGATCCTGGTAATTTGGAGATGCAAGTGATTGAAAATATTTCATTTTGAACCAAAGCGAAGCGAGGACACGTTGCTAGTTAATTATAAAATAAAAATGACACAGAAAATTATAGAAGTTAACCTTCTCCGTATTTATATGATCCTGGTACTTTGGAAACGTAAGTAATTAAAAATATATAAAAAAAACTGAAACTCGTTGTCAGCAGAAGTTGGGAAATAATCATATCGCAGTCAGATTTGAATATTTTATAAATATAATATTTTTGGTTTGGTCACCACACCAGTGGTGAAATGGGAGTAAGATGGTGTTATTTAATAACGGATAGTCAGTTGAGAAATTGGAGTTCCAACCAACCACTGGTGGTAGGATTTGGTGGTCAGATGGTCCGGAAGGAGCAAAAAAGTCTCAGGATGCGTACGTTATTAGAGTGGTAGGCTTACAGGGCTCTTATAATAATTGTTTTGTGACATGTCATCGTTCTTAAAATAGTCTTAAAAAAGTTAATACGGACTCAAGAATACTCAGTCTTATTGTCAAGTCTCATATACGTATTAAGAGCATTTTATGACGTTTTTCTATTATAAATGATCTTATTCCATTCATTTTTATATAATAATATAAGATGTATCAAAAAAATTATTTATTCTGTGAGAGAACCAATTAATTTATGCTGTGATTTTATTTTACTCTTTGACGCAGAATGTAACAGTGCAAAACTGCAAAGACCAAATTGAGTCTGTCAGAAGTTAAAAAGAATTAATAAATATTTAAGAATTTTTAGGTTATCACATTTATGAGAATGCCTGGAGCAGGACCAGGCCATATCCTTTATCGACAAACATTGTGATACGGTAACATCACTAAGTTGCTCATCGGCGAGAACTCGGATTTATCTAGCGACAGATCTGAAATTTGTACGGAGGAGCCATGGACGAGCAGACCCGATGTCACTGAATAAATCTGACAACTATTCAAGAATAAAATATACGAATTTAATGTTTAAATGTAAACAAATAGCAATAATACGACAAAAAATTACTTTCATGTGAAATGTAACACCGAGTTTTTGTAAACTTTGGTGTTCCAGACCTCTTTTAACAGTAAAAATCTCATCAATTCGGCATTTTAAACACTGCAGCGTTCACATGCGCGACTGGACTCGGTCTAGAAAGAAATCCGGGCGCAACTGGTTTTATCAACTGCATATGCCCATTTGGGCTTGTACTTCGGCAGAGGGGAAAGCTTCGTATGGCTTCTCTTTCTGGGACAGAAGCGCGTCTTACTCTAAGTTTGGCACCAAGTATAATCAAGACAGTTTACTCGGTAAGATTAGCCGAGGTAGCCACCACTACAATAAAAGTTTCGGCTTCACACAACCAAAATCTCGCCTATTTCCATTATGTCCAGTCGTGTGTGCGATGCGGATCGGTGCAGACGCATACTAAAAACAATTAGCGAACGCGTAACGCGGCCAAGTGCCGCTGTTCGTATAGAGCCATGAGCGAAAAACTTGTGGCAAATGAACTCCTGGCGTTCCTACAACAAAAGCTGGACGTCATGGACGAGTTGAGCGCACTGCAAATATGCAAGTCCAGCTTCAGCGAGGACGATGTGGCCACGGCGAAGAAACTTTTGTACGAGTCTCTCGGCAAAAGCGACCAGATGGTGTCCCGGAGACGTGACGGGACACAGAAGAGCCTGCAGGAGATCATCACCCTGTTCAAGGAAACCGATCCCGATGACGTGCCGACGTTCGTGGCGAGGGACCTCAACAAGCTGCCTCCCGTCACCTTCGATCACGTCGATGTGACCTGCCTCCTGAAGGACATCGTGTCCCTAAAGGCTAGTTTGGCTGAAGTGATGCTGAAATTCCAAGCATCCGAAAATACGGTGAGTGAGTTGCGTAAAGAAGTTGACGATTTACGTGAATCACTCGCCGTAAGTAGGTCAGTTGCAGGCACATATGTCAACATGCGACGTGGGGCCTGCCTCGATACATCGACGTCGAGCTGCAAGTCAGCAGTTTCGACTCCGTCTCCGCCACGGCCCGACCAAGCCCGACCGCCGCCGTCGCTGCCACCGGCCGCGAGCGCCGACCCCACGAGCTGCGCGCCCCCCACCCGCGCCCCGCTGCCGCCGCCTACCGCGGTGGCGCCGCGCGCGCCTGAGAAGCCTGCGCCCGTGAGCTGTCAACGGAATTTTGCTGCCGTTGCTGCCGCCAACAACTCAAGGCCGCAGTCGCAGCAGCCAGCTCCCGTCAATGTAAGAGCTCCGTCGCCGAATGTCGTCCGACCGGGCCAAGATGAAGATGGTTTCATTGAAGTTCGGAACAGAAAGCGTCAGCGAACGAGGCAGAATCACCATGGCACCGCACCGACAGGGCCCAACTTCCTGCTGCGAGCTGCCATTCCGACCACGGCTGTGTATCTGTCCCGCCTGCACCACACCACCACCGTGCAGGACGTGATAGAGTACATCAAGAAGAAAAGCAACTTTTGTTTGAGAGTTCAGCCTCTGGAGTCGCGCCATAATACCAATTTCAAGGCGTTTGTGGTGCGCATCCCGACAGCAAGGCTGGACCTCTTCATGAAGGAGGACTTCTGGCCGCAGGGCGTGGTGTACAGGCGCTTCCGAGGAACATTGCCCTGTGCCCCCGATTCGACACAGAAAATAGTGTCAAATTAATTATTTACTAACATTAGGTACTATTAGTTATTAACTAACACCATTGTTTTTATATTTTTATATATGTTTAGTTTGTAAGGTATATATCTATGGGCCATTGTTGCCTGAATATAAATAAATGAATGAATGAATGAATTATCCCACATATTGTTCAGTCAATATTTGTATGAGAATCCATTACTAACATGTAATAATGGATTTTCATACAAAAATTGCTGGCGTCTGTCCAGTAATGTTTCTATTAAAACTCATTACACTCGTGTAATTCAGAAATGGAGCGAACTTTTCAATGAAACACAATTAATATAGGTATCAAATGTCGCCTTGATGAGCGAGCACATTCCAAAAATTTTTTTTTTAATATTCGGTATACTGGTATCACGTGGAAGGCCTTGATGAGCACATTCCAAAAAATAAAAAAAAAAATAAAAACGAAAAAAAAACTGTTTCGGTGCAATATGGGTATCAAATGAAAGGCCTTGATGAGCGCATTCCAAAAAGATAAAAAAAAAACGAAAACAAAATTTTTTTTCAATACCTATGGGTATCAAATGAAAGTTTTTTTGAAAAGTTTTTTGGAATATGCTCATCAAGGAGCATATTCCAAAAAAATTAAAAACGAAAGGTAAAATTTTTTTTGCAATATGGGTATCAAATGAAAGACCTTGATGAGCACTTTCAAAAAAACTAAAAAAATTATGAAAAACTGGAAATAAATGAAAAAAAAAACGATTTTTTTTTTCAATATGTGTATCAAATGAAAGGCCTTGATGAGCACATTCCAAAAAATTAAAAAAAAAAAAAAAAAAAAAAACTGTTTTGGTGCAATATGGGTATCAAATGAAAGGCCTTGATGAGCGCATTCCAAAAAGATAAAAAAAAAAACGAAAACAAAATTTTTTTTCAATACCTATGGGTATCAAATGAAAGTTTTTTGAAAAGTTTTTTGGATTATGCTCATCAAGGAGCACATTCCAAAAAACTGAAAAAAAAAAAACAAAAAATAATATTTTTTTTGCAATATGGGTATCAAATGAAAGGCCTTGATGAGCACTTTCCAAAAAAACTGAAAAAAAATAATGAAAAACTGGAAATAAATGAAAAAAAACGGATTTTTTTTTCAATATGTGTATCAAATGAAAGGCCTTTATGTGCACATTCCAAAAAATTGAAAAAAAAAATAAAAACGAAAAAAAACTGTTTTGGCGCAATATGGGTATCAAATGAAAGGCCTTGATGAGCGCATTCCAAAAAGATAAAAAAAAACGAAAATAATTTTTTTTTCCACACCTATGGGTATCAAATGAAAGTTTTTTGAAAAGTTTTTTGGAATATGCTCATCAAGGAGCATATTCCAAAAAACTGAAAAAAAAATAAAAACGAAAGGTAAAATTTTTTTTGCAATATGGGTATCAAATGAAAGGCCTTGATGAGCACATTCCAAAAAACTGAAAAAAAAAAACGAAAAAATAATATTTTTTTTGCAATATGGGTATCAAATGAAAGGCCTTGATGAGCACTTTCCAAAAAACTGAAAAAAATAATGAAAAACTGGAAATAAATGAAAAAAAACCGGATTTTTTTTTCAATATGTGTATCAAATGAAAGGCCTTTATGTGCACATTCCACTTTCCATTTTCTTTTTTCAATTACTGTAAGTAATTTAAAATTAAAATAAAAAGCTTAAAACTTTTAAAACTAAAAAGTTAAAAGTTTAAAAGTACTACACAAGCCTTGGCCGCATCTAGGCATTGATGGACTCACGTATATTCTTCAATGCCTGTCTTGAGTGCCGCTGCAGTAATGTACTATTCCATTTCAAACCTTCGCCCGTGGTCCATTCTTTGTCGTAATCCCTGGAAGGGTTATTTTCTACGTGGCGATAAAGGATTTCAAATGGTTATCTATATATAGCAGTCTGCTGAACGGATTTTGATGGTATTTTTTTACAGTTTGGTAGCTTGGAGTCCAACTTATAATCTAAGCTATTTTTCACATAATTCCGGTAGGTAGAACCTGGGATAAAGCTTGAACTCTCCGTAGTACAGTTTTCATATAAAAAACTAATAACTACCAACCACTTTTTTCAAAATATTTCCTTTGTACGGACACAACTTTTCTATAGCTTTATTTTATGTATAGATGTAGGTCTGTATGGAACCCTCGGTGGGCGAGCCCGACTCGCACTTGTCCGGTTTTTTATTATGGCACCGAAGCTGTAGCACCGCTTCACATTTGTGTCAAAATGTATGAAAAGACAGACTTTTTGAACTTAATTTAAATCAAGTATAGCGGTGCTGCAGCTTCGGTGCCATAATAAGAAATGCTGAGGTGGACAAAATCTATGAGAATAAAGTACTTTTGCTTTTTGGCCGGCACTTTCACATTTGGACCAAAATGGATGATGTCCTTTTGCTGATTCACAAATCACGCGTCCACCAGTCGGCGTACTACCACTAACTTGGCGCTAGTGTAAATGTAGACCTGTTATATTGTTGTTTTCTATGTGTTTGCTAACAATTGGATGTTGAAAGCGATTTTTCGTAAATATCAACTTATCTTCGAACACATTTTGATTTTCTTCAATCTTTAATTCGTTTACTGTCCGACTTCCATAATAATTATTAATTAGTATCAACCACTTTTAGATTAAATTAAAATAAATGGGAAAATCGGGGATAAATGCCCGTACAAAGGTCTCTAGCAGCAGTAGCGCCACCAAGCCGGATAAATTTTGTGACATCCCGCCATTGTTACGATAGGTCACTGACCTGCATATACAGGGTCACTGGAAATATGACGTATTCATGTTAAGGGGTTATAGATGAGGTCAAAACAAATATTTTTTGTCATATAACTTTTTCTCAAAAAATAAATAGTTTTTGAGTTAATTGAAATTAAGTATTTTTTTACCAAAAGTACGTTTTCAGACACAAAAATTTAAAATAAAAGATAACTACTCATTCGATTCCGGATTTTTTATTATTTTGGGATAGAAAAGAATCTGAGTGTTAATAATGAACAAAAAAAAATTCATAAAATACAGGTGTTTATAAAAAATTCAATCCTTAAATGCATTTTTTATTTTTATGTTTTTAGATTTTTTAGAAATAGCTTCAAATATCTTTAAAAAAATCCTAGTAACTAAGCGTGCATAATATTTTAAAAACATCACCATCTATTCAGCTTTCAGTTGAGGTATAAAACTTAATAATAGCTTAAATAAAAAATGAGAAATTAAGACTTAACTAAATAGCAGTCCCATTTCATGTAGCAAAAATTTTCTACTTCAAGCGCTTCGGAGGTGGCCCTATTATCCTACTTATTCCATAAATGTGAAAGTTTTCTTGTTTGGATGATTGTTAATCAATCACGCAAAACGGCTGAACGGATTTGGATGAAATTTGGCACACAGATAGTTTATAAGCCGGATTAAAACATAGGAGGATACTATTATCTTGGTTAAAGGTTCCCTAGGGATTTTCTCAAATGTTAATGCGAATAAAGTCGCGGGCGGAAGCTAGTTTGCCATAAATGATCGTGCTTACTAAAAATACTTTCGTCCGAGTGAGTTTGAAACAGGATTATTTTCCGCCGATGAGTAAAAAATTTTATACAGACAGCATCAAAAATAACCATGCATATCAGCCATTTTTAATGACCCGCTGCTGGGGAACAGGCCTTCCTTTCCTTTTGGGATAAAGCGGACGGGCCATAACCCACCACGTGGGCCCAATTTGGATTGGTCGGTGTTAACTCAATGTACCTTACATTGAGCCCTTGGTTCTGGCTGCATTTACAGTCGTTAACACTGACCAATCCACATTGGGCCCACGTGGTGGGTATGGCCCGTCCGCTTTATCCATCCACAAGCCAAAAGGAGGCCAGTTCCCCAGCAGCGGGTCATTGAAAATGACTGATATGCATGGTTATTTTTGATGCTGTCTGTATAAAATTTTGACTCATCCTGTCCTCAAAATAATCCTGTTTCAAACTCACTCGGACGAAAGTATTTTTAGTAAGCACGATCATTTATGGCAAACTAGCTTCCGCCCGCAACTTCATTCGCATTTACATTTGAGAAAATCCCTAGGGAACCTTTAACCAAGATAATAGTATCCTCCTATGTTTTAATCCGGCTTATAAACTATCTGTGTGCCAAATTTCATCCAAATCCGTTCAGCCGTTTTGCGTGATTGATTAACAATCATCCAAACAAGAAAACTTTCACATTTATGGAATAAGTAGGATAATACGGCCACCTCCGAAGCGCTTGAAGTAGAAAATTTTTGCTACATGAAATGGGACTGCTATTTAGTTAAGTCTTAATTTCTCATTTTTTATTTAAGCTATTATTAAGTTTTATACCTCAACTGAAAGCTGAATAGATGGTGATGTTTTTAAAATATTATGCACGCTTAGTTACTAGGATTTTTTTAAAGATATTTGAAGCTATTTCTAAAAATTCTGATAAAATAAAAATAAAAAATGCATTTAAGGATTGAATTTTTTATAAACACCTGTATTTTATGTTTTTTTTTTATTCATTATTAACACTCAGATTCTATTCTATCCCAAAATAATAAAAAATCCGGAATCGGGTGAGTATTTATCTTTTATTTTAAATTTTTGTGTCTGAAAACGTACTTTTGGTAAAAAAATACTTAATTTCAATTAACTCAAAAACTATTTATTTTTTGAGAAAAAGTTATATGACAAAAAATATTTGTTTTGACCTCATCTATAACCCCTTAACAGGAATACGTCATATTTCCAGTGACCCTGTATGTATTTACACTGGACAGGCTTATGTCAAACTGTTTTTGTGCCTATTTGATTTCCGTCATTTTGGCGCTGTAGGACGTAGCGTGAGGGACATGGTACTAAAATTTGAAGTCTGGAGAGACCATCACGGCAACCATTTTCATATTGTACGTCAAAATTAGTTCTTTAGACGCACGCTAGTGGCGTTTCAAATAGGCACAAAAACTTAGCTGTCAAATCATAGAGACAGCCAGTCCAGTTAAATAATAAAAAAAAAATTCATGGCAGTGCAATAGGTTATCACAATTTTGTTACATCTGATGGAGTGGTTTATAATTAGGAAGAGTTTTAACACAGTACTTACAGCAGATGCTTTGCCGCAGGGGGAGGGGGTTCGGAAAAAAATCACGAATATCACAAGGGAGGAGGGGGTTGTAGTTAGATATCACGTGTATTCATTTTTTTTGTCGAATCTGCGGTTTCTAAGCCAAATAGCGGCGAAAATTTCTAATATTAATTTGTAACAAAAATACACGTCATTTGAGAGGATAGTATAGTCTATACGTTCCATTCTAGGCATTTTGAAGTATTTCGAAAAACTGAATCAGCAGAAAATTATTTTAAGTATGTTTCGTTGTTGTTGAAAACGTAAAAAAAACATATTTTCAGCCATTTTATACAGTTTTACAAGTTATGCAAAGAAAGACAGATTTGTGAGGCCTACAGTACAGCTCATGCACAGAACCACTATACTTAGTAATAATTGGTTATTAAACAGCAAAAATAACAAACCCACCAAGCTAATATACCGTGAAATAAATAAAGTGAAAGGCAGCCATCCACAACTCCGCGTGTATTGTGTTGCATCCATTCTTTCATTGTGTTTAATGATATTGTGTTCTGGTTTGTGATTTTGATTAGGATTTGACACCTTTATAAAAATTGACTCCTCAAACTTCTCACTCAACCTAAGTATTTTACCTTACCTTAAGATCTTTCAAGGATCAAGTTAGAAGACATTTCCTTTCTCCCACCTAATACCACCTTTTTCTCATATTTCCCTTTCAACTTTCATTTTATATACTTACACATTTTTCGCTCTCTTTTTTTATTTATGTACATCTATATCTGTTGTCCTTCTAGTACTTTTGCACCCACTCCCCATCTGTCCTCTTTCCTTTAATATTTTTCTACTCAAGGTTGCCTGGAAGACACTGCTACATAGCAGTAAGGCCGCCTTTTGTGTACTTGTCTATGTTTATTGTTTTCTTCTTTGTAATGTCTTTTTCTAGTGTGCAATAAAGCGTTTTATTATTATTATTATTCAAAATTTGTGCATATTCAAAAATAAATTGTGATTTAACAGCTTGAATTTCATTTATTATACAGCGTGAAATTTTAATTATTTGTTTCCCGTAGTGGGTGGTTCTACTCATGATTACAAGCAACTTTTACTATGAGGCCAACTCTGATATCGCGAAAAAAAATTCGCTGTTCCATACATTAAGGTCGAATAGGTATTGCGCTTTTGTATGGAACAGCTGATATTTCAGCGAAAAATTTCAGCGTGTATAAGTAATCTTATTTGGATAGTATATCCGAACGAAAGTTTAACCTTAACTTTTGATAGGCAACCCTAGGCTCTACACTTCAACCGCAGTAGGCTATTGTTCCTTGCTAATTGAATTGATGCCACTGATAGATTACGTAGGGTCGGCTCGCTTGCTACTTGACTTTAGTACGTCGTGCACTATCAAAGTCTGAATGAAAAACTCAATAGGGACCTTAATACATTTAAAAATAGATACTCGTATTTAACGCCACGGTAGAGACACGCGAATTCAAGCGATACATACTTAATTACTTAGTAAATATTTAAAAGATATTATTATGAGAAACTTCTTGACCATTTAGGTTGAAAGTATTGATGCAGTATGATAATCACCTAAGGCATCTTCCCTTAACAGTTTATCGCTGATGAGTTTGATACAAAATTAGTCGATTTAATAATATTGTACTGGAATTTTTTAAGCGATTGTTAATCAATAAATCGATGTCATCTCTAGATGAACTTGATATGATTTTAAAAATGGTAACGGAACAAAATTCTGAGGCTATCGCAAAGTATCTTATTATCGGAACGATCAAATGCCACTGGTATTACCTAAATTAAAAACCGGCCAAGTGCAAGTCGGACTTGCGCACGAAGGGTTCCATACAAAAAATGGCAAAAAATACGTTTGTTGTATGGGAGCCTCCCTTATATATTTAATTTATTCTGTTTTTAGTATTTGTTGTTATAGCGGCAACAGAGATACATTATCTGTGAAAATTTCAACTGTCTAGCTACCACGGTTCATTAGATATAGCCTGGTGACAGACAGTCGGACAGCGAAGTCTTAGTAATAGGGTCCCGTTTTTACCCTTTGGGTACGGAATCCTAAAAATGAAAAAGATACACTGCTCACCATGCGTCAACCAATATTTTATCCATAGAAATAGAATGTCAAAGAACAACAATGTCAATAAACAGGTGATCCGAAAACGAATGCATACATTTTATATGAGATTCGTAAAATATGACTTAAATTCATAAAATATGACTATATATGGCAAAGGAAATTAATAAACTATGTTCCATATTGTTTTCTTCGTCGACAAACGAATAAATGTAGCGAAATTTGGTTTTAGAGAAATGTGTGGCAATATTTTATTTACCTGTGAAAAGTGTGATTACTTGGATTATTTCTTTTTATAACATCACAATTAGTTAGAGCACAAAACACCATGGCTCCAAGATACCTTTATTTTAAATTCTAATTAAGATTAACAAATATTTTAAACAAACTGTGATTGCTCATTTGCTAGGCGGGACGCTAGGGGCTCTTACTGTAAAAAATGTTGGCACATGTCACTTGATCCTTTGTCTCTTTTTTACATAGACCGTGTCCGTATGATGTTAACTTCTCTTTTCCACGCTTTGTTGGTCTTCTTGAGCGCAGCGAAAATTTTTCTATGTCTATGATTTTATCTCTGCAAAGCCATCAAAAATTTTCTTTTTCTTTGTTTGCTCAAGTTACTTCTATAACTGTTCAATTGTTTTTCAATCTTTAAACATTATGTAGACACCTTTCGTAGGCACAAATGACGCCAAGATAATCTTTATACTAAATCTTTCAAAGTAGCTATCTATGTAATCTAGCTACATATAGTAACTCTGGCCAACAGGCTCATAACAAATAGCCTATTTTCCTTGGCTCCAATCCGTTCTTTATGAAGCAGCATTATCCGTGCATCGAGACTTCAAAGGCAGAGGCGGGCAGGCGGGCCAACAGAGTCATCCCGCGTCCTTTATGTATCTGTGGAGTGCGGCCGCGCCGGTAAGCTCACCTGCGGCTGTCGTGCGTGGGCGACCTCAAAGAATAAGCATGTTAAACAAATGAGGTCTTGGCACACTGCGTTATAAGTAGACCCCGGATTGGCGGTAGAACGAATAAAATGACGTTTAATAGTGCGTGGACAACTTGATTATCTATTTGTGTAATTTATCGATAAAAAAATTATAATTATGTAACGTGATACATTAAGAAAAGTGAAAATCGTGAAATGTATAAATAATAAAATTCACAGCAGTTTTTCTTAATGCAAAGATAGCAAAGTCAAAGTGAGTGAAGTAGAATGTCAAATTTTTAAGAAATACATCCTCTTTGGTAAAATAAAAAAATAAATACAGACGCGATCAAAGAAGTTCCACTTCAAAAATATTTTCAAAACATTGATATAGGTATGAATACATTTACGATAATTTGGTAATCACTAGCAAGTTTGTATTCCTGACACCGCAAATCCGGCCTTTAGTTATAAGTAGTCAGCGAGCAAAGGTTTCAAAATAACAAAAAACTGAGGCCCTTGATAGATGGCGTTTATAAACAACCAAGTTTCAACTGTAGAAAACGTAACAAAAAGAAAACACAATTCACATAAAAACACTGAAAACACCGCTAACAACCAACAAACGCCAAGAATTGTCCACTAACGCCATTTAGTGAGGAAAATAGTTACTGTTTTTTGTTTTTAAATGTCACTTTGAAAAGCCCTTATTCCTCAAGAGTTTTCTACTGGGAACGGTGTCATAAAGTCATCACATCATTTATATGTAAAAACAGGATTGCATACTTCTGTAGTTAATGCATATCTTATCTGGCTATGAATTGATTATTTCTTTGTACTTTCTCATCACCAATTAAAAAGTTACTCGCGACAGAAGAACTATGAAAGCAAAACTTCTCTGAATTTTGTTTGTGATAAATAAGATAAGCCACGGAGTTAATGTGTCATAAAATAATAATATATCTCATGCGTGTCACATTCACGTCATTAAAATAAGTGACAGAAAGTTATTTTGAATTGCATAAAGTCTCATCAGAATTAGCTGTGATCATAGACATAGAAAAATTTTCGCTGCGCTCAAGAAGACCAACAAAGCGTGGAAAAGAGAAGTTAACATCATACGGACACGGTCTATGTAAAAAAGAGACAAAGGATCAAGTGACATGTGCCAATATTTTTTACAGTAAGAGCCCCTAGCGTCCCGCCTAGCAAATGAGCAATCACACTTTGTTTAAAATATTTGTTAATCTTAATTATAATTTAAAATAAAGGTATCGTGGAGCCATGGTGTCTTGTGCTCTAAGTAACTGTGATGTGACCAAAAGAAACAATCCAAGTCATCACACTTTTCACAGGTAAATAAGATATTGCCACACATTTCTCTAAAACCAAATTTCTCTACATTTATTCGTTTATCGACGAAGAAAACAGTATGGAACATAGTTTATTAATTTCCTTTGCCATATATATAGTTATATTTTATGAATCTAAGTCATATTTTATGTATCCCATATAAAATGTATGCATTCGTTTTCGGATCACCTGTTTATTGACATTGTTGTTCTTTGACATTCTATTTCTATGGCTGTGATTATTCTATATCGTAGCTCCTCTTTGTCACACTTTTTTAAAGCGCACTTTAACTTATGTCAAGTAGGTACTGTCACCCGCGCCCCGCCAACGTGATTCATTTTTCACCCACATACAACTTTTTCGCTTTACAATAAGCCGCTTCTGAAGTGTAGAATATGATGAGATGTCAGAACCATTGCTTGTGACAAGGTTCCAAAGTGAGGATTATTGGAAGATCGAGAGATTAGGGTGCGAAGACGTTAAGTGGTGCTTTGTGAGGCATTTACGTGCTCTGATGTATGGCCCCTTCGCCAGCCGTGTTTACACACGCATTAATATTGGAATGACGGCTTAAAAATATTCGCATTAAAATTTTTCATTATATGAACCGACTGAATTATGATTTTTATAAAATGTTGGTTGTCATTGTATTTAAATTACGACACAGTTTTGAATTAAAATTACACCCTTATTTTTATAGCCATTAATTACAACAACATAGTATCTACTTCAGAAAATCAGAATAACATTCTCAAATGTAAACGAATTTAAATGGATAATAAATATGAAGTCCTTTTTAAATAGTGCACATAATTTTAAGGGGTCAATGTACTCATGCATACAAACAATTTTTACTATGATACTAACATTGAAATCGCGAAAAAAAACAGCTGTTCCATAGAAAATTTAAAATCGAATAGATTAAAATGTATGGAATAGCTGATTCTTTTTTCGCGTTTTCAATGTTGGTCCCATAGTAAAGGTTGTTTGTATGCATGAGTACATTGACCCCTTAAAATTTCGTGCACTATTTAAGAAGGACCCTATGTATTGAATGCAGAATCTTTTCTCGCCTACTGAAAAGGAGGAATAGGTACCTTATTCTTAAACTAAACTAAAACTAAAACCACTCTTGAGTAAAATCAAGGGTTAAAACGAAAAAAGTAAAATAAAATACGTTCATCTTGCATGCACATCTCAAAGTTTCTTGTTGATGACATTGAATCGATTCATTTCATCGAATGACCCTTAACATCGATTACGACTTGATTGATAGGCTCTTAATGACCGTATTGTAATTGTACCTGCTGATTATAAAGGAATATAATGATTGCTTTTTATTATACGGTTAACAATGCACTAGGTGTAGACAAGAATATAATTGGAATAAAAATGACTGTTATTAATTAAAAGTTTGAAAGAATATACTTGTGATGAACCTACAAAAAATACTTATGATATGCATGACCATAAAATAAGAATCTGATTACGCTTTTAACAATTATAAACTATTAAACAGCAGGCATTTTTTATGTCCCTACTGCTGTGCCACAGGCCTTTCTTAAGGGTGGATATGAGGATGGGCCATAACCCACCACGCAGGCCCAATGCGGATTGGTGAGTGTCAACGACTGCAAATTCGGCCGGGACCAAAACGGCTTAACGTGCCTTCCGAAGCACGGAGGAACTCGAGATAATTTGCGAAAGTTGCTTAACATCCGCAATCGCAGGCCAGGCGCTAAGGCCCGTATTTATAAACCGCTCTCAATACCGATCTCAAGAGCGATCTCAGCTGATACCTACGCTCTCAAGATGTGAGCAGCATCTTAAGTTGGATATTAATTAATAGTCAGATATCAAGAGCGTATTAAATGAGATCGCTCTCAGCTCTTAAGATCAATCTTAAGAGCAGGATCTTAAGTTCACGGTGGTTTTTATACAGTTTTGAATTAAGATTGAATGATTAACGTTTCGTTTAAGCTGTGTAAAATAATAAGCTCAAATTACAAAAATAATAATTTTATAATTGTACTCTCTTAAATTAGTGCAAAACATTTTAGACAAGTGGTAAAATGTAATATTTATTTATATTACTTTATTTACACATAAATAAAATATCACTTTATTTTACTACGTCAGTTCAAGAAGACTGAATTCTTGGATTATGTATCTGTGGCTACTGGCTGTATGATGCAAATATGCCTTTGCCTTTTCTGTTTCACGATAGAAAAACGGCAAAACTTGGCGGGATATTGTAATTGTTATTACGACTAATACATTTCGTAATTTATGTAATATCGTAATCAATATCATCATAATGATTAACTTCGTTTATTAGATTTATATTTATTTATATTTATTATATATTTATACATAGGTACAAACACATACGTAGCAGTTCAAAATAAAAAAACTATCCCGCGCATGCACGCTCTCATAAGTCACGGTTTTGCAGCACTTGGCGAACAGGCTCTCAATCATCATCTCAAGAGTAATCTCAAGTGCAGAGTTTTGGTTATTAATATGAGTGATCTCAGTTGATACCACGAACTTAAACCTGTACTTAAGTATGATCTATTAATTATAACAGCATCTCGAGTATGATCTCAAGATAGTTCTCAACGTTGAGAGCGGTTTATAAATACGGGCCTAAGTCCTCCACCGAGCTCCTCAATAAAACATAAATATTATATACCTATAAAACATGAATGCCTATCTGAAAAAGTTTATTTAAACACTCAATTCTTCCAGACTGATCATCAATATTCGGTCTTTATTTATTCAATCGTACGCACGAACAAAAAATAACATCCACGCATAAACAACCAAACCTCATTTACTACACAAGCTGAAGTTTAGTTTCAGGGCGTGATCTTTAATTTGTGTCCACCAGTACCTACTGTCAAAAACGAAAGACAAGTGAAAAACGACACATTAACGGCTGAGCGTAATCTGCAGCTTAACATTTCAATTAAAGGCTACGATTAAGAAATTAAACCTAATGAGTGCCGAACGCAAAAGTGCTGATTATACGTCCAGTGGATTTACGACGCAAACGTCTGCGGTAATTGGTGGCATTTAGACCGAAAGCGCGACTCTCCAGTTGTTTTGTTCCCCTTTTCAACGATTAAAATACGAATGGGTGTAATTTTATTTCGATCTGTTTGTAAAAAAAATTAAAGATAATAATAGTCTAAAGACAATTTATTCGTTTACCCAGAAAATGAAATGAATCTGCTCATTTGCAAATTTTCTAAAGTAACCTTGTTTTTATTTCGAAGCAAACTCATTCTTGTCTTGATATAATGCGATGCCTATTATGTTCAGTTTAATGGTCAATGCTGACAATATGTCTTTAGCCGACGATATTGGAAGGTCCACAAAAAGCGACCCATTAACGTAATGTATTTTTTCATACAAAATACCGAGATCTCGTTTTAATAACATGTATTAAAGCTCAACAATGAGGTTTACGTTATTTACTTGATAAAATGAGAGCTTGGGAAAATAAAAACGATGATCTTTTGGTGCAGTAGCAGCGATCCTGCCTCTTGATCCAAAGGTCCCAAGTTCAAATCCTGGTATGTCAATGTACTCATGCATACAAACAACTTTTACTATGGTACCAACATTGAAATCGCAAAAAAAAATCTGCTGTTCCATAGAAAATTTAAAATCTAATAGGAGATCAAAATGTATGGAACAGCGGTTTTTTTTTCGCGATTTCAATGTTGGTCCCATAGTAAAAGTTGTTTGTATACATGAGTACATTGACCCCTTAAAAATATGTGACTGTTTAAGAAGGACCTTATATAAGTACATATGTTTGTACGATGATCATGAGTATGTTTGTTTATGTATTTCTTTCCGTTATTTAGTCATCATCGCACAAGATTTCCTGAGTTTAGGCACTGAGTAATGTGGTTTGGGACTAATTATTTGTGTGAATAGTCCAGAATAGAAGGTGCCTTTTAAGTAAAATATTATCTATTCTCTATTCAACAAGACTCTTGTAATTTCTCTACAGATTTGAGCTGTTACAGTAAATACTGTAGAGCATTATAGTCGTTTTTTGACTTACCTATTTATATCGTAGAAAATAAATAGTAAGTATGCAGTCAAAATAAAAAGTCTAAAATAGCACACATGATCGTAATTTTAATAGAGTTACTCTGCCTCCTCTGTTATTTTTTCATAAACGGGCTTGAATTACGCGGAGACAAACAAAAACCAGATCCTTATATGTGCTTTAAATTTGCTGCGCTAAAAATGCGTCTGCGCAGCCAGGCGTGCCCTCATTATAGTGACATGAAAACACTTGGTACGTTAACGGCAATCGGTAACAAAACACGTTATGCATTGTTCGGCCGCGGTGCGTACGGTTCAGTAATTGGAGGACCGACTTTGTAACGTAAGTTGAATTATTCTACGTAAATTGTATTCTTAATATTTTAGTCAAGTTATGCAAAAATAAAATAATAATTGGACTACTTTCCAACCCCTTGTTCCAAAACCTGGACTTAAAATTAAACATGATTTAGAATCACTAAGTATATTTATTTCTTCAATTTAAATATTAGAATAATATGACGTTCAATTACTTAGTGTAGTTTTAGAATAAGAGGGTCCAAATTTAGGTAGGTATCTAAGAAAAAATTTCACTCATTTCGAAAAATGATCAAAATTAGATGAACCATCTAGCTGCGAATACTCAAATAATATACCTAACAGCCTATATATGTGTGCTTTGAAAACCTCATGGCAATATTTTATTTTTGAACAATTTAAGACACTTTTATCGCGACTTCTACAGCTTACGGAGCCACTAGTTTTATGTTTAATATTGTTCTAAGTACAAACAAAGTGTAAAGGCTGGTTTACATTATCTTAGTATTTAGTAGAGTGCTTAGTAGCGTGCGAGTAGATTCGAATGCGAGTGCTTTAGTAGTTTTGGTGCCTTTCCAGTGACCGTTTACACGCTTCCAGTAGAGTGTCATTTTCGCCATACCTAATACCTATTATTTAATTCAATTACACGTCACGCGTTCACCGGCAAATGCACTCTACTAAAGACGCTACTAAAATGTCGATTTACATGCTTCCAGTGCGATTGCGAGTAAAATATCGCACGGGGGGTGAGCGGGCGCGCAGGGGGTGCTACTGGTAAGCGAGTAGAAAGGCTACTAGAACGTTGCTCTCTTTAGTCATAAGACGACCGTTTACATGTTTCCACTAAAGCACTCTCCTAAAGCACTCTACTAAAGACTAAGATAATGTAAACCAGCCTTTAGGAAGGAGGAAATTTCATCCTATGATTCAAAAAATGTGTTTTACAATTTTTTTATTAAGATAAGTCACATTGAAAAATCGTATGAGAATGTTAATGGAAATCAATTCAGTTATGTACATCAATAAAAAATAATGACGCCCACTGTTGTACAAAATAATATTAGGGGTTTAAGTATCAAATTGTCGTTTTGTATGGAGAAATTTAAAGAATTTGCATTTTTCATACTAACATTGTCTTAATTTATTTAACAAACATGAGCACTAATGTTTTAAAACTTTTATGCACAAATGTTTAATCCCTAAAATTGTAACGGCTAAGTTACAACGAATTTAAGTGATCGCATTTTTGCTAACGAAAAAAGGAGTCACTTTTAAGATAAGTAGGTACTTAAAAAAAAAAAGGATTTCTATTAAGTTATTTCTTTTTCTAATTTATTGGTGATAGTGAGCCGGTCTGATCATAATTTGAAATAATAAAAAGTAACTGAGGCATCTTTAACATCACAGAAGATATGAGAGCCTCTGTGTGTGAGAAAAAAAATCGGGTTGAACTCCGGGAGTGCCGGCAGAAGTTAGGGAATAATTTTGCACGAATTGGATTTGGTTAAAAAATAAAAGGTATTTTTTTATATTTTTTTACTACAGATTAGGCCAATTTAAGAAACTAAGTTGAATATTTTAACATTTGGTCCCGTATTTATCCTTACTAATATTATAAATGCGAAAGTCCGTTTGTTTGTTTGTTTGTTACGCCTTCACGTCTTAACTACTGAACCGATCATCATGAAATTTTGCACACACGTAGTCAGAGGTACAGAGAAGGACATAGGGTATCTTTCATCCCGAAAAAAGTGTTGTTCCCGAGGGATAGCAAAAAAACCTTTCCACGCAGACGAAGTCGCGGGCGGCCGCTAGTTTTTTTATAAATATATTTGTCGAGCGGATATGGTCAACCGGAATGACGTCATTAGTGGCATGAAAGTTTAAGAAGGAAAACCTTTGCCATCTACTTATAGAAAAAGAACGGCCAAGTGTAATTACCTGTCATAATGACTTTATGGTTGTTTGTAAACAAATAAGTTATAGTTATTTTTAAATTTGAGATTTTTGCATTTACAATGCTATTTTTAAACAATACTAAATAATATACTAGAAAAAATACGACTCGCACCAGATCAATACTCAGACGGGAATCGAACCCGCGACCTTTGGATATCCGGTCCAATGCTCTGACCGCTGAGCTACCGAGTCACTAGTGACATCGTCGAATTTTTCCTAGTATATCCTAAACTCTTACGCTGTAAGCCAGCGTTATTTCACCAATGTGAGGAATTACCTCGACATTCAATTGAAATATCTTTCCAGATATTTTAACAATTGATTAAGATGAAATAGCTATATAATTTTTAAATTTGAGATTTTTGCATTTACAATGCTATTTTTAAACAATACTAAATAATATACTAGGAAAAATACGACTCGCACCAGATCATTTACAATGTTTAAAAATAGCATTGTAAATGCAAAAATCTCAAATTTAAAAATTATATAGCTATTTCATCTTAATCAATTGTTAAAATATCTGGAAAGATATTTCAATTGAATGTCGAGGTAATTCCTCACATTGGTGAAATAACGCTGGCTTACAGCGTAAGAGTTTAGGATATACTAGGAAAAATTCGACGATGTCACTAGTGACTCGGTAGCTCAGCGGTCAGAGCATTGGACCGGATATCCAAAGGTCGCGGGTTCGATTCCCGTCTTAGTATTGATCTGGTGCGAGTCGTATTTTTTCTAGTATATTATTTAGTAAAGTTATAGTTAATATTTCTTCTATTTTATTCATTTAATCCAGTTGTGACGGTTCTAACCTACCTTATTAATTTGCCGCAATAATTTTTGAGGTGGTAAAATTATAATAAAAATGCTTACCAGTGGAAACTCGCTGAAAAACTTTGTAAAAACTGACACGCCCAATTTACCCAAATTGCGAAATGTATTGTATGTATTGTGTCTATTTTGGATGTAGGCTACATGGATGAAATTGTAACGATTGCTTGTGGACTGATAAATTTGCAGGATAACATAATAAACATTGTGAAAATATGTGCATACTTTATTTCTATTTACAAACATTTAATAGTAGGGATGTGGAAAAAATTACGAGATAAGTTCATCGATATTTTTCGGGCGATATTAAATACTCTGATATATCGATAGATGTTTTTACAATAATTTTTCCAAAACATTTTTTTTTGTAATTACGTATGGATTCTAATAGTCGACACTATTTTGTCACTGGAGCATTTTGATTTTTTCCAACTTTTGAGTCTTAAAAATCATCGTAAAATTAGTCAAATCGAGCCAAAATTTCGCGTAGGGGTTTATTTTGCTATTTTTTATGTTTTACAATACCTTAAAATTAGAATCTATTACTTAGTCATCATCCCGTTTCATCCCATTTTTTTCTGAGAAATATTACCTATATCGATATTTTTTCACTTCCACCTTCCACCATCCCTAATGCCAAGTTCATTGTCAAAATTGTCTTTGCCCTTTTTTCTTTTTTTTTATTATGGCTGGGGGATCTGTATGTGATGACGTCATATGAAGGTCATTTGAAGGTTAAAGCTTTTTATTGAATATTATAAATATCTTTAAAAATATAGACTTATTTTTAAATTTAATCAGTAGACACTGTACCGAAAGCTTATTCCTCGAAATGGTTTTGAGATTTCCAGTCATGTTCAAAAAGTTATCAAAGCCAATTGCCGTCTTACGAATTTACTTTGCATTTGAATTTACGAATATAGAGCAGTATTATTGTACGAAAGTCTTATCCATAGCTTGACAGAAAATCTAGAGTTTTGACATTGAATTAAAAAGTTAGCGCATTGCTATGGTAACACTAGTGTTTACGTCTTGAAAGACGCGCCGCCATTTTCGCCGCGATCCGTAGAAAGAGAGGGGGATACTTCCGCCGCCGGCTGTCTACTCTCCATCCGTCACATCCGTCTTACGAATTTTCGATCACTGTCACGTGATTCTGACTGACGCGAGTTTAACATTTTTTCCCCATTACAAAAAAGCGTATAACGCCGCTATAGAAGTTTTCACTTCAAAAACGGTATCATACTATAACCCCTATTATTAAATCCTAAACGGAGGAGGGTTCCGGGTGAAGATAGGTACTTCGTCTTTGACTTTTCATCATTAATAGCAAGTATGTACCTATCGAGGAGATAAAGAAGAAGAAACACCATTAATTATAGAAATTACATCTTTTAAACCATATATTTTTTTCATCAAGAATTTTGGATGTCGTTGATATCTTTTGTAAGACGCGATCGACACTCCGTTGAAACTGAGAAATATTTGGATTTAAGCGTTTTCAAGTTAATTTGAATTAGAAGTAGCATATTCAGAAAATGCCTTTACAATATAATTTTGGTTAAACTAATTTAAAAATTCTAATTGGTTGAAATATATCGGGTCATTTTGAACTTACCATCTAAATTTTAAGAATGTGTCCAGTCCAAGAAACTAAACAACTTTCTCTAAGGAACATGTGTCAAATTTCGCCAAAAAATTTTGGTCATCCCATACTAAATTGATCACGTGATCTCTTTGATTTGTATGGAAAGTCAATTTTTATTTTACATATTTGACCATGTGTTCCTTAGAGAAAGTTGTTCAGTTTCATGGACTGAACACATCCTCAAAATTTGGATAATGGATACAAAATGACCTTGTATATTAATAAAATATTGTATTATGTTACCGGCAATGTGAATAATCCAGTGTTGTATGCAATGCGTGATATTGTATACAATGTATGAAATATTATTAATTTTATTCTTTACCTGTCCAAAAAATGTACGTTTCAGAGGTTATGTTCATAAGTCATTAAATGCACATTTTTGTGCGCTCGTGCTCTTCCTCTGTCACCACAACCAAATGACGTTAAAAATGCACAGCTCCCGCCAAGTATTAAATTAAATTACTTAACAACAACTCTTAACATGGCGGCTTTTACAAAATTTCAATTTTCCTCTTCCAACGACTCGGAGTTGTATATAAATTTAAACCATGGTCATAAATTTTGATAGTATTTTTGAAGATGTAATTCCACTTACTTAAGTACCGACAATCACGCAGCAGACACATTTTGTGTTAAAAATGTTTGTACATTTTTAGGGTTCCGTACCAAATTGGTAAAAAGGAATCCTTACGGTGCGACTCAGTCTGTCTCGTTCGTTCGTCTGTCACAGTCACAGCTGGATCTCTCAAGAACTACTAATGCTATCAACTTGAAATTCGGAATAGCTCTACTCTCTCTCAAACAAGAAAGAATATAAAAATAGATACCTATATTTTTTTGCAACAAGGACTGAATAAAGGGGTCTTAAAAAGTGGGGCTACTAGGGCATGTGAGATATCATATGAAAGATCTATGTTTGCACATTCTCAAATATTTTTTCTTTTTTTATAGGGCGCATAGTTTTCAACTTTTTATGAAAAGAAAAATGTAAAAAAAATATCCCCCTCATCTCCGAAATTTACATAAACAAAAATCTGAAATTATTCTATGTTATAGAATAATTGAAATAAAGTTTATGTAAAGATTACTGGAATAATAAAACGATGACTCTAAATAACACACTTTTTCAGAAATCATCGACATAAATTACATTAGTTCCACCCTACACTAGATTAAGAATGATGGAAAAATAACCTCTTTATTTCACTTCGATCTTTTGTAACTACTTCCATAATTTGAGATAGAGATGCTCCTATCTAATCGAAATTATTCCTATATTACTGGTAGTTAAAATAAAAATAGGAAAGAATTATATGTTTTATAAAACAAATAGTAGGGGATCATAATTTTAGTCGACATTTGCGCCACTTTTGCCGACACCCGACAAAGTAAACACGACATTTTAAAGTGAGGTGGTCCGTTGAAAGTTCGTACAAAATTTTAACACGTAGCTGTATGTTATTATCGCCTGACTTTGAAGTACTACGTAGGTACTGGAGAAGACACGAAACTGCACTTTTGGAGCAAAATAATTACTACGACGACGACTAAAAACAAACTTAATATTTTTGATGAAATATTTTCTTACTCTGACTGAATGTTTTTTGTATGCTAATACATATAGCTTAAAAATAAAAAAATAAGTTTTTATAACAAACTTTTAGACAGGGCTAAGAATCTTATATTCATATTCTTTGGACAGCTATTACAATATTGAAGAATACTTTAGTGATAAAATACACATACCTATATTATGCGGCAATGACAATAAATAGGTGTCTTTGTATACGCTTTACAAAAGCCTCAAAATCTAGTTCATATTATTTTATTATGGAAAATTCGTCCTCTTGTCTTCTCTTCCTTCCCAATATTGCGATACCCAACAGGGTCCATAACTTGTACTTTGTTTTTAGTTGTAACATCTTTATAACATTATGGTTGCAATAAATATATTGAATTGAATATTGAATTGAATTGAACAGGACTGCTATTTTGACAGGAATCTCTGTTTAACAAAAAAAATTTTTTTCATGTCAGTGGTTTAATATTTATTCGTATTGCCAATTTTGGACAGCCTCAAAAATAAAATAAAATATTTTATTTGTATTTGGTACAAAAAATAGACTAGAAAAAAGTACTTATTTCTTATAGAAGAAGCACCTTTCAACACCAAGTTAGTTAGTGCCAAATTAAATGTATTTACAAACTGCGAAGAAATACAAGAGATTTGAATTTTTTATATAATATTCTCTCAGAGCTCCCTGTGCTGACAACATTAATTAATTTTCAACTAAATGCAAGCGCCTCGTCGTCATTAGATATCATTCTGCAAAAATTACATTAAAATTACGATGACCTCGCAATCATATTCTTTATCTTAAGTAGCAATTTCAAAATGTTAAATTTATACTCCGGCAGCAATTTTCGCAGCTGTAATCACCGACTTTCCGAGATTCGCGGCTGCGCGTAATGTATTACTCTCGTAATTTCGCGACTCATCAGAGTCAGAACTTAAATCGGATTTTATAGCTGCAACAATACGGTAAAAGTTTTTAAGACCCTTTTTACAGCCCGTAAAATACTAATTAGAGATATCTAGATCGCAGTGTCCACGTAACAATAATGAACTTAAACGTATAACGATCGATCTTAGGTAGAATTATTTTATGATATTCGTAGGAGAAAGGAACAATTTATTGATAGATCTTTGCCTATGAAATTGCTTCTTTGTATGGAGAATTTTTAAGAAGTTTCATTTTTCATTCTAGCATTTTCTTAATTTATTAAACACACGCAATACGCTAAGGTAAAAATGTACAAATGTTTGAGTACCTTCTAAACTAACTTATTCCATTTACGTTAAGCACAAAAATAAGTTTTGGCTAATTTAAAACAAATTAAGTGGCCATTTTGCTTACAAAAAAGGAATCACATTCAAGGATTTTTTTTTTAAATGTCAAAAAACTAAACTATGGATTTTATTATTACTGATAGTTGGCTATCATGGTAATGGTTCAATATCAAGTAATTGAATAATATTTTAAACCATGCAAAAATAAAGACCATTATAAGGTATCAAATGAGTCGAAAATATAGACCCATATCTGTTTTTGTTTTTTTTTTAAATAGATTAAAATGCCGATTCAGAATACTTAATTGTAAAGTTGTTTGGGTTCCAAATAACTTAACAATAATACCAAGCCGTGGCAACCATAAGCATAAAAGTAATGAAGTACAAGTAGGTAGGTATTCGTGCTACTGGTAAAAAACAAGATATTGGCATTATTAACATTTCACAATTTATTATTGTGGCATCAATACAGCACTTACAATTTTATTTCCATTTACAATAGGTAGGTACTTACATATATTTCAGTGACAAATCAACAAAAACTGAACCCGTTACGACTCAGAATTTGTCTGTACATCATTGAGTAAATTCTTTCAGACAATTGTCGATGCAATTAAAGCTTGCCCCACCTCGTCAATACAAAAAGTAAGCACGTCCTTGTCCAAAGAGTAAAAAGTGGCAGTTTTAGTTTGTCCAATGAACCAGAGGTACGGCTAGTTTTTGCGCGGGCAGTATCAATGGAAAGCTGAATGGTTGCGGCGACAGCAAAAAGTCCGCGTGTCACCATTAGTATGTATGGTGGGCTCCGAATGTGAGCATTAATTTATTGGCAATATTATCCTTACTAATATTATAAATGCGAAAGTCCGTTTGTTTGTTTGTTTATTTGTTTGTTTGTTTGTTACGCCTTCACGTCTCAACTACTGAACCGATCATCATGAAATTTTGCATACACGCTGTCAGGGATACAGAGAAGGACATAGGGTACCTTTCCTCCCGAAAAAAAGTATTTTGTTCCTGAGGGATAGCAAAAAACCTTTCCACGCAGACGAAGTCGCGGGCGGCCGCTAGTATTGAATAATGCACGCGTCGGCACGCACGGCAACCAGCACGCGCCCTCGTCCTGTGCTGCCGTTACATTACAGGCGACAACTTTTCGTTACAATCACGGTACGAACTCAACAACACAAACCCACAAAACCACGATGATGTGCAAGTTTGACGTATTTAATTGAAACTTGTTCGGCAAGGTTTAATGTTAATAGTTACTACCTTACTTACCAAGTTAAGGATTTTATGAGTTTTTTGATTTGATCGAATTTCTTGTACAAGACAGAGTCCAAAGTGATCTTGTAACAAGGATTATTAAATTAGAATTAATGTCAAATTAATAGCGACTTTAGTTTTAATCAAATTATTAGGCCTCTCTCACAATGCCCATAATTACCGATGTGAAAGTTTAGTGCAAATATCTCACCGCCAATTTTAAAATTGCAGCCTAGAAGAATGTATGAAAGCAAATGCTCACGCATTCGACGATCAATAGCACCGTTTTACGATAAGTGCCAAGCCCAGAAAAGCTCACCATAGGAACTAATACACAAATTGAGAGAATTTTATCTAGGACAGTTTAAGACTCGATAGTGAAAATTTACGCAAACTGTTGGTAAAATTCAGATAAGTTGAAAAATTAAGTTTGGTAGCTTTTGCAAAGACCGTATCTTTGGGTTACCAAATTATGTTAGAGTTACCTGCTATATTTAAAGAAATTACGTGAAGTATTGGTTTAGACTTTTCATTAACTAGCTAGCTTATCCCAGTAATAAAATATAGCATAGCTAGGTTTTTACTTGTGATTGTATTAGTAGTGTAGCTTCTATTGGTGAAAAATTTATAGAAATCGGTTTAGTGCCTAATTCGGAGATTACCCATAGACAACACAAACTTTACCAGTTTGTAATATTGATTACAATAATATAAGTATTGTTACTGGTGCAGATGTAGATGAATGCAAAGGAGGTCGCCAATCGCACATACATTTTAGCCCATTTTATGTACCTGAGGTACATGTATACCAAAATGTAGGGAAAAATACGAGGATTCCGAAAATAATCTTAATTTAGTTCAATATTTACTCAAAACTTAGAAATATATCATTAAAAGTGTGAACTACCTACTTGTAACACAATTAAATTATATGGCAATACTGGATATTCACTATAAAGAACTGTCAAACCAAACGTCATGAGAGACGTCATTCCGACTTCCGAGTTTAATAAAATCAACTTCAACTGAAAATGACAAATGTCAACTTGACAGTTTATTCTTTGGTTTATTCGAGTATCAAAGAGCTGAATGTTATGATATAATCTGTGTAATAGGTTGTATATCGAGTGAATTATTCATATTTTTTTCTCACCTGTAAATAACCGGAAAAAAATTATTACTGGTATATTACTCAGGGTATTATAGGGTATTTTTTTCCGCAGAGTGTACCTCGGTACATCATTTGGGCCATTTTTGGTGACATCCTTTATCCCCAACAGTGAAAAATTTGTAATTTTTAACACTTTGTCTAGTTTCGGTAATCGCGCGACAATGTTGTTGATGTAACAACCTAATTTTGCTCCCCTTGGCGGATCAGGAAGCATGGACAACCTCAAACAAATTAGCAAGTCAAATATCGTAGATAAAGGCTAACTTTCGATGTCAGAATATTTAGAGAACCTACAGTATAAAACCCCAGCTTTAATCAGCCCGATGAACTGGAAATTTATGTGTCCGTAGTGTGGCATTAATTAAAATACTTGGCGGGCAGCACCAAGGCACCGCACACGCGCCGCAATCTGTCAGGGACACTTGTTAAAGGCAGCCTCCGATAAAAAACAGAGATAGCGCACTTTTGCAGCCATTTCTCTTGCCATATTCGTGGATAAGCTTTAACTGCGTGAAACGATACAAGCGTCGACGAAAAAGGCTTTTATTAACCGAAAAAATAACACAGTTGTAACGCAAAAAAATCGCGTTCTTTCGTTCGAGGGATATAGATTCGAGAGTTATAATTACTTAGGTAGGTAATTTAAGCAGCACTTTACAACCAACACAAATCTAATTTCAACCGATTTTTACAATCAATTCAATAATAAAAAATAAAATATTAAATAAAACAGATATTCGTCCATTTTTTGTGTGAAAAATGAAATTTTAATTAAAATTTTCTTCAATGACAAAACAACCGATAGTCTAACAACAATTATTCAATAAATTGTATCATAAATAATTTATTACAACAACAATATAACTATTGTTTCCAAAGAACATGTCGTGGGTCTCCGTGAAGCCTCATTTTGCATATCGGGGCGGGCGGTGACACAAGATTGACAACGAGCCCTCATTAAGTCAACTGGTTCGATTCCCGATCGGGTTTATCGTATTTTGGTTGAAAGAAGTTGTTTGGGATAATCAATGCAATTGTTGGCTAAAGTACTTGTTGTATGGTCTGTGGCTAAAGGTTTACGTTTCATGATAATATTGAATAATGAATAATTCATTGAAATTGCACTAAATGTTGAATTAATAAACCTAAAAAACTATGGTAAGTATCTATTTTAAAGGAGCAGTTGCAGTCTGCCTTCCGTTCGTGACTTTGTCCAAATGTAATAATATACTAACCTAATCGTAAATTGTACGCATGAAATCGATACTACGATAGATGGTAATAGTTACATTACTGTGGTTACACCATCGCTTAAGGTGTTGCAATAATATAAGCTACTGTTAAACTACTTAGATAGAAGATTTCAAGTTAATCTCCTTTGCATACCTCCTCTTTCCAACTTGAAGGACTTTGAAACTCGTGCCTCAAAATGTAATTCGCAAGCGTTGCCGCAAGAGAAAGTATTAATAAAATGTGTCAATAGTCTACAAAATATCTTTACACCGTCATACTTGTGCATCGATTTCGCGTTATTAATCATTCTTCGTGACTGATTCGTAATTATTAAGGTTACATTACAACCATGTTACAACTGTTTGAAATGGCAACAACATTTAGTTTATAGTGGTTTTAAGTAGAGAGATAGAGAGGGACCTTATCACTTTAGTCTTTTAAAACTTTTATTGCATATGTTGTTGGTGTGACGAAAAAGTGAACGTGATAAGGTTCTATATGTATTACTGATATTAATGTTGCGGTTACGGATTGGTATGAGGATGATTTATGTCCACAAGCCGAGCAACGCCTGGGCCCGAAGCTACTTCACGCTGGGCGTCAATTTCCTCATTGTAACGAGGCAAGGCGTGCTCCGTCATTTGTAACTGACTTAAACTTGTCGAGGAATATTATACATTAAAGCTCTCACTTAGGTACATGGACCTCTCAAGAAATTATGATGCCCCGTTAATGTTGAAACGAATGTATTTCATCGATTGTACTAACTAATGGATCTGCAATCTACTGTGTACAAGTTTGCCTTCGAACATCCGCACAAAAATGTAATGAAATGACTTAATTGTACAGGAAGTCAATAAAATCATAAAAACGTGAATCAATCAACATCCGGAATAAGTTGGAGCAATTTTTTTGCTCAAGTCACTTTTCAGTGCTAATTTGTTGGGTGCCGGCCGAATAATCGGGCCGATAAGCGAAGACTCGAGCCGTCCAAAAGAAAACTCATCCTTGATTTGTTCGTAGGGCTATATCAAAAACGAAAAATATGAGATTATGGTTGATTTATACAGTAACACAACATAAATACCTTACTTGATCTCACTTCCTTCTGGTAAATCTGGCAATGGTAAAAATGTAATGGCTTACAGAATTTCAAAATTGCATTAAGTTCAATGCAAAATGCAATCATTTTTAATGATACAATTAAGTAAAGTTTTGTTCTTGTTTTCTTCGCTGAACTGAAATACAAGTAACTAGGAGTGAAAGAAAAAATTAATTAAAATCGCGAGACAACAATTATAATGAGTTGAGCGACTATAGTTGCGGGGTCCTGCAGGCCAAACGTGTAAATAATGAAAGATAAACGGCCGTGAGATTCCTCAACATGATTGCGACGATTCGAGTCGACAATTACAAGTGATCGAAATACCGACAGCGACGTTTTATGTATATTCAGGCGAAGCTGTACCGGAATCCGAAACACGACTGCCGCAAAAACCCGCACCCTACCCTGATCAGTTATTTGTCAAAAATAAAATTATGTTCTGATTATTATTTCAAGAGGTGGACGGTATCCGCTGCTGCGCGTTTCGCGATCGCGATAAAGCGACAATAAAATATATAAATTATTCATATAGCCGATGTGAGTATTGATTCGCAAGAACGTGTTTCAAATGTTTTATTGGAGGCATTAATAAATGGGGCAGATGTGTGCCGCCGCCTCACAGCGCCGGTCGGCAGTTCAATTAATAAAAATCAAATAGTTACTTTATTATTACTGCATTGTACCGCGACAGCCGCTCTCGTATAATACACTTTCCTTATAAGTCACTGACAACTTTATAGTTTAACTGCTGCATCATGGGATCTTGGTTTGATACACTACGACACGTAAAAAACAAACTAAGTACTACTGCCTGCCTGTGAAGCGGTAAAATAAAACGCATCGCGTCGTCTCCGAAATCCGAGACTATATTCTAATAATTAATTTTTAATATTTTATAGAGGTAATATAAAACTATCTTATTAGCATTGTGTGAATGGTTTTATGAGACATTTGATTTTACGTGACGGCACATAGTGTTATGCGCCGTCTGCAATAAGTATTATATCTACAGAACTGCCGACTACCTACTTGCGATTTTCAACAGCTGACTGTAGGTTTTTGCCATTCAGCCATACATATCTGCTTAATGCCAAGGTGTTACACCCACCAGCCTGAAAAAAGCGAGGCAGTGCCGACCAATCATCAGAGAGGCACAAGGTCACAGTGGGAGGGACCTCCTCGCGACCGGTGTACCTACTATAACTTTATAATCTGTGGACCGGTCTATGCGCCAGCGCCGACCATTGCTCATTACGATGTCCTATAGGCACTGAAATGTTATTACTACGTATAGAAGCGACAGATCTACGGCACAAATTCTCGCAGCGATTGCAAAGATGGCGGCCACGCACGCACAGCGCAAGCGCGAGTTGTCAAAGAAAAAGTAGCATGCACACAGATGTGACACATTCTACATAATGATAAGGATATACCTACTTGTTTAATAATATTGCATAAAATTATAATAAAAACGCAATTCAATTAGGTAATAGGTGCATGTTAATACTTACCCGAAAAATAAAAAAGGAGGGTGGGCATTTAGTACCCGCAGTAATAACAATCATTAGGTATCGTCGAAAAGATTTTTTTATTAGAAAAAATATTACTATGGAAACATGGAAATATATTTACTAACCTACATAAGGATTTGGGTTAGCAAATATTTTTCCATGTTTCCATAGTAATAATAATAATGATTAGGATATACATACAAATTATAGTAAAATGCAATTTAATTAGGTAATAGGTACATGTTAATACTTACTCGAAAAATAAAAAATGAGGATGGGCATTTAGTGCGGGTACTAATAACAATCATTTGGTGTCATTGAATAGATTTTTTTATTACGAAAAATATTACTATGGAAACATGGAAAAATAATTACTTACCCAGATAAGGATCTCGGTTAGTAAATATTTTTCCATGTTTCCATAGTAATAATAATGATGTTTAGGATATATCTACTTGTTTAATAATATTGCATAAAATTATACCTAGTAAAAACGCAATTTAATTAGGTGATAGAGACATGTTGATACTTACTCTAAAAATAAAAAAGTAGGATGGGCATTTAGTACCCGCACTAATAACAATCATTTGCTGTCGACAAATATATTTTTTTATTGGGAAAAAATATTTCTATGGAAACATGGAAAAATAATTACTTACCCAGATAAGGATCTGGGTTAGTAAATATTTTTCCATGTTTCCATAGCAATAATAATGATGATTAGAATATACCTACTTGTTTAATAATATTGCATAAAATTATAGTAAAAACGCAAATTAAATAGGTGATAGGTAATTAGGTACATGTTGATACTTACTCGAAAAATAAAAAAGGAGGATGGGAATTTAGTACCCGCACTAATAACAATCATTTGGTGTCATCAAATATATGTTTTTATTAGGAAAAAATTTTACTATGGAAACATGGAAAAATATTTACTAACCCAGATCTTTGTCCGGAAATCGCGGGAAGCTCACAAGTGCTAGTTCTAGTTGATATCATAATTATAAATACGATTTTATACAATACTTTGCTATATCAGCTGCTTATAATAATCACTCTGTCATAGCATTAAAAAAAAACGAATTGAAATAAAAATCCATAATTGCAATTTAATCTTATAAAATTGAAATTCAAAAGAGAAGATAAGGCACTATCTAGCGTTTTTTTTTTTGCAAAAAAAATCGTGTTTTTTTCCAACCCTGCCACCGACGACGATGCCAAAACTTACTACTGATGTAGGTATAATACAGTCATAGCGCTGTGCTAAAATAGCCGAATTAAGCATTTCTCAAACAAAAAAGTAAAAAAACATATGTGTTGAAATTTTTTTTTCTAAACTGCCAAGTCAGATTTTGATGCCGCTTTGCACAAGGGTGTAGTTGAGGTATACCTACATAAATACAACAACAGTGTCGCTATTGGTTCATAGACCACTTCCCATACAAATTTTCCCACTCTCCTTTCTCATACTCTATCGAGCACTTCTACGCGCGTTTTTTTTTCTAGATAGATATTCGTGCTAAGTGTAATGTACACATTCAAACTCGCTTTTAGCCTCGCCTGCCTCGCCACTTGAGCGGGATGAGTATTGAGTAATTGCGGCAATGGAGCACAGTTGTTCCGTGCACGCACCGATGTGCCTCGACAGTAAAATATAGCAGGGACTTAAGATTAATAATCACTTTTAATTTATTTCTTTTTTGACAAACTCCTAAACATATTTTTCGACTGACATCACAGCGTAAGTTAAGTACCTACAAGGTGGCGGCGGTGTCGTCCTACATCATAGGCGCTTCTTAACGGTATAGAATAATAAAGGTACAATATTGTAAAACTGTGCTATTAGTTCACCTATCCTAGTTTAGTACCTACGTATACAATCTGTATGGTTCACTTTACATAATCTATGATTTTCATACAAAATGTCGGGTCAGTAGAAATAATGTATAAAAAATAGTTTTGGTTGGTTTATGTTGATGTTTTGTTTACATACCGATGATAAGTCACTCCACTATTTTTTTGCTTCGAAGTGGAACAATTTTTACACGTCTTCAATACACAGATCGGCATTTTTATCACCACTATTGCACCGTGCGTTCGCGGTGAGCGTTGGCGAGTGACTAAATGAGTTGAGGCCAGTTGGCCTCAACTCATGGAGCAAAAATCGGGGCTGCGAGGTCGATTCCATACGTAGTAATAACATTTCAGTGCCTATAGGTTACCAATTAAGGAAACCAATTTAATTGCATTTCAATGGGACCTATCATTAACTGTGTCCTTATTTACAATTGGCTTACTTACAAATTTACATTCAAATTGACGAGCAAGACGTTTTTGTGAGGTGAGGCTAGTATTTTGAGAATAATTGACGATTATTTTATTTTTATCTATTCAGGATGATTTTAACCATGCGGTTTTATGTAAGAATCCCAAAATATCCATAGGGCGATTTTTTCTTTTTGAAAATGGGTTGTGAATGATGAAAGAAAACAAGAAACTAATAAAGACGATGCTTTAAATTATAAGCGCTTTAAACAATATTTAAATATAACCTATAAAGAAAATTATAGTAGGTACCTAAGCCGTTCTACAAAAATGTTATGATTCTGCATTCGTCCAAGGCTTGTATGGACCGCCACTCCGCTCCTACCTTACTTAAAAATCTGTCCATCCTTACTTGTCTTATTTAGTAAACAGTTTTTGATAGTTGTCATACGTCTTTTATATTTAAATCGTTATTTTAAAATATGTTAGTAACTTTATGAAATTGTTGTTATTTTATTAACAATTTATTTCGTAATCTATGTGTAGAAAACCATTTGTTGTATTTTATAAATGATTATTTCAATAAAGAGTTGGGTGAAGATTGTTTACCATATAAAACAAGTAAGGATGGACAGACTTAATTCGAATTTTTAGGTTACATAAAGAAAAGGTTTAAAATACCAAAAAACAAAAACATGCTCATATTCATTTCAAAACCTTTTGTTTAATTGTAATCAAGCATGACATCGTATTCGAGGTAAATGTTTATATTTACATTTCAAATATTAATACAACTCAACTCCTCATTGATATACTTACAGGTAAACACTAATTAAGCTCAAGCACGGCGCTTTCAGAAAACTGGGTAATTATTTATAGAAACACATGAAGCGTTGGTACTTACATCAAAACTTAATGCAAGCCTTCAAAGAGGCCGCCGGAATGAAGGTTTGCTACGAAAATGTCAACGGCATGCAGCTCGATTCTCGAGTTCTTGACATGAATCGAATGTTAACTATCTCAGTCACTCGTTTAACGAAAGCAGCAGGTATGAAGTGCGAGTTAGCGGGCAACACCGACAAAGGGACCCAAACCAGAGGTTGAGAATCTGTGGACTGCAACGCTTATTTGCGAATAATCATACTCACCGGCTCGGCACGTTTTCGTTTCGGTAGTATTTTGTATGGACTCGGTACAGAATCGGTACAGTGACGAAGGTGCGACTAGACTGTGCCAGTTTTTGTTGACTCCCTATCATCATACAAACCTCTTCCGAAAAATGCTTATTATTAGATTATTACGTCCAGAATCAATATTATGTAAATTCATAGTAGGCACCTATTTATACTAACTTATTACCTTACCTACTATTAGAAAACAACTATGATCACAGATGAGTTTTTGGGTGACTGGGTTTACCCGTCGTGTGAAGGCATGCTAGTATCCCAAAAATAATATGCAATAACAATAAGATGCAATGCGATTATGCGTCTTATAGGTAGGTACTTAATGTTTCTAGACATCTATAAATTAACTTAAGAAGCTCAGTTATCTTTTAATACGTTCAGATAGCAGCGACAGTCGTTATGAAATCTGTTCTAAATGCAACGAGCGGCGCACTCCTCGTAATGAGTTGGTTCTTATTTGTTGATAAATATTGAAATCCTCGCAGTGGACCACACACAGAGCGGTGTATTTGCGATCCACGGGATTACTGAATCTTAACGGCTTATGACATACTTTGGTTGGCTCCTGTGTGCCACTGAATATGAGATAAAAATTGTTGGATTAATTCTATTGAATAACGGCTCTAAAACAGCTTATATACACGTTGCCCACCCGTGTAAGACGCAGGGCTCCCGGGTTCGATTCCCAGGACATGAAGGGGGGTATATTTGTACTCGGTTTGGTTGGTGGTAGGGCTTATTTCTAGTCCGCCTGGCTAGCTACCACTATCTTACCTAAGTCTGAAGCCATAACAACAATTTAAAAATTGCTGTGTTCCGTTCCGGCATTTAGAGGTAAGATAGCCAGTTCCTCAGTGGTGAGGGTTCCGGGTGTAGTACACTTACATTTTCGGCCTTATCGTCACTTCACTTAACATCAGGTGAGGTGAAGGCCAAACACTATTCCGTAACTTACGTAGGTACGTATACGTAACGTAATAAAGCGCAGAGAGAGCAGAAGCAGAATATCTTGAAGGGTTACTACCACACCATTATTTTTTAATACCTATTAAACATTTCTGCATTAGTGCAAAACTATTAGATT
Source organism: Agriphila geniculea (assembly GCA_943789525.1). Taxonomy (NCBI): domain Eukaryota; kingdom Metazoa; phylum Arthropoda; class Insecta; order Lepidoptera; family Crambidae; genus Agriphila; species Agriphila geniculea. The sequence goes on from OX038879.1 coordinate 17,435,375, forward strand.
TTATCAACCATAATAAAAGTACTAGAACCTTACTAGAACCAATTGTATTCGTACAACAGACAATAAATATTATTTAAGCTTTGAGGTTTCGCAAATGGGGCGGTATCTTTGGGAGTCGACCGTCAGTCGGCATGCCAGTGACACGTGACGACGGCGCGGGCGTTATCTCTTTTATCTCCACAGGGAATTCGATTAATTCTTGATTAAAATAATTAGCAATTCGCCACGCTGCGCCCGTGCCGTCACCCGCCCGCCCTGCACGGCTATCAACAACTTACGATTTGGAGAGTTCGTGTTCTTAATTTAAACTCAAGTTGAAAAGATTGCAAACATCTTTGCAATATTTTTTTTAAAAGCTTGGCTTCTTTTGGTTATACCTCCCTAGGTTAGGTATCTAGGACTTTTTTTTACCATGAAACTTATTTTAACCCGAAACCATCCCGAAACTTTTTCTCAGGCCCGGATCTTAGGGAGCGCTAAGCTGTGATAGTATTTTTGCAATTCACGGGTCTTGCTGTTTGAAAGCTCGCATGCTCCAATCACGCAAGCAAAAGGGGTAATTGTTATCTCGATGGGTAATTGTTGAAAATCGTTTCCTGGGGGGCGGCAAATTGCCTTCTGCACCCCCCTTTTGAAAACGTAGATCTGGGACCCTATTTTTGAATCGCTCGACTCCAGCCGAGCGCTCGTTTCGCGTCGAACGAAATTAGTAGAAACGAGCGCTCGACGCCAGCCGAATGATTCAAAAATAGGGTCCCCGGGGCTGCTGTCTCTTCATCCTGTGCTAGCTTGACGCCGGAGTCATGCAAATGTCGATATTAATTTATGATTAAAACATGATTATGCACATTATTTAAAAAAATATGCTTTATCGATTGCTGCCTATCAAAAATCATTGTATTTAGCAACCCTTTCGAACTTTAGACAACAAAAGACGATCTGCATTGAGATCAGTGACTATTAAAATTATTTTTATGAATATTCAAACTTAACAATTGAGATAATCAATATTCACAATGATCTTGAATATCGATGAGTCATGTGCAGGTCATTATGTCTTTGCAGTTGCAACATGCACCCCACATTAAAATAGGTCGGCTACGGTTTGGTTTCGCACAAACGACATCGATCAAACGCCAATTCTTAATAATTTTAGTATTAGTATTTTCAAGTATCTACCTATTCTGGATAATCAAGTTTAACCGCCTCTGTGGTCTAGTGGTTCGCCCAACCGTGAAAGACGCAGGGGCCCGAGTTCGATTCTCAGTAGAGGGTTTATTTTGTACTTGGTTTAGTTGGTGGTAGGGCCTTGTACTATTTTGTATTGTATGTATGTGCTAGGGCTTATTTCAAGTCCGCCTGGCTAGCTACCACCATCTTATCTAAGTCCGACGCCATAACAACAATTTGAAAATTGTGTTCCGGCAGTTAGCGTAAGATAGCCAGTTCTTCAGTCAGTGGTGAGGATTCCGGGTGTAGTGCTCTTACTCTTTCGGCCTTATCGTCACTTAACATCAGGTGAGGAGACGGCCAAGCACTATCCGGCGGGCTGATTATCTAATTAGAAACCACCTAGCGACCGGTTGCAGTTCATAGATGATAGTGATCCATTGCTACTTCTTTTTGGATTAAAAAAAACATACCAAAGAAAAGTAGCAATGTATGTGGAATGAAACCGGTCACTAAATAGTTTCTTTTTAGATAATCAGGGGGCCGTTGTAGATTAAAAAAAACACGATTTCAACATCTAGGTATAAAAGCTTTTGCAAAGTTTATTGTGGCTTGTTGCAAGACGTGCTTCGCGGAAGTCTGTATATCATTTAGGCAGCCGTTGAGGATCAATGAGTGTATTATTTTTTATATGTATTTAAAAAAAGGCATAGTAAACGAACTGTCTAACATTGGGAAATACGACATTTCAAACTAGAATTTTAGACTTTATGGGACCTTATATGTATAACAAGTTGAACCACGTCTTAAATATTTATCCTCTAAATCTAAATAGAATAATGTGTAAAAAAGTTGTACAGAACTACTTACAAAGGCTTACCTATGATGAGACAGGAATTAATTAAAATTATTTCATGATTAGCTTATTAATTTAAATAATAATGAAATGATCAATTTATAATAATTATTGGCTATTATTAATATTATTAATTATTTATGTTTATTTAGTTTTTATTATTTTTTGTTGAATTATTTTTTATTAATTGAGTTTTATGAATTATTTTATTGTAAATGTAACGTATAGTGATTTAAACATTTAAATTACTAAATCATGCATTTAATTTTTCAGTGCTTTTCACTCTACTCCAAGAGAGGTCAATACACACACTATAATTTTTTTTTCATTGTTTTGATTTAATGTAATTCTTTAATGTAATAATTTCTTAATTATTACATTAAACATTTATTTTTCTTTGTAACTTCTTTTAGATAAAACTTAAAATTTGAATTTTGGCATAGAATTAATATTGTTAAAAACATATCAGAGGGAGAGCGCTGTAAGCTGAAATACAGTTTCGACTAGTTCGGCTACAGATGCTACCAACTAAAATGTGAAATTCTTAGCCATAATGTTTCTTAGATAAATATTTATTAATACTATGTAAAAGGCTTTTTGTGAAATAAATAAATTATTATTAATATTTAAGGCTCTTATAGCCCTCAAGTGGCGCTAAGGTATTGAAAATTAACTTGTACAGATTAAAGCTAAAGTTTTATAGTTTACTTACAAACAATAACCTCTGTAAAATATAGTTCGTTGTAGCACGAGTAGAACAAGTGCCTAAAGTGGCCTTTTTGCTCTTATGCGTACTACCAGAGGTGTTAGTTGGTTAATTAGGTACTATAGAATCATGTTTAGGGACATCATCTCGGGACGATCGCCTTTAAAACCTCTACCATAATTTTCTATAAATATTACGTTCTCCACCAATATGAAAAGTTGTTATCAATCAATATACTTAGAATTAGAAATTTTAAAAGATGAAAAACCAGGACGCACCAATACATTGTAACTAAAAACTCGAAAGTCCAAGGACAAATAAAATATGTCGATTAATGTTTTAAAAAATGTATTCATAAAAGACTCGAGAGGCGCAATATTTTGCAATGGAGCTGTGGTACAAAAATAATTATGGAATGTTCGATTTTTACGTAGATAGGATTCCCATTACCAAAATAGATGCCAGAATTTGTGAAGTTCTTAGACTATTTCGGGATTTACACCATCCTTGATGACTCCGATATTTCGGCGCAGCGCAGTTGCGTGCGCCATGATCACGGAAGAACTAAGCATGTTTAATGTGCTTAAGTTCTTCCGTGATCATGGCGCATGCAACTGCGCCGAAATATTGGAGTCGCAAAAATAAACAGGTACATTTAGTGAATCTCGAAATAGTTTATTCTAATAACATCAATAACCATGGAAATTTAAACAAATATTTTGTGAAGTTCATCCAAAATTTAAGAAAAATCCATTGTAGCAGGATCAAAAATTAGTATATTTGAAAATGTGGCTCTTAACTTTAGGTTGTTTTAGGTAATAGAAAAGGAATTTCTTACTACGTAAAAATCCTATGCATTCCAAGAGGGTATGGGTACAATTCGCTAATATGACTCGTTAGTGCCATTAATATAAAATGTGATACTCAAAAATGTATCAATCTCACTTAATTTGGCACTGCAGTTCCATTTTTCAAGATTCGTGAAAACGAATTCACCCCATGCCCTTAACAAACATCTCCCCATCATAATAAAATCGCTTTTTTAAGACAATATCACATTCACATGGAAATTGATCACACACAGATCACATTTTTTAATCTTTATTTCACTATTAGAAATAATCCAATCAAAAATGCATTATACTTAACATAAACTTACATTACAAATGCAAAATTTATTCAATTAAAAAATCCAAACAAAAGCTAAGAGATATAAAATAATGATATGGAACTAGGGACAGACAAGTACATTAAGCATGCTCAGTACTAAGAATAGTAACACCTAGAAGCAGAGTCCTTGTATGTAAAGTGAGGCAAAAAATACTGAGCCAAAATGGTTTAGTTTCCAGATTTATACACTTCTTACCTAATCGTAACTAAAATCCAATAAAATAGTAACTAAACCTTTATAGGTAGGGAATTATAGGTACGCTTAGGTAACGTATGAAAGATAAAAATCTGAATTCTAAGCCATTTTGGCACAGTATTTTTTGCCTCATTTTTGACAGTGCCCTTTAGGGAACTATCGTTCTAGGTTGTTTTTATTCTAAGGCTCAGTATATTATTTAAAGTTTCGAGATCCAATCTTCCAAAGCTTTCATATCAACTGGATTGTCGTCATCATTGGTGTTGGCGGAACACTCCACAACTTCCACCTTTGAGCCGATGTGGGAAAACTCAAAATCTTTGCCAGGTTTCCCAAGATACGTCGAGTTATTGGATTGGGACGGATCCACTGACTGCAACTGGCTTGACTTAGTGACACGGACAAGATTGCTGCAAAGAAAAAAAATCAGTGTTTATCTATTAGCATGCTTATTAAAACATTTTATGGCAATTTTTGTGAAAAAAATTCAAGTTGGTCAAGTAAATCTAAAATGAACAATTTTTGTTACACAGTGTTGTCAAATCCAATCAATATTACTGTATCTGTCTAAATAGCTTTCCAACTACCACATATAGTATGTGACCAATTTTTAGAAGATATAATGGGTATAGTATTCTATTCTTAAAAGATTGATAGCCATTGTAGACTTTTTGTAGATCTATAAAAGTGGAATATCTCACCATGCATTGTTTTGGATATAACTCAAAGGAATTAACCCTCTTACGCACTAGCGAGCGGTCAACCGTGCAGTTCCAATTAGTTTAGGTTACTTAAAAGCTCCCAGGTGGCTTGACTTTTTCCAACACTTCCAACAATTATATTTCAACCAATTTATCAAAATCTTGACAAATTATATTCTTAAACCTTCCAAATGAATTACTCTATCTATTTGTGAACACCGCATGAAAATCTGTGCAGTTGTTTTTAAGTTTATAACGAACAGACAGACAGGCAGATGCAGTAGAGGACATTGTTTTATAATATGTAGTGATAGTGAAATCAGGCAGTAGTTACTTACATTTCTTTCTCCAGCAGGCTCTTGATGACTTGGCTGCCCTTGGCCAGGGGCTGGTCCTGCTTGTTGCACAGGATCAACAAGGGCGGGCTGTTGCTCTGCACCACCGGGTCTAGCATTATGGTGTACAGGTATCTGTAAGGGTTGTGAAAATTGATATGATTTTATAGAACTAACGATATTAAATGATATGATATTGTATTGGAAAATTCGAAGTTTTGGGTTCACTTTTTATTTAACAGAAACTTAACCAGGCTAGTTAAGTCAAATTATGAAAAGAATGTTTATGTGACTGTGTAACTATGCATTTTTTATATTGTTATTGTTCCACAAACATGAAGTTTTAGTGAATTAATAGACAGATAAAATAGACAGACAAGCTTCCGTGATATCATCAGGGGGGCGAAGTACTACCCCTCAGTTACCCCTATAGTAGTCGTTGCAGACGCACATGTACTAGAAAAATTCAGTATAATTTTATGTGTTAGGTTACTGGTTATTTTCGGTGCAAGGGTGAGATTGCTGGATAAAATAAATGTAATTAAAATATACTATATCGGGATTTTCACCATGTACCTTTTTATTTTTGAGACTCCGATATTTCGGCGCAGTTGCTTGCGCCATGATCACGAAAGAAATATCGGAGTATCAAAAATAAAAAGGTATATGGTGAAAATCCCGATATAGTATATTTTAATAACATTAATAACCATGGAAATTTAAAACAATATAAAATAAATGTACTTACTCTGCAACATCTCTGATTTCTTTTTGAATAGTTACAGAATCAATCACATAAATGATAGCCTTTGCACTATTCTTGTATTGGTCAAAAAATTTATTTCTTAAACGTTCTTGTCCAGGGAGGTCAACAAGTCGAAGTGTTTTCTGAAAAAACAGAAAAATTAAATAGTCATGAATTACAAAATTGTCCAGCTCTCATGTAAGTCAGCCTTCTAAGTTTTGCCAGGGCTCTGTCACTCCGCACGCGAGTATGAAGTGCTTGGGAACCTCTGAGAGGCCAAATTTTATACATCAGAAAAGACCTAGGCCAGGGATGGTGAACCTTTATGTATCAATGTGCCATTTTTCTTTATAAAAATGGCACATTGATACATAAACGTTTAATGAGGTCATAGACGTGCCATCAAATAATTTTTACTTTGTGATTATTGGGAAAATAATAATAAATACTATCAACTCAAAACTCTAGGTACATTTTGCAATACGCGTAATTTAAATTAATTAATTCATAACCTTTTCGTAGTATATAATGATTTTTTTGATCAGTGACGTGCCCAAAATATTGAGTTGCGTGCCATTGGTTCGGCATCCCTGACCTAGGCGACAGAAAGAGAGGCAACTACTAGTTGAATATTTTGTAGCGAAGGAAGCAGTGTGCAACCTGAATTGCACTTTATTGTGTCAGAGCAAGAGTCGCAATTTATTTTAACGATTTTGTGGAGTGCAACTTCTGTACGCTAGTAATATAATCTAATCTGTGTGTGTGTTTTACTCACCGATGTGATATATTCTTCTACATTTTCCTTCATAGAAGTGAAAGTTTGTCTATACTGGGAATAAGCAAGCCTCACAAACAAGAGAGTTTTACCAGAATCTGAGAGACCAGTAAGTAGAACACATGTGCGCTGATGACGACGTCTTGAGAAGCACCACCAGATTACTGAAAAATGATTATCATCATTGATATGAATGTGGTGTTTATTTATTTGAAAGTATGCATATATGAACTGCTGTAATGCGCAAAACAGCATTATAGCGCATTGTATATAGTATTTTTATTAATTTGGATACTTACACAAGGTAAATATAAGAATAATGACACTGAGTAAGGTTATGTATCGCGGATCATTCAATACCGGTTCAGTATGTATCTTTTCTTTTATCACCCCGGAATCCATAGCTAAGTAATTCGTAAAAGAATTATAATCACAATAATTTTAATTAAAATTACACAGGCTTTGCAAGGTTTCCTTCTTTTCTTGAACTTATGTTTTTTCTTTGCATTGCAATGCAATGCAATCACAGATTATTAATATGTAAAGTCTGTCCATCCTTACTTGTCTTATATGGTAAACAATCTTCACCCAACTCTTCATTGAAATAATCATTTATAAAATAAAACAAATGGTTTTCCACACATAGATTACTAAATAAATTGTTAATAAATTAACAATAATTTCATAAACTTACTAACATATTTTTAAATAACGATTTAAGTTTAAAAGACGTATGACAACTGTCATAAACTGTTTACTAAATAAGACAAGTAAGGATGAACAGACTTTAGCAAGCTAAATGCAATATAAATGAATGGATGAATGAATGAGTGAGATAAATGAATGGGAGCATTCCAGTCCAGTCCCGCATACTGATGGGGAAAATGCCGGGCATTTTTGGCAGATTGGGAATATTCCCAATAAATGCCCATAAATTCCCGCCCACTGGGCATTTATCTGGGCATTTATTTTTTGTTACAAAATTGATCTACAAAATTTATTTAAACATTAAAATATAGTTAATTTTAATTAAATTAGTTAACATTATCGTTCATAAGTTTATATTTTCATGAATTTGGATATCCTAATCAAAATTTTGTATGTGAATAGTAGACGTAAGTATATATTTGTCACAAAATCTTCAAAATTGGTAAAAATTATATTTAAGGAAAATAATCATATGAAAATACAAGTAGAGAAGGACACTCCCGATTTAAACTCGCTTGGCCACCCTGTACCACTCGGTGAGGTTAATACTAGTAGGTTGCCATTCATCGTTTTTGCCGAGAATCAAAACTTTTGTCAAACAACGGCATTGGCGAGAGCACACGAGAGCGGCTCCCTACATTCCCGGTGTTCACCGATGGGCAAAACTTTTGGCGAATAGCGAGAGCGGCGAATTTGTTCGAAATGACGGCACAAGCTTTGTTTATAAATCTGTATTATCTTATCATAAGTCTACCAGTAAACGAGTCGGTATAAATGGTTTATTATTCAAAGAAGTAAATTAATCATTTACTCTCATTGAATGAATGAATGAATGAATAAAATTTTATTGACACACATCACACTTACATACCAAGAAACAGCAACAACAAACAAACAAAAAGCAGTTATGCATAAAAAAAAGTAAAAAATAATAAGAAATCCATCAAAAATTGTGTGACGGGCCAATCAAGTGGGAACTATCCCCCAAATTGGAAATACGAAGAACATTGTTACATTAACATCCACGTTAACGTCATCCGCTTAATTATTTAATTATTATTTTCAATAAGATAGGGTCTAGGAAACAAAATATATAAGAAATACAATTGTTTTTCGTTTTTGGATTTAAAAAATGGCCGCCTGGTTTTTATGTAATTTACGGGGATACTAGGTATACCTATAGAAGTATAGATTATTTATCTGACATTTTGCTGACATTCGTAATGCAAGATACTACCTTACTACTATTCTTATTAGATAGGTAGAAAAACGGTAGGGTATAATCGCAATAAAATTCTTTATGCCGTACCTAGTACCTAGGCATAAAATTTTACATTGCATTAATTATTTATAACGTTAATTGAACCCAAATATATAGATAAGCTAATGAATAGACATTTTTAAAAGCTTTTATTAGGCTCATTACGGTGAATGTCGGCCAACTGGCGCGAGGGACATTGGGAATCTGGAGAGATAGTAAGCTTACTATACATAAAACTTGTTGAAACTACCCGAGAACCCTTTGATATACCGACAGGCGACACGGAATGGATAGAAGGCGAATATTAGCGAGTTTTCAAAATGTTGATTCTATTTACCTTTGTTTGCTTAGACTTATCAGTAAAATATATTTACCCAAAAGTCAAATTATAATAAATATTTGTCAAATAATTAATATTTCGTTTTATTTCCTTAAAACTTTTTCATTTATTCGTTGTTGAACAATCGTTTTTTTCTGCCCACAGATTGGGCATTTATTTAGGCATAAAAGATTTATGCCCAATGTGCCTGGGTTTTTTCCCAATTTTCCTGCCCGGGCAGAAACACTTTCCCATCTCTAGTCCCGCAGCAGACTAACCGCTGAGTCATCGATCGTCATAGAGTACATTTTAACCATGGAAAGTAGTGAGCATGCGAATCTCCGTGCCACTGAATAATTCCATTCTAAAACTACCTAGAAGTAACGTACCGATGATATACTTTCTTATTTCAGATATCAAATCGATTGTACCGGCTTCCCGGCAGAATGATTGACAAAAGCATGTGGCACGGAGATTCGCATGCTTTGAGGTTATGTTTTTTGTTAAATCGTCGAATTCCAGATCAATCGGAGCCTGTACCGCTGGGTTGATGTATTTGTAGCCGTTACATATTCATTGTAACAGCTACAAACACATTTGTTGCTCATGTAACGCAACAGGGACAAAGATATGGCGATCTAAAGTTTTAAAAGCATGCGACTCTCCGGCCCACACGCTTAAGTCTAAAATACTGGTGAAAATTGTATTAAGATTAAAAATAAGCAAGTTTACGTAACCGTTTGATCACGATAAACGGCCCGAAAACATATTTTCACTATATCTTCATTCGTTTTAGAGAAATAAGTAAATTTATTTACTATGATTTATTATGAATAATCAGTGTGTAGGGTGACCATATCGTCGGTCCGTAGGAATCATTAGGCTGTTTCTAATAAAATTCAAGTTGAACTACATAATGTTGAGGGTTGATTTGCCTACATACTCGTACGTATCGTACCTACTATCATACTGTTACTGACTATGCAATATTGCAATATTTTTTAGGGGACGTAAAAAGGTGACTTTTATCCTAATCGAGATGACAAAATACAAACAAACAAATGAGAAAGTAGGTAACCTTATAAAAACGTGTTAAAAATGTGAACGTCATAATTGGTATAATAATTGCCCACTCAGTACCAGTCACCCATCATCATCAGTATCAGTCACCCATTAATTTAGGTCTCGGTTGAATGCAACCGAACTGAGAACTTCCTTCGTTTTTTGAAGTATTAGTCTTTCAAAATAGGTATCTAAAAACACTTCAACTTGCATTTTAGACCGATCGGGATAAGTTTTTAGCTTTTAAAAATATTAAAGTTTGTTTTTTTCGTATATAGTTTCTGCACCATTCACTTAGCCTAATACATGAAATTGTGTCATTTTGGTTTGATGCATAAGTAACAATTTAGGTTTTTGTCTTTTTTAACGCTATCGGACGAAAAGAAAATTAAAGTTGAAAATTTTACTTTCATGATGATTATGAAGTTGTAACCGATGTACTTACTTGAGCTTTTTGTGTCATCTTTGTCCACGGGAATACTGTTATTTGACTATTACCTAAAGCGTTACCTTAGTAATTCCAAAAGAATATTACAATTGGTTAAATAAGTGTTAAATGTTTTAGATCAATAGTATCTGTTGTACATAATGTTTTGTGCTAAATTCATCAATGGAATTTTCAGCTTTTTATTTTTTTCTTTTCAACACCCTGTAAAAGTCACAAAAGAAAATGGGGGGGGGTGGGGGGGTGGGAGCCGGGGCACCGCTGTTTGCTGCGTACTTCGAGCACCGCTGCTACGTACTTTGCCGTTCGAGCGACTTTGGGTAAAAGAATTTGTAAAAAGTAGCCTCTATTTCGTATTGAGCCAGCACAATATCCCACTTCAAATTAATTCGCCTAATTTAAAGTAAGTAAGTGACTTAAGTGACGCCTAAGCATAGGTACTGAAGTTCGGTGACACATTTGAAGTAACGAGTAGGTAGGTAGGTAAGAAGTATACGAACGAATATAAATACATTTGATGATACTGTGGCCGCGTTCCGAATCACGCTCACAGCGCTGTTAGCGCGTATCCGACCAAATTAAATAGTCACAAAATATTACACAGATAGGGTATTTGTGTACCTACTTCATTTAATGGATTATAGGCTAACAGTGCTGTTGGCGTGATTTGGAAGTAGGCATGTGTTATTATTGTCAATTACAGTCTCATTGATGAGATGACATCATTAACATTCTTGTACTCTACCTCTTGCAAAGTTTAAAAAGAAAGGATTACCTACCTACTGTAACAAAATATTTTTTGAGGGTAAGGAAATAAAAACCGGTCAAGTGCGAGTCGGACTCGCACACAAAGGGTTCCGTACCAAAAAACGGCTAAAAAAATCACGTTTGTTGTATGGGAGCCCCCTCAAATATTTATTTTACTAGCTGACCCGACAGACGTTGTCCTGTCTTAGTTATAAATATTAAATTCGAATTGGTATAAATTATTGAAAAGTTTAGTTCAGAGATTAGTAGGTAAGTACCGTTCCCGTTTCCGTTTTCGTTCTCGTTCCCGTTCCCATTTACTTTAAAACCCAACAGCTTTATAAATAACCAAGTACCTATACATCACTTGTTATGTTAGTAACGTGTATGTTAGTCTATTCAAACTTACTAATAAGGCGTGATGGCTCTGAACTAACCGTGATGAGCACTAAGAAATTCAGTTTTCTTATAACCTCTTTGTAAGAAAAAAAAAATATTTTACATGTATTTTATTAATAAAATAACTCCGAACGAAGCATCTGTTTTATTACATCCTTAATTGTATGTTTTTTTTCATCGTTGTTCGCGCGTATCTTCGACATTTATGGACCGATTTTGATGATTCTTTTTTTGTTCGATTCAATTTTTTTGCGAAATGGTCCCATTTATTTTTTTTTCAAATCGGTTCAGTAGTTTTCAAGGTATCCTGAAAACACTATGATTTTGCATCAACTAACTTGACTATTTTGTTATTTATGAACCGAATAAGATGATTCTTTTTGTTGGGTAAGAGGTACTTTTAGTCTTTTTAACCGACTTCAAAAAAAAGAAGGTTCTCTTTCAGTTTGACCTGTATGAATGTATGTTTCTCCGCGAATATCTCACGTTTGACTGAGCCGATTTTTCTACCAAATAATATACTTACACTACACTACCTAATAGAGAAGGTACTTACACTAAAAACAAAAAAATAAAAATTGTTTTAAAAATAAAAAAAAATGTTTTAAAAAACAAAAAACCAACTTCAAATAACCTGCCTCTAAAAAGCAAGAAATAATATTCAAATCATTAGATATGCATTATCATTGTTATATAATAACAACACGTATATTGAAGTCGGGTAGGGCTTTTAGAATAAAAAAACGAAGTTGTACTCCAGCCCCACCCGACTTCAATAGACGTGTTGTTATTATATAACAATGATAATGCATATCTAATGATTTGAATATTATTTCTTGCTTTTTAGAGGCAGGTTTTTTGAAGTCGGTTTTTAGTTTTTTTTAAAAGGTAAGTAAATACTAAAGTTTAATTTTTCAAGTTTTGACTTATGTAGTAAGCATAAATTACTTTACAACCATTGAAACTTGTCCCAAGTAACAATACAAAAACTCACATACATACAAACGTAGAGCAGTGTGGAACAATGCAACACCAAAAGCTCTGAGTCTCATATTTCTCTCATTTTTAAAGATATGAATTCCGTTTTTAGAGGAACGGAATCTACTTAATTAGGTATAAAATGGCAGTTATAGTTTCATTAATAAATAGATACATAAACCAATAAGAAGACTTTTAAAAGAAAATGGGAATTGTTTCATTGTGTCCACCTAGGTGTACACAATGAAACATCCTCTGTCCAACAATGAAACACTGTTATTAATTTTGACATTTTCATATTTAGTGGAACAAGTAAATGACAAAATCTGTTGAATTCCAACCGATAAAGGTTGTCTCAAGGTATTGCATAATTATTCAGACTTTAAAAGTACCTATAGGTTTATCTCAGGTACAATGATTTGTGTGTGACTTAAAGATAAATGAGTCTAATTTTTTTTAAATCGTAGTTATGTACCTTTTATAGGCAATAACGATTTAAAATCAACAATTACTTATAATAGGCATTAATCTCTCAGGTAAAATTCTACATACTAAAAGATTAATGAGTCTGAAAATCACAAATATTAGGTAGTAGTAGTGGAAACACTGTTACATTGTGTCCACCCTTGAGCTGTGACATTCTTGGACACCTGGGGTATTTTAGAATAACATCAAAAAATAATCTACCAAAATCGAACAATTTATTAGGTAGTATCATAGTTATTCTGTGGTAATGTAGTCCACGTGAATCTATGATACATGTACAAATATATTGATTAAAAAACACATTCGATGAGAAAGGCAACTGTCAAAAAAGCATTTTTTTTAAAAGCCCACGACTTAGGACAATTATTCTTAATGAAGGCTTTACAAAGTGACATTTTAAAAAAAATAGTAACTATTTGCCTCTAGATGGCGTTGATGGAAAGAGAAGTGTAAAAATTGGCTTTTAAAAATAAACGGCCTGTACCAAAGAGGCAAATAAGCGTTCGCTGGCTGGCATCTGGCCAAAGAGAAACATTTTAGGGTAAAATCAGATTTGCCTGCCTACCTGAGTACTCTTCGAAGCTGAGTAAAAAAATCACATTGACACATACATTTTTATCAACGCCATCTTATCTATCGAGCATACAGTTTTTTGTCATTTTGAAAAACCCTAATTGAAAAACAGTTTGGTTAATATTTTTACAAAAATCCTCCGACTAAAAGTAATGAACATACTCTGTCTGTCAGCTTCATCATCAGACCCTGGACTTCGTCTCCCATTAGAGTACTCGTCAAAACAATAGGGATGACGACTACTGAATAAAATAACAAAATACTAATAAAAACCGTAAACATATTGAACTTTTAGAGTAGCTTGTATACCTCTTGGTTTTATATATTGCGTATTATTTGTTTTATTACACTTCAAAGTTGGGCGGACAAGTCCATTTAAAAAGTTTAAAATATATTAAAATAAATAATACATTTAATTAATCCATAAAATTTATAGCAAATTTGTATAAGAAACAATTTTGATAAACACAATATTTAATATAGCTGCCAAACTTTCCTACGCGTTGCATACAAACACCTAGGCGTGACGTCATAACTAGGGTAGCCGTTAGTATGGAGCGTTTTCGGGTGAGTCCAATTTGTGTGCATTTTAAACTGTGATATCTCGGGCAGTTTTCACGCTAGCGAAATAATTATTTTACCAATGTTTCTTTTTTTGAGAGGTAATTTATGTAACATAAAATAAAAAAAAATTTCGTCATGCCTATTCTAACGAGCCCAAACACGATGGGGTTGTAGGTTTTATCATAGAATTCCTGTGGGCTTCTTCCGGCTTCATCATCAGATCAGCTCAATGACACCATAATATTGCATTGCCTTCCAGTTCTGACCTATTTTCAAAGTTTCAAGTCTCTAGGTCATCGGAAAGCTAGGATAAAATCGTTCGCAATATATATCTATAAATATTAGGTCTTTACTTATGAACTTGCCGATATTTTGTCACATACAGAGAAAATAATAACTTCTATGTTTTAAAACATTTAACAATATCTTGATTTACGTATGTCGAATTATGACCATGATAGTCAACTATCAGTAAAAATAAAGTCCTTTTTTTAAGCTTTCATAGCATTAAAAAAAGATCTTGAAAGTTACTCTTTTTTTGTGAGCCAAAAAAGGGAGGGGTTGTAACTTAGCCAAAACTTATTTTTTTCGCCTATCGTAAATGGAATAGGTTAGCATAGTGTTCAAACATTAGTACATAAAAGTTTTGTTACAAGAGTGTTAACGGTTGTTAAATGAACAAAGAAAATGCTAGTATGAAAAATGCAACTTCTTGAAAATTCTCCATACAAATCGGCAATTTCATAAGTAAAGACCTATTATATACGGTTACGAAAACCTGCTTATTTTTAATCATAATACAATTTTCACCAATATTTTAGACTTAAGCGTGTGGGCCGGAGAGTCGCATGCTTTTAAAACTTTAGGTCGCTATTGCGTTACATGAGCAACGAATGTGTTTGTAGCTGTTACAATAAAGCACGTTCCAGACGGATTTAATTACGCCTCCCAACCAAGGTCACCTTGGTGGAAGCTTGATGGGGGAGTGGTTTCCATCCGTGGATTGTGTTGCGGCTACACGAGTTTACATCCAAGCGCCGCCAACTAGGGCTGCCAACCATACTATAATAATATGTCGTATTATACTATGTTTCGGGTCTGCGTGCTAAATACTATTGAAGAAATATATAGTACGCAAAAATACTATATTTTCAACATCGATCGCTAAGAAACAAATGTTTCTTTTTTTTAATTTGTGATCGTGAATTTTGACTGATTCTATAGCGTGTAGTGTATAGTCACACCATATAACAAATACTATGTGTATAGTGTATTGTATCTGAATTCTGAACGTATCTATCTGTCTTATTGCGTTCCAAACTTGTCAATATAAAATTGACAACTTAATTAAATCTTAATCCATGGACGAAATATATCTTAATCTTAACCATGGACGAATTTCTTTCATGTCTTAACTTAATCAGTAATACTGATACAATCGTAAGTAAGTTAAAAACGAGTTTTTAATTTACTTATATTTAATTAATATTGATGGTAGAAAATAATATGAGACTTTTATTTTGATTCATGATTGTTTTATTTATGGTTTATGATTTTGACCAAAACATTGTTCAAAAATGCAAAAAGTTCAAAAAATATAGTTTTTATAAAAAGTAAAATATAATAATATATTTGCCTAATTTTTGCCTTTTCCATAAACTACTATATTATTTTAAAGTGTACTAATTTTTTTAGCCTTATTTGAAAAATACTGTATTTCGCTTTAGACATGTTGGCAACCCTAGCGCCGACACTCTTTCCCATTCCACGGTAAAGATATCTATCAGTACTGTAACTCGGCCCTGTCCTTGAAATAATTACCTAAATAAACCCGCGCTGGTTCAATCAATTAATTTTAAGGCAATAATATAACTAGATTAACAAAACTAATGGTAAAATAAAAATAAAAAAAAAATACATTATTGATGGGAGAAACAAATTATTTAATAATCCTTAGTACAATACCTACGTATTATATAATATTTTAAGTATACTTAATCTTAGCTTTCGGACTTTCCAGGTATTTAAAAATGTAAGGTATCTCTGGATTATTGGTTAATTATATTTATAATAAAAACAGCACAATCTGCACTTTGCAATAGTAAGAACTTATATTTCAATCAATAGTACCTATTGAATTTTTAGACTTTTGGCATTCAGAATGTTATTTCTATATTAAGGTAATAAATATAATAGAAAAAAACCCGGCCAAGTGCGTTTTGGGCAACACGCCGTACGGTTCCGTAGATACCTTATACCACACCATATTTAATACCATTATAATTTTTCGTCTGCAAAAATAACTTTGTTTTTCAGTGTTGTTATGAATGACAAAGTTATATTTGCGGTTATGGAAAATGTGCTATATCTGAAAAACTAATTACTATATCTCATTTAAACCAATTTTTATTGAAAGTAATTATTAAGACCTACATGCAGCATATATGTTTTTTAGATTTTTCACTTTCTTATTTCAAAAGTTAAAGGGGGGGGGGGGAGGATAAACATTTTACCACTTTGGAGGAGTATATCTTTCAAACCTTAGACTTTGAGAAAAAAATGTCTTAAAAACCTCAATGTCAATTTTAAAGACCTATCTATTGACACCTCACACGTTCGCAGTTTCAGTTCCATGTATGGAGAGCCCCCCCTTAATCTTTATTTTTGTTATTTTTGTGTTAAAATCGTTAAGCGGTTAACAGAATACATCTACCAACCAAGGTTCAATTGTGTAATATTAATACTTTTGGAATAAAATGGCTGTGACAGAAGGACAGATAGACAGACAGACATGACGAATCTATAAGGGTTCCGTTTTTTGCCATTTAGGCTACGGAACCCTAAAAATACTAGAAAAAATTGACTCACCCGTAACCCGTAGCAGCCGAGCCATTTGAGCCCGTCTGAACTGCGAGGGCTGAGTCGATATTTTATAGTATTTTTTCTATTATATTTATTACCTCGTACATCTTTCGTTCATCACTGCGGCGCATTCGCGACTGTTTGTGTACCGAGTGCAGACTGCAGACTGAACTCGAGGGCCGAGGCGCGTAGGTACGACTCGCTTTTCGACTATTTGTACAGATGACACTTGCATATAAATTGGCAAGAGAAAGATGAGACAAAAGATGCGCAATAGCCACAAACACTAAAATTTGTGGCGCTGCACATCTTTTGTCTCGTTTTTATCTTGCCAATAAAATGCCGGGCAGTATATGAAGTTGGAGTACTGATAAATATCATTACCATGCCTGTGTTGGAACTCGCGCCCTTCCACCAAGGACGTTGAAGGTCATTTGGATTGGTTGGAGAAATTTGGATTAAATCTGCCGTCTAGATGGATTAAATCAAGCAAGGTCACCTCTGTTGGGAAGCGTGATTTAATCCGTCTGGAACATGCTTAAATATGTAACGGCTACAAATACATCAACCCACCGCTACAGGCTCCGATTGATCTGGAATTCGACGATTTAACAAAAAACATAACCTCAAAGCATGCGACTCTCCGGCCCACATGTTTTTGTCAATCATTCTGCCGGGAAGCCGGTACAATCGATTTGATATCTGAAATAAGAATGTATATCGTCGGTAGGTACATTACTTCTAGGTTGTTTTAGAATGGAAACAGAACAGATATGTATGTACTATGGGCAACAGCTTCGCTTAAAAAGTTAGCAAAAAAATTGTGTGCGCATGTATCCCCCTGCACGAACTAAATATATTATGTTATGACGGCGGCGGCGCGGCGTGCAACCGATTTTAACCTTAAGAGTTGTGGTTAAGTGACGTTGTTGTCCATAGTACATCTGTATGAATTTCTAAAACAGGAGATGTAATTCTATAGAGTACCTACTTAACCAAACGAAAGGTGCGTGTTCGTTCGTATCGTGACGTGAGACTTATAGGTATGTACGTACTTAGTATCCAACCGAAACGGACGAGCTTCGTCGTCCCTCGCCACGCGCCCGCGCCTACTCGCTTCGACCGCAAACTTTTTGAATACCTACCTACCTAGGTATTATCCATGCATGAAAATGACACAAATTCATTCTGTCCATCACTCATGTATTTAAGATATTAAATATGTAAACTCTAATAATACTAATATTTTTTATAAGCATCAATGGCTCGGACAAACAAAAAAATTGAAAATATTAAAAGTCCATGCCTTAATTTGGCACAAATTTATTTCATAGGGATTTTTAAGTGATCTGAGGTATATGGTACTTGTTTTTCAAATTGTAATATTTTTTTGACGGTGTTATTAATGTACGGGTCCCACGTCTGTTTCCATGGACGAAAATGACACAAATTAGGTTTGTACACTACGCAGGCTATCTTGAATACAATACTATTGTTTCTTTTTACTTTAAAACAATTTTGACAGTTTAGACGGTTCTCACACTGGCGACGTGCGCGGTCGCGGCGCACCCACGCGCGTCTTTTACGTTGTATGCAAGTACATTAATTTGTACAGAAAACCGCCTCGTCCAACACACCAAGGCGCGCCACGGCGCGTGAGCACGCACCGCCGCGTGCCGCCGGCGATCCGCGAGCAGTTTGCGCCAGCAGGCGCGTTACCGCGGGGTACAACACACTGCGACGCGCCCCGCGGCTGGTTTTCGATGATCGTTTCGTTACGATGGCGGGATTTCCTCTGGTTTTCAAATATTTCGTGGCTTGGATATACGCCCATTTTAGTGCCATTTGGTAGGTACATTATGCAGCACATGAGGTTATACAAAACTGTAAAAAATCTGTTATTTATTTGATTGAATATCATTACGCTGTCGTGGAAGCCCAGCGTGCCGTTGACCGTACCTACCTACTCGTATGTTATTAAAATTCCGTCATTAATATCGAGATGGCAAATCTAAATTATTTGTCTGGACGTTTTAATCTCATGAGTGATTTTATATGTGTTCAGTTTTTTTTCCTTTTGAGGTACGGAACCCTAAAAACCTGGAAATTAAAACAAAACAACTTCAAAATTTAATGCCTCTAAAAAACAAGCGGCGGGGACGCGTCAGACGCCGAATGGCGCGGGGGCGCGGAGAAAACCGCCCGAACAGGCGTTGCGCTGCGCCGTCACCGCGCGCGTGAAACGCCAAACCGCGCCCCGCGACGACGGCGCGCGTTGGCAGTGGGAGAATCGCCTTAGAGTCCAATTATTTATAACCACCACAAATAATCGAATTTCTCAAGATGCATCGGCTAGATGTGACACAAAACGCAAAAATAAACTAATTATATGCCAATGTATCGACAGGCAAGAATTCATAAACTTTAGAATTCTTGAAGGTTATACCCTCAAAATAACGTATTCCGATCGGTCTATTTTCTAGAAACAGCCTAATGATTCTGACCGACCGACGATATGGTAACCCTACACTGTGATTGTTCATAGTAAATAAATTTGCAAATTTCTCTAAAACGAGTAAAGATATTCTGAAAATATGTTTTCGGGTCGTTTATCGTGATCAAACGATTACAAAAACCTGCTTATTTTTAATCTTAATGCAATTTTCATCAATATTTTAGACTTAAGTGTGTGGGCCGGAGAGTCGCATGCTTTTAAAACTTTAGATCGCGATATCTTTGACCCTGTTGCGTTACATGAGCAACGAAAGTGTTTGTAGCTGTTACAATGAATATGTAACGGCTACAAATACATCAAACCACCGGTACAGACTCAGATTGATCTGGAATTCGACGATTTAACAAAAAACATAACTGTACGGTCTACGTAACGACCTACATTTAATTTGTATATAGTCATCATTTTTACTGTTTTCAGTCAGTCCACATTCAACTCGCGACTCATCAATTAGCGTTACAATTTCATTACGCAATAAAGTTATTTTTATACAAGTTATTCAAGTTTTATCATTCATCTCTTTTGGTGTGTGGTCATCCAACCCATACATCAAATTGGTCCTTCGAACCTCCGAAGGTGGGACCATAGTACGCGTGTTAATTCG
Source organism: Agriphila geniculea (assembly GCA_943789525.1). NCBI lineage: Eukaryota > Metazoa > Arthropoda > Insecta > Lepidoptera > Crambidae > Agriphila > Agriphila geniculea. The sequence goes on from OX038879.1 coordinate 17,455,552, forward strand.
TGTGCAAGTGCTAACCAAATTGGATTGAAACGGCATACGTGTCACGTCACGTAAGTCCAGCAGCCTTCGGTGAGTCAGTCATCTATTACCTATCAGTCTTCTGTCACTATCAACATGCAAGACCTTCTCATCAAGCAGAATCAGATCATGGGGGCGATGGATACGCTCCTCAAAAACTTTAAGAAAGACGGTGCCGATCGTAAGACTACAGCTTATGTCAAAATACGCCTGAGTAACCTCGAAGCGCACTGGCAAGAGTTTCAGGTAAATCATATTAAGTTATGTGAGTTTGACGATCGTAGCCATGAGTACTTTACAGGCAATTTGTATCAGCGCACGGCTGATTTTTACAATGAAGCAAGAACGTTCATTCTGAAATACTTATCGGGGGATGGTACGGAGGAAAAGACTGTCATTCGACCCGCTACTCCTTTAGCTGGCCGTTCACAGCAGCAATCTACACAGCAGCCTATGTCCCAAAGTCAAGGTACTAACAGTAAGTTGGACGAGATGCTGAGAAAACAAAAAAGCAATTTCAAAGCATTTGCCCGTACTCTTCAATCCGTTAATATAGATACTCTCTCGGAAAAGTGGGAACTCGATGATGCGCTCAAGTCACTGCAGAGTAGGTGGTCCATTATTGACGCTCTTCACTGGGAGATCGACAGCGAACAGTATGAAGAAAATGAACAGTATGAACAGACCTTTGCGCGTTATGAAGATAAGTATATTTCTATGAAACAGTCTATTAATAAGAAAATGTGGTCACAGTCTCATAGAGAAAAATCAACCCCGCAGATTGATATTCCTTCATTCAGTGGAAATTACCATCTGTGGGAATCGTTCAAGGATTTGTTTGTGGAATCCATTCACAACAATAACTCTTTATCAGCTGCTCAGAAGTTGCAGTTCTTAAAAGGTAAACTCAAGGGGGAGGCAGAGAAACTGATCCAGCATCTCAACATCAGCTCAGATAATTACCAGATAAGTTGGGATATATTGAACCATCGATATAATAACAAAAAACTTATTTTCAACTCTCACGTCAACATCTTAATGTCTCTTCCAATTATGCAACATCAATCGGCAGCATCCATTAAGAAAATCCATGACACCGCCAATGAGTGTCTCAACGCAATTAAGGCCCTTGGTGTAGACATCGGCACCTGGGACCCTTTGATGGTGTACATTTTATCAAACAAGTTAGACGCTGAATCGTACAATGATTACGTCATTTCATTAAAAAACCCAAGAGATCTTCCAACCTTACAAGATCTTTTGGATTTCCTAGAAAATACGTTTACGTCACTTGAAATGTCTAAACGCAAGCCGGAGACTGCAAAGCCATCTCAACAACCAGAAACATACAAAACTGGTCAAAAGAAGCAGTTTTTCTACAAATCATTCAGTAGCCATCAAAATACTTCGTTAAATAAAAGCAACCATAATTCAATCAAAACTGGGTCAAAGACTGGTCCCGGTCAATGCCCAGTATGCAAGCAAGAACACGGCATTTTTCATTGCAAAACTTTTTTCGATATGCAGCCGCAAACTAAACTGAGAACTATTGAGAAAATTATGCTATGCAAAAATTGCTTTAAAAAACATGACAATAAGGAATGTAATGGCAGCAAATGTCGCGTCTGTAAAGGCAATCACAATACTTTACTACATGATGCTTACGTAAATAATCAAAGTACAACCAACATGCCTACGAAAAGCGAACAGGGCGGTCAGCAAAATCAACATTCAAACAATATTAATGTTTCGCAAGGCGATGCGAGTGAAATTTTGCTTGCTACAGCTCTGGTAAAGGTTCAGAAAATGGATGGAAGTTATGTAACTTTGCGTGCTCTCATTGACCAGGGATCACAAGCGTCAATAATTACCGAAAATGCCGCTCAAATATTAGGTTTAAAACGAAAACGCTGTAAAGGAATTATATTCGGAGTGGGAGCACGGGAAAATGCATGCAAAGGTTTTATCAACATCCAGTTATCTTGTATTCATAGTGACTTTCATCTTAACACTGATGTCTACATAATGAACCAGATGGTAAATAAACTACCAAACAGATCCTTCCCAGAACCGTCGTGGTCTCACATTCAAAACATTCAACTTGCTGATCCAGATTTTTACAAAAGCCGTCCTATCGATATTTTATTAGGAGCCGATATTTATCCTTCAATCATAATGGCGGGAATAATAAAAGAAAATGACTCATTGCCAATCGCGCAACAAACGCGATTCGGTTGGATTTTGTGTGGCAATACAAACACTGAAAAATCTATACTTTGCAATGTTATCATAGCGAATGAAGAAGATTTATCACGTTTCTGGTCAATTGAAGATATTTTAGATGATGACGTCATGTCTGCGGAAGATCAATTCTGCATAAAACTGTACCAATCCACAACAGAACGCAGACCTGATGGTAAATATGTGGTAAGACTACCCTTGCATCCAGACATCGACGAGAAGCTGGGTCAATCAAAAGCCAAAGCCGTCGCTCAATTCTATCAATTAGAAAAGAAATTCAAAAGACAAGTAAACATCGCAAAACAATATAAACAATTTATGGCAGAATATGAGTATCTAGGTCATATGCACTCGGTGAACGCAAATGTCAACGAACTACGTTACTATTTACCTCACCATTGTGTCCAACGCGCTGACTCGACAACAACTTCACTTCGAGTCGTTTTTAATGCGTCAGGAATCTCGGACTCTGGTCTCAGCTTAAACAATCTCATGTACCGTGGACCAAATTTACAACGAGATTTACTGTCGTTAATTCTGATGTGGAGACAATATCCATTCGCATTTATAGCAGATATCGAGAAGATGTTCCGACAAATCTATGTTCATTCACAAGATCAGCGGTATCAGCAAATAGTATGGCGAAACTCCACAGATGCACCATTACGAGAGTTCCAGCTGGCAACTACCAGTTATGGAACAAAATCAGCCCCATTCTTGGCAATGATGACGCTCAGACAGCTGGCTAGTGATGAAAGTTGTCGTTACCCCGAAGCAGCGACAGCACTCCAGGAACAATTCTATATGGACGACTATCTCGGTGGTAGCTTCAGTTTAGAGTCAGGTCTACAATTACAACAAGACTTAATAGATCTGTTGATGTCCGGAGGATTCAACCTTCGAAAATGGCTTTCAAACGAACCGAGGCTTAGCCAACATACTGGAAATGAAGATGGCACATTTGATTTTCGAGATGAACCAACGACAAAGGCATTAGGTTTAACTTGGGATTCGAAACAAGATCACTTTACTTTTCAGTCCAAATTAAGCAAAAATCTAGAAAAAAGACCAACCAAAAGAATTCTCTTGTCTGAGATATCCAAGATATTCGACCCCCTGGGTTGGCTGTCACCCGTAGTCATTCAACTCAAGTTATTATTCCAAGACATTTGGACCGCTGGCCTTCAGTGGGACGAACCGGTTCCAGACAAAATCTATAAATCTTGGATAAAACTGCGATCAGATATCGAAAATGTAAATAAGATAAAGATACCACGATGGATCGGCTGTGGAGAGGGTGACGTCATAGAATTACACGGTTTCTGTGACGCATCTATGAAAGCTTACGCAGCTGTGATTTACGCACGCATACAAAAACAAGGAACAACGTCAGTTATACTTTTAACAGCCAAAACCAAAGTTGTACCTCTGTCCAAAAGCACAAAAAAGATCTCATTACCACGACTAGAGATGTCTGGGGCGCTCCTACTGTCAAACTTAATGTCAAAAGTTACGAAAAGTCTAGACAATCACAAATTAGAACTTTTCGGATGGTGTGACTCAACTGCTGTTCTAGGGTGGCTGCAAGGGGAAACCAGTCGCTGGAAACCATTTGTCGCCAACCGGGTTATTAAAATAGTGCAAATCATTAGCGCTGATTCGTGGAACTACGTTCAAACTAAGGAGAATCCAGCTGATTGCGCAAGTCGCGGTCTCATGGTCGAACAGCTGCTGCAGCACAATCTTTGGTGGAATGGACCTAACTGGTTACTAACATACAAAAAACATTCAGAAACTAAAAAAGAAAAATTCAATACCGAATTAGAAACAAGAAAAATTAAACAAATTAATGTGGCACAAATTAACGATACGGAATCAAATATCATTCACCGGCTAATGCACGAACACAGCAATTTTGCGCGAGCGTACCGAATACTAGCATGGATACTACGTACGACGTCACGTGATAATAACAAATCACAATATTTATGCACAGATGAATTACGTAAAGCGCGTTTAATGATCGTAAAATATGTTCAACATCAAGAATTTTTCGAAGACATCAGACATATTCAAAAACATGGTACATGCAAGAGTAAAAGCAAATTACTTTCTTTAAACCCATTTCTCGATACAGACGGACTTCTACGAGTAAAAGGCCGATTATTAAATTCTAATCTTAATGAAGACATGAAGCATCCACTGATCATTCCATATCAAAGTCGCTTAACCGAATTAATTATCGACCAAGCACACAAGCAAACCTTTCACGGTGGAGCACGCCTTACTCAATCATTAATAAGGCAACAATTTTGGATTTTAAGTGGAAATCGAGCCGTCAAAAAACACATATTTAATTGTGTCATTTGTAGAAAGCAGAAACCTATCAAACAGCATCAAATGATGGGTAACCTGCCAAAAGCGAGAACAGCAATGTCTAGAAGTTTCTATTACACAGGGGTTGACTACAGTGGGTTCGTAGAAATCAAGGCCAACAAAGGGCGCGGAATCAAAACATGCAAAGGCTACATCGCAGTTTTCGTTTGTATGGTGACAAAAGCCATACATTTGGAACTCGTGTCCGATCTGTCCTCGTCTGCATTTTTGGCAGCACTAAAAAGAATGGCCGCGCGAAGAGGCACCCCTGGTCACATGTATAGTGACAATGGAACTAACTTTGTTGGGGCCCAAAGAGCACTTCAAAAGGAATTCATAAATTTGAAACAATCAGTCCTATCGGATGAATTTCTTACAGAAATCAGCGAAATGCAAATCAAGTGGCATTTTAATGCCCCGTCTTGGCCTAGTGCAGGTGGATTGTGGGAAGCTGCAGTCAAGAGCTTAAAGCACCACACGCGCCGGGTGATTGGGGATCAAAAGCTCACTTTTGAGGAATTTTCGACCTTATTATCTCAGCTAGAAAGTTGCTTAAATTCAAGACCTTTGTGTGCTATAACGGAAGATCCTAACGATATCGACTATTTGACCCCCGCACATTTCCTATCCAGCGGACCTGTCCTCACGATCATGGAAACGGAGCGGGACGAAAGAACAAGATGGCACTTATTACAAAAGACATTTAGTGATATTTGGAAGAGATGGAAAACCGAATATTTAACGCAATTATCAATCAGACAAAAATGGCAAAAACCTCGACCAAACATACAAGTTGATGACGTTGTTGTTATTCATGACGCAAACCTGCCAGCAGGGAAGTGGGCCCTAGGCCGGGTTATAGACACACATCCTGGGAAAGATGGCTTAATCCGCGTCGTAAGCGTGAAAACGAAGAGCGGTATAATAAAAAGACCTGTAGTAAAGTTATCCATTTTACCAGTAAATAAAAAATCCGATATAGAACCAAACCAGCCAAGGGTCGAAGAAACGCACAGTAAGCGCAAACGAGGTCAATCATTCAAAACCTCATGCCTAAACTTTGTGACTACTATCTTTATGTTGTTTATGTTACTAATGACATCATCAGTTCAAGGTGCTTATAACATATCGTCACTACCAACCAATAACACCATTTACTTTGACAAAATGACGGATATGAGGTTAATTCAAGACAATTGGAAGCTCATCGTATATTATGACATGCAGCCGTATTGGGATGGCATCAGATTGTATGGCGATTACATCGAACATTTACAAACACAGTGCACTTTAATGTCAGTTAAGTCACACTGTGACGTCATACTACTACAACTACGTCATGAGTTCACAGAATTCGAGCAATACGACCGCTTGTTGCCGACGCAGCAAATCAAGCGCACGCGACGAGGTATCGTGAATGGAGTCGGATACCTCGCAAACAGCTTGTTTGGCATTCTAGACGAACGCTTTGCCGAGCAATATGAAAAAGACATTTCCAAAATAAAAAATGACCAAAATCACCTGTTGACACTCTGGAAGAAACAAACATCTATTATTGAGACAGAAAACAACATGCTTAAAAGAGTTGAAAATATTATGGAAAAGCAACACAAAATATTTAATCAGCACTTAAATAAATTGGAGAATGCAGCAAATAAGTTCAAGACAGAAATTGTGGAGGTAGAAATCCATAATGAATTTTTATTTTCATGCATAATAGTCAACAATATATTAAACAACTTGAAAAATATTCAGAACACATTATTAAGCGCTATCAGTGACCTTCATAACTTCAACATACATGTTTTGACGCCAGAACAGCTTCGGAATGAATTGAGCATCATATCTGGGCAAATATCAAAAGAGTTATCGATTCCCATTGACAACATACAAACAGATTTGTCAAGAATTTATAAGATAATGAAAGTTAAGTCTCGCGTCACACAACAGTATTTGATTTTCGAGATACAAGTTCCATTAGTGAATCGAGACAGCTACGACATCTATAAATCATTCCCTGTTTTGTACCAAAAAGAAAACTTTATGGTCAATGTGCAACCCATATCTCCTTATTTGGCCATGAACATAAAGAAGGACACCTATCTTACAATTTCAGAATTTGAATTGCAAAGATGCATCGAATTGGATATAAAGTCCCATCTATGTGAAATACAAAAGCCGATTTATCAACGAGTATCGGACGACAATTTTTGCATAATAGACCATCAAACGGGCAAATGCAAAACATTTATCAGTCAGTGTCAAGTCACCTGGACTGAATTAGTCACCGTCAACACATTTCTATTCACCTGTTGCGGTCAATGCTCCATTAGAATAATATGTGGGGATCAAATATCGCATGAGACAATTCAAGGTGTAAACATTGTCGCACTCGGAAGCGACTGTGTCATAAAGGGCGACTCATTTACTATAACGTCACATCAGCAATACGGCCATGAAATAAACGTACAGCCAGATGTTTTATTAGTTACGATCGCACCAGTCAATAAAGTACTGAACATATCGCTCCCGGTCAGCAGCTCCATTAACGAGACACATGACTGGCGGCTAGATCAAATGAGCAAACAGATAGAGAGACTAAAATCGGACGCAGATCACTTCGACGACGAAACCAACATCAGTTTTCACGACGTGCATCATTACGTGGCTATCTACGGGATAGCCGCGTTGGTGGTGGCAGGCGCGGCGGGAGCGTGGTGGCGATATCGGCGCCACTGGAGCACCGAGCGCGCAGGCCGCGGGCCAGCCGCCGCCGCCGCCCCCGCCCCCGCCACGCCGCCGCCGCCGCCGCGCACCGCACCGCGACCACGCCACAGCGGACCAGCCGGCAGCGCTAGCGCAGCCCTGCCGGGTCCCCATAGTGTGAGTGTAAGTGCCATTCAATGTGATAAGTGTAGTGGTTACAGCGTATGTGAAAATAGACAATCTCGTTCAATGTGTGATTTAGTGCAGCGCAAAGATAAGGTTACCATACCAACCTTTGAAAAAATCACTTTCACGAGTGATTCTTAGATAGATAGTCGCTACCTAAATTGTCGGGAATCACTTGTTTTATTCACCTCTTAATAATATTGTCGGGAATCACTTGTATTAATATTGTCGGGTATCATTTGTAAAACTCACTCCATTATCATCACTTACTTTGACCATTCACCTCATGCCCCATTTCTCGCCCGGGAATATGTACGGTCTACGTAACGACCTACATTTAATTTGTATATAGTCATCATTTTTACTGTTTTCAGTCAGTCCACATTCAACTCGCGACTCATCAATTAGCGTTACAATTTCATTACGCAATAAAGTTATTTTTATACAAGTTATTCAAGTTTTATCATTCATCTCTTTTGGTGTGTGGTCATCCAACCCATACAATAACCTCAAAGCATGCGACTCTCCGTGCCACATGCTTTTGTCAATCATTCTGCCGGGAAGCCGGTACAATCGATTTGATATCTGAAATAAGAACGTATATCATCGGTACATTACTTCTAGGTAGTTTTAGAATGGAATTATTCAGTGGCACGGAGATTCGCATGCTCACGGAAAGTAAGGCATCGTCTACACGCATGGTAAATAAATAAAGTGAGTTAATCAGGCGTGCGTACCGTAGCTTCGCTCGAGTGCACTCCAGTGTGCGCTCTAATCTAACCGTTCCGTAGCTTGGTGAAGTTTTACTCTGACAGCTGTCAGAGCGAACTTTCATTCGTTCCGGGGCTCGGAGCGCACAACCATAAAAATAGATGGTTGAAAAAGGCCCTGACTTTTATCTTTACAAAATATTTTGATTATTATTTTGCCAGTATTTTGATGTTTTTGTGTCTAAATTTTAAAAAGTTCATGGTTTCTCCTCAAAAAACTGCTGGCACTCCCGGAGTGCAACCCGAATTTTTTTATTTTATTTAGTATATAGGAAAGTTTAAATTATCCGTATTACAAAATGGAAAATGAAAACTTTGTACCTAGAGTGCATTTCATCGGTTATTACCCATGGCGTTATGTTGGTACCCCGTAAGATTATTATTATTGTGAAGGAATAAGGTTCAAAATTGAATAAATTTCCGGGGTACCAACATAACGCCATACCCGATGAAACGCATTCTAAAGATGTTTTAAAAACAACTCGATCGTTCCGTGGTTTGGTTGCAACTCAAACGCGTTAAACAGTAAACTTTAACCAAACAACTACCTACACCAAAAACGACGACAGAATGCAACCCTGTATTATATTAGTAATTTAGGGGCCTATCTCATAAAATATGATGTAATAAGGCCTATTCACCATAGTAGTAGTATATTATGGTAGAATTATCTTTCATAAGAAATAAAAACATAATTATTATTCTACCCCAATAACAACTATGGTAAATTATTATAGTTTTACCATTCTTTTATGAAATAGCCCATGATTAAATACTGATGGTTCACAGTATTTGATGATTGATTGATGATGCTTTCGACTGATTTCACAGTATTTACCATGCGTGTAGCCGTCCCCTAAAAAATAATAATGATAAAAATAATAAGTTTATTTCATTAGAATAGTACGTGTACCGTAAGTGAAATCACGTAAAGTCTGTCCATCCTTACTTGTCTTATATGGTAAACAATTTTCACCCAACTCTTTATTGAAATAATCATTTATAAAATACAACAAATGGTTTTCCACACATAGATTACGAAATAAATTGTTAATAAATTAACAAAAATTTCACAAAGTTACTAACATATTTTTAAATAACGATTTAAGTTTAAAAGACGTATGACAACTGTCAAAAACTGTTTACTAAATAAGACAAGTAAGGATGAACAGACTTTAGGTATGATATTATTTTTGTGCTTGTCCATGTAAATATATGTATGTCATGTCATACATTACACACCTATTCGAACTATACGGAATGTTTTAATTACCTACCTAGTTTTACCTACGAATCCTACGATACTGACTGAGTGCACTAATCACCTGCGCCATCGACCTACAATACAACTACGGGTTGTAGTCGTATTGTAGGTCGATAGCGCAGATGAAAAATTGGATTGAAAATATCTCCACTAAGCCACACCGAAAAGACGTAAGCAGGTACAGTCATCGATAACATATTAAGAAGTGTAGACAACACTATTTCACTCACACATTTGCACTTCGTTTTTCGGATCACCTGCGGGTCTATTGAAGTTCATGTTAACTGTAATTTGACAAACGGATGTCATACTTTGCTTCTTCATTTTGACACAAATAAAAATTACCAAAGAAAAGTAGCAATGTATCATATCCTTCTGTCAAATTACAGTTAACATGAACTTCAATGTTTTTAGCCGATAGACCCGCTGTTTATTGACATTGTTGTTCTTTGGCAATTTCGGCATTCTATTTCTATGGTAAAACAACAGCGGTTTGGTGTCTATTAGTCAAAAACAAGAACCTTTGAATTTAAGGTTCTTGGTCAAAAAACATTGCAGATTCTTCTTCTTCTTATTTTTGTTATGGCAATCTACTTTCCTCTTGGAAGTAATTTTTGCCAGTGTCATGTTTTCAATAGTTCAGTATTTCTAGATTTTCTAGTAGATTGTTTCAGTTTACATTAAAATGCGGGTGCATCACATTCCAAGGGTACGTATCAGAATGTCTAAAGTTAGAATGTCTAAAGTTAAAATGGCAAAGTTCAAAATGTCAAAAATCAAAATACAAATGGTTTAAAATTACAAAAATCATTATGTATAAATTCATAATAGCAAAATTCAAAATGTCAAACGTTTCAATCATCAAACTAGTTAAAATATCAATGGTCCATAAGTCAAAGGTTTACAATGATTTGAAAACAACAATTCACCTTTTTTTTCATTTATCGTTTCGTCATCGTCATTCACGTATCGTCATTCTTACCTAGGCGTATTAGCGGCTAGGTAAGAAAATAGCAATCAAACACATTAAAAGTGAACAAAAAATTCCGCCCGCTAAATAATTTTTCTTTTATTTATCCAGCACGCACGCCTGTCACTGTCATGTCAATGTCAACTTGACACTACACTTGTATCTTTGCCATAGACTAGAGCAAACGATATAGCCAAGGATCGTATACATTCTGCCTTCTTTATATATTTTTTATAGTATTTAGGTATATATTATTTTTATTTCTCATATCTTCTATGATACTTTTACTATATTATAAGACCACAGCTCCCTAGGCCCTGTTAGAATAACAGCGTGCTGTGGCGTTCTCTGAACGTCGCAGCAACACACGCTGAGACAGGACCCATTAGTCTCCATTTCGTCACTTTTTGTAGGTACTTTTTTAGTTTAAGTTTTTGTTATTTTTACTTTATTTTTTTTGTTGTTTTTTGTGTTTATTTGGGGCTAATAAAACATTTTATTATTATTATTATTATTATCGCCTTGCAAAATTTTGTGAGCAATTCTTTGTAGTTTCTAGTAATTGCGTTACAATTTTTAAATTGTAACATGGAGGAGGGTATACTTACGTTTTCGAAATTTGTGATTATTTACCTAAGATGTAACATTATTACACTATTGTGTAAAAAAAATGTTTTTTTACTATTATAATATACTTACTGTGATTATTTAGGTACTTAGATGTAAAGCTTTTATATTATGATGTAAATATAAATGATGATTTTCTTACCTCTTTATCATATTTATTTTCTATTATTTTAAGGGCATGATTTTATCAATTACCTAATATATGCGTTTTCAGTGACCTAGTTAATAATATTTGTTCCTAAAATAGTAGATCTCTCACCTAAATCGAATCACCAAATAATGTTAAAACGATTACCTAAATATTAATTAAAAATTACTTGGAAATAATATCAATTATCAAAATAATAAATGTGTCACTGAAATTAAATCACCAAACAATATCAAAATGGTTTTAAAAACTCCGTTATAAAAACTCCGCCCCTATTAGGAATTTTTCTATTAAATAGGTAACAGATCTATAATTTCGATAATTGAACGAATTAATCGATGCTAATAGTTAGATGTTTAGATTTATAGTGACAGGTTTATTATTTTAGGTAGGTGTATTATTCCTGCCCGTAACTTACTTTTTAGAGCATAGATCTTAGGTATATTCAGGCTATAGAAAAAAGTGATCAAACTATAATTTGAGATACATATTTACATTAGTGATGCAGCGAACCTCAATTATACCGGACCGCCGGGTCGCGAACCGTTCGGTTCCAAAATACCGAACCGTTCGCGACCCGGCCGAACCGACTCGGTATTCATTTAGGATTAGCGTATAGTTGGCAGCCTCACCATGGAATTAGAAGGTTTTGACTAGGTCAAAAAATTGTTAGTAAATAGTAATAAATAGTGAACTATAGCATATAAATAGTGATACTATGGTTCAAAAGATATTTGAGTATCTTGGTGAGGCTGCTATCTTGACGTCAAGCTGGCAGACACCTTAAGAAATACAGTTCGTATCAATGTGATTTATATGCCAAAAAATTGTTAGGAAATAGTGAATCGTAAACGCAAAATTTCAATAATATTGCTTCAGTACAAGCCGAGATATTACGATCTCAAAGTGGGCTGCTAACTTGACGTTTCTGGCAATGGCGATTCCAGAGAAACGGGTACAAGTTATAAACAAATAAATATATCAAAAAATTGTTAGTGAAATTGTGATTCTTAGGATATAAATAAAAAAAGAATTCTTCATTGCTATTTTCTAAAAATCGAATGTTAACTTCTACATAGTACTCTGAATATAGGCTGTCGATCAATATTGAACTTTGCTCCACAGTAATAAGGTTTAAACTTGATTGCTATCATGAGGTGAGTACTATCAAGCAAAGACACCTTAAGAAATACAGTTCGTATCAATGTGATTTATATGCCAAAAAATTGTTAGGAAATAGTGAATCGTATACGCAAAATTTCAATAATGTTGCTTCAGTACAAGCCGAGATATTACGGTCTCAAAGTGGGCTGCTAACTTGACGTTTCTGGCAATGGCGATTCCAGAGAAACGGGTACAAGTTATAAACAAATAAATATATCAAAAAATTGTTAGTGAAATTGTGATTCTTAGGATTTAAATAAAAAAAGAATTCTTCATTGCTATTTTCTAAAAATCGAATGTTAACTTCTACATAGTACTCTGAATATAGGCTGTCGATCAATATTGAACTTTGCTCCACAGTAATAAGGTTTAAACTTGATTGCAATCATGAGGTGAGTACTATCAAGCAAAAAAGTGAAATTATATTTTTTGACTGTGTCAATAGTCATATCCTCGGTTCAAGGCTATTGATTTGGTATAAGTAAACAAATATTTTTCTACTTACTTTTTTAATTTATTTTTTATTAAATCTCATCAAAAAAAATTGATTGTGTAATACTACTCTAATAATAATTAATAGGTACTACTACTCTAATCATCGGTAATACCACAGCCTAGAGAGTATTCTTCTTACAGTCGGACATCGCCCTTTGTGTTGGCGCAAAAGCCGCCGTTCGTCTAGACAGTTTTACGCAATGACTAAAAGTGTAAGGGTTGGCACGATGTAATTTGCCTTTTCGAATTTTAAAAATATATAGGAAAAATAAACTAGACATTTCAAAATTCTTGTTTTATTCTTTGAATTATTAATTGTCATTTTTTCTAGAAGGTAAGAATATTTTTTTCAAATTTGTCTCTTTTCCTTCTTTTAATGCTCTTAAAATAAGGAAAAGAAAAATTTTTTCTTAGTATTTTCTCTTTTTTTTCTTCTTCTTGCATCATAAGTGCGAGGAATTATAGGAATTATGGAAAGGATATGGAAAGGATGTATGATAATCATAATTTTAATTGTAAATCATTACTAATTTCGGGCTAAATAAGTATAAAATAAATCTTAAATTAGTACTCAATTAGGAAATAATAATGAAAAAATAAGTTCCAAGATGGCGGCTGACAACTTTTTTGTTTATGGGCCGATTTCGATGAAACTCGGTTTTTGGTACCATTTTGACACAAAAATAACAACGCAATGTTGAAAATATTAAAAAATTCAAGATGGCGGCCAACTTTTTTGTTTGCGGGCCGATTTCGATGAAACTCGGTTTTTGGTAGTATTTTGGCAAGAAAACAGCAACGCAATGTTAAAAAAAATAAAAATTCAAGATGGCGGCCAACTTTTTTGTTTGCGGACCGATTTCGATGAAACTCGGTTTTTGGTAGTATTTTGGCAAGAAAACAGCAACGCAATGTTAAAAAAAAATAAAAATTCAAGATGGCGGCCAACTTTTTGTTTGCGGACCGATTTCGATGAAACTCGGTTTTTGGTAGTATTTTGACAAGAAAACAGCAACGCAATGTTAAAAAAAATAAAAATTAAGATGGCGGCCAACTTTTTTGTTTGCGGACCGATTTCGATGAAACTCGGTTTTTGGTAGTATTTTGGCAAGAAAACAGCAACGCAATGTTAAAAACCAGCCAAGTGCGAGTCGGACTCTCAGATAAATATTAATTTTATTCTGTTTTTAGTATTTGTTGTTATAGCGGCAACAGAAATACATCATCTGTGAAAATTTCAACTTTCTAGCTATCACGGTTCATGAAATACAGCCTGGTGACAGACAGACAGACAGACGGACAGCGGAGTCTTAGTTATAAGGTCCCGTATTTACCTTTTGGGTACGGAACCCTAAAAATGAAAAAAATTCAAGGTGGCGGCCAACTTTTTTGTTTGCGAACCGATTTCGATGAAACTCGGTTTTTGGTAGTATTTTGACAAGAAAACAGCAACGCAATGTTAAAATGTAAAATAAAATTCAAGATGGCGGCCATCTTTTTTGTTTGCGGGCCGATTTTGATGAAACTCGGTTTTTGGTAGTATTTTGGCAAGAAAACAGCAACGCAATGTTAAAAATGAAAAAAATTCAAGGTGGCGGCCAACTTTTTTGTTTGCGGGCCGATTTCGATGAAACTCGGTTTTTCGTAGTATTTTGGTAAGAAAACAGCAACGCAATGTTAAAAATGAAAAAAATTCAAGATGGCGGCCAACTTTTTTGTTTGCGGGCCCGATTTCGATGAAACTCGGTTTTTCGTAGTATTTTGGTAAGAAAACAGCAACGTTATGTTAAAAATGTAAAAAATTCAAGATGGCGGTCAACTTTTTTGTTTGCGGGCCGATTTCGATGAAACTCGGTTTTTCGTAGTATTTTGGCAAGAAAACAGCAACGCAATGTTAAAAATGAAAAAAATTCAAGGTGGCGGCCAACTTTTTTGTTTGCGGGCCGATTTCGATGAAACTCGGTTTTTCGTAGTATTTTGGTAAGAAAACAGCAACGCAATGTTAAAAATGAAAAAAATTCAAGATGGCGGCCAACTTTTTTGTTTGCGGGCCCGATTTCGATGAAACTCGGTTTTTCGTAGTATTTTGGTAAGAAAACAGCAACGTTATGTTAAAAATGTAAAAAATTCAAGATGGCGGTCAACTTTTTTGTTTGCGGGCCGATTTCGATGAAACTCGGTTTTTCGTAGTATTTTGGCAAGAAAACAGCAACGCAATGTTAAAAATGTAAAAAATTCAAGATGCCGGCCAACTTTTTTGTTTGCGGGCCGATTTCGATGAAACTCGGTTTTTCGTAGTATTTTGGTAAGAAAACAGCAACGCAAAGTTAAAAATGTAAAAAATTCAAGATGGCGGCCAACTTTTTTGTTTGCGGGCCGATTTCGATGAAACTCGGTTTTTGGTAGTATTTTGGCAAGAAAACAGCAACGCAATGTTAAAATGTAAAATAAAATTCAAGATGGCGGCCATCTTTTTTGTTTGCGGGCCGATTTCGATGAAACTCGGTTTTTGGTAGTATTTTGGCAAGAAAACAGCAACGCAATGTTAAAAATGAAAAAAATTCAAGGTGGCGGCCAACTTTTTTGTTTGCGGGCCGATTTCGATGAAACTCGGTTTTTCGTAGTATTTTGGTAAGAAAACAGCAACGCAATGTTAAAAATGTAAAAAATTCAAGATGGCGGCCAACTTTTTTGTTTGCGGGCTGATTTCGATGAAACTCAGTTTTTGGTAGTATTTTGACAAGAAAACAGCAACGCAATGTTAAAATGTAAATAAAAATTCAAGATGGCGGCCAACTTTTTTGTTTGCGGGCCGATTTCGATGAAACTCGGTTTTTCGTAGTATTTTGGTAAGAAAACAGCAACGTTATGTTAAAAATGTAAAAAATTCAAGATGGCGGTCAACTTTTTTGTTTGCGGGCCGATTTCGATGAAACTCGGTTTTTCGTAGTATTTTGGCAAGAAAACAGCAACGCAATGTTAAAAATGTAAAAAATTCAAGATGGCGGCCAACTTTTTTGTTTGCGGACCGATTTTGATGAAACTCGGTTCTTGGTAGTATTTTGGCAAGAAAACAGCAACGCAATGTTAAAAATGTAAAAAATTCAAGATGGCGGCCAACTTTTTTGTTTGCGGGCCGATTTCGATGAAACTCGGTTTTTGGTAGTATTTTGGCAAGAAAACAGCAACGCAATGTTAAAAATGTAAAAAATTCAAGATGGCGGCCAACTTTTTTGTTTGCGGGCTGATTTCGATGAAACTCGGTTTTTCGTAGTATTTTGGCAAGAAAACAGCAACTCAATGTTAAAAATGTAATCTTTCTTTTTTTACATTTTTAACATTGCGTTGCTGTTTTCTTGTCAAAATACTACCAAAAACCGAGTTTCATCGAAATCGGCCCGCAAACAAAAAAGTTGGCCGCCATCTTGAATTTTTACATTTTTAACATTGCGTTGCTGTTTTCTTGCCAAAATACTACCAAAAACCGAGTTTCATCGAAATCGGCCCGCAACCAAAAAAGTTGGCCGCCATCTTGAATTTTTATTTTTTTAAGATTGCGTTGCTGTTTTCTTGCCAAAATACTACCAAAAACCGAGTTTCATCAAAATCGGTCCGCAAACAAAAAAGTTGGCCGCCATCTTGAATTTTTATTTTTTTAACATTGCGTTGCTGTTTTCTTGCCAAATTACTACCAAAAACCGAGTTTCATCGAAATCGGCCCAATAATCAAACAAAAATACACAAATATCAACAAATACATCGATGTGCGGCCGCCATTTTGAATTCTAAATCTAATATCAAAATCGTGCCAAAAACACTTTTTCATGACACCAACATCAAAAAACCGGCCAAGTGCGTGTCGGGCCACGCGCAGTAGGGTTCCGTAGGTACATTTTACCATATCATATTTTAATACCGCTATCATTTTTCGTCTGAAAAAATAACTTTGTTTTTCACAGTGTTTGTATGAATGACAAAGTTATATTTGCGGTTTTGGAAAATGTACTATATCTTGAAAACTAATTACTATATCTCGTTCAAACCAATTTTCGTTGAAAGTGTTTATTAAGATCTATAGCTTATATTTTTTTTAGATTTTTCACCCTCTTACTTTAAAAGTTAAAGGGGGGGGGACACACATTTTACCACTTTGGCGGCATATATCTTTCAAGCGGTTGACTTTGAAAAAAAATAGTCTTAGGAACCTCAATGTCATTTTTAAAGACCTATCTATAGACACCCCACAAGTATTGGTGTGATGAAAAAAAATATTTTCAGTTTCAGTTCCATGTATGGGGAGCCCCCCCTTAATCTTTTATTTTTTTTATTTTTGTGTAAAAATCGTAAAGCGGTTCACAGAATACACCTACCTACCAAGTTTCAACTATGTAGTCCTAATACTTTTGGAATAAAGTGGCTGTGACATACGGACGGACAGACAGACAGACAGACAGACAGACAGACAGACAGACATGACGAATCTATAAGGGTTCCGTTTTTTGCCATTTTGGCTACGGAACCCTAAAAAATTGCAAACACTACTTTCAATATAATATAATATAACCCAATCAGAAGCGTAAGCCCTAACGGGATAGGGCCCGAGATGCATACATTGCCAAAGTATGGGCTCTCGGGCTCTCCCACCCCCCTTCTATACCGCACCACCCCGCACGATTTCTCTGTCTAGACGCCTCCGATGGCCGACTGTATGAAGACTATCTCTCGGCTGTGGTAATACTACTCTCAGTTCATTTATTTAGTTACTAGCGGCCGCCCGCGACTTCGTCTGCGTGGAAAGGTTTTTTGCTCTCCCTCGGGAACAATACTTTTTTTCGGGATGAAAGGTACCCTATGTCCTTCTCTATACCCCTGACAACGTGTATGCAAAATTTCATGATGATCGGTTCAGTAGTTAGGACGTGAAGGCGTAACAAACAAACAAACAAACAAACAAACGGACTTTCACATTTATAATATTAGTAAGGAAGTAAGGATTAGTAATTAGTATAATTAGTATATTAGTATTATTAGTATATTAGTAAATTAGTAATTAGTAATTAGTAAAATTAGTAAATAGTAAATTAGTAATTAGTATATTAGTATTTAGTATATTAGTAAGGATTTATTCGGGAAAAACTAGAAATATTTTCTACTTATATCATCTACTTCCTACCTACTTACCTACCTTTTTTTTTTTTTTTTTTTTTTATAGTAGGGGGAATGCGTTTATGCATCCCGAAGGTATGTGGGACTCGCCAAGGCCCTACCCACTAAACCCCCTACTGCTTCCCGCACCACCTAACACGCAAGACCTACGGGACCGTAAAATCACGCACCGTGTGGCCCTGGTGTTGATGCCCCAATGAGCCCCGCACTTGGAGGACCACCGAGTGGCACTCGTCCCCTGTCGAGGACTAGGGAGGAACGAGGTGCGCGTAGCGTCTCCTCCTTCCTCCTGGCCGTCTCCTTCGGAGCGGGTCTGCGTCCGCATCCACCTCTCGGTCCCTCTCTGCGGCCTCCTTCTGTGACATCACGTCCTCACAGAAGGAGACCATCGCCTGCCACGACCTGTCACCACTCAGCATGGCACCTGCCACGCTGGGAAGCGAGAGGTCTCCTCCAATGACTGCCACTAATTCTCTCCGCTGTGACGACCACGTCGGACACTCCGCGAGAGTGTGCTCCGTGGTGTCAACCGGTGCGCCGCAGTCGTGGCACACCGGAGCGGCCTCTCTCCGTATTCGACACAGGTACTTACCGAAGCAACCGTGCCCGGTAAGTACCTGTGTCATCCTGTATGTCAGGGAGCCATGCTCCCTGTCCCGCCACTGCCACCTACTTACCTACCTACTGATTACTAATTTCATTATAAATCTCACCAAATAGGTACCTAACGTTAAAGTTTCAGTTACTAAAAAAAATACAAAATATTCATTTTCAAAAAATTACAGGTTAGGGTATTTTCATTAGACTCTTCCCTTTAAGTTATAGTTTTAACGTTAGGTACCTAGTTGGTAGTAAAATATTAGTAGTTTTTCCTAAACTAAATAAATGAACTGAGAGTAGAGTATTAAACGACCAAATGTTTTTTGATGAGATTTAATCAAAAATTTTTTGATTCAATTCAATTCAAAATAATTTATTCAGTCTAGGCTGTTACAAGCACTTGTGAATGTCATAGAAGCTACGCCATCGGTTCGCAAACCCTAAGCGGGAGACCTTGTAACGAGAAGAACCGGCAAGAAACTCGTCAAGGGCTGCTTTTTTCTCCCTGTATATTTCATACAGAGTCGTCAAGTTTGAAAAATGAGCTCCACATTTAAAGTGAGGTCATTTTCCATCACAATAATTATCAAAAGGTTACACACAATGGGTAGGTAGGTTAAAATTAAATATCTACTACATTCAGATAGGTAATCGTGAGAGTAAATAACTATCAACTAGTTTAGAAATCACTCCGTCTGCTACTCTAACCAAAAAACATTGACGAAAAACATGATTGTGTCAATACTCTAAAAAATAAAAAAGTGGGTAGAAAAATATTTGTTTACTTATACCAGCCTTGAACCGAGGATATGACTATATTGACACAGTCAAAAAATATAAATTTCACTTTTTTGCTTGATAGTACTCACCTCATGATTGCAATCAAGTTTAAACCTTATTACTGTGGAGCAAAGTTCAATATTGATCGACAACCTATATTCAGAGTACTATGTAGAAGTTAACATTCGATTTTTAGAAAATAGCAATGAAGAATTCTTTTTTATTTATATCCTAAGAATCACAATTTCACTAACAATTTTTTGATATATTTATTTGTTTATAACTTGTACCCGTTTCTCTGGAATCGCCATTGCCAGAAACGTCAAGTTAGCAGCCCACTTTGAGATCGTAATATCTCGGCTTGTACTGAAGCAATATTATTGAAATTTTGCGTTTACGATTCACTATTTCCTAACAATTTTTTGGCATATAAATCACATTGATACGAACTGTATTTCTTAAGGTGTCTGCCAGCTTGACGTCAAGATAGCAGCCTCACCAAGATACTCAAATATCTTTTGAACCATAGTATCACTATTTATATGCTATAGTTCACTATTTATTACTATTTACTAACAATTTTTTGACCTAGTCAAAACCTTCTAATTCCATGGTGAGGCTGCCAACTATACGCTAATCATTTAGGCAGTTTGGAGCGCTAGTCCGTATATTCGGAACGTCTGATTTTAGAGGCCGGGCTCGTCGGCTTGATCCCAATCGCGCAGAATGTTTTTAGTCCGATTTTTATACTTTTTAGTAGGTTTTAAAAACGTGTTTTTATAAAAAAGAAATGTTTTTTTCAGTAAATTATTATTTTCTGCTTTTTAGTCAACGAGCTAAAACTTTAATAAAAACACACCATCTCCTATCGGAGTACTCGTCAAGACGAATCAGACGATCCCAAACTCGATGGGATTGCATGGTTTTATTACAGAGTTCCGTGGCCCTCTTCCGGCGCCATCATCAAACCCTGGACACTATTTTCCAATAGAGTACTCGTCAAGACGATTCAAACGAGCCCTAAATCCGATACAGCCTGTGGCCTTCTTGCGGCTCTATCATCAGACCCTTGGACACTATTTCCCAACAGAGCTCATCGAGATGATTCAAACGGACCTAAACGCGATGGGGTTTCATGGTTCTTGTAGCATTCTTCCAGCTTCATCGTCAGACCTCATCTTCCGTCAAAGTACTGTAACGTGGCCGTGTGACCTCTTTCCGAGAGTAAAAACTTATTTCTCAAATTTTAAATCCGAAACCATGTCCAATTTTTATTTTGTTCGGAAAAATAATAATTCAAAAAATGAGCGTTCGCTGTCTTTAGACGTTTTTTACTCTCTGTAAGTGAGTCCAGAAAAAATAGTCGTCAAGCGAAGTAATGTGATTACTAAATTGTGAAAAATCATAAAGATAAACAGCAAGTATTTCTACGGTTTCTATCAGTTTCAATTTCAAAGTGATTAAACAAATACAATGTGATTAACGAAGATGAAGAATCAAGTAGCTTATGTGTACGTAGGGCCTTTATTTTGGAATATGTATACTAAGAGCCCTGGGGCCCTATTTTTGAATCGCTCGACTGGCGTTTCTACTGATTTTCGTTCGACATATGACTCAAAACAATGGGATGTCGAACGAAAATCAGTAGAAACGAGCGATCGACGCCAATCGAGCGATTCAGAAATAAGGCCCCAGATGTTTTATTGCTCCACGTAACAGTACTTGTCAAGACGATTCTAACGAGCCCTATCTGGGATCCTTTGTTTTCGCATAATGGTTTTATACCTAATTTGATTTGGCATAACGGATTTAGCATAATCTTTTTTGTCATAATAATACTTTGGCATAATTGTTTTTTGGCATACTATTTATATAAGCATAATTATCATTTAGACTAATTTGTTTTAGCATAATGTTATTAGGCATATTGTCTATTCGCCTAATATTATTTTGACATAAAAATCAAAAACAATAAGAATAAATATTTTTGCGCACTTATTTATTTTCATGCAAAAGGGATAGGTATTGTATTAAAATGCCAAAAAATAATAACACATACGACCTAAATATCGACTCATAAGACACCTATTTTTAAAATACCGAAAATTAATGTTGATCCAATAGACCGAAACTTGACCGAAGATTGATTATTAAATGACTGATAATACATCGAAACCGTGAAAGTTAAAATGCCGATAGTTAAAAATCTAGAAAGTCTGTTTAGTTCTATTAGGTGCGACGACGAGCGAGCATAGCGAGCGAGGAGGAGGTAAGGTTCCATTGCAACCAACAACGCACGAGCCGAGTGAGCAAAGCGAGCGTGCCGCGGCAGCGGCCGGCGATGTGCCAGAAACGACCTGCTAGCATGTAACCCTCAATTAACTTTCGGTTTTTTAAGCTTCGGGATTTTGTATTTTAGGTAAAATATACTTTCGTGATTTAAAACATCGTGATTTTAGTGTATAATAAAAATATGCGTTAAAAACATTATGCGTGTTTAAATTTATGCTAAAGAATATTATGCTTAAACATGATTATGCTTAAAGTAATTATGCTTAAAAAAATTATGCATAAGTTGTTATGACTAAATAATATTATGCGTAAATATCATTCGGCGAAATCATATTATGCTATGACATATTATGCCTTAAAATTTTATGCAAATACATAGGGAACCGCCCTATCTCGATGGGTGTGTATGGTTTTATCACAGAGTTCCTGTGGCCTTCTTACGGCTCCATCATCAGATCAGCTCAATGACACCATAATATTGCATTGCTTTTCAGTTCTGACCTATGTTGAAAGTTTTAAGTCTCTAGCACATCGGGAAGCTAAATAAAATCGTTTGCAAACTTTTGCAAACACAAAGAAACCGAATAAAATCGTCTTAATAAAATGTTGTTTAATAATAAATAAAAATATCATATTATTTCGGAATTTGGGCTTAATTTAACGACCAAATCATCATTTTAGAAAGGGAAGGGAAAGGTTCGGAGGTTCGGCCGAACCGCGGGTCAAGGTTCGGTACCCGGCCGAACCTCGTAAAAAGTGCCGAACCTGCCGGGTACCGAACCTTTGCCGGGGCCGGGCCGCAACTCTAATTTACATTAATCCGATGATTTATACTTTAGAGACAGTTTTGGTAAAAATGATAACTAATATATTTCTTGGAGATAGATATTATTACTAGGGTATTGCAGATTAGTGACACATCTAAACTTAGCTGTCAGAAAATTTTGTTCCCTTTTATTTTCACTTTTGCTATAGTATGTACCTGTGCGAATCAAGTTCGCATACGTACACACTATGGCAAACTATTTTCAGCACAGGATAATATTTTTTTGCTGCAGGTTCGCGAACCTAAGTGAGTACCCACCTTAACGTGCGCCTATTGTCCTCCAGTTTTTTATGTCCATTTCTTTGATTCATTGCAATATATCAATTGGATGCACTCGCCGAGATCACCAGTCAAGACTAAGCCACCACGAGACGCGGAGCGCACGCCGCTCGACCAATGCACCGCGCCCGTGTTGTGCACGCGCTGACGTTGTCGTAATCAAGTTGTTATTATTTCTTAACTTATTTAAATCACACTTTCTCAACTTCGATTTTGGTAGACTGCTACACTTATTACTAAACATTAAAGCAGGAGAATAAGCGATCCCCTCCATGAAAAAAGACTCCGGCAAACACTGAGCTTTCCATACAAACGTAACACATAATTATCTGTGGTAGGTGATGAATAACCAAAATGATTTGCGATTGGAACATATTTAATCTTCACCACTGAGGTACTGGCTTACCTCTTACTACCGGAACACAACAATTTTCAAAGTCCCCCTAGCTAGACTATGGCTATGCTGAAACGTCAAGAAAATACAAAATCAAACCAAATACTAACTAATTATCAAACTACTTTTAATAAAATCGCAAGAAAACCGCGCTAGTATCCGTTATTCCGGCGAACCGTGAGCTTCCCATACAAAGTATTAACATAACACCAAAATGATTCGCAATTTAACCATAATTAACTTTTTTTGTGATGTTATTAATTGGATAAAGAAAGACATTATTTATCTAGTAATATTTAACTAAATAAAAAATCCAAAATACCAAACCAAACAAAAATTATTGCGATTTACAGTTTTGTATGAAAAAATGTAATTGGAATTTATTATGAATTGGTAATTTGAATATTAGACATTTTAAGTTTTGATCATTTGAACTTAGACATTTTAATTTAGGACTATCTGACCGTTTGACATTTTCTTTTTTGACATTTTGAACGTTTTACATTTTAATCGTTAGACATTAAAATTTTTGACATTTTGAACTTTGCCATTTTAAGTTTAGACATTCTAACTTTAGACATTCTGATACGTACCCCATTCCAATGCTGCTTGGAGCATTTGGCAGCAAGCATATCAAGACAGTTTACTCGGTATGTTTTGCCGAGGTAGCGACCACTACAATAAAAGTCTCAGCTCCACACAACCAAGATCGCGCCTATTTCCATTATCCCACATATTGTTCAGTTGCGTAGACACTTGTACCACAAAACTGCACCAATTTTAAGACACAATATCCACTATGAATCAATTTGCGAATAATTAAAATAGTCACCGAACTGAACTCGACAAAATCCCGCCAAAAACTCTCCATTGCAGATTCAGATTTTTGGGATGTCCTCAGCATTAAATGTACTCTATGGCGATCAGTGACTCGGCGATTAGTCTGTTGGACAGTTGGAATGCAACCCATTGACATGCACCAGTGTGACCAGCCTTTCTATTGTCTAATTTAAAAATCTATCGCAATCGCTTTAGTTTCAGGATGTAAATAAAACATTGAAGCTTCTTCTTGGGACAAATAAAAACTTACCAAAGAAATGCAGCAATGTGTCACATCCAACTGTCAAACAAAAGCGATTGCGATAGAGTTTTAAAATTAAACAATTAGCCCCCAAGGAGCTAATTGTCTAATTTTAAATTCAGTTTTATTTGTGCCAAAAAGAAACTTCAATGGATTACATCCTGAAAGCGATTGCGATAGATTTTGAAGTTAGACAATAGAAAGGCTGATTCAGTATTTTAGTACTTTTTCGGTATATTTTATCGACTTTTCCGAGCATCAGTATTTTTTGTAGGTATATTGACAGAAGTATTTTCGGTATATTTTGGTTATAAAGTTATGTACATTAAGGTTATTACGTACGTTAACGTGTATGTATGTTATAAAGTTATGGACTACATTGTTCCGTTCCCGTGAACAGTACAGGGAATTCTCCGGATTTAATCTACATACATATACAATATGTTTGGTTAGCGATGTCGGAGCTTTTAAAGGCAGATAATATGATCAATTTTATCGACAAAACCCCCCACATGTTGGGGTCTATCCCCTCTCCTGTTGAAACGACCGGTATTTTAAATTTGACTTTTTGTTTTAGATGGCCCTGCCGAAAAATATTACTTTCTCCGGATTTAAAAGTCCTAGTTATAAAAACTCAGCTCAGAGGGACTCAGCCTCAGGATGCGTATAGTCCGCTGCTACATCTTCTCGGTACTGTTGTATGGGGTTGAGTCTTGGACGTTAACACAGAATGCACTCAACAAACTAGAAGCCTTTGAAATGTGGGTGTACCGCCGTATTCTCAAAATCTCGTGGCGGGACAGAGTGACCAACTTAGAGGTACTTCAAAGGATGGGCAAAGACCTTGAACTCATCAAAACCATCAAGTGCCGCAAACTCACATATTTTGGTCATGTGATGAGAAACGATAAATACAAAATTCTCCAAACTAATCATACAGGGCAAAATTATGGGTAAACGCAGCGCTGGAAGAAGACGTCATTCGTGGCTGAAGAACCTGCGGGACTGGTTCGGTCGCAGTACTAAGTCCCTATTCCAGGCAGCGGCCTCAAAGATCAAGATAGCCATGATGTCCAACCTCCGACAGGAGCGGAACACGAAGAAGAAGAAGTTATAAAAAAAATACTTTTCGAAGGCTAATAATATCGCCTATCAAGTAAAAAACATAATTATGTAAACTTTTAACTTGAATATGTCTTAAAAAAATACTAAAGTAAATTTTAATCTGAAATTAGTGTGCTATGTTTAAGTTTTTCTCACAGATCTTAAAAACTAGGACATTGATGTGCAATTTTATTAAAAAAAATTAATACACAGAAATATCATCTACAAAACGACATCAAAATAATTGCTGTGAGTTGCATATTTCGAGAGTTATTATTACCCTTACTGAATATGAATAAATATTGAATATGACCCTTACAAGCACTAAATATTAAAACATGTGTAGGCATAGAATAATAACACCTAGAAGCCGTGTCCTCGTATGCAAAGTGAGGCAACTAATACCAAGCCAGAATGGCTTAGTTTTCAATTTATATCCTTCATACGTTAACTAATCGTAACTGAAACCCAATAATATAATAACTAGTCTTATAAATGCGAGAAAATTGAAACTGTTTAGTATCTAATCGGTATGATTAGGTAATAATGTAGAATAACAATCTGAAAACGGAGCCATTTTGGCTGTTTTAGTTGCCTCACTTTTAACAGTGCGCTTTGTAGAGAACTATCGTTCTAGGTGTTATTATTCTAAGTGTGTAGGTATGTAGGTATGGTAGTATGGAGACAGGGTAGCCACTAGTAGGAAGGCCAAAGTGGAAGATCTTCCTCCGGGCTGGGTAGTATTTGCCCGGGGACTAGAGAATGCAAACCGGTTTCACCGAAACCGAAAAAACCGGTTTTTCGGTCGATTTCACAGGCAAAATAAAAACCGGTTTTTTAAACGTAAAACCGATTTTGTTCCGGTTTTTTTCTGATTAAAGTTACATGCTTTGCAATACATACAAAACGAAAATGCACCGCCTAATTTTGATTGACTGCTTCAAGTAGTTCAGTTCAGTGACCTACTTGTGCGGCTGAACGGGTTAAAGGTGTTTATAGCGAGTAAGTAAATAAAATATGGAAATTAATTATTCATCATCATCATCTTGCTGGGCCTTTTTCCATTTACTTGGGGTCGGCCTTCCCTGTCCTTCTCTTCCACTGTGCACGGTTGAGCGCCAGGTTGGGGTCGATGTCGGCTTCTTTTAGGTCGCGCTGAACCGTCATCAGCCAAGTGGCAGGGGGTCTATCGCTCCTACGCGTCGTCGTTGGGATGTTTAGGGCTATTTTCACCATGTGATCGTCGGGTGCCTTCGGTACATGCCCGTACCACCGTAGACGTCTCTTTCAACTTTTTTGTTATGGGTGCTACCTCCCGTATGTATGTGTTTCTGATTTCGTCCAGCATAGTGACGCCCGCTAACCAGCTTCTCTCTGACGTATGGATTTCGTTTAAGTGTTGTTTATTTGTGGCCCAACATTCGGATCCAAACAGCATGGCAGGTCTAATGGCTGTTTCGTAAACTTGTCCCTTCTCAGATCTCTATGAGATGGCTATACCTGTAAAGAGAAGCATTTGACTCGCACATGACGCCTGTGAGCAGTCGCCATTTCATCCAGCCCGTTTGAGCTATATGGAGGACGTCGCTGTCAATCTTTCCGTCATAGCTTAGCACGTTATAATGGGTGGTAGAGTAAAAGATTTGACCATTTAAAAATGCTTATTATGTGAGCTTACATTTTAAATAAATATATTTTCATTTCATTTCACGGAGCCAATATATTTGAACTGGTTGACTGTTGGTAGGTGGTCAATTCCCACATAGAAACTAAAGTCATCGGGGTGTGATGTGCTATCGAAAATACATGACATGTGCTACGTTTTCTTTCGGCTGATTTTGGGGTCATTTTTTTCCAGCGACTCCACCCAGCCGTAGCCGTTTAAATCACGCTGGAGATCTATCGCATTGTTAGATAATATGAGGGCCACGTCGGTCGTCGGCATAGAAAAGATTTCAAGGCACCTCCTGTTGACACTTTTTAGTTAGATAATCCATTGTGACGTTAAATACAAGTGGACTCAGATTAGACCCTTGATGTACCCCTACCATCAAGTCAAAGCTTTCACTCGTGCCTGCAGAGCAGACCACTTGTGTTGAGATTGAGACATTTGTGACATGTCGATGATAAGTGCGATGTGTGACTCCGGGACTGAATGCGCGTGGAGGGCTTTCCAGATCAGATCACGAGGCACGTGGTCAAACGCCTTTTCCAGTTCTATAAACGCCTTATCACGCCTTTTCCAGTCCTCTGATGTGCATTTGCCAGCCACAACTCCTATTCAAACAACAATAACTCCTGAAAGATGCAACAAACAAACATTTCAGAGCAATAATTTCGATGTCGTTTTTTAGATAATATTTCTATGTATTGTAAAAATGCAAAAAAATTGCATATTAATGTCCTAGTTTTTGAGATATGTGAGAAAAATGAGAAAAAAAAACACTAATTTCGAATTAAAATTTATTTTAGTAATTTTTTATGACATACCTATTCAAGTTAAAAATTTATATAATTTATTTTTTACTTGATAGATGATATTGTTAGCTTTCGAAAAGTATTTTTTTATAACTGTTGGACTTTTAAATCCGGAGAAATTAATAAATTTTCGGCAAGTCCATCTAAAATTAAAAGTCAAATTTAAAATGCCGGTTATTCCCAAAGGAGAGGGAATGGACCCCAACATGTGGGGGGGGGGGGGGGGGGGGTTATGTCGATAAAATTGATCAATTTATATGCCTTTCAAAGCTCCGACATCGCTAACCAAATATATTGTATGTTTGGTTAGCTTTGTTTTTTTTTAACATATTTTGTTTTATTTATATGAAAACAATGAGCTCTTTAGTACGTTAAGACTTGCTAGCTAGAAGCTTATTACGTCTACGTGATTATTTGCCCTTTGTTATATTTTTTGTATTTTAGTTACTCAAATTATTTCCTAGGACCTGCAACGATTTCCTACGAAATATATGGGAAAAAGTTTGTTGAGATGTCCGACTTTTTAGTCTCAAACCTGGGTTGGTCCCATACGATTGGCGTCACAAAAAATTGTGTAAAATGGTAATGTTCATGACAACTGTGCATTTTTTGATAAACTGTGAATAGGGATACTCTTAAAATTTTAAACATGTTAACTAAATCAATAAAAATGTAGTATTGCACATTTTCCAATATTTTTTTGAAAACCGGTTAAAAACCGGTTTTAACCGGTTTTGGATTCAAAACCGGAAAAAAAAACGGTTTTTATTTCACTTCGGTTTTGCATTCCCTACCGGGGACCACGGTCCAACCGATGAGGGTTGGAAGTTGTATATATAGTTTGGTGGCTGAGAAAACTCCGATAGCGAGATGTAGGTTTCTCCATATTATTACGGACGCGAGGTACGGGATTGGAAGGAAAACGCTGTGGTTGCAGAGACGACGCTTTATTACCAAAAACACATCCAAATACTCTGAATGTCGTGGTCTGCTCTTCTGTGTGGTGTAGTATTCTTGCGAACGACGTAGCCACCCAGCGCTGTTACACGATGACATTCCCACTTCTTGACCTCTGATGTCGCGGTCCGCCCTTCCAAGTAGCGTCACGTCCGAGCGACGTAGCCTCTCGGCGCTGAACCCGATGACATCCACTTCTACATCCTCCGTGCTAGCACCAACTATTGCTAGACCTCACCTCCAAACTTCTCTTCTTCACCACTACTTCATCTTCTACTTCTTCACTACCGCTTTACAACTTCTTCATCTTCCTTCTTCTTGTTCCTTTCCCTTCTTCTTTATCCGACTACTCCTTCTATTGAACTCCCACTATTGAACTACTCCTCTGTTCAACTACATCGATTGTGCGTTTCGCCGCTGCTTATATATTCCCATAGAACCTTCTAGTAACTCTAATTTCGATAGTCATTTCGTTATTCTTTTCGTTTGTCTTTTGTAACCATTTCCTGTCCTTTTTCTTCTTTTCCATTATTTCCCGACGTTAGAATGTTCTATTTCTCTGTCAAATATGTAAATAAACTTTGTATAAACATGTAAACATTCTAGAAATATCGTAAAAAGTATCAAAATGCTTTGGTCTGACAGAGGATCGAACCGCGGGCTCTCGTGTATAAGGCGAGAAGCCACACCACTATGCCACTGTGACTTGATAGCTAGCAGCAGAATTGGTAATCGCTTGATGCTCTATGTCTCCTCTACGTAATGTGACGTCACGGCCGTCACAATATTGTCTCCATACTACGAGGTGCTATTCCTTTCCTTACTAATCTTTGTGTTTATTCGACACTAGCGCCATCTAGACACATGGTGATGAATCTTGTTGCAACCATGTGTTGGTATGTGCGGCGTTCGTAGGTAGATGCCGCTACACATGTCTAGTTTTGGCTTCGAAAATTAAAATACAATTTTAACATTTATTGTGATGATGAATGAATAAAACCTGAAATCAGTTCGTTTTGAAAATCAATATTTTTGTCTTTAATTCAGTATTTTTTTGAAGTGCTTCGGTTTTTTCGTAAAATTTAATCTGGTCACACTGACACACACGGTGACAGTTGACATTGACAGTAGCTTGCTACAAATTAGTAATCTGTGATTGACAGTTGTTTGGGTGAGTGACTGACACCGAGCGAGACCAATGCAAAAGTCAGCAAAACTTTATTTATTTAGAAATAAAAAATCAGTCGAGTCGACCGACCGAGTCAGTCAGTTAATTTCAGATTTTTAGAATCAATTCATACTTATATGGGCATTAATTTCCATTCTCCTTTGAGATTATTTACTTGGTATTTCAAGAGAAATCTCAAAGATATTATCAGTTTGAGAAAAATGAGCATTGACATCGGAGGTACGTCTGTGTCGATATTATTTTTAATGAATAATTTCAGCATGTTCTTTCTCACCTAGGTACCTACTTATTATACTTTTCTGGTAGGTAGATCTAAAAGGATCAGTAAGACCTGAATTACTCACTAGGTATTTAGTTAATGGTGAGCTCATAAATTTTAGATGTTTTTTAAAAATAATTGTTGGCTAACAAACAAACCCTAATTTTGATTTGGACAAAGAGGCAGAAATATTTAATTGGAGAAACAATGAATTTTTTGCTACAATATTTATTTATTATTAAATAATATTAAATGTAAAATTAGGAACTCAATAATGTTGACTTTTTAGGCATGAGAATTAAATATAAGGACAAAGATGAAACATTCCTTGAGAAACATCTTGTGTCCAAAGAGCCGTTTGGACAATTCAAGGCTTGGTTTGAAGAGGCTTGCAGCAGAAAAGAAATTCTTGAACCAAATGCCATGTGCTTAGCTACAGTTTCAAAGTAAGTTTCCTATTAAAGATAAGTGTTAGGGTCCCCCCAGACCTACCGGTTTCGTTTCTTTGCTGTTTAGACCGCCGGCCAACCAGGGTCATTTTCAATCTATTGCATATTTGGACCAGACCAAATTGGCAAGATAGCCATTAGCTTGGTGTTATCAAATATCATCGTCTGGGTTGCGAAGTAGGAAGCTTCTGGGAGATATGCCACCCTGAACATGGTCTCCGATTGCTAAAAATAAATCGATCACATATTTATATAAATTGTGAACAGGGTTGTGGGTGTCATCATTACATATCTGGACTATTTTTTTGTGTTTTCATAACGATCGTTTAAGGAACAAAGCTCACAAGAACATTCTTATATGTGAAATGTACTTAGATTGAAAATATGCGATAGATTGAAAATGAGCCTCTTGGCGGTCCATTGCCGAACAGCAAAGCAAAGAACGGAAACCGGTAGGTCTGGGGGGACCCTTACTTGCCTGTCTTTCCCCAGTCTAATTTTCCCTCGGGGTACCACAAACAAATATTTTAGCCACTCGAAGAGGGGTACCATGGGAAAATTATATGGTGTGGTACCCCTAATCTTTTTTATCACAGATTGTAATGTTTTGAGATGGGGTACCAGTACCACAGACAATAAAAAATTATTTAGGCCGGCTACATACAGACGGAATCCCAATTCGGAATTCCGAACGGAATTTCGACAATGTATGAAGATTCCGTACGGAAAAATCCCGCATGTGTGTGGCAGGCCCATAGATTTTGTATGCAGTTGCTGCGTTCGGAATCACATATGTACGGAATTCCAGAACGGGATTCCGTCTGTGTGTGGCCAGCTTTAATATGGAGACTCCCTGAATAACAAATTCAGGGGGTACCACGGGCAAAAATATTTGCTTGTGGTACCCCAAAGGGAACTTAGACTGGGGGACCATGGGCAAGTAACATTCATTAGCATTATCAACTTTATTCAGTTAGTCAGGGCTATAACTCTGTTTACAATCACAATACACAATAAAGTTTTAAATACATAATCTTAATAGGTTTCATATTTTTGTAAGTAGATTTTATAAAAGGTGCTAAAATTGAACACAATAAATTGTTGTGTGATATGGTAATATAAAATCCAATTTCAAAGAAACAAAATTGATAAGAATAAATAACCAATCTTCAAGACCTTGATAGTTAAACATACTATGGAAATTCACTGGTATCTACAGACAGATTCATGTTAATGAATTGACATTATTCATTTTACTAGCTCTGTAAAACAATATTGTTTTACCTTGTCTTTATACTTGACTTGATAATAAAAACTGATAAGTTACCCACTTATTTAAACATGATAAAATCATGTTTAGTTCATTCTTGTTAATTAGCTATTTATCATTGATTGATAAGGAGCTCTGCTATCGTATGAAACATGAATTAAACTGCTGTCCCAAGAAAATAATATGAAAAGAATGTGAAAAGTGTGCCTTAAACCATAAGACAATGGATTTTGTTACAGAAATGGATTTCCTTCTGCACGATTTGTTCTATGTAAAGGATATGGAAAAGATGGATACAAGTTTTTCACAAATTATGAAAGTAGAAAAGCAAAAGAGATGGTAAGTATGTAGTTTTAAGTACCTACTCTATTAATAATGCCAATTCATTGATAAATTCTAATTTCCAGGCTGAGAATCCTAATGTTGCGGCAACCTTTTACTGGGAAATCTTGAATAGGTCTATTAGGATTGAAGGTTATGTAGAAAAACTGTCAGAAGAAGAATCTACAAATTACTTTCATTCCCGTCCAGTCCCAAGTCAAATAGCTGCTAGTGCTAGTTACCAAAGTACCCCGATAGAATCCAGAGACATACTGTGTGAGCGTGAAGCTGTCTTAGAGGCGGAGTTCATGATTCCTGGAAAAGAAGTACCTAAACCTAAATACTGGTAAGTCGCCTGAAAATCTGCTATGGGAGCATTCAAGTATTATGTAACACAATTTTTGGAGATTTTTAACCACCCTCCCCCCATGTAATGTGCCTAGTAAAACGTTATGTAACCACCAAGTGACTATTTTTACCTAAAAATCACAATTATGTGAAGCATAGTTCAAACCCCCCTTCCCTCAAATTCGTTACGTAATACTTGAACGCTCCCTATGGTCATCAGGCTCAAATGGCAGCATGTTTTTTAAATATATTTTTTATTTTTAGGGGAGGATACATCATTAGGCCCCGGTCTGTAGAATTTTGGCAAGGTCAGCGTGATCGTTTGCATGATAGAATTAAGTTTAGAAGACCTGCCGAGGGAGATGCTGTAGACGGGAAGTTGTTACATGAAGGCGAAGATGGCTGGGTTTATGAAAGACTTTCACCTTAGATAAGAGAACTAAATACTTAAACAAACACCACGATAAAATAAATTCACTGACATGAAAATTTTTTTTCTTATAATAAATTTTGATCAATATATTAAATAATAAAAATGTCTTCCATAGAATTAAGTTTTAATTGTATTGAACAAAATAAACAATTTACTTATAACTTTTTTGTTATTTTTAATATTTCTCTTTGAATACCACTCATATTTTTCCAGCTTATTTCACAATGAAACAAATTGCTTTCAATAATAGCTTTTTCAAATTGTCTGATTCCACCTCCCACCCCAAAATAACAAGTTTTTGCAGCAACATAAATTGATCCATCATTAGTTAATCTCTGTGTAAATAATTTTATCAATTTGTTATAATTCACTTCATTATAAATAGTTTCTGAAGTTAGAATAATATCATAAACAACATTTGAACCCAACTTTTTGTTGAATGATGCCCAATCACCAGAAAAAAATGTACACTTCTTTAATCTGTCTTCTCTTTCTTCTTCTTCTTCAATATTGAGTAAAATATTTGGTATGGTAACATACTGCAACACTTCAATATTCTGGAACATAGTAAAATACAATAATAAGTTGTAAGTATTGTAAGTAATGTTATTTTGTACTATGTCAACATTTTCATTACTTTTCATACAGTTGTTACTTACATAGTCCTGAAAAGTTACACAAGCACCTTTCAAAAAAGCATATATTCCTAATATACCAGCGCCACAACCAAGGTCCAATACTTTTTTACCTTCAAATTCTATATTATTTTCATGTTCAATTAAATATTTGACTAAATCGTGAGTACATTCCCATATTTTTAATCCACCTATAAAAGAAAATACAATTCAATAATCAAGGTTTTGTTTCATGCAATTTTATGAATGGGGAAGGCAACTGTCAAAATGGCGCTGCGTACGCTTGTTCCACGAGAGCTATGGAAACAAAGGACTTTTACTTTAAAAAAATCATGTTTTTAGCTTTAAATGATTAAATTCTGTGTAATAGGCTTTAAAAATGTTGGCACTTACAAATTTCTGAAAAATCTGGATATAGAAAAAATGGATAAATTCTGTAAGAATAAAAACGTCTTAATTTGGCTTTCCATTACGGCATT
Source organism: Agriphila geniculea (assembly GCA_943789525.1). Lineage (NCBI taxonomy): Eukaryota > Metazoa > Arthropoda > Insecta > Lepidoptera > Crambidae > Agriphila > Agriphila geniculea. Next base: position 17,489,857 of record OX038879.1, read on the forward strand.
TGCATTGTAGAATAGTCTTTTATATCCATTTTGGGCCAATGGGCCTTTTTCGGTAAAAAAAATACCACAAAATAAATACCTATTTTCCCATACATTTTGTTCTGAATGTCTACTGTCTTAGGAACAAGCGTACGCAGCGACATCTACAATTAGCTTTGCGTTGCCAACCCCATTGTAATTTAAAAAATATCACTATTTGCCTTCATATTTTCCAGTTATGAGATCACTGCTTGCCTCTTCAGCAAGTTTAGAAGCAATGTCTGGCGTATTCTCGGTCATGTTAGAAATGGCATCACTCACAACAACATGACCAATTTCAACTTCACCACATGTAAACATTCTTGCCTGACCTACCATATTATCCAATTCTTTTATTTGTCTATCAGGTATCACTTCTTGGCTATCAAGCCATTGAATTTCATCTTTTGAGGGAACAAATACTGCAAAAATAAATCATTTAACTTTAATCAATTAGGACTTGGCTTATGAATAAATAAATTTATTCTTAAGCTTTTATTCTTATGGACTTGGGAGCAAAGATTGGTTGGTTTGGGAGTTGGGAGATGGTTTTTGGAGAACTTAACCTAATTTTATTTAAATATTCAATTATTTCACCTGGTTTATTGTCACCAGCAAAATTAAATCTGAAAGACATTGTGTACCTATCCAAATATTGTGTAAATAAATAGGGTACTGTTCATAGATGAATATTCTAATTATTTTATTGGTATTTGTTTGGTTTTTCAAATATTAATTATCCATAGATTAAAGTTTGTTAATTATCACTTTACAACTCTGACAACTCTGTAGTAAACAAAACACCACAGACTACTAAACTAAGTGACAGCAATGTAAAGGTGCGGGCACATTTGTCTGACGTCACGTCACGTGCTAACACTTGGGGCACAGAATAACTAATAGTACAAGTACAGAAGCAGGATTCCACGAAGTCATTTAAATAAATAGCGACTTTTGCTCCAACATTATAAAGTGCAATTCAGGTCGCGCAGCGCTCCTAGTAGTTGCCTCTCTTTCTATCGCGTGCTCTTACCTTTTCTGACGACCGACGCAACGTTAGGGTCGTCTTCCTTTAAATGAACTGCGTAGTATATATCATAATGTAAAAACGACAATTGGCTTTGCTAACTTTTTGAACATGACCGGAAATCTCAAAACCATTTCGAGAAATAAGCTTTCTGTACAATGTCTACTAATCAGGCGCGGACCGAGGGGGGGGGGGGTCACAGGGGACATGACCCCCCCCAAAATCGTACACGTCACATAGAAAAACCTTCTAAAAATTTACAGAAAATCAATTATTATTATTAGTGACCCCACCAAAATTTCAGGCTGCGCCCGCGCCTGCTACTAATTAGATTTTAAAATAAGTCTATATTTTTAAAGATATTCAATAAAAAGCTTTAACCTTCTAATGACCTTTCTATGACGTCATCACATGCAGATCCCCCAGCTTTAATAAAAAAAAAGAAAAAAAAGGGCAAAGACATCATGTACACGGCACAGTAATGTCGATTCGACATTGTTACTATTATAAAGAGGCAATATCTACGCAGGGGTAAAATGCCGCGCGACTACACAGGAGGGCGTGTGGCATCCCGCTACTCACTTGTGCCTCCCGCAGACACGGCTAGCGGTAGGTGCTTATCGCGCGACCTTGAGCGAGAGAAGGAGGCCTGCTTGGGGTGCATTCCGTGACTTCGTCGTTCCTCAAAAATTAGTTTACTTTTTGATTTAGTTTAGAGGAAAGTTTAAATAATCCGTATTCCAAATGGAAAACGAAAACTTTGTACGTCTTTGAGGTTACCCCGGTCACTCACATTCGCGCAAATATGCGAACCCACAAGTGTAGGACGGACATTCGCAGGTACATTCGCTAATGATTTTCCATACAAAATTGAAAACATTCGTACAATGTACGTACTTTTGCGCGCATTTGAGTGACCGGGGTATAAAAACAACTCGATCGTTCTGTGGCTTGGTTGCAACTCAAACATGTTAAAGTTAAACTTTAACCAAATAACTACACTACACCCGAAACGATGAAACGCAACCCTGTGGCATACATTAAGATGCGGGCACATTTGTCTGACGCCACGTGTTAACACGCCGTCAGATGACATCTGCGGGCTGATTATCTAATTAGAAACCACCTAGCGACCGGTCTCATTTGACAGATGAATGTGATACAACCATAGACATAGAAAAAATTTCGCTGCGCTCAAGAAGACCAACAAAGCGTGGAAAAGAGAAGTAAACATCATACGGACATGGTCTATGTAAAAAAGAGACAAAGGATCAAGTGACATGTGCCAACATTTTTTACAGTAAGAGCCCCTAGCGTCCCGCCTAGCAAATGAGCAATCACAGTTTGTTTAAAATATTTGTTAATCTTAATTAGAATTTGAAATAAAGGTATCGTGGAGCCATGATGTCTTGTGCCCTAAGTAATTGTGATGTAACAAAAAGAAACAATCCAAGTAATCACACTTTTCACAGGTAAATAAGATATTGCCACACATTTCTCTTAAACCAAATTTCGCTACATTTATGCGTTTATCGACCAAGAAAACAGTATGGAACATAATTAATTAATTTCTTTTGCCATATATAGTCATATTTTATGTATCTAAGTCATATTTTACGTATCTCATATAAAATGTATGTATTAGTTTTCGGATCACCTGTTTATTGACATTGTTGTTCTTTGACATTCTATTTCTATGGATACAACGCTACTTCTTATTGGGGTGAAAAAAACATACCAAAGAGTAATGTATATCAAATGAAACCAGTCGCTAAATAGTTTCTATTTAGATAATCAGGGTGCAGTTTTCATAGTAAATGTATGCACTAGGGTGAGCATGCGGTTCTCCGTGCCACTGAATAATTCCATTCTAAAACTACCTAGAAGTAATGTACCGATGATATACGTTCTTATTTCAGATATCAAATCGATTGTACCGGCTTCCCGGCAGAATGATTGGCAAAAGCATGTGGCACGGAGAGTCGCATGCTTTGAGGTTATGTTTTTTGTTAAATCGTCGAATTCCAGATCAATCTGAGTCTGTACCGGTGGTTTGATGTATTTGTAGCCGTTACATATTCATTGTAACAGCTACAAACACTTTCGTTGCTCATGTAACGCAACAGGGTCAAAGATATCGCGATCTAAAGTTTTAAAAGCATGCGACTCTCCGGCCCACACACTTAAGTCTAAAATATTGATGAAAATTGCATTAAGATTAAAAATAAGCAGGTTTTTGTAATCGTTTGATCACGATAAACGACCCGAAAACATATTTTCAGAATATCTTTACTCGTTTTAGAGAAATTTGCAAATTTATTTACTATGAACAATCACAGTGTAGGGTTACCATATCGTCGGTCGGTCAGAATCATTAGGCTGTTTCTAGAAAATAGACCGATCGGAATACGTTATTTTGAGGGTATAACCTTCAAGAATTCTAAAGTTTATGAATTCTTGCCTGTCGATACATTGGCATATAATTAGTTTATTTTTGCGTTTTGTGTCACATCTAGCCGATGCATCTTGAGAAATTCGATTATTTGTGGTGGTTATAAATAATTGGACTCTAAGGCGATTCTCCCACTGCCAACGCGCGCCGTCGTCGCGGGGCGCGGTTTGGCGTTTCACGCGCGCGGTGACGGCGCAGCGCAACGCCTGTTCGGGCGGTTTTCTCCGCGCCCCCGCGCCATTCGGCGTCTGACGCGTCCCCGCCGCTTGTTTTTTAGAGGCATTAAATTTTGAAGTTGTTTTGTTTTAATTTCCAGGTTTTTAGGGTTCCGTACCTCAAAAGGAAAAAAAACTGAACACATATAAAATCACTCATGAGATTAAAACGTCCAGACAAATAATTAAGATTTGCCATCTCGATATTAATGACGGAATTTTAATAACATACGAGTAGGTAGGTATGGTCAACGGCACGCTGGGCTTCCACGACAGCGTAATGATATTCAATCAAATAAATAACAGATTTTTTACAGTTTTGTATAACCTCATGTGCTGCATAATGTACCTATCAAATGGCACTAAAATGGGCGTATATCCAAGACACGAAACATTTGAAAACCAGAGGAAATCCCGCCATCGTAACGAAACGATCATCGAAAACCAGCCGCGGGGTGCGTCGCAGTGTGTTGTACCCCGCGGTAACGCGCCTGCTGGCGCAAACTGCTCGCGGATCGCCGGCGGCACGCGGCGGTGCGCGCTCACGCGCCGTGGCGCACCTTGGTGTGTTGGACGAGGCGGTTTTCTGTACAAATTAATGTACTTGCATACAACGTAAAAGACGCGCGTGGGTGCGCCGCGACTGCGAGCGTCGCCAGTGTGAGAACCGTCTAAACTGTCAAAATTGTTTTAAAGTAAAAAGAAACAATAGTATTGTATTTAAGATAGCCTGCGTAGTGTACAAACCTAATTTGTGTCATTTTCGTCCATGGAAACAGACGTGGGACCCGTACATTAATAACACCGTCAAAAAAATATTACAATTTGAAAAACAAGTACCATATACCTCAGATCACTTAAAAATCCCTATGAAATAAATTTGTGCCAAATTAAGGCATGGACTTTTAATATTTTCAATTTTTTTGTTTGTCCGAGCCATTGATGCTTATAAAAAATATTAGTATTATTAGAGTTTACATATTTAATATCTTAAATACATGAGTGATGGACAGAATGAATTTGTGTCATTTTCATGCATGGATAATACCTAGGTAGGTAGGTATTTAAAAAGTTTGCGGTCGAAGCGAGTAGGCGCGGGCGCGTGGCGAGGGACGACGAAGCTCGTCCGTTTCGGTTGGATACTAAGTACGTACATACCTATAAGTCTCACGTCACGATACGAACGAACACGCACCTTTCGTTTGGTTAAGTAGGTACTCTATAGAATTACATCTCCTGTTTTAGAAATTCATACAGATGTACTATGGACAACAACGTCACTTAACCACAACTCTTAAGGTTAAAATCGGTTGCACGCCGCGCCGCCGCCGTCATAACATAATATATTTAGTTCGTGCAGGGGGATACGTGCGCACACAATTTTTTTGCTAACTTTTTAAGCGAAGCTGTTGCCCATAGTACATACATATCTGTTCTGTTTCCATTCTAAAACAACCTAGAAGTAATGTACCGACGATATACATTCTTATTTCAGATATCAAATCGATTGTACCGGCTTCCCGGCAGAATGATTGACAAAAACATGTGGGCCGGAGAGTCGCATGCTTTGAGGTTATGTTTTTTGTTAAATCGTCGAATTCCAGATCAATCGGAGCCTGTAGCGGTGGGTTGATGTATTTGTAGCCGTTACATATTTATTGTAACAGCTACAAACACATTCGTTGCTCATGTAACGCAATAGCGACCTAAAGTTTTAAAAGCATGAGACTCTCCGGCCCACACGCTTAAGTCTAAAATATTGGTGAAAATTGTATTATGATTAAAAATAAGCAGGTTTTCGTAACCGTATATAATAGGTCTTTACCTATGAAATTGCCGATTTGTATGGAGAATTTTCAAGAAGTTGCATTTTTCATACTAGCATTTTCTATGTTCATTTAACAACCGTTAACACTCTTGTAACAAAACTTTTATGTACTAATGTTTGAACACTATGCTAACCTATTCCATTTACGATAAGCGAAAAAAATAAGTTTTGGCTAAGTTACAACCCCTCCGGTCACCCTTTTTTGGCTCACAAAAAAAAGAGTAACTTTCAAGATCTTTTTTTAATGCTATGAAAGCTAAAAAAAGGACTTTATTTTTACTGATAGTTGACTATCATGGTCATAATTCGACATACGTAAATCAAGATATTGTTAAATGTTTTAAAACATAGAAGTTATTATTTTCTCTGTATGTGACAAAATATCAACAAGTTCATAAGTAAAGACCTAATATTTATAGATATATATTGCGAACGATTTTATCCTAGCTTTCCGATGACCTAGAGACTTGAAACTTTGAAAATAGGTCAGAACTGGAAGGCAATGCAATATTATGGTGTCATTGAGCTGATCTGATGATGAAGCCGGAAGAAGCCCACAGGAATTCTATGATAAAACCTACAACCCCATCGTGTTTGGGCTCGTTAGAATAGGCATGACGAAATTTTTTTTTATTTTATGTTACATAAATTACCTCTCAAAAAAAGAAACATTGGTAAAATAATTATTTCGCTAGCGTGAAAACTGCCCGAGATATCACAGTTTAAAATGCACACAAATTGGACTCACCCGAAAACGCTCCATACTAACGGCTACCCTAGTTATGACGTCACGCCTAGGTGTTTGTATGCAACGCGTAGGAAAGTTTGGCAGCTATATTAAATATTGTGTTTATCAAAATTGTTTCTTATACAAATTTGCTATAAATTTTATGGATTAATTAAATGTATTATTTATTTTAATATATTTTAAACTTTTTAAATGGACTTGTCCGCCCAACTTTGAAGGGTAATAAAACAAATAATACGCAATATATAAAACCAAGAGGTATACAAGCTACTCTAAAAGTTCAATATGTCTACGGTTTTTATTAGTATTTTGTTATTTTATTCAGTAGTCGTCATCCCTATTGTTTTGACGAGTACTCTAATGGGAGACGAAGTCCAGGGTCTGATGATGAAGCTGACAGACAGAGTATGTTCATTACTTTTAGTCGGAGGATTTTTGTAAAAATATTAACCAAACTGTTTTTCAATTAGGGTTTTTCAAAATGACAAAAAACTGTATGCTCGATAGATAAGATGGCGTTGATAAAAATGTATGTGTCAATGTGATTTTTTTACTCAGCTTCGAAGAGTACTCAGGTAGGCAGGCAAATCTGATGTTACCCTAAAATGTTTCTCTTTAGCCAGATGTCAGCCAGCGAACGCTTATTTGCCTCTTTGGTACAGGCCGTTTATTTTTAAAAGCCAATTTTTACACTTCTCTTTCTATCAACGCCATCTAGAGGCAAAAAGTTACTATTTATTTAAAATGTCACTTTGTAAAGCCTTCATTAAGAATAATTGTCCTAAGTCGTGGGCTTTTAAAAAAAATGCTTTTTTGACAGTTGCCTTTCTCATCGAATGTGTTTTTTAATCAATATTTCCCACTTTATAGCTACATTTAATTTTTTTCAAAAATATCGGTCTCGGCCGAGACTGCTTTTAATTCTCGGTCTCGGTTCTTGGCGAAAAAGTGGGTTCGGTCGGTCTCTAATTAGTAGGTAATCTGTGGGTCAAGTGATTTTCTCTGTTCAAACTACCTACTCTACTTTATCTGTGTTTTGAACAAGGTAGCCGTTTGCTTTTGGATTGGACAGACAAGCAATTTTTTATTGGACAGCGCAGTGATTTCGAGGAAGTTTTTGACAGACAAGGAGAAGTGTGTACGTTACGTTTACGTTACAGGTAAGGTTACGAGGTTTGCTCTGATGTGTAGGTATTATAGGTATATAGGTCTATAATTTTTTAACAACTTATATTTTGAGTTACTTAACGCGAGGTCTACAGCTCACTGACCCACTAGTTTAATCTAAGACTTACCTAAATTCTCAAAGAAAGAACTATTTTATATATTGCAGATGACGACAAAATCTCAAAACAAAAATAGAGCAGTCCAACCAATGACCAAACTATCGTTTGAAGCTTTTGAATTTAACATCGACAAGTTCGGAATGTAATAAGACAGTCCACCTAAGAGGATTTGCGCTTTTTCATTAACACATTGTATAATTTTCGAACCTACTCACAAAAAAATGTTTAAAAAAACAAAAACCGACTTCAAAAAACCTAACTCTAAAAAGCAAGAAATAAAAATAAAAAATCATAATAATAAAAACACGTCTATTGAATTCGGGTGGGGCTGGAGTACAAATTCCTTTTTTTATTCTAAAAGCCCCACCCGACTTCAATAGACGCGTTTTTATTATTATGAATTTTTATTTCTATTTCTTGCTTTTTAGAGTTAGGTTTTTTGAAGTCGGTTTTTGTTTTTTTAAACATTTTTTTATTTTTTTATTTTTAGTGTAGGTACCTTTTGTATTATACCTAATTTTACACTACCGTGTAGGTATATTATTTAGGTAGAAAAATCGGCTCAGCCAAACGTGAGTTAATCGCGGAGAAACATACATACATGCGGGTCAAACTGAGAACCTCCTTTTTTTAAGTCGGTTAAGGAACTACACTTAAGATATCCCTTTTCCAACAAAAAAAAATATCTTATTCAGTTCATAAACAAAGAAGTTATACGACTAATCATCGAGGTAGTTCACACAAAATCATACTATTTTCGTACTTTTTTCATGATTATTTGAAAAGTACTGAACCGATTTCAAAATTTTAAAAAATGGGACCAACTTGGGAGTTTACCTAATGTAATAACGTTTGAATCATTTCAATCGGTTCAGCCGTCTTCGAGTAATCGGTGTTAGTGATGGGTTTTTGACCGGATAAAAACTCAAAATGGATAAAAACTCAATAAAGATCAGTTTTTAGCCGAGTTTTTATCCAAAAGGACGGATGTTTATCCGTCCTAATAAAATATTTATTTTAAAACCCTTTCCTTGATATGTCACGTAAATTTTGAAATTAAAATATAATTTTAAACAATATAAGTGCTATTGAAGTGCATTATAATTAAGAAATCCAAAAAATGCAATAGAAGAATGAAAACTACATCCTGAGAATTCTCAAACTACTTCAGAATTATGAATGAATTCGTTCGATGACTCTAGCACCCCCAGCCCCCAACGTACGTAACACGTAGTTTTACGCAAAAACGGAAGGGTTGTCACAAAATTTACTTGACACGCAGGGTTCGGAAACCAGTTAATATTGTAAAAAAATACCATGATGGCAGCCAACTATTTTGTTATTGGGCCGAATTCGATGAAACTCGGTTTGGGCACTATTTAAAAAAAAACAGTAAAGCAATATTAAAAATGTCGAAAATGTACGATGGCGGCCAACTTTTTTGTTTATGGGCCGATTTCGATGAAACTTGGTTTTTGGTACTATTTTGACAAGAAAACAGCAACGCAATGTTTAGTGTGTCAAAAGTCCAAGATAGCGGCTAACTTTTTTGTTTGTGGGCCGATTTCGATGAAACTTTTTTTTTTGTACTATTTTGACAAGAAAACAGCAACGCAATGTTAAAAATATGAAAAATCCAAGATAGCGGCCAATTTTTTTGTATTTGGGCCGATTTCGATGAAAGTCGGTTTTTTGTACTATTTTGACAAGAAAACAGCAACGCAATGTTATAAATATGAAAAATCCAAGATGGCGGCCAGCTTTTTTGTTTTTGGGCCGATTTAGATGAAAATTGGTTTGGGACACCATTTTTAAAAGAAAACAGCAATGCAATATTAAAAATATCAAAAATCTAAGATGGCGGCCAACTTTTTAGTTTGTGGGCCGACTTTGATGAAACTTTGTTTGGGGCACTATTTTTAAAAGAAAACAGCAACGCAATGTTAAAAATGTCAAAAATCCAAGATGGCGGTCATCTTTTTTGTTTTTGGGCTCATTTCGATGAAACTCGGTTTTTGGCACTATTTTGACAAGAAAACAGCAACGCAATGTTAAAAATGCAAGATGGCGGCAAACTGTTTTGTTTGTGGGCTGATTTCGATGAAACTCAATTTTTGTACTATTTTGACAAGAAAACAGCAACGTAATGTTAAAAATATGAAAATCAACGATGGCAGCCAACTTTTTTTTTGGGCCGATTTCGATGAAACTTTGTTTGGGGCACTGTTTTTAAAAGAAAACAGCAACGCAATATTAAAAATGTCAAAAATCCAAGATGGCGGCAAACTTTTTTGTTTGTGGGCTGATTTCGACGAAACTCCATTTTTGTACTATTTTGACAAGAAAACAGCAACGCAATGTTAAAAATATGAAAAATCCAAGATGGCGGCCAAATTTTTTGTTTTCGAGCTGATTTCGATGAAAATCGGTTTGGGACACTATTTTCAAAAGAAAACAGCAATGCAATATTAATAATATCAAAAATCTAAGATTGCGGCTAACTTTTTTGTTTGTGGGCCGATTTTGATGAAACTTGGTTTTTGATACTATTTTGACAAGAAAACAACAACGCAATGTTAATAATGTTAAAATCCAACCAAGATAGTGACCAACTTTGTTGTATGTAGGCTGATTTCGATGATTCATCGAAAACGGCTTACAAATCAAAAAGTTGGCCGCCATTTCACATTTTTATGTTTTTAACATTGCGTTGCCGTTTTTTTGTAAAAATAGTACCACAGATAATATAATACTATACTAGTACAGATACCTCATCCCATACAATAGAAATGGAACGTCGAAAGGCGACTATCTGGGCTACTAAAGAACGTTTTTCTTGTAAGGCGTTAGATGGCGTTGTTGTCGCCGCAGCACGCTAGCCCAAATAGCATAGGGTTTCGAGCAGAACGAATAGTTGCACACTTCTCACCAATAGATGGCGTTTGTTTAGCAACAAACTAAAATATTCTACCCGCCAATAGATGGCGTACCATAATCAATTTAAAAATGCGTTCAGGCTTACGACACGACAAACAACGCAAGTCTTTTACTTACTACTTACCTATTATTATCTTTAAATAATTGTTAAGTACCTAATAAATGTTTTATAATGAACCTCCGCACATTTTAAACGAGAAATCGGAGAAATCAAGATTTTTAACCTAATAATATTGGTAAAATAAGGGATTTAAGTTTCATCAATTTAATCTATCTAGATAGGAAAAGTAGACCTACCTACTCTGGAATGGTACTTCCTAATTATTTAATAATATGGTAATTATTTAATAGGTAGGTAGCTACCTACTAAACATTACTATTTTAACACGTTTTTATTATACTCCGGGAAAAATAAAATTTTGATCACACTAAATCCTACAGTCCGTTTTCATTTTTAAACTAAGGTTTAGGGTTATTATAACATCGTACTAAGGTTGCTTTTCCTCTAAGCGTTATGATATATAGGTAAGAAATTCGTGTCAGTTATGCTGCGCAGCGGCCACGTTATCGCGCTGTCGCGAAGCTTATTGTTGTTGTGTTGTACAATTAGAAACTTTGAGTCAATGAATTAGAGTTTAATTTCTCTTAAAGGAAATAAAGTGGTTAGTTTTAATTCTTTGACCTAACCTCAACTTTCGGCAAATGGTGTAAGTGACGTCTTCAACTTAGAAGGGACTGCGTAGGTACAGGTAACAAGTAACACAGTGGTTCGGTCCTTTAAATTAAAAACGTATTTTCTTTTTCTCGCTCATGCTCTGAAACATTTATCATTACGTTTAAAAAAAGTATGCTCGATATTCCACATTTACGTGGTGGTCCAGTGAACAGTGCGGTAATTAATTCCAATTCTTACTTCCCGCACTAGTACGGTAAGTGCGTGCGTTTGACGTTTCACATGGTCACACGAAACTATTAAAAACATTTTTGTTGTCTTTCATTTTTTTCCCTTAAAATAAAATTTAGTATAAACTTTTCGATTTTTGTTTTCTTTGTTTTTCTTTTCTTCTCCTTTTCTGTGCAAAAAAAGAAAAATCTTTGTTTTTTAAAATGGAATTTGTAAGGGAAGCAATTTACATTTTCTCCGAAAGATCAAACCAGAGGATGGTTTGAACAATGAACAATGTAAAATTGCTAACTTCCCATCCTTGGTTTTAACGTACTATTACTCAATGTCTTCAATGTACTTACTTTATTTATTCCTAAGGACCAGGAAAAGTTGTAATCACTTAAGTAGGTAAAGGAACTAAAAATAGAAAAAAGAGAAGAAAATAATAAGAAAAAAAGAAAAAAAGGAAAAATATTATTTTGGTACAGATCTATTAGTCTGGTGACAAATCTATTATTTATTTGTTTGTAAGCGCTTATATTTTGATATTATTTAGCGATTTGATTTTGGCAACAGATCTACTATTTGTGGCACAGATAATTTGGTAATTAAATGATTGTTAATATCATAGCCTTTTCATACTAACACTGCTAGGCCGGACGCTAAACTAAACACGACAGATATGGATTTTTATATTAACTTTTCCATTTTTCATTTCATTTTTCATTTCAAGTTTAGAGTTTATTTACTCGTTTCAAAAGGTCTAAGTTAACTCGCGTCCGTAGGAGTTAGCCCTCAGTAACCCACACATGGTCCTCAGGTGGTGCTAAAGAAGTAAACCCCTTCAAGGTGGCAAATTTTGGCTGCAGTGTGTTATCAACCACCAGTCAAAAACAACATTATCAAACGGGGGGACGGGGCAACCGATCGCGTACCAGTACCGATTGCTGGCGAAGCCACTCTGGAGGAAGGGTCAGGCCAGATGTTGTGGTTGCAATGACTGGTTGTTGAGATGCGTAAAGGCTTTTCCGTCGTCTGCATGTATGCACGAATTGACATTTGTTGTCAGCGTCACCGTGATCTCGAAGACCCCACCCTTTCCTTCATCAGGGTTCTAGTGGACACTGGCTTAGAGAAAATTGTCTGCGCTTGTATCTACCACTCGTACAGTCGAGACGCCGAGACTACCAGGCTTACCAACTCACTCATTGAGAAGGCAAATGTTGCTCTACAGCGGTACCCATCCACTCAACTAGTGGTTCTGGGGGATTTCAATGCCTAACGCGAGGACTGGGTGTTTCAATTCAAGAAAACCAACCATGCTGGTCATGAAACACGTAAGCTAGCCTTGACGCTAGAGACCTCTCCCAGCTGGTCCAGGAAGCCACTAGAATACCGGACATTGACGGGCACTTACCTAATTGCTTGGACCTTCTGCTGATAACAGACCCGGCAATTACTCGGTGTCGGTTTCACCACCCCTTGGTAGTTCTAACCATTATGTGGTAGGGTCAGCGTCGGTGTATTCTCCGCCCGACCTAAGGCAGGAGCCTTTTTTTTATACACAACGGGATAGTGCTTGGCCTTCATCTCACCTAATGTTAAATGACGATAAGGCCGAAGGTGGAAGCGCACTACACCCGGAATACTGGCTATCTTACCTCTAACTGCCGGAACACAACAATTTTTAAATTGATGTTATGGCGTCAGACTTAGGTAAGATGGTGGTAGCTAGCCAGGCGGACTTGAAATAAGCCCTACCATCAACCAAACTGAGTACAAATTATACCCCCCGTGGGAATCGAACCAAGTCCTTGAAAAAGGTTATAAAAAGAGCTTATTTCTTTCTCAGTAGTAAAGTGTTTTGGTCCCTCGCAAAATCAGTCGAGGTCAACTTCTACCTCTCAATGCCTCTTTTCCTGAAACCAAACGGATCTTAGGCGCATGCCACCAATAAAAAAGCAGATTTATTAGCCAATTTATTTACTAAGTATTTCTTTTCCTGAAACCAAACGGATCTTAGGCGCATGCCACCAAAAAAAGGCAGATTTATTAGCCAATTTATTTACTAAGTATTTGCGTTTAGCTGTACCAATAATGCTGTACCATTTTACCGATTTACCAAGGTGTGGGACGTTTTTCGTTAAAACCGGTCTACTGGATCTTCTAGCTTACAACACTTACAAATGGAACAAAGTCATCGAAAGGTGTGCAGAGGCGCTCACCCTTTCTCTTGATATCTCGAAGGCTTTGGGCAGGGACGCAGGGTGTGGCATGATAGCCTTTTTGGCAAGCTATCATCATACTGACTTCCTACCGGTTTATATTTGGATATTGGACTTCCTGAGGGATCGGTCGATTAGAGTTGTCATTAATGGCTGCTCGTCCAACCAGTTGGCTATTAATGTTAGAGTGCCTCAGGCACCTGCTGCATATTAATGCCCGGTATTTTGGGATACGCATTATTGTCCGAACAAGGATAATAAGACCAAGACTCGGTGCAGCAACTATAAATATCACAACGAGCGTTTCAAAGGCACGACGAACACCAACCACAGAGCTGACTCTACTAATTGCCTGCGATTCAAACACGTATTGAAGAAAATCAATGACTGGATTGATAATGGCCGACAATGAAGATCACATCTATCCAACTTTCCTTCCGAGAACTGTTAAGGTTTTGGACACCGTATTGGGTGCCCTGCCTATCACTTCTTTATGATTTCCACTTCTTGTCGTATCAGGTCAGTATCAAATAGCTGCCCTGATATGGCTATTTTACCCACGTGTTTTATTAGTTTATCCAAGCCGAAAAAAATTAAGATTAATTAAAGAAAACCAATTAAACCTTCTCGGCATGTCAACACTCAATTTCGTCTCTTTCGTAGAGGGTAAAGCACAATAATTGGCATCTAAAAAGCTTGGCGTTCTGGTAAAGCTGAGAAAGTTCTTCATGCCGGAACAGCTGCTTAATCTATATCCAGCCATTCCGATTTATCTTGAATGAGGTTGACAAAATAATGATGAAATCGTCATGCATTTTTGTGAAATAGTACACAGCCGAGAACGAGAAGTTATCATTTTCATTGTTGAGGATGGTTTTAATCATTTGAGGCAACGCAAATAGCTTCCAGTATAAGACTATTTTTTTAATTGGTTCGTGTGCAGTAATGCAGCCATAAAGTTACGTAAATACGCTAGCTGATGAGTTCTACCGTTTTGAATTTGAAATAGTTACTTGATCGGGAAGTAAGTATTGAAATTCATTCACCGCACTCAATTTTAAAATGTCGAACGCCCCGCATTCCTTTTGCAAATTGAATCATAACCATAAAGTTTTATAAAAATAATACTAGCTGAATAGTTCTCCGTTTTGAATTTGTAATACTACTTCCCGTACTAGTGCGGGAAGTAATTATTGAAATTCATTTCCGCATTGAATATCAAATTCAGAATGATGACATCATATCTCCGTATCCAGGCGCGACGGTTTTTAAGATTATAATATTTGTTAATGTATAATAATAACATTTGTTAACTTTTTTTAGTTAATAATAACTTTGTGCTGGTAACAAGAAGTGAACTATTTTTCACTTAACAGAACGCACTACTTAACGAAACCCAACAGACATGGATTTTAATATTAATTCTTCTGGCCGCTGCTCACGTGTACCTAGTTATTGCACTGGTGCAGCTATTCTGATTTATCTTTAAGAAAGTTGTCAAAATAATGAACGAATTTCAGGCATGTTGTTGTAAAATTGAGAAGAAATTTAAATTTCCTTAAAGGAAAAGCTGACATATCAAATCAATCAATTTTAAACTAAATGCGAAGACTTTAAGGTTCAAAATAAATGGATAGTTTTTTTTTCAGTTTTGTATAACCTAACGTGCTGCTGACTGTACTGTATGGTGTAAGTAGTCTATTTATCCTTACTTGTTCTCTATCTATTTAGTAAATAGTTTTTGGCGGCTGCACATCTATAACCATTTGTTGTATTTCATAAATGAATATTTCAATGAAGAGTTGTGTGAAGATTGTTTACCAAATAGGACAAGAAAGGATAAATAGACTAGTTTTTATCGTAAACTTTTGTATCGACTCGTGACACTGCGCCGCACCCGCCGGTCGCCGCGTCGTCACACAGAGCGCCTGCCATCCGTGCTTGCTCACTACTCTCCTCTATATTACCCTCCGCCTTGCTGATATTTTCGTAAATTTTGAGAAATCCTTTACTTAGAATTGAGGGATTACTTAATTTTAAGATGTTATTAATTATTACACTATTTATTATTTAACTTTTACGACTGAAGAATTAATGCTTCATATTTAAAAATGAATAAAACGCATTAAAAAAAAACTATAATAGTCACCTGAGTGAACATTTTGTTATTAGTATAGTTAATTATAAGGAACATTATTCTGCAAAATCTCTGATTTTTTAATATTTGTTTCTAAGTTATGATTTTTTTTTATTTATTTACCTTTTTTGAAAATTCCTCTGAAATATAAGTGGTGATTTTTGAGGTTTCGTTTCTAATGGTTTTTAGAAATTCATAAAGATAATTCCCTTTGTGTACGATTTAATCTCTATGTTTTAAGACAAAAACAATCTTTAAACCACCCTTGCAATAAAAGCACCCCAGATATTTTGGGGAAAACTTGAAATTTATCATTGACTAGCTTATTTTAATCAAGTTTCCAAAAATCACCTCTGTAGGATATAATGTGATTTTTTCGAACAAAGTATTTTTCATTGCCTGGACTATTAGGTGGCTTTCTCGTTTGTTTGTGTGTTCGTTCGTTCATTTGTTTCTCCGCAAAGTTTGTGAACGATTTTGTACTAGATTCTCAATGAGCTAGAAACTTGAAACTTTGAACATAGATCAGAACTGGAAGGCAATACAATATAATGGTGTCATTGAGCTGATCTGATGATGTATCCGGAAGAAGGCCATAGGATCTCTATGATGAAACCATACAACCCCATCGTGTTTGGGCTCGGTACAATTGTCTTGACGAATACTCTAATGGGAGACGAGATCCAGGGTCTGATGATGAAGCTGAAAGGCCATGCCATAGGAACTCAATATTGAAACCGTGTAACCCCATCCAATTTGGGCTTGTTTGAATCGTCTTGACGAGTTTTTTGTTGGGAAATAGTTTCCAGGGTCTGATGATGGAGCCGGAAGAAGGACACAGGAACTCTTTAATAAAACCACGCCACCCCATCGAGATTGGACTCGTTTGAATCGTCTTGACGAGTACTTTGTTGGGAAATAGTGTCCAGGGTCTGATGATGGAGCCCGAAAAAGGCCATTGGAACTCGGTAATAAAACTATGCAACCCCATCGAGTTTGGGCTCGTTTGAATCATCTTGACGAGTACTTTAATGGGAAATAGTGTCCGAGGATCTGATGATGAAGCCGGAGGAAGGCCATAGGAATTCTGCAATAAAACTATGCAACCCCATCGAGTTTGGGCTCGTTTGAATCGTCTTGACGATTACTTTGTAGGGAAATAGTTTTCATGATCTGATGATGGAGCCGGAAGAAGGCCACTGGGACTCTGTAATAAAACCATGCAACCCCATCGAGTTTGGGCTTGTTTGAATCGTCTTGACGAGTGCGAGAGCGAGAGTAGTAGATGGTACCTTTATTTTTAGTCTTTGCTCGTCTCGTTAACTAAAAAGCAGAAAATAATAATTTACTGAAAAAAAACTTCCTCCGGAGCGAGCCGCGCGAACGCATATTCAAGTGAACTCTCTGACCCCATGGACCAAACCACAGAATAGATATTTACTACGTACTGAAAGGACACTCCCCGTCCGCGATTTCATGTGCCGAATCGAGTGCTCTGTCAACTCTCATGCAAAACGTGAACGCGCGATATTTATTTTGATAATTCGAACTAAATAATTATGTTTCTTTTTGTTTATGTATTGTTATTAATAATGTCATAATAAGTTATAATAAGTACACTACAATACACATAATAATACAATACACGTTACTAACATAACAAGTGATAATACTTGGTTATAAAGCTGTTGGGTCATAAAGTGAACGGGAACGGGAACGGTACCTACTAATATCTCTGAATCCAACTTTTCATTAATTCTTATACCAATTCGAATTCAATATTCATAACTAAGACCGGACAACGTCTGTCGGGTCAGCTAGTTATCAATAACGTAAAGTTCAAATTTCTTCAGAGATAAAAAAATCGCGCGCATTCGGTGGCGAACATTTGTCGGTCGTTGTCGTCCGTCAGTCGCATCGCATCAGTGACACCAGTGTTGCCAGAATGTTAACTTTTGTACATTTTACGTTACTTTTGACCCTCTTATTTTCAGTTACACGACTTAAAATATTATAAGTACCTACGTTACATTTAGGACTCAATAAAAAATCTAATTTTCTAGCAAATAAGGGAAAAACTAATCGTGAAACGTAACACATCAAAAGAAGTTGTCGTTCGTCGACTCATAGGCAGTGATTGGTTGGACACTTGATTTTGAGCCGTACATCCTCACCGGCCATCGTATATAATTCTTTTTCTCCCTTCAGTAGACAGATTCACCCAGGTAATTTAAGTGTACTCTTAAGTAGATTAAAGCACCCAGTGACCCCGGTAAAAAGCAACCTATCATCACCAGCCTATTCATGTCTCAACTGCTGGGGCATAGGCAATAGGCCAGAAGAACAAATAATATCGGGGAAAAAGTGAAGTTCGCTAAATATTTGTAGTGATTACTAGAAAAAAAACAAGTGCAAGCAATTTTCGACCTTATTAACATTTATCAAAATAACAGTTTTTAATGAAACAACAAAGTTAGTGAACGAAAATATGGAGAAAGAAACAACCGAATTTCACAATGTTTTTCTACCTTTGCTTGTTTTCTCGCCATTCATTTTTTTCGTGCAAAGTTGCAGCAGTCTACGGTACTTAGTTTTCTTCTTCAACTTCCGATATAAGTAAATCATTGCAAAATATAAGTCAACCATTTTATTTCAAATTATACGAAATGATTTTAATAGGATACGTCAATCCAAGCTGGCTCCGAATTGAAGCGCATCGAAGCGCTTCCATTCGGAGCCAAATTGAATTGACCCTTATGGTTCCGTTTTTTCCGGATGTTTGAAACCCTAAAAATCACAATTGTTGGACATTGGACATTATTATCTTTCATCATCATCAGCCATTTTAATGTCCCCATTGCTGGGGCACAGGCCTTCCTTATGTGTGCATAAGGAGGACGGGCCATTAACCCACCACGCGGGCCAAATGCGGATTGGTGGGTGTTAACGACTGCAAATGCAGCCGGGACCAACGGCTTAACGTGCCTTCCGAAGCATGGAGGAGCTCGAGATAATACATTTTTGGTCACCCATCCCATGACCGACCCTTGCGAACGTTGCTTAACCTCCGCAATCACTGGGCCTTACTAATTAGTAATACTTATTCGATTATTAGTATATTACTAATATGACATTCGATTATCGAAATTAGTAATTAGTAGTTAATTCGATTATTGAAATTAGTAATAATCGCGCATCTCTAACTAAGACGCGGCGAGCGTTTTATTATATGTTAATGTTTAAATAAACATGAAGACATTTTTTGAAAAAATTAACCGTTGAATATTCTTCTATATCTCATTACCTTTTTTAGGGTTCCGTACCCAAAGGGTAAAAACGGGACCCTATCACTAAGACTCCGCTGTCCGTCTGTCTGTCTGTCTGTCACCAGGCTCATGAACCGTGACAGCTAGACAGTTGAAATTTTCACAGATGATGTATTCTTGTTGCCGCTATAATATCAAATACTAAAAACAGAATAAAGTTAATATTTAAGGGAGGCTCCCATACAACAAACGTGATTCTTTGCCGTTTTTAGGGTTCCGTAGCCTAAATGGCAAAAAACGGAACCCTTATAGATTCGTCATGTCTGTCTGTCTGTCTGTCTGTATGTCACAGCCACTTTATTCCGAAAGTATTAAGACTACACAGTTGAAACTTGGTAGGTAGATGTATTCTGTTAACCGCTTAACGAATTTAATACAAAAATAAGAAAAATAAAAGATTAAGGGGGGGCTCCCCATACATGGAACTGAAACTGAAAAAATTTTTTTTCTTCAAACCAACACGTGTTGGGTGTCTATAGATAGGTCTTTAAAAATGACATTGAGGTTCCTAAGACAACTTTTTCTCAAAGTCAACCGTTTGAAAGATATTCACCGCCAAAGTGGTAAAATGTGTGTCCCCCCCCCTTTAACTTTTAATAAAAGAGTGAAAAATCTAAAAAAAATATATGCTGTAGATCATAATAAACACTTTCAACCAAAATTGGTTTGAACGAGATATAGTAATTAGTTTTTGAGATATAGCACATTTTCCAAAACCGCAAATATAACTTTGTCATTCATACCAACACTGTGAAAAACAAAGTTATTTTTGCAAACGAAAAATGATAGGTGGTATTAAATATGGTATGGTATAAGGTAACTACGGAACCCTATGGCGCGTGGCCCGACACGCACTTGGCCGGTTTTTTGGTACGGAACCCTTCGTGCGCGAGTCCGACTCGCACTTGTTTCTATATATTATTTGTGCGTAAGAGATTAATAATCTTTAAGTACAATACAAAAAACAATGAAATTTTTCAATGTCTTTGCATATTTTTATAGTCGAGTGAAGATAAAAAATGGAGTTTTAAACCATAATATAATCAAGTTCGTTTATAAAACTACAACATATTTTTTTATCTGCTCAAAATAAACAATGTTTAATTGTTTACTATTGAATCAAAAATAGGTTAATTTCGGATATACTGGCCTTAAGTACATGATAAATTCTTAAAATGTGTAAGTTTTGTGACTCACGTAAATTAATAAGAATTGGATGGAGGTACCTCGACCTAATGATGGCTTGGCACCCCCCAATTTTATTGGCACTCCTACATTACATAGGTACCTATATCTTTATGAATTGGCTATATGAACAGACATTCCTTTAAACAGCCGCCAAACTTTTGAACTTTGGTTTTATTTTATATTACGTGAGCACATTGCTATACAACGTGTTACAAAATAACCCCTAATGCCGAATATGGTAGATAGGGACCATCAAACTGAACAACTTTTACTATGGGACCGACTCTGAAATAGCGAAAAATAGTACATTACTGCCGCGGTCAATAATGACTGCGTTGCTGGCAGCGATGATGATGGCCGAGAGCGGAGCTTAGCGCAGGTCCAGGCCGTCACAGCGCGGTCAGCATTGCAGCCCTTGATGGACAAGCTAAAATAAAGGCCGAGACCGGAGGTCGAGGCCTCGGACAGCAAGGGCTGCAAAGATGACCAAGCTTGAAGGCCGAGAGCGTAGTTAAGCTTAGCTCGAGGCCATCATAACGTGGCCAGCAGTGCAGTCATTGTGGACCAAGGCTTGTATAGTACTTTACTCAAAAAATGCGAATACTGCCTACTATACCTACTATAGTAGGTAGGTACTTATAACCTAATTTCGAAAAAATACAAAAATGCAAATATCTCAGAAACGGTGCGTCGGAGCCAAAAAATAAGGTTTTTTTTTGATCCCCTTTGTAACCGTGGAAGTAGATAAGAGGTATTGAATGAAAGGTCAAAAAACGGTCAAGTGCGAGTTTTTTATATTTTTCCATAATAATTTTATATAAAAGTACAAAAACATCATCTAGGTACAACAATACAACACTCGCGCAGATATAGAATGGGATTCAAAATGGCGGCTCACCGCGCTTACCACAACGAGTGTGGTGTGACTGAGAGAGCGATAGGTGTGGCGTTAAATGTGCGAGCGAGAAGTGAATATGAACGACGCCATTTCTAACCCCATTATTTATCTGCGCGGGTTGTACAGTGTATTTTTCACCTAACTATCTTTTTGAAAGAAAACTCGACAATAATGGATTCTCAAAGGGAATTGCTGGTGGCTAAAACTCGACTGTAATGAAATCCCATACAACTTTGTTGCGTCACCATCGGAGAACACCGGCAAGCTCGACTTTGTTCAAAGAAGGTTGTTAAAATAATGACCATATTACAAGTTTTTTTGAGTAAAATATATAAGCCGTTTCATTACATTAAGATATAAGTACCTACCTACCTATTCGTAATTATTTTTTGTGTGATTCGATCGCGATTTCGATGGTCTCTAAAGTTCAAGTAGGTAGGTAAATGTTGACTTCATAAAATTATGTCAACATTTACAGCTTGACCTGATAAAGAGTTGACAAATATTGAGGGCGCCACTTTGTGAAATACTGACTATATTTATTTTGTACTGAAAAATGTTAGTTCCATTTCCATTTTGAAATTAGGTAAATATCATTTTTACTCTTTCTGGCCAAGCTGTAGGTACTTACTTGAACTTCATTTAATATCAATAATAGTTACGCCGTTTCAACTCTATTTTCATCCAAATCTATCATAATAATTAAAAAGTGTTTATTTCAAAGTGAGTTAGAAGTCAATAAACCCTTTAATTTATTATCTCCTTTATTTTGGGGAGTTGGGAGTTCCTACGTAATTACATCATACGTTTTTTAACAGCGCCATCTATGGATGAGTAGCATAAATCATTAATTACTCTTGAAAACTGTGCTTAAAAGAACGTTTCTTATTAGTACAATTTCTTGCCGATAGGTGTCACAAAAATAATTATTCTTTTATTGAAATTTGTTAAAAACTCTTCATTTTACTGTTTCACTACAATTTTGCACTTGGAGATTTTTTTACAGAAACAATTTAGACGTTTATCGACTTTATTTTATCTATATTTGAATATTACAAAAACATCAATGACAAATCGAAGCAGGTACCGCCATCTAGTGATGTAACTATAAACTAATATCAAAATCCATTTCTGTTGTTAGAAATGAGACCCCATGATAGTACCAAAAACCGAGTTTCATCGAAATCGGCTCACAAACAAAAAAGTTAGCCGCCGTCGTGGATTTTTTTATATTTTTAACATTGCGTTGCTGTTTTATTGTTAAAATAGTACCAAAACCGTGTTTCATCTAAATCGACATACAAATAAAAAATTGGGTGCCATGTTGGCTTTTTCTAATTTTAATCATTGCGTTGCTGTTTTCTTGTCAAAATAGTACAAAAAAACGAGTTTCATCGAAATCGGCTCACAAACAAAAAGGTTGGCCGCCCTCCTAAATTTTTGTCATTTTTAATATTGCGTTGCTGTTTTCTTGTCAAAATAGTACAAAAAATTGAGTTTCATCGAAATCGCCCCAAAAACAAGAAAGTTGGCCGCCATCTTTGATTTTTCATATTTTTAACTTTGCGTTGCTGTTTTATTGTCATAATAGTACATAAAACCGAGTTTAATCGAAATCAGCCCACAAACAAAAAAGTTTGCCGCCATCTTGCATTTTTATCATTTTTTACATTGCGTTGCGCTGTTTTCTTGTCAAAATAGTACAAAAAACTGAGTTTCATCGAAATGAACCCACAAACAAAAAAGATGGCCGCCATCTTTGATTTTTCATATTTTTAACATTGCGTTGCTGTTTTCTTGTCAAAAAGTACAGAAAACCGAGTTTCATCGAAATCGGCTCACAAACAAAAAGGTTGGCCGCCATCTTTGATTTTTGTCATTTTTAATATTGTTTTGCTGTTTTCTTGTCAAAATAGTACTAAAAACCGAGTTTCATCGAAATCCGCTCACAAACAAAAAGGTTGGCCGCCAATCGCCATGTTAGATTTTAAGATTTTTAATATTGCGTTGCTGTTTTCTTTTAAAAATAGTGCCCCAAACCACAGATTACATAATACTATAGTACAGATACCTCATCCCATACTAAAGAAATGGCCATCGTAAGGCGACTATCAGGGCGATTAAAAATGTTTTTCTTGTAGAATTCTAGATGGCGCCGCTATCGTCGCAGCATGCTTAGCACAGATAGCAACAAACATTACCGAATTTTCAAAGAAAGTACAAATTATTGCCGATAGGTGTCGCTCAGTTTTTATTGAAATTTGTATAAAAAACCCTTCATTTTACTGTTTCATTGCAATTTTGCATTAGGTGATTTTTTTAAGAAGCAATTTAAAAGTTTCATGACTTTTTTATATGTATTTGAATATTACAAAAACAAATCGAAGCAGGTACCGCCAACTAGTGAGGTAAATTTAAACTAATTCCACATTAGTTTAAATTCACCTTACTAGATGGCGGTACCTGCTAACTAAGCCACATCTGATGTACTAAATGGGACCCCATGCCCAAACAAAGTTTTATCGAAATCGACCCAAAAAAAAGTTGGCCGCACTCGTTGATTTTTCATAATTATAACATTGCGTAGCTGTTTTCTTGTCTAAATAATACCAAAAACCGAGTTTCATCGAAATCGGCTCACAAACAAAAAGTTTGGCCGCCATCTTAGATTTTTGACATTTTTAATATAACTTTGCTGTTTTCTTGTCAAAATAGTACAAAAAACCGAGTTTCATCGAAATCGGCCCAAAAACAAGAAAGTTGGCTGCCATCTTTGATTTTTCATATTTTTAACATTGCGTTGCTGTTTTCTTGTCAAAATAGTACATAAACCGAGTATCATCGAAATCAGCCCACAAACAAAAAAGTTTGCCGCCATCTTGCATTTTTATCATTTTTAACATTGCGTTGCGCTGTTTTCTTGTGAAAATAGTACAAAAAACAGAGTTTCATCGAAGTGGGCCCATAAACAAAAAAGATGACCGCCATCTTGAATTTTCACATTTTCAATATTGCTCTGCTGTTTTCTTTTAAAAATTGTGCCCTAAACAAAGTTTCATCGAAATCGGCCCAAAAACAAAAAAGCTGGCCGCTATCTTGGATCTCTTCCTGAAAAAACAGTTCATCGTAAATAGGTTCTCCCTCTCCATAAGTCGGCCAGCATACCCTGGTCAACACAACTGCGATGGTAATCACGTCGTTGACAAGGGACTTGTGGGCGATGAAACGTCACCATTTAGCCTAGGGACCAGTCCTCAATGTGCGCTTGTTATATGTTGCTAGGTACAGTTGTCATCGTGGTTGGGTTAGTAGGGGGGGCGGGGCCTCACGTGGGACCAAAACTAGTGTAAAGAAACAGGTCTTAATATATTTATCCGCCATTTATGGTAAATATCCGAGTTTTTTACCTTTTGAGTTTTTATCCACTGCCCATCACTACGTACAACGCTATACAGATAATAAAATTAAGAAAACATTGTTTCGAGCACAAAATACTGTTTTCGTCAAAAATGTAGTTAACAAGAAGCAAATCTATTGTGTATATTCAGGCCTGAATATATTTATCCGGCATTTTTGGATAAAAATCCGCTAAAAATGGCTAAAAACGGATATTTATCTATTTTTGATAAATATCCGAGTTTTTTACCTTTAGGATATTTATCCACTGCCCATCACTAATCGGTGTACATACAAAAAACAAAAAAAAAAAAAAAAAACGGGTCGAATTGAGTACCTCCCTCCTTTTAAAGTCGGTAAAAATTTCACGAGAATCGGTTGAGAAATGCGACCTGTAGAGGAGAACAAACGGACAGCCGCCGGACAGACATACAAAAGAATTTTTGCCCAAGCTGAAGCAGAGACGCTTCGCTCGCACTTCGTGCTCACTCGGTCAATTAAGTTATGGAAAGTCGTAGCGATAACGAATGTGCGTTAAGTTCAATTTGAAGTCTGACGCCGATTAAAAACCGAAAGGTACAAAAAATACTCCAAAAATATCCGAATATTTTGTTACAGTAGGTAGGTAATCCTTTCTTTTTAAACTTTGCAAGAGGTAGAGTACAAGAATGTTAATGATGTCATCTCATCAATGAGACTGTAATTGACAATAATAACACATGCCTAGTTCCAAATCACGCCAACAGCACTGTTAGCCTATAATCCATTAAATGAAGTAGGTACACAAATACCCTATCTGTGTAATATTTTGTGACTATTTAATTTGGTCGGATACGCGCTAACAACGCTGTGAGCGTGATTCGGAACGCGGCCACAGTATCATCAAATGTATTTATATTCGTTCGTATACTTCTTACCTACCTACCTACTCGTTACTTCAAATGTGTCACCGAACTTCAGTACCTATGCTTAGGCTTACTTACTTTAAATTAGGCGAATTAATTTGAAGTGGGATATTGTGCTGGCTCAATACGAAATAGAGGCTACTTTTTACAAATTCTTTTACCCAAAGTCGCTCGAACGGCAAAGTACGTAGCAGCGGTGCTCGAAGTACGCAGCAAACAGCGGTGCCCCGGCTCCCACCCCCCCCCGCCCCCTATTTTCTTTTGTGACTTTTACAGGGTATTGAAAAGAAAAAATAAAAAGCTGAAAATTCCATTGATGAATTTAGCACAAAACATTATGTACAACAGATACTATTGATCTAAAACATTTAACACTTATTTAACCAATTGTAATATTCTTTTGGAGTTACTAAGGTAACGCTTTAGGTAATAGTCAAATAACAGTATTCCCGTGGACAAAGATGACACAAAAAGCTCAAGTAAGTACATCGGTTACAACTTCATAATCATCATGAAAGTAAAATTTTCAACTTTAATTTTCTTTTCGTCCGATAGCGTTAAAAAAGACAAAAACCTAAATTGTTACTTATGCATCAAACCAAAATGACACAATTTCATGTATTAGGCTAAGTGAATGGTGCAGAAACTATATACGAAAAAAACAAACTTTAATATTTTTAAAAGCTAAAAACTTATCCCCATCGGTCTAAAATGCAAGTTGAAGTGTTTTTAGATACCTATTTTGAAAGACTAATACTTCAAAAAACGAAGGAAGATCTCAGTTCGGTTGCATTCAACCGAGACCTAAATTAATGGGTGACTGATACTGATGATGATGGGTGACTGGTACTGAGTGGGCAATTATTATACCAATTATGACGTTCACATTTTTAACACGTTTTTATAAGGTTACCTACTTTCTCATTTGTTTGTTTGTATTTTGTCATCTCGATTAGGATAAAAGTCACCTTTTTACGTCCCCTAAAAAATATTGCAATATTGCATAGTCAGTAACAGTATGATAGTAGGTACGATACGTACGAGTATGTAGGCAAATCAACCCTCAACATTATGTAGTTCAACTTGAATTTTATTAGAAACAGCCTAATGATTCCTACGGACCGACGATATGGTCACCCTACACACTGATTATTCATAATAAATCATAGTAAATAAATTTACTTATTTCTCTAAAACGAATGAAGATATAGTGAAAATATGTTTTCGGGCCGTTTATCGTGATCAAACGGTTACGTAAACTTGCTTATTTTTAATCTTAATACAATTTTCACCAGTATTTTAGACTTAAGCGTGTGGGCCGGAGAGTCGCATGCTTTTAAAACTTTAGATCGCCATATCTTTGTCCCTGTTGCGTTACATGAGCAACAAATGTGTTTGTAGCTGTTACAATGAATATGTAACGGCTACAAATACATCAACCCACCGGTACAGGCTCCGATTGATCTGGAATTCGACGATTTAACAAAAAACATAACCTCAAAGCATGCGACTCTCCGTGCCACATGCTTTTGTCAATCATTCTGCCGGGAAGCCGGTACAATCGATTTGATATCTGAAATAAGAACGTATATCATCGGTACATTACTTCTAGGTAGTTTTAGAATGGAATTATTCAGTGGCACGGAGAGTCGCATGCTCACGCACTAGGATCACACTTATCTTATAACTTTTCCATATAAATACGGCATGTTAACACGTGGCGTCAGGCAAATGTGACCTTTAATTCCAATGACGCATGCCTCAGCGAAGAGGAAAGCGCAAGACAAAAACGCACCAATGTAATTTCAGGCGACGGCTACACGCATGGTAAATACTGTGATCCATCAGTATTTAATCAGGGCCATATCTCATAAAACTGGTTAATTTACTATAATAATTTACCATAGTTGTTATTGGGGTAGAATTATGTTTTTTATTATGAAACATAATTCTACCCCAATATACTACTACTACTATACTACTACTATGGTGAATAGGCCTTACTTTCATAATATTTTATGAAATAGGCCCCTGATTAAATACTGATGGCTCACAGTATTACCTAATGGCGGGACCGCGGTGGACCCGCGGGCTGATTATCTAATTAGAAACCACCTAGCGACTGGTCACATTTGACAGATGAATGTGATACATTGCTGTTTCTTTTTGGGGTGAAAAAAAAACATACCAAAGAAAAGTAGCAATGTATGTCGAATGAAACCGGTCGCTAAATAGTTTCTTTTTAGATAATCAAGGTGCCGGCATAGTGCCGGGTCCATAGAGCTTGTTTTGCCCTGCACCATCAACAAAACATATCAACATTCAACAAAATCCTAGTACGTTTTTTTTGTTGAATGTTGAGATGTTTTTGTTGATTGTGTAAAGCAAAGCACGCGGGACCCGGCATAAATCAAAACATGCGTTATGGACCCGGCATTAAGCCGTATACAGAGACAAAGCTTATAAGCGCTTATATGCGCCGCGCCGGTCCATTTAGTATTGCGAAAATATAATATAATGCGCCGGGAAAGGTCCATTATAGTATAGCGAACTAAATCTACCAGCGGATACCTGCTTTCTCTCTGTATACGGCCTTAGTAGGAGGTACCAATAATAGGCAGAGATTCTCGGCCATTTTGGCCGGAACGAGACAATTTTTTGCCCGGGAAGGCTGAGACCGAGCTCGGTCGGACCTTAAAGGCTGGATGACCCTGATGCTAATGCTAAATCATTCATAAAAAAATTTAAAGTTTAACGACATTATTGTAATGTCACTAAAAAAAATGAATGGGCGAGAAATCGAAGCTAAAATGGAAACCAGTTTTAATTTAGATGAAATTCTAGCTAAGGTAAAGGTAATAATTATGTTAATTACATGCGTAAATGCAAATAAATACAAATTATTAGAATTTCAAATTCACTCTGTACTTGAAAGATTGAACGAATGGCCTGGCCGTGGCCATTCATTCATTCTCATTCATTCGCGTCGGACACGAGTGGATTTGGTGAATTTTGTGAATTTGCTGATTTTCAATTAATTTTAGTGTAAATAAGGAAATAAAGTAGATCTAAATACACATAAATCTTATACAATGACAGACGTAGCGAAAAAGGTAAATGTTTTTGAGTATATTACATGCGTTGCTTTGTTTGACAAACGATAATCGTATGTCTGCATGTTCATACTTTAACTTGAATTACCTACTTATTTAATAAAAACTAATTGTTGGTTCTGGTTTTTAATCTTTTGTAAGTTATATTTACCCTAAATGATACTTTCTTATTACTCATTTCTTTTAGACGTTACGTTTTACTTTTCAAGTTAACCTAACCTCAACTTACGGCCATGGGATGAGAATAGGACTATCAATGGTGTCCACGCAAGCTAAATATTTCAATAATTTCAGGTCCAAGAGTATAAGGATTCTCTGAAGCAAAAGGCTGAGCACTTAATAATAAAAGGATTTCCAGAAAAGATAGTGAAGCTGAATGAATTATTAGAAACACCAAGTTTTCAGAATCGCGATTTCGCTGATGTACATCAGGTACCTATAATACTATATGTTATTGATTGAGTACTTTATCAGATACGGACTATAAGAATACTATCAATAGTGTTAATAAATGACTACAACAGCCATTACTATACTAACAGCAGGTTTTATATTGTTGTAATTTAACTATTAGTATAGTTAAAGGTACGACTTTCCATTAGTTGACGTGGAATTTAAGGGTGGGAGGGGTGGTAGGGGGGAGGGGGGGTCCTCCCTAACCCCCCCTTAAAATTTGGAAGTGCGGAAATGCATACTTTTTTTAATGAATTTTTAATGTTGCACAAAAAGGAATGATAACAGCCAAATTACTGTTATTTTACAGCAATTAAAGGAGGGGAGGGGAGGAGAAGGGAAACAAGTTGAAACAACTCCCTCCTCCAATCCCCATCTGCCGGCGACGCGTAGTTTTCGAGAAATAAATTTTTGTGTTAACATAACCTCAAAACAAAAAATATGGAAATTAAGCAGGGGAGGCTAAAAAGAGGTGGGGAGAGGGGAGGGGACGTACGTACAAAATTTCGCACGTAAAAAAAGTCGTTTCTGGCGCTTCGCCGGCCGCTGCCGCGGCACGCTCGCTTCGCTCGCTCGGCTTGCGCGCTGGGTTCATGTACACCTAACATGCTCGTCGCTACGCTCCTCGCACCTATCACGTGACCTGCGGTCTTTGGTCACCATTGCAACAATTTAGCAGTGCTGTCAACATAGTGCGCCGCCATTAAACGTCAAAAATGACGACACTAGCCTAAAATTAGACATTTTTAACCTAGAAAATCTTAATTTTTAGATTTTTTTTTCTCGCGTCCTATTTGATTCCGCACCTTAATATTTCGTATTCGTGATCTAATTTATGAGTTCTTTACACAAAAAAAATAGGAACTCTAAACTCCACGACAACTAAAGGAAAGACGAGCCTAGTTAAATTACAACAATATAAAACCTGGCCAAACCCATTCAAACCCATTTACAAACATCAATAGTCATAGTTGACTATTGGTGTTTGTAAATGGCTTTGAACCTCTTAGTATGAGAGACTGGCATAGTGGCAACCATAATTTTTTATTTTTGACGGGGATTTCGGAGAAATATAATGAAACCTGTGTATATCAATAGATAAACAAAAAATTTCATATAGTATAATGTCCTAAAGTGCAACGTTTCAGTGATAATCCATGTTAAAGATCCTGTATAGCTACAAATCCAATCTTGTTCCTCGGAATTTCCTTATTCAGAAATAATAAAATATAATTACCACTATGCCAAAATGTTCAAAGCCCTTTAGTCTGTTTATCCTAACTTGTCCTATCCTAGTAAATAGCTTTTGACAATTGTCATACATCGTTTTATTAAATCTTTATTTAAATGTATGTTGTCTTGTTATGTCAAATTGTCACAAGTTTATTTTAGTATTTGTATTTCTTTCATAATCTAATGTGTGGGAAAACCAATACAACAAATTGTATTTTATTAAAATATTTTTTCAAAGAGTAAGAGTTGGATGAAGATTGTGTACTAAATAACATAAGCAAGGATAAATAAATATAGTTACAGTTATAAACAAGTATAGTACATAATAATCCTTGTGAATTTTTGAACTCTGTTATTATAAAAGGCTAAGAGACTGACTGATCTATCAACGCACAGCGCAAACTACTAGACATATTAAGCTGAAATTTGGCACACTGATATTAAATAGGACATAAACGTCCGCTAAGAGAGGATTTTGGAAACTTTCAACCTCGAGGGGGTAAAATAAAGGATAAAAATTTGTATGAAAATCCGTCAATTTCATAGTCAGGATCTTCAAATTTTGTGTTTAACCTGACGATTGTTAACCAATATTTATGTATCTCGTCGCTTTTGATAATTCCACCCCCGAAAAAGTGAAAAAGGGATGTGAGTTGTTAATGGAAAGTCATTCATTTTCAAATAACACCTCTTACGATTGCAAATTAAAAACAAATAAGCAAACACATTTTACGTTTTTTCTGAAAATCAAACTTAAAAGGGTTTATGGGATTTTTATAAAATTAAATCATAGTATAGTTTTTATCCTGGTTAAAGGATCCCTAAGTAGTTTCTCCCTAAGTATCCCTAGAAATTCCACGCTGATGAAGTTGCAGGCGCAAGCTAGTTCAGTTCATATAGTAATAATGATAAATGTTTATATTATCATTTTTCTAGGACTTAAACATTCCAGTTCCCCCTCCCGTCACGGCTGTGAACGAGCCTAATGCTAAACGCCAGCGGTTGGACTCATCGGAAGTTTCCAGCAACACCACCTTGGAGGGAACGAGGGTGTATGTCTTGCCCAACGGATCAGTTCCGTGCAACAAACCGCTTTGTGACCTCATACACCTTGTTAAGCCACACATAAGGGAACTTGTTGAAGATTCTAATTTAGTAAGTTAATATTTTCAATTCATAACCTGAATTTTTCATAATAATATTTATCATAATCATCACCAGTATAATTATACTGAACAAGGGACTTAAATAATCATTTAAAT
The DNA here is from genome assembly GCA_943789525.1 of Agriphila geniculea. Classification (NCBI taxonomy): domain Eukaryota; kingdom Metazoa; phylum Arthropoda; class Insecta; order Lepidoptera; family Crambidae; genus Agriphila; species Agriphila geniculea. The sequence goes on from OX038879.1 coordinate 17,521,390, forward strand.
TATTTAAACCCTTGTTGCTGGGGCTAAGACTTTCTATATAAATTTTATATTTAAATTTAAACATTAAGTATTTGAGTTAATTTATTCACATTCTTTCCTTGATCATGAATTGGCATGATGACTATTTTTAGGGTTCCATACCAAAATGGTAAAAAAGGAACCCTTATGGTGTGACTCAGTCTGTCTGTCTGTCTGTCACAGCTGGATATGTCGAGAACTACTAATCATATCAACTTGAAATTGGGAATAATTTAAGATGACATTTGCCCAACTATTTTGCAAATAAGAAAGAAATAAAAAAATAAATATCTTTTTAACAACAGGGACTGAAAAGGGGCCTTAAAAATTTGAAGTGGAGCACTAGGGCATGTGGGGTATAATATGAAAGAGCGCCATTTGCACGTTTTCAATCATTTTTTTTAGACTGCATAGTTTTCGACTTTGATGAAAAATGTAAAAAAAATACCGTCCCCCCTCCTTATCTCCGAAGTTTGCAAAGAGAAAAATCTGAAATCAGTTTATATACAGATTACAGGAAAAATAAAACGATGTCTCAAATGTCTCAATATAGCACACTTTTCTAGAAATTATCAAATTTCTAAAAAAGTTAACATTAGTTCCACTATCGGTCAAGAGATGGCGCTGACCTAAAACTGCAATAATAGTTTTATTATTCTACTCTGCAGTGTATTTATTATGGTACGGAACCCTCGGTGCGAGAGTCCGACTCGTTCTTGACCGGTTTTATTTTTATTTTATGTTACATAAATTAAAATAAAAAAAGAAACATTGGTAAAATAATTATTTTGCTAGCATGAAAACTGCCCGAGATATCACAGTTTGAAATGCACACAAATGGACTCGCCCAAAAACGCTCCATACTAACGGCTGCTCAATTATAATGTCACCCTTGTTGAGTAGTTTGTATGCAACGTGTAGGAAATTTGTTCGGCAGCTATATTGAATATTGTGTTTATCAAAATGGTTTCTTAAACAAATTTGCTATACATTTTACGGACTAATTAAAGGTATTATTTATTTTAATAAATTTTATACTTTTTAAATGGGCTTGTCCACCCAACTTTGAAGGGTCTTAAAACAAATAATATGCAATATAATAAAACCAAGAGGTATACAAGCTGCTCTAAAAGTTTAATATGTTTACGATTTTTATTAGTATTTCGTTATTTTATTCATTAGTTATCATCCCAATTCTAGTTTCTAAATAATCATCCTTTCTTAATTAAGCAACTGACATAACAACTGGAGTCAAGCTCTCGTTTCTACTGATTTTCGTTCGACATATGACTCAAAACAATGGGATGTCGAACAAAAATCAGTAGAAACGAATGCTCGACTGGCTTCGAGCAATTCAAAAATAGGGCCCCTGGCATGTTGTTATGTAGGTATGTCGTAAATTAAATGTATGCTTTTTTTAGTTAAAAATGTGGATATCATTTATGATTCCCAAAATTGAAGATGGAAACAACTTTGGTGTATCAATACAAGAGGACACACTTGCAGAAGTTCAATCTGTGGAGTCAGAGGCGGCTGCATTTTTTGACCAAATCTCTCGATACTTCATCTCAAGGGCAAAGATTGTATCTAAAGTTGCCAAATACCCCCACATCGATGACTATAGAAGAGCAGTTAGAGTAAGTTTATTTTCATCTATCTATCTATTATTTACCTATATTATATGTTTTTGTATCTTTGCTAAATTAAATATCATCCATGTACAATCGCAGTGGTTAGTTTAACAAAATGATTTAAACAGTTTTCGTCGGTTGGTCGCACGTGCGTCGGCTACTACATTGTTAGCTCAATCAATTTTGGTCTTAAAGGTTTGATTCCGATGTCGGCAAGTGCTGCGCAGCAGTGCTGAGTGCTCCAAATTGAATCGTAGTGTTACGTTTGAAAGGTTCAATTTGAAGTGAGCGGAGAAGCGTCGCGACACTGCTGCGCAACACTGCTGTGCGACACTGCTGCGCAGCAGTGCTGCGCGGCACTGCTGCCGCAACACCACTGGTCCCCATACAGGTTTATATGAGACTACATTCCGAGCTCGGCATCAGTGCTGCAGACATCGGAATCATACCTTAATGGTGACAAAGCGCCACTGCCTTCCATGGACGTACCCAGGTTCTGAGCTGTTGGGGCAAATCAGATTTTCCATAAGCACTTAGTCAAATAAATAAACAAATTAAAATAGGTACTTACTTTTTTAAAATGAGCTTTATTTCCCATACATTCCCGAGTAGGGTTGTCATTATCAGAAGTTCAAAATGTTTTGAGAAAATGACGGGATTTTGGGGTTGTTTTCAGGAGTATATAAAATAAAAATGTCTATTGTAAAAAAACGGCCGCGTAGCGCGATTTTTATTTAGTTTCATCCACTAATCTTTTCTTAGCTGTCTATAGTATAAAAATGGCCGCGCAGCGCGATTTATAGTCAGTTTTATCCACTAATCTTGTAATCCTGTCTATCTATTGTAAGAAAAAGGCCATACAGCGCGATTCTAAACTGACTAAAGATCCCGCTGTACGGCCTTTTTTAGTAAGTTTAGAACGGGCGTACCGCACGATTTAAGATATATATATTGTATTGCAAATGGCAAATAAGAACTTTTATCGATAACAGTAGATAGTTAGTTGGAGGTAAACAAAAGCCGGGGGGGCAGCTGCCCCTCCCTGCCCCCCCTCGGTACGCCCATGCCGCCCTGCGCGACTGTACCATGGGCAACAGCGTCGCTTAACCACTGCTAAGGACTTGTACTATTATGTATTCTGTGGCTAAGGTTACAATCGCTTGCACGCCGCGCCCGCTGTCGCATACGTTTAGTTCGTGCAAGGGCGATACGCGCGCACACGAATTTTGTTGCAAACTGGTTAAGGGTCCATAATAGGATAACATGGTTTGCGCGGGCCATATTTTTATATAGAAAACGTAAAGTTGTAGCCACAAAAAAAACATGTGACAAGCTAAAGAGATTATCTAGTTGCTACAAGTATTAATTTGCGTATAAACCTCACAGATGATTATAAGAAAAATCAGAATATCATCAAAAGCGCTTGTCGCGGGCCATATTTTTGGCGTAAATAATAGCGGAAACGGATTAAATTCTACATCAAAATATACTTTAACGTACTGTGCAGTTGCTCCAATAATTATTTTTCAAGAAAGACAATTGTGCTAAAGGTAATGATTAAAAAACAACCAAAAACATCGAAAAAGTGAAGAAGTGAGGTTTCCATACTCTTTACACGTAAAGAAAAAGACAGAGACAAATGGTTTTGCATATCCGAGCCTTAAACGACGCTGTTGCCCATAGTACATACACTAATTGCGAAATAAAATATTTGAATGGAATTTGTTCAACAGCTCAACCCAAATTAACCAGGGAATGATAACGTTATTTTTAAATGTAACGTTATTTCTTATTTTTTACCGTTAATTTTAACATTAACGTTATGTCAATAAATAACGTTAATTTTAACGTTATTTTAACGACACTAACGTTATTTCAGTAAATAACGTTAATTTTAACGTTATTTCTTACTTTTTGTTACCGTTACTTTAAAATTAACGTTATTCCAATTAATAACGTTAATTTTTTACCGGTACTAAAGTTTAACGCTATATTTAACGGTAATTTTACCGGTACAATATTTTTAACGTTATTTTTACCGGTAAATTTACCGATAAAATGTTTTAACGGTATTTTAACGTTATTTTTTTGTATAGTTATTTTTTGTAACGGTCTTATTATCCCTGAAATTAACTAATATTACATTTAATTCACAGGAATTGGACGAAAAAGAGTATCTTTCACTGTGGCTAGTGATGTGCGAGATCCGCAACCGCTACTGTTCGCTGCACGACATTGTCATCAAGAACCTCGAAAAGATCAAGAAGCCGCGTTCCTCTAATGCAGAGTCTTTATACTAGAACATCTCTTAGTATCTCTTTAGACACATGCAATTGTAACAATAATTCCTTGTGGATTTAGGAGTAATTTTGACGCTGTCTATTTTATCCGAAATTTTGTATTCACTAGTAGAATATAGAAAAGAATATTCCACTCTTTCGGTGACCCGTGTGTCGATGAGCAGTATTATTTGAGATTCATTACTGGTGCTAAAGGACTTAAGAGCTGCAAAACCCTTACGTCATATACAAATCAACAGCTTTCTCGATTTTTTAGTAATTAGTAACAATACTTAATAACAAGTATAAATGAAATTGGGATTGAATTTACCATCTATTTGTATATTTTGATTATGAATTCTTCAAACTACTAGTGAATACGAAATAAAGCATTTTTTGTTTTATAGCAAGCTCATGAATTGTCAATGTATTTATTCATGAGACTGAATAAGATCATTACTTCAATATTACAATTTGGTGTAAGTTTAGCAAGACGAATAATATGTTTTATGTAAACAAATATTTTGTTTGTTTGACGGTTTTAAAAATTTGACATGGTGATGAAATTGCTGCATGCTATAAAACAATTGTGCTGTAGAGCATTCACTGACAAGTGGTTTCGAAACATCTTATAATAAAAAAACCCTTAATTTAAGTGCAAAATATATTGGCATAATCTCATAGATACTTAATAGGTAGTAATTTCCCCTGTAACATTGAAAAATACCTAATTTATTTTTATTTAGAAATTTTCAGTTATAAAGTGCCTATAATAAAGTTTGACAATTCCCATCTACTTTTGAAGTGATATGAATTGGCTGTTAATCAACATTTAATTAACATTATACCCAATGTCAATAACATTAAAATACATTTTTATGAATGTGAATTTGATTTTTATTTTTATCCTGTGGGGGCTTTTTTAGGCCTTAAGCACAGAATATTATAATAGTACTAACGATTTCACCCGGATTCACCGGCACATACGGCCTAATATTCTGGCCAACCGTTTAGACAAAAAATAGTAGTTGCAACTAGGTCTCGGTCTTTGTATGTTCTTGTAATTCTTTCATTTTATGAGGACTTGGCACTCATTACACGGTAGGTTTTGCTGTCAGTTTAACCACAGCTACGGGCTGTGACTGACGATTAACCTACCGCATAATGTAGTAACTGATGTTTCAAAACCCTTTACTTACCTATAGAGCAGCGGTTTCCGAATTCTTTTGGCTACGGAACCCTTTTTGGTTCACCGCTTTTGCGCGGAACCCTAGCTCAAGTAAGAAGTAAACTAACCAGGGTAGTTACATTCAGGTAAAGAAAACCTAGGACAAGGCTGCGCAAAAATTTTTGTGTCTATTTTCTAACTAAATGTATGTTGAAATAAACTGGCAGTAAAACCACTGTAGAGTTAGAGTGGAGAACCAGTGGTAGAGTCTGGTAACTGGTAAATGAAGGACATGTTGAATGTATGTGAATGTTTGTAATTAAAATCAATGGAAACAAACGGGCGGGTCAGCAAAGTAAGAGTAAAATAAAAAAAAACCGGTCAAGAGCGAGTCGGACTCGCGCACCGAGGGTTCCGTACAATCATAAATATTTGGATATGTTACTTTAGCACAGTCTTTAAAAAAGTAGGATAAACGGCAGACAGTTGGAAGGGCGAACAGGCGGACAGTTAATTTACAAATCCTAACCACAACTGCTTATGGTGACTGAAAAACGTTTCAGCCGCTCCACATTGCAAACTGTTTATATTACTAAGTAGGAACTTATTCTTCGTTTATTCGTACGGCAAATAGTAGGTAATTTATATAAGAACCAGTCACCAATTATTACTGTAGTATTAGGTTGCGCCATCTCTTGACCGATAGTGGAATTATTTTAATTCGCAAGTCAGCATTCTTAGGTCACCGCCATCTGTTGACGGGTAGTGAAACTGAAAAAATTATTGTTTGTTTTTGAATTTCTAAAAAAGTGTGTTATATTGAGACCTCGTTTTATTTTTCCTGTAATCTTTACATAAACTACTATCACATAGAATTATTTCAGATTTTTCTCTTTGCAAACTTCGGAGATAAGGGGGGGGAACGGTATTTTTTTTTACATTTTTCATCATAAGTCGAAAACTATGCGGCCTAAGAAAAAAGAAAAAAATGTTTTAAAATGTGCAAACAGCGCTCTTTCATATGATACCCCACATGCCCTAGTCACCTCACTTTAAATTTTTAAGACCCCTTTTCAGTCCCTGTTGTAAAAAAAATATATTTTTTTTATTTTTTTCTTATTTGCAAAATAGTTGGGCAAATGTCATCTTAAACTATTCCAAATTTCAAGTTGATACCATTAGTAGTTCTCGAGATATCCAGCTGTGACAGACAGACAGACAGACTGAGTCTCACCATAAGGGTTCCTTTTTTACCATTTTGGTACGGAACCCTAAAAAGGAGAACCACTTAACTGAAGGGGAAAACAGACTTTTGATTTAATGTATTAGGTATTTTTATTTTGACCCTGTTTCCATGCTAATTTTCTATTACTACGGGCCTCTCTCATTAATTGCGCGTCATTTTTATATTTACTTACGAATTCCGAACAAGACATGTCTTTTGCAATTCTGCTTTCATTAAATCTACAGTGCAACGATTTCTACATTAGAAGAACATTTAAGCGTCATATGGGAAAACCTCGCTGAACATAAGCATTTGAAAGCAGTATGCTTAAAGCGCGAGATACAACGCAAAATAAGGCATTTAAGATGTTGTCCTTTATGCTTTTAAACATTTGGACCCATTTTTATTAATACTTTGATTGTGATCGCGTGTTATCATCAAAAATCTGGACAAAACTAATGGATCGTCGGGACGCGGGACAATATCATCGAAATCAGGACTGTCTTTATACCTAAACTCTTGAATTTTCGCGGAACCCCTGCGAGCCTCTCACGGAACCCCAGGGTTCCACGGAACCCCATTCGGGAACCGCTGCTATAGAGTATTCAATGGGTGTAGGTACTTAGATAAGGTCTTGTATGCAACTGTAGGTAGGAGGTATTAAATCACTCGTGTGATAAACCCACATTCGTGTTCTAATACCCCTCATTATACTACAGTTGCATAACTATATCCTGACTGTCTTGATCTTGACTTGACCACAGAATACATAATAGTACAAAGACTTGACTGATTACTGTATTTTGTTACAACTAAAATACAGGCCACTCATACTACATTAAAATAGTTTTGAAATAATGATTGCCATGACATTTTATTATTGTGTCAAGACTCAAGACTGTCAAGAAATGGTCAAAAACTTTGACTGAGTCCACATCTTTGATTTTTTACATTTACTTATTTTGGCATTGGTTTAGTATTCGATAGTGATTTTCTTAGTTTATATTCATAATGGACAACTTTTAAATGCATTAATATGGCGAGTCCTTGTAGCAAGGGCCACTTTGGTGACAGTGCGTGTAACCGGTCGGAATGGGAATTGATAGTCAACAACTCTAATCATGTGTTCGATGGGGCTGGTGAGAACATACAGTATCACAGTGATTCAGAGTCGCAGGGTTCGAGAAAAAGTAAAACTCGGTACATAAATCCAGCAATATACATCGAGACAGTCGAAGCAACACATTCGGTAACGTCGCTGCAGACAGATTCTTATACAGATGATGTTACGCCACATCCCCATAGCGACTACCGTAGTAACTCGACGCCTTTCCTTAGCGGACGTGATAGCGACTCCTCTTGCAGTATAAAAAGAAAATCGTGTATAATGCCTCCTCATATCAAAGTGACTACCCAAAAACACGACGAAGAAGACACGCCGCGATTTAACCAAACTTATCGTGAGGATGGTGCTGATACGTTCAGATTGTCAGTGGCATCTGTTTCTACAACTACGACTGCCAAGGAAGAGCGAGAGCGTAACGAGAAGAAGAAACAGGATGCGTTCAAGCAATGGTTAGCGCGTAAAGAACAAGAGGTTGGTACATTCTTTATCCTATGCTTATCGTCTTATACATAAGTATATGGCAAGCAACTCAAGCATAAGCTTGAGTTGCAACCAAAAAAATTTTAAGTTATTAACATTTATTTTCAAGAAGAGAGATTTTCTTTGACTTTTACAATGTGCAAGATGTCCAAAATATTTGTCCAGCTGATCAATCATTTGTAATTCAGTTCACATAGCTTCTTGCGATTTTGACTTTTAGAAGAAGGAAAAGAAGAAGATGGAAATGCAGAAACGCCAGGTCGCAGCTGCGATAAGCCTGGAAGAACGTGAGGAGTCCTTCCAGAAGTGGTTGGAGCATAAGCGTACGCAGAAGGAGCGGCGGCGCGCGGAGGAGATCATGCGGCAGTACCGCGAGAACGAGAAGATAGAGACAGAGCGCATGAAGCGGGAGAGGGAGAGGATAGAAAAGCTGAATAGCTGGATCAGGAAAAAGGAGGAGGAGATGAAAGGTTTGAGAGAGTTTTTAAATGTTTGACTTTAGCAGGAACGAGTTTTCTTCCTAGGAACGATTTTTGGAAATCTCGTGTCCATGATAAAATCGTCATCGTGTGCCACTTAGCCAAGACATGGTAGGGTGAAAACTGTAGCTGATATAATAGTAAGTCCTTTAAAAATCTCAACTTTAAATTAAAGTGGCAAAATGATAGTACCTATACTACCTATGGAATAAGTGAATAGGCGCGGATCTTAGCCTCTTTTTAATAAGTTGCAAATTATGTTTAGCAATGAAAAGCCGCGAGGAGCGAAAGGCTGCGCGTGCGGCTATCGAGGAGGAGCGGCGGCGATCCAAGGGTGAGCGCGCGTACCGCGACTGGCTGCGGACCAGCAAGAACAAGCCGCTGCCCGTGCCGCTCAACCAGGGGGAGCTCAGTATGTCACTTTGATGCTACACTTAGGCATAAGTCATCATCATTAGCTATTTTTAATTTCGTAACTGCTGTGGTATGGCACGACACAGCTCCCTTTGTCATGATGATTCCCCTGCCTTTATCCTCCTATTATATATTTGGGGTCAGCGCAGTGCGTCCTTCTCTTGCATTCTATCCAGTCGCTCTTCATCTCTTTATTTATTCCCTTCACACTAGTGTCATTCCGCACCCACTAACCCGGTGGAAAATAAGTTAGGTGGGCCAATGAGTAGGTATTGGTGGGTGTTAAAGACTGCATACGCAGCCGGGACCAATGGCTTGACGTGCTTTCCGAAGCACGGAGGAGCCAGTGGCGTAGCGATGGGGGGGCGGGGGGGGGCGGCCCGCCCCGGGCGGCACTTTTTATGGGGCGGCAAAATTTCACAAAAAATAAAAAAAAAAAAATATAAGTACTAAACTATCATTGACGATTTTGACCAAATAATCATAGCGTATGGCCCGGAGCGCGCGGCGCGCTTCGCACGCCGTCTCTAGGCTACACTACGATTGATTGTAATGATTTTAACCAAATAATCATCACCGTATAGCGTGGAGCACGCGTCTACATAAAAGATTATGCACCGAAAAAAACCTAAAGAGTTAATTTTTTGTAAATAAATAAGGTAGATAATTATTACTTATTAAAAAAATTACTGATTTTCTTGACTTATAATGAAAATAGGGGGCGGCAAAATTCGGGTCCGCCCCGGGCGGCACAAACACACGCTACGCCACTGGGAGGAGCTTCGAGATGGTAAATTATTTGATACCTAGGTAAGGAGGTACTCATTCGATGACCCTAGTTAAAGTCGTTCATCCGCCGCGATCGCTGACCGAGTGCACTTATTACAAATACAACACTGACACAGCATTATAATCCACGAAATCTTTCTTGCCATCATCACTGGTCTGGTACCTAAACTAAATAGACTTTATTTTTAATTGACCGAACGAGCGCGAAGATTCTCCGTTTCACCTTGGGCAAAAATGCTTTCGTATGTCCGGCTGTCCGTCTGTTCTCCTCTACAGGTCGCGTATTAAAAATCAATTCTCGTGAAATTTTGTGAGCATTTTTTTTCCGTTTTAAGACATTTTTCGAAAAAAAAAACATTTAAACCATTTTGAAATATGATCAAAAATGTCACAAACGCGAGGTCTACACTACAGCTCACACACTACTTACTTACGTCTTATAAAAGTGATATAAGTAATGTTATGTTATTTCTAAATCTATGAGTAGGAGGGTCTTGATTAAATGACAGTATCTACTAGATACCCAACCTAGATAAGTAGACTTATTATATTTTCATCACCAGGTATGCGAGGCTCGGTGTCACAAATGTATATTAATCCAATACCATGGCAAGCTCCTACATGAAGACTTGCATTAGGGAGTTGGTGAACACCAGCAGTATCGATACAAACAGCTACATTTTTTATTGATCCAAGCGTTTTATTTTTAATCGACTCTAAATATATTTGGTTTGCATGTTTTCTATATTAAATTATTCATATCCTGTGACGTAAATAATAGTTATTTCGTGACAGTAGTGCATTTTAGAGTAAATTTTAAATTTTTAGATTAATGTTTTCTTAATAGTTACATTTATTTTAGGATCGTTCTTAGGCTACGATCGTTTAGACAAAATAAAACAAGGTGATTTTATCTTCATGTGACTTTTATTTCTAAATCTAATACGTATACTTAATATCCTATATCAACAGGGTCCCGTCAAGTACAAATTTGAATAATATTATATAAAAATCACGAACAATTTACGTACATATATCATTCGGCACACGAGATCTAGCTATCACCACTAACGTTAACTTAACTGAAAATTGTACCTTAATTGCATTAGGTGCATCGTAAGAAGCAATTTCTAATACATCCTCCGAATATCCCAACTACAATACATAAGATAACTCATCTATTGGTTTAATGGCTGAACGTTGTTTGCTAGCTTCCTACACTACAGCTCTTTACTCGGACGAAAAGAATAAACAATAGTTTATTTGCCACCAATATGGTTTTTTTTGTAAGAAAATCTCATTTATCCATATTTTTTCTTCGTTCATCAGTAAGTTTGTTCCTCTTCTTTGAGGCGTAGTATGTCAGACTTGTTCATGAAGTAGTATGAAGGCTGGCGTCCTTTCAGGTCCTTGAGGACTCGTTTAGCACCAGCTCGGATTAGCACTCTACTTAGAATCTCCATTTTTTCTACTCCCATCGCATAGTGTAAAGGTGTACGCTCCAACTAAAATAAATTAAATAGGTACATTATAAAAATGTAGGTACCGACTTATGTATTTTTTCTCATTTCTGTTTTAAACAACTTGTCGTATGTGATAGACATTATCAAAAGAAAATAGGGGCCCCATATGATTCCATGCAAAAGAGCTGAGTTCTGAAAGGTATTTTTCTGATAAATACAATCTGATTTTAATTGAATTTGATATTGTTCGAAAGCTAATTGTTTCCTCAGTGGCTGTAACAGTAAATTTGGTGAATTTATATTTTCTCCTATTCGCCCTGTGACAATTATAATAAAGAGAAATTGGAATTTCCACGGAGTTTCATACAAAAATAAGGTATTTTTTTAATTCTAACGGACACACTGCGAATAGGAGATATTATTCAGTAAACTCAACAGTGAAGTCAGTAAGTTGACTATTATAGCTTTCGAACAATATAAAATTCTAATAAAATCAGATTGCATTTATTAGAAAAATACCTTTCAGAACTTAGCTCTTTTGTATGGAAAATCATAATAATACGTGGCCCCTACTTTCTTTTGAGCAGTATATTATCTCTGTCAGAATAAGACTGATTATCAACATAACATTTTATACCCTGAATTTTTAACAAGAAGTTTAATAGAAAACTTACATTATCGCCAATTCGTAGTAGTTCTGGGTAGGCTTGCGCTAGGTACGCCACTACCTCCTCATGCTGAGCCAGTACGGCGATGTGCAGGGAAGTCCTGCCGAAGGTGTTAGTGCCGCGCGCCAGCGGCCGTCCGCCTTCCCCTGACAGCTGTTCTTTGACTGCCTCCAGGTCCCCTCTCCTTATCGCTCCATGTAGTGTGTCCCGAGATTCCTAAACAGTTATAAAATGGTTTATTAAGGATAATTAATTACACAAGACAATAAATGTGCAGAATCTATTTACTACGGATCGGAGCTGAGCATTGCTCCAACTCGCGTTGAGCATTTGCAAGGCAACTTACGTACTTTAAATTCTCTTGTATGGTGCAGGCGCGGTCGCAGCTTGAAATTTTGGGGGGGGTCACTAATAATAATAATTGCTTTTCTGTAAATTTTTAGAAGCTTTTTCTATGTGACGTGTCCGATTTGGGGGGGGGGGGTCATGTCCCCTGTGACCCCCCCCCTCGGACCGCGCCTGGTATGGTGTAATATTAATACTTATCTTGATACGAGTATTATACAAAAAGCATGAATTTAAAGCTTTCCTTAAAACTTTGTCATGTTATGTATTATACAAAACCATCTCCAGAACTTTTTATTGAAATCAGTTGTTCACCTCAAACGTTGGTATTGAAGCAAGGAGGCCACTCATTTCGCTGTCGCCGCGTTGCGAGATCACATCTAATATAGGCGCCCCTTCTTCATCTACCACGTCCAATATGTGATCGTATCCTTCTAGTAACAATTCCATTATCTTCTCTTTGTTCCCTGCAATGTTGAACGGACCTTGACTCACTGGCTCGAAATTCATTATTATAACCCGGTCGAGTTAACTCGGCATCTGAAGCGCAATAGACCCCCTTCGTTTTCTCCTTTCCTCAGGCCTCGAAAACTTTCAATAAATTGACGACGGTCGTCAATTTATTGAAAGTTTTCGATAGATTATCGATAAATGATCACTAACAAATGTACTAACGCTACTGGCATGACGACCGTGGCGTGAGGCAAGGAGAAAACGAAGGGAGTCAATCGCGCTTCAGGTGCCGAGTTAACTCGACCGGGTTATAAGTGAGCTTTAAATGAAAGTACAAAGGTTAGTTTTAAAAAACATTCCCCCCACCCCAACTTCTTCTTAATCGTAAGTACCTCAAGAGTAAATAAACGGGTAGGTACTATGGTAAGGGCCTGATTGCAACATTTTCGACGTATTCAGAACTTTTTGAATACTGACCTCTAGCTGCCAAGTGCATCACCCATTTGTCAATCTCGCTAGTGTTCTCCGGGACATTTGCCTGTATGGAGACGTCCCTCGCAGTCCGGTATAGTTCATCTCGATAGCCGAGGCTGACGTCTGACTCCTGCATCAGCTGGAATAAAGCGTTCCGGCTGTGCGTCCGAGCAGCTGCAAAGTGTAGCATTGACTGCCCGTGTTCATCCTGTAAATGATATCAAAGACATTTTGTATTTTTTGTCACTTTGAATTTGCACTTATAATCTGATAATGTTTCTTATTTTTGTATTTATAGCATTATTGTCTATAATTAGTAATGAATTCCTCCACGTAGGCTACCTTGCCAGAAAGTCGCTGGCGAGTCCTATAGGTTATGTTCAAGAGTTGGAGTGATATCTGAGCTTGTGATATCTTTCAAATTACATTTGAGAAAATGCGTATATCCAATGAATAAGTGGGATATATCATTTGACCCGTTTATAATGGAAGATGCTTACTCTGTTGGCACTACTGAACGCGGTTTCCGGCCCGTCGGGGCTGGCCTCCAGCTGCGGGTCGACGGTGACGACGTCGATGGGCCGCGGGCGCGTTGCAGTCCGGGCGCCGGCCCGCACCGCCTCCGCCTTGCCTGGCATCGCCATCGCCATCGGCGGCAGCATCGGCGGCGAGTCGTTGTTTTCCATCTCGGCCACTTCCCGTGTCACCATCGTTTTTGACTCCTGTAGGTTGTGCTTTTGGATTAATTTAATAGATTTTTGTTTTCATAATAACGTTGGTATTGAGTCATCTATTAGAAAATTAAAAAATGATAAAAGCAACGCATGCATGTTTTTAAGTAACATTTAAAAGTTTATTAAATTCTTCGTTGAACTAACTAGGTATGTTGAGACTTGAGAGTCTCAAGAGTCTCAACTTGTGACAGTCCAATAATCAAACAGTAAATTTTTTTTTTAAAACATTTGTTTGTACACAAAAGCCCATCAATAGATGTTAAACTTACATAATATAGACTCACCTGCGTACCTAATTGTGGTTTTTCATGATTGGGGAAGTTTTGTAGGAAACTGGCGAGGAATGCAACTGGATCCTTAGGTTTCACATTTGCCACTTCGGTCAGACCTTTTATCAAAGGATCGCCGAGAGCTGCAAAAATGGTGTCCGGATAAACGTTCCTATTATGAGCACTTTTATCCATTTCAAAATCTACTAAAACGTGCACTGATTAAAATTTATCGCTTACACTTAGCTAGATATCTGCCCTCGTCCGTTCTAAAGATGGGAATGTCCATGTGGCCATTAACAGCGTTGCTCGTACCTGAAATCGATTAAATATTCATTGTGACGGCCTTCGATATGCCTGTGTGAAAATCGACATACGTGTATGTACACGAACGACATACATTCAGTAAGGGTAGGACGCCAATTATCAGACACTAGTGTTGTTGGTCTATTAAAATACAAAGCCGCTATTAGCACGTGGGTAACAATAATTGATATGCCCTACTAGCAATCGATCGCAATCGTAACGTTAGTAGGAAAAATGTTCGGTTATTACTTATTATACTTAAGCGCGTTGGTCATTTTTTTATGTTCTGCTTGTTTCCTTTTTCAGGCATTATTAATGATAATTATGGTTGAATCACGTCATTCCATGATATCTGCCATTATATACTTAGATAAAATCAAAGCCTGGCTTCGATTTGATGTGCAAGAATAATCACGTTTATGAGACCTGATATTATTATTTTTTACAATTTTGTTTGTTTGAAGAGGAAACAATTTTTCTGTAGGGTCCAACCTTTTTGAATTTAATTTTCAATTATTCAACAAAATCTAGTTTTGTGATAACAACTTTTTTGTGCTAGTTTCAGCACAAGTTTAGTTCAGCAAAACAAATACTGCTTTTTACCTACGATTTCAATGATGAATTTGAGACTTGTTTTAAAGTTTATATTGAAAATATAATTATCACCATTGACAGTGTTGAACACACAGACAGACACACACTAATAATCTAATGTTGGAAAGACAGGAATGGCTGGTGGTTAGCGTGCAGTGATACAAACAAAGTTGATATTTATCAAGTGTATAAGCGTAAACGTAATGCAATCACGAAACTCACACGCGAACTTACTTTTAGTTGTATGTACTGACCTAAATTATATTCGGAGAATCAATTATTATTATTTTCATATTAAACTTTTGCTTGTTTTCAGCCATAACTTGAATTTTCCAGTACCTAAATCTTTCCAACATTCGACATAATTCTATAAAAAACTTATTAATAAATGTAATAAATCATAAATATGCATTATGCAAGATACATAATGAAAGATTATTAAACATCGGGATTGTCTAAATCAGCTAAACTACTTCGCTTTCTTCGGAATATGTTAGAGAGCATTGTTGCTATATGTGCCGAATTTTGCATTGCTAAATCTTTTTCTAGATGCAGTAAATTCGACGCTGCTGTTGAAAAATCGTTGAAACAGTTTGTTTCTGTCACGCTCAAACATTGGTAGTTACTTATTCGAGCTATATCTGCACTTAGAGTTTCGCGGTATTGCAACCCTCTCATAGCACATAAATGTTTCATGTTATCGGGATCTTTGGAAAGACCAGGAAAATTAACGATTAGACTGAAACGAATACCGGATCCCAAGAACGAAGGTCTGCTACTTAAGTGTCCAAGTTTTTGATCCCAAACGAAATCCATCTTTTCATGTAGATATGCCATGATGTAAGACATTTTGCTAAAAGGCTGACCTATTTCTCCAGGACTCTCCATCGGATTAGATATAAGCACCCTTACATGGTCATGTACATTTATCCATATGGCTAAAGTTTTATCTTCACTCACGAATACTCCTCTTCCATAGGGCCAATGGTTACCATGAAGACGAGTGCAATCATCTATTTCTTCTCTATCGCACAATGCTATTAATAAACCACTTGATGCCAATGTAGCACATATTTCCGATGGTTTTTCCATTACTTCATTTAAAGTATAATAAGATCCACCTCTTTGATCAGATTCGGGGTTGAGTGTTTCACTCAATTTTGTAAAATTTTCATGCATAAGCACTGTTGTTACAATTCTTTCTATAGTTTCTAGTTGTCCAATCTTTAGATTTATTGGTAGCTCAAAACCGTCTAGGTTTCTACAACATTCCGTTGTACCAGAAAGAACAAATTCATCATTTGGATCTATATTCAGTTCCACTAAAGGCTGAGTTGTCAACGTCGCTAGTGACATTTTAGCAAAATCAGATGGTGGATGTGTTTGCAAATCAGAATGAACATTAATATTATGTAAATCTTTAATAAGTGGTATCAAAAATTCTTGAAACACTTCGTATACGTAGTAATCGGGGGCTGCAATGCCTCCAGGAAAATCTTCTTCTACAGTTTGTATAATGTTTCTGTTATTTGGCAATTTTTTCACTGCTGGCCAAATTACGTCAAAAAGATCATGGTCCAATTTTGTAATTCTACATTTGATAACTTCAAATGTGGGTTTTTTCAAGAATCTGCCCAACACAAGTGGTGGTGCAGCCCTATTAGATGAGGCTGAAAGAGGAGTTCTGATTGGTCTAGCCGAGGCTAAAAGTCGATAGCAGCGATCCAGAGTCTCCAAAGCTTCGGGTGCTTTCAACGCGCGTCGGGAAGATACTCGATCCTCGGGCACTACACACATTCAACAAAATATAAGACAAACAAACAGAAAGAGTATTAAAAAAAATACTGAGTCATCATGATTAACGGCTTCCTGATTATTTATTTTGGAATACCTATGCATTAGTCGATTATGCTTAGCGTTGAGAGTCAACCACAAAGAGTTGTATAGTCCTCCTTGTAACTGACTGTACCTGCGTCTTCAAGTTAGAAAACGTCACGCTATAATCGTGAATAAGTACCTTTGTCTGATAACATCTCTTGAGCTGCTTCTTCAGTTATACCGAAGTCTGATAAAAGTTGATTAAACGGCAGCAAATTCGGATTACCGAAATAATCTTCAGTTGATCTTCCACTCTGAAAGTTTAAATGATACACTGTTATGATTCGTAATCTAATGTTTTTATTTATTTTATGCCTCTAGTTTTCTGCTAATTAAAACGACAATTTTGATTTCTTCTAAATAAATATATGAACAATCATAATAATAATTATCTAAAGTTTCAATAGAAAAGAATCAACTAAACTTACGTCATCCAAATCTTTAGAATTTGATCCAAGTTGCTGAAGTAAGTTGTAATAATGACCATTATCTGGTAATACAGCAGCATAATGTAATGCAGTCCTTCCTTCAAAGTCAACTGCGGAAAGCGTTTCTGGAAATCTATCGCAAACGTAAAAAATAAATATTTGAGAATATTAATATAAGAATTCTGAATTACTTCACTCTATTACATGTATTCAGGTACTAAATATTATGGAAAATATTTTAGTGTTAGTGTACCTACCTTCCTCCAAGATATTTTATAATATTTGTTTTTCCAAACACAGTAGCAACATGTAAAGGTGTAGCGCCATTTGGAGAAATAGGATCTCGTGCTATTGCAAATTTTCTTCTGTCCAAAGCTGCCTGTAATTCTCTTATATTTCCTTCTCTTGCTGCCACGTGCACTTTGTTAATTTTTTGCTGCAATAAAATAACAGAATAAATTATGTTTTTACAAGTTACAATGTCATTTTAAAAATTTGTGGAATGTTTCTTACCATATAAGTCGGCACATTATCTAAAAATGCTTGCAATTCAGAATTGCCTGAATGCCTACCGACTAATCGTGATCCTTCACCATTTAAGACCAAAGTCGCTAACATTTCCATATTTGCATTATTTATTAAGTCTGTTACTTCTGGGTCTATTTCACTATCCTGAGAAATAGTATAGTAGACATTTATTATAGTTTTTATCAATAACATTGATAAGAGGATAGTGTAAGGCGTTCGCAGACTAAGTTGATAGTTGGTTCAAGAACATATTAACTAAAAAGCTGGCAAATTATTTGACAGTGGTGTTACGAGGTGTCTATGAGAAATACACAGTGCTACAATGATGCTGCTAGTCAGGTACTAGTCTAAAACACCACAAAAATATTTAGAAGGTTACCTTACTCTTTGGTCGTGGTCGTATTCATGACTGATGGTGCAATTATAAATTATACTTACAATGACAAGTATATCCTCATGCATTGTTCCATCTCTTTGCGTAATACTTGCATCTTGCGAGTCCTGCTCGGCTTCGCCCCTAATAATGCCTTCAATAAGACTCTCTTGCGTGTTTCGGCCGTCGGACACGTTTCCTTAATTAGCAAAATAATCAAAAATATTGAACTTGTCTGGGACCCCTTATAATTGATTAGTTGTATGTGGATTATGTTGTAATTGTTTCGTGTACAGTGCCAGAAGAGATGTCAGTTTTACCTCCCTTGGCACATTCCATTTCAACTTCGTCAGAGGTATTTTGGTGATTTATGTCACTGTATTCTGAATGTGAGTCTCCTTGTACTTGAACATCATCATCATCTTCATTGTGTTTGTTATTGTAATTACCTTCTTTAGCTGGTGAACTAGTTTCTTCTGTTGCATTGTTATTTTTTAATTCAGCATTATCATCTTCTATAATATTGTTTTCTTTTAAAGATTTGTTATCATCTTTTAAATCATCATCATTATCATGATCCTTGTTTACTTCATCATTATTCTCTGCTTCATTTTCTTTATTACTTTTGTCATCATTATTTACATTTTCTTGATCTTCATGAACGGGTTCTGCGTTTTCATCATCTTTTTCATTTAGATTTTGTTCATTTACAACTTCATCAACCACCTCCTGATTGTCTTCTGAATGTTGATCAGTATTTATTTCTTTTTCATCATTGCTCTCATTATGTTCTTTTCCTTCAGAAACAAAATTATCTTCATGAACATTATCTTTGGAGTGTGCCAGTTTTTCTTGGTCATTATCATCTTTACTTTCAGTTGCTTCTTCATTTTCTTCCTGATTAGACTCCTTTTCAATAACTTCACTTTCTTCTTTATGTTCCTCATCAATAGTTTCTTCAGTTTGTTCATTAGTAGAAGTTGGTTCATCACCGTGGTTGTCCTCATGGGTTTCAGATTCCTAAAATATAAAAAAAGAAACATTCATGCAGATGTTTATCAGAAGCAATGCAAATCAAACATAAATGCATGCCGTGATGATTTGTCATGCATAGCTCACCTTATTATTTGGCTTATTATCATCTAAGTCCGGCAAGTCTTTTATAAAATCACGAGTGCTGCTAGATTTCATACCTAAATTGTTATCTGTACTATCAGAAATAGTGTTTGTATTGATTTTAGAATCATTTTCATTTGAAGTTTTCGGATTTTTCCTTCGTGATTTTTTACCTAATTCAGCTATAACTTCTGTGTCCAACAATTTCCAATCCCATGAACTGGGATAAGCACTTGAAGCAGTTCTAGGTGCATCAGGTAAAATTTTCAGTATATTTTTGTCTATCTCTTGCGGTCTGTTTGCGTAGTAAGCTGGGGTTTTATTTTTCTATAAAGAAAGAAATCTATAAGTTATTAAAACATCCTGTTTAAGTATATTAAAAAGAGCCATCTATTGTCATCTTGCGGCTCTGTTGCAACTTACGTTATCAGTGACACTTTCATCGGCTCCGTAGCCTACTAGAGTATTGAAAGTGTGCTGATCATCCCTCACTGCAGCTGCGTAGTGCAGAGGAGTGCGTCCATCATTGTCGACATCATTTATTCCTTGAGGGTATCTATCTACGATAAATTTCAAGATACCTCCATGACCTAATCCTGCCGCCTGTAAAACAATAAGAAATTAAATCAGTAAGTTTTCATTTAATTCATTATTGGTATATATGCCGAGGGTGTACTATGGGCAACAGCGTCGCTTAACCAGTTAGTAACAAAATTCGTGTGCGCGCGTATCGCCCCTGCACGAACAAAACGTATGGTTGTGACGGCGCGGCGTGCAAGCGATTTTAACCTCAGCAGTGGTTAAGCGACGCTGTTGCCCATGGTACCTACCATCAAAACTCATAGCTTATAACAGCGTTTCCCAAACTTTTTGTTACTGTGATGCCCTTGGGAATTTGCCATACATTTTTATTTTCGACGCTTTCTAGTCTTATTGAGTGTATCGTATGATCAATCAAATAGAAGATGTGAATACTTGGATGCAAACCCGTCTTGCATCATGTCTCCGAGATTGCGTACTTCTATGTATTTCCTCTTTTTTTCCAAATCGTAACTGATTCTATAGTTCGTACTATAGTCTGGCATAAGCATATGCCAGAATTATTTTTACCTTATGCATAACGGTGAGGTTGTTGGCGTCTCTGCTGGACAGTGCTTGTGGTGGCACGGGGTCGCCGGCGTGCTTCATCAGTCCTTCTAGGTCGTTCTCAATCACAGCACTGTGGATATCTCGGATCGTATTCTGTAAATCAAAATGTCATCGTCAGTCTACCTTCACGCTTGTGAACTAGACCAATAGATTGCATTGCGCTTTTTGTGTGGCTAAAAGTGTATAATTTTCTAGCTTCGCCTTTATTGTAACTTATTTTTTTTTTATTTGACCTAAATATCTTCCTTCTCGACTTAACTACCCAACCGATCTTCGTTTCGAAATTGTGCATATCTGGGGCCGTACCGGATAACGAATCGAGCTTCGGAAAATTTGCCGAGTATCAAATTAAAATTGATAAATCGAAGTAAGGAATTACTTATTGTACTATTTGTTGAAGTTATTTGGAACATATTGATGTTTGTGTGACCTCATGAATTAAGGTTCGCCATTTTGGCCCAATTGGGGCTCGATTTATCTGTTTTAATTTGATATCCGGCAGACTTTTCGAAGCTCGATTCGTTAGCCGGTACGGCCCCTGGGATGTAGAAAAGGACATAGGGAACCTTTCACCCCGAAAAAAGGAACTGTTCCCGAGGATAGACGAAATACTATCCACGCAGACGAAGTCGCGGGCGGCCACTGGTCCTTACTTCCTTACTAATATTATAAATGCGAAAGTCCGTTTGTTTATTTGTTTGCTTGTTACGCCTTCACGTTTAGTTCTTACTCAACCGATCAACATGAAATTTTGCATACACGTTGTCAGGGGTACACTTCGATCAAGAATACCCTAGATGTCCGGTCAGAGTCTCATAATTGGCACCTCAAATAGCACCCCACTTACAAAATGGGCGCTTATTTTGCACAAAATAAGTTATAAAAGATGTGTTTTTGTACAAAATAAGCTTATTTTGTACAAAATAAGAAGTGAATATGTACAAAATAAGCGTCAAGTTTGTAAGTGGGATGCTATTTGAGGTGCTTTTTTTGCGTACTGTTTTAGTTCATGAAGCGTTATCTAGGATATTCTTGATCGAAGGGGGTACAGAAAAGGATAAAGGGTACATTCAGAAAAAAAAAGTTCCCGAGGGATATCAAAAAACTATCTAAGCAGATGAAGTCGCGTGCGGCCGCTAGTTATTTATAAAGAAAAAGATAAACCCACCATAATGTAGGGCACTGCCTCGAGGAACTTCCTGACGACCGGCTGGTTGGAGACCTCGCTGAGCAGCCGCGTGCCGTGCCCCTCCCACACCACACGCTGCAGCTTCCCCATGTCGCAGTCGTGACACCATATTCGGATGTTGTGCCGCTTTATCACCAACCCTTTAAATAGAAATGTTAAGTAGGTAGTGGAATAAATTAGAGTAATTTGAAACGTGTCTTGTATCCTTATAAATAAAAATATTTGACAACGTCATACATTGCTCCGATTCCAAGTCCGATTCAAAGTAAGCCTTCATTCTCAGAAGATCCATCGGCCAAATCCACAATGGATCTAGTGAGATTTTTTTTTTCATAAGATCTATAATGGTAGATCCATTACGGGTAAAAAAAATACCCATAGTCACACTGATGTGGTAATGGTGTGACTACGGGTCGGTTGTGAGAAAAAGGCACACTAGATCTATCATGGATCTGGCCAATGGATGGATTAACTAAGATTTAAATTCTCATTTGATCCATTATAGATCTTATGAGAGAAAAAAAACTCACTAGATCCATTGTGGATCTGGCCGATGGATCTTCTGAGAATGAACGAAAGTAAAGCCGTATACAGAGAGAACGCTGATTGACGCTGGTTGCCGACCGGCGCTTGTCGGCGCTGGTCCGCGCAGGTAACCAGCGAAAACCAGCGAAGCCATTTGTATGAACAAGCGCTGATAAGCGCCGACAAGCGCTGATAAGCGCTGACAAGCGCCGACACGCGGCGGTCAGCGCTGGCTACGTTTAGTACGAAATCTGCTTCAACCTACTTGCTTTATGTTAACGGTTACCTGCGCGGACCAGCGCCGATAAGCCCGGTCGGCAACCAGCGTTCTCTCTGTATATGGCCTAAGTTGCTAAAGCACTTGTGTTATAGAAATCAGAGACAACGGTGGTATCACAAACACCCAGACCTGAGACAATATAGAAAAGTTAATTTTCTACATTGACCCAACCGGGGATCGAACCCGGGACCTCAAGAGATGGCCTTGAAAACCGACATGCAAACCACTCGATCACGCACGGAGGTCGTCCTCAGTGGTGGTCCGCCATAGCCAAAGTTTGAATAATGTCTATGTAGTAAATAAATATAATAAGTCTATGAGTAAATATCGTTTTCTTTTATTACAATTGAACATTAAAAATTTCCATTGAATCATCTTTTATTGAATAAAAGTTGCCTCTCAAATTATTTAATATTAAAAAATATTAAATTGTCGGTAATTGTATTAAAAATGATGAATACTTTCTTTACACCTACAAGTTTGATGGTTACGCCGTAATCTTTTTCAGCTTTAGACTTAGGTAACCTAGAACTTTTAATAAAATTAATGAACAGCAACCTTCAAAGTGGGCGTAGTTTGGATAAAGAAACCTTCAATATTTTTATTTTATTTTGTAATTAACAAAAATAGCTTCAGTTTCGAGAAAACGTCTAAAACGTCAAAAAAATACAAATACCTAAGTTCATTGCCAAACTAGATAACCTATCGAAAAACTTTCGCTCGAGTGAAATAAAGTTTTCCAATAGAAGTGGTTTAGAATTGTACCCATTAACTTAGTCTGTTACGAAAATAAATTGGATAGTTTTTGTCGAGTGCGTGACTTTCAATGGGATACATTTCCCCTAAATTAAGTAGAGTTGGCCGACGGTTGGCCCAACAAAAGAAATAAACTTTTTTTTATCAAATAAGTACCTTTAAGTACTTAAGTATACCTATTAAATTAGGTTTTTAGATTTTGTAACTTAGGAATTCCTTAATTATTATACTTAGTTAAAATATACAATGTGCATGTATTGCAAATGATTAACATTTCATCAATACCTAACCTACTGAGAAATATCATACATAATACTATTGATTTATCGACTACATTTTCTTTAATGAATGAACCCAAAATGAGAAAACCGTTTCTTTGGACTGTTTCCTTCTTATTTGGGCGACAAAATAATTAAACAGGCGACAAACTGAATTACAAAAAATATGTACATAAACGGGTGACTAAGTGACTAAGTGCATGTGGGAGATATTAAATAATTTAAGTCAGCAGTGAAAATTCTAAATGAGTGACAAAAATACTGAGTGGGCGATTATTATACCAAGTAGATAACTAAATAACTGATTTTAGCTGCCCAAAATGGTATTTTTGTCATCTCGATTAGGATATACTTAGTCACCTTTTTTAAATAAAATATATGCCAAATTTTAAATGTGTTGTGTGCCCTATGGTTGTCGGCCAAATAGTAATTTGGTCGCCCGTTCTGAATAACTAGTTACTCAATTTGTATTTTAAAGTCACCCATTTTTAAGATTTGTAGTTGCCCTCAGTCCGTCGCCCATTTAGTTTTCAGTATGCTATATTAAGTATTTTTGATACCTTAATGGGAATTTAATTTATTGTTACCCGATTAAATACTACCCCATTAAAAGTTGTTTAGTTTGATGGTCTCAAGAAACGGTTTTTCCATTTTGGGTTCATTCAATAACACATTGTTTATGCCTATTTCAGTGTCATTCATAAAAATGCACAATCACTGCAACTTGACGTGAAATATGCCTTACCTATTCAATAAGCTTTCAGAATATCAACAATTGGCCGGCAGGACAATAAGTTCTTCAGCCAAGTGTCAAGGCCGATCGTCTATTATTCAGGCAGAAGCACAGACAGACAGGTTTTAATGTTTAATGAGTCGGCTATCGATCGGCTGCTACACCTGTGTACTGTGTACGTGGCCCACATGACTTTGAGGCACAATCAATCAATTCAGTTCAGTAGCAATGCAAAGGGGTGAGTCAGATGACTTAGGCACAAATTATAAAAGGCGTCAAGGGCATGGGTCTAGGCCAGTGCTGATCAGGAATAAAAAAACTAGCTTATATCCTTGCTGAATATTGACAAAATTCATGTAGCTGATAAGATTCTTGTTTTAAATGAGAGTTGTAAAACAAGCATCATTTTACGGTATTTGAAGTTGCGTTTGATTCGTTTGCCAACCTTCCAACATTCAAGAAGTAGTGTACTTTAGCTGCCATTAGTCGTGTCGGCCTTCACGACCCGTAGACTCACCGGCACTACCCACTGGTGGGTCCACGGATAAATTGCGTTTAGCGTTCGACCCACTGCACTAGAGTTGGGAGCGAAATTTAAATGCAAAATTTAAAAATATCGTCACCTTGTGGAAGTTCAACATAGAACACAGACTCAGCTGACACAAATTATCATTCTTATGGATGGAACAGATTATGTTACATTCAGCATAGTATGGTTGGTGACATTGAACCCGAAACAATAGTGCCGCTGGAAATGTCACGGTACTCAACATCGTCTTTTTACTTGTTGTCATTTTTTGCTGCGTCATATCGGCTTTAATAACATGATGATATAATATCATTTTGTACCACTTTTCATTGAAAACAGTGTTAAGACGGTATGGGGCATTTACACGGGTCGATTTTCCAGGATTAGGGCTTTTTATCGACAAAAAGCCCTATTTGACTAAAGTCGCCTAACACGTTGCCTGGGAAATCGACCCGTGTAAATGCGCCATTAGACCACATGACACATGATTGTATACAATTTGTAAAGACGTCACACACAACACAACATTTATTTTAATCATTTAGGAAGAAATTACGTTTGATATGTTAAAAAAATAGTTGGGCAAATGTCATCTTAAACTATTCCAAATTTCAAGTTGATACCATTAGTAGTTCTCGAGATATCCAGCTGTGACAGACAGACAGACAGACTGAGTCACACCATAAGGGTTCCTTTTTTACCATTTTGGTACGGAACCCTAAAAACACCAAAAACAAAGTGGAATGATAGTTAATTCACCGGATTTGAAATATTTTGATTGATTTAAAAGAAATCGCGTGGAGATAGAAATAAGTTTTGATAATATACAGAAGCCTAATGATTTGTTACTTTGAGGGTGAGTTTTGAGGGCTTATAGAGATGGAATTGGTTTAGTTAAGCAATGATGTGAAAAAGCACACAGATAGGTGTAGGAGACGGACTCATAGGCCTTTAGGACACTCTTATTTTTATCCAAGAAATTCAACTGGATGAGTCAAGTTCTCAGAAATAAGTTTTGTGTTGTGAGGTCTTCTCTATGACAACACATTGGTGATATTGATGGGTCACTGCCCACGTAAAAAAAAAAACAATAAAGTATTGAAAAGGTTTTTTTTAATTCGCTAGTCATTACACCATAGACATAGAAAAATTTTCGCTGCGCTCAAGCTTTACACTATTAGGTCAATTAGGTATACTCTTAATATTACACCATCGAGCAATTAAATCTTAGTCCCAAAAAGTTCTTTCATAATTTCATTATTATTTTCTTTCATGTTTGAGACAGCAATGCAATAAATTCAGACGCAACAAGTTCGCGTGTGAAGGAGTTGCTATCGCCGGCATTAACATAATCGGAACTTTTACAAAACAGTCGGAAAACCAACTCGATGGTGGCTGCGATAACCGCCATTACCGAATTCTGAACGTCGCCCGTGCTGTTTTTGTGTTGTGTTACGAAATTCAAATATTTTGATACATTATTTGAACTAGATCAGAATAGGAAAGCAAAGTTAGTTTGGTTTTGAATTGTGTTCTCGTGCCATAACAAATTTTGTGTTATTTTGTAAGTACAGATATCAGGAAACTTCAATTGTCCAATGATGAGATGACCAACACGTATTTATCTTTATATTCTTTACATTTCAGGCGGTTTTTAGGTCTCAAACATCAAATTGGCAATAATTTGCAAAGTGACAATAGGTAATATTGCGTGTTTGTGGGCGGTATTGACAATTTTGTTAGTATTAAATCATATTGTTCAATATTAGTTGCTGTCAACTTTGCTGTCACTTTTTTGTCAATATTGTTTGAAAGAGACAGTATCACATTTAAACAGGTGTCTAAGTTAAGTGTTTAAAAAACTTTTGTAATAACACGGTACATGTTTAAAATTAACATGTTTTTATTAGAGAAAGCATGCAGATTGCAGTGAACTTGAAAGCATAATAACTTTGTTTATTATTAAAAAAAAAGCTTTAATGACTACTTAGCAGGTTATATGATTGATGGTCATAAAGAAGTGGCCCTTCTAAAATAGCTTGCCATATCAACTTACACTCGACGACAGAAAAATCGCACCTCTTCGAAAATAAGTTTAGACTTGGCCACCTGTTATTGCTAGTTCGCGTTTTATTGTGTAAATGTTGATATCTATGGAAAGTACATTTAATGAGCTTTCAATAAATAAATAATTGTTTGATTTAATTAACATAACAGAAAGTTACCATAATTAAACGCTTAAAGCGTTATTGCTTGCGCTGCCATAAAAAGGAAATAAAAAGGTCAATTCAATTCAGGGATGGAGAAAATACACTTCAACAGTTCAATTAAAAAAAGGCAAACCCAAGATGAATACTATTGCCCATGAAGTTGCTCAAATATTGCAAAAAAAAGATGCAATGTAATGTTGCTCGGAAACTGATTCTCAGTAAATGATTCCGTTCGACAAGTATTCCAACGGTTTTTAGAGACTGTTGGCTATGTCAGAAGGGGAAGAAGTATATAACAACCATTAAATTAGATAGGACTAAATTGACTTTGAAGAAATTTTTGAAACGAGTCGATTTTTCTGACGCCGAGTGTATTACAACTTTTTTTCCTTTAACACCCGTCAGCCATGAATGTGGCAAGAAGAATTAGCTTCTTATTCCTTGTAATAAGATTTATGGAAACTGAGATATGGCTGACCTTCGCAGTCCACAATGACCAAGCTATTTATAGTGTAAAAAAGCATAATAGGTGCGCCACCGTTATACAGGGGAAAGCCTTCCATAAAATAAATATTCATGACCACGCAACGTCCAACCCCACCTTTGATGCCAAGCCTTTATCGCGCTAATGAAATTATGTATAACGTAATGGAATACCGTGATGACCTGTGGACAGCTGTGGGTCCTCGATACATTACTGAATTATAGTACCTATCTAAATTATCTAAATTAATTTTACGTAGTTATCCCACCAAAGTCATTTTCATGAATAATGTTGCCAAGACTTCCATATGGCTCGCACTATTAAAAAGTTATCAGACCTCATGTAGAGCCAAGCTTCTAACTCTACAAGCCCTAACTTCAAAAACTCTACACCTTAGTCAAAATATGTGGCTTGGCCGTTTCGTTACTACAAGAACTATCGTTTATTAGAAAGGTTTCCATGTAGTGAAATGGCCAAGCCTCATATTTTGACTAAGGAGTCGAGATTTTAAAGTTAGGACTTGTAGAGTTAGGGCGAGTAGAGTTAGAAGCTTGGCTCTACATGAGGTCTGATAACTTTTTGACAGTGCGAGCCATCTGGTATACTCCAAACCCAAGTTATGAGGGTTAAGCGGTTGGGGGGTTAAATAACAATTTCATAATTTTTTTGTTGTTTGGTTACTAATACTAGCTTACATACCAAATTTCAGCATTCTAGAACTTCTGGAAGTACTCTTTGAGTTTTGATGATCATGAGTAGAGACCGGATTATACCTTTTCAAAGGTAGTTGCATATTTTGCAAGAAATTGAAAATTATGCATATTTACGCTCGATCTCGTTCTTCGTTCAAATGTCTAACATGTCCAAACAATGGTACTCAAATTAAAATTCTGCCCAGTCACCTCAATGCATGCCTCAGTGGACGTAGAACAGTCCTTTCCGCTAGCAAAAATATATTAAGCGATCATAAACACGATTTGTCTTCAGAACATTTGGAACAGTACTTAGTCGTATAAATTTTCAAAGGTAAAGGACATCAGGCACATGAGACCCAAAAGTGTATAAACATAATTCTGTTATCTATAAACACTTTATGTTACTCGAATCATAAAACAGTAGCAACATTATTTTTTAACTTCTTCATTTAGCTTTAATTAATTATTGAAAAAAACAAAAGCATATCAATGAAACGGACATCTTTGTTAGCGATTTCACAAGTCTCCCCTGAGTATATTTGTTCTGTGGCACAAGTGATTGCGCATCAAAAAAAAAGTCTGCCGGATGTCAGTCAACTCAACTGTCAAAAGCGTTTTGTTACTTGCGACATATGCACAGATTTTCCGTTTGATCTGGTTCCAACTCGTAAATTGTGGTGCTAATCTGTATCACTAACGCAGCTAACGAAACGTATTGTTGTGAAAATGGTGTTGCTATTTAGTGTCGGGGTTACCAAAAAAAAACTTTCAAACGTAAATAACTCTTAAAACATAAATCTTCGTAAAAATCTGAATATTTTCTATGACTTACTAATTACATGCCTACATTTTGAAAAAAACAGAAACGTTATACATTCTTTGGTTTTTTTCTATGGGACTCTGCCTGATGTCCTTTCAATGTCAAATAAATTTGTTAATTGATATTTTCGTAAATACAATTGTTATTGTTGAGTAATAATACCTTTTAAGAATAAAGAAACTTTAAAAAACGTCTTTTACATTAATTCATGTTGCATATTTTGGCTCTTTTTATGGTTATTCGTGCATATTTTAGCCATTTTTCTTGCATATTTGCATGCATATTTTGGGCTATGTTACATATAATCCGGTCTCTAATCATAAGTGAGTGACGAAATCGGGGTTTTTTAGATACCAATAAAATCTATACTATTATAAAAGCTATACTATTCAAACTTTATATATTTAATAAGTCTACTACTGACATCACATTTCGAGAATTTTGTTTATTTAGTATACTCCAAACCCAAGATATGAGGGTTCATAAAAACGACGAAGCGCTTCGAGAAAAGGTAGGTAGAGCCCTTGCGCTTCGCTTCCTGGTCTTGAGATATGTAGAAATAATTTGAATGATAAGAAATATGACTAATTATTTAAAAAAAAATAACAACTTTTATTTACTATTTATTTAGGTACTTATTTATTAATCTCTTATATAAAAGTGAAGGGTGACTGACATATCATCGCCCAGCCCAAACCACTGGACCTAGAGACTTGAAATTTTGTACATAGATATATTATATAGTGTAGGCATCCACTAAGAAGGAATTTTTGGAAATTCTACCCCTAAAGTGGTGAAATGGGGGTTCAAAGTTTGTATGGAAAAAAAATATTAAATAGACATTTCGACTCAAAAATTCGTAGGAGTACTTCTTAAAACAAATAAGCAAGCACGTGTTTCGTGGTTTTCCGAAAATCAACCCTTTATTTATTGACAAACTAGCGGCCGCCCGCGGTTTCACACGCGTGGTTCCCGTTCCCGTGGGAATATCGGGATAAAAAGTATTCTATGTTTTAATCTAGGCTATCTACTATCTGTATGCCAAATTTCAACCAAATCCGTTCAGTAGTTTTTGCGTGATTGAGGAACAAACATCCAAACCCACAAACTTTCACATTTATAATATCAGTAGGATCAACACACAGCCCAAGCTACTGGACGTAGAGACTTGAAATTTTGTACACAGATACCTAATACAGTGTAGGCATCTACTAAGGAAGGATTTTTCAAAATTTAATCCCTAAGGGGATGAAATAAGGAATTAAATTTTGTATGAAAGTCCCTCAGTTTTGAAGCTAGGATCTCCAAATTTTGTGTTAAGGCTGATGATTGAAAATTAATAAATACGTGTCACAGCGTTTGCCAAAATTCTATCCCGAAGGGGTGAAAAGGGAGATGAAGTTGTGTATAGAAGAAAATCCTTTATTTTCGAAGTAATAATCGCTAAATTTATAATTTAGGCTTCTGGATGGAAATCTAACGCAACGTATATTGTTATTATTAGTATTTTAACCCTTATGGGGATGAAAGGAGGATGAAATGGGGTTAATAAACCTAAAAATAGATATGGATGTCATCATTGGGGTTTTCTGGGATGACGATGGCGGGTCCCCACCAAACGCGTATAAACGGCTGGTCGGATCCTGGTTGAAGGTTCCCTAATAATTTTCTCTAATATCCACGAGGACGAAGTTGCGGGCAAAAGCTAGTCGAATATAAATAGTATAATTTCGGCTCGTGATAGGAACAAATAAATATCACAAAAGCTTAAAAAGTTATTGAGAATGAGAATCATCAAAACCGAGAACTAAACAACGATTAGTAAAATTATGACAAAACATACATAAATTGCATGTTTTTATGTTTTTTCTAGTAATTTCTTGCTCATCATCATAAATATAGTTAATTGTGCTAAGTGAATGAATTTGAAAGTCCTTGAGTACAACTTGAGTACTTAATTTATAATATTCCTATCCATCTTTTAGAACTGATACTTTAGTTAGACAGTCTGAGTACGGTTTGGTAGGTGTTATTAACCATTAGGTACTATTATTGATTGTTAACCATTAACTCCACGATTTACAGGTCAATGCGCTTTCTTATTCGGTCACCATCTCAAAATTAGCCTTTTCGATGCTTTTCTTTTACTAACGCAATAACTACTAATCTACGAGTATACATACAAAGTTTCCTGTTAGTAATAAGTAAAGAAACAACAGCTTAACGTCCAGGCCTTAACGGAAGTAAACACATTATGGCAATTAAACAATGAGTAATGCTCCGACATGTAGGCGAACATACAATAAAACACGTATAACAGTAGCCATTACATTATACTAATTTCAAACCTAATATCATTCTTAGTTTCTTTGCAATAGGTCTAGTTTTTGGGTGGCAGTGTCACCCTGAATGTCACGTTCAGTGTACCAGCTTTCGAACAACTACGGGTAATGGCTAAGCAATTATTTTATGATTTGTTTTATAGTGCCCTATAAAATTTGTTAACATTTTCATATTTGATAAATCGAACAAATGAAACTGTTTTAAATAGTTTATCCAATCAAAGGTCATTTAATAAATGGCCTGGTTTTCAAGTAATCAGTCAGTATAGGCATGTATAGGTACTCGTATCTAAATGTTTTATATGAATATAAAATGATTAGTTTATAAGTAGC
The DNA here is from genome assembly GCA_943789525.1 of Agriphila geniculea. Classification (NCBI taxonomy): domain Eukaryota; kingdom Metazoa; phylum Arthropoda; class Insecta; order Lepidoptera; family Crambidae; genus Agriphila; species Agriphila geniculea. The sequence continues at coordinate 17,552,951 of OX038879.1, forward strand.
CGGTACATTTCTAAAGCTAATGAAAATCTTTTATTTGTGATGAAAATGATTGAAAATAATGAAATGTCAGTTTGCGAACAAAAAAATTAAATGTAATTAAAAATAAACTATGTAATATATAATGTAAGATTTCGACCAGAAAATGAAATATAAATTAAAAGTAGCTAAAAACTTAAAAGTGTTTCATGTTCTGCTAGATGTTTACATAAACCAACCTATTCAAGCTTTGATCTAGACACGGGTAGAAATATCATAAATGAAAAACTGTGGGGCACCGTCATGAAAAGAAAAAAAAAACAAACTTAATCTATTTAAAAATATATATACTTATTTGAAAAATGTCTCCTTATAAATCATTATTCAGAATTGCTACTTTTGACAAAACTAATTATAGGCATTGTGGTTCGTCATTTGAAAGCACATGTAATGCAGGTGATCCTTGGAGATCTTTACACTATTCGACACTTTTTTAAATAGTTTTACACATCTAAAGCGTAAAACTAAACTTACTATATGTCACTATGTAACAATTAGTGGATTGGATTGAACTCCGTAAAAATTTCTATAAGTATAAGAAAAAAATAATATGAGCTTTGCTCAAAAAGTTTAGAGAGAACAGAAGAGTACTGTGTAAGAAGTCAACGCTCACTCAGTTTGGATTTTTAAAAAGTCGATACAGGTTGCTAAATTTTTTTGTAAATATTGTTAGATAAAGTTTTAAAAGTTTTTTTAGTAAATATAATAAAGTATTTCATAAAAATAATCCCATAAACAAATTGGCCAAAGTTAACGAGATTACTTTTGTTTCTCGTAGCAATCTCGTAGCAACCTCGTAGCATCATACGTAGCCCTTTAGATATTCGATGACTACGCAAGGAGTCGCATGTTTGCGTATGATATTACGGCCTTTATTGTGAGGTATACTTGTTGTATGGTCTGTGATTGTGAGATTCTAGTCTATCATTTATTATCATGGTGGGCTCTTAGAGCATTTAACGGTTAAATGCTCTAAGGGTGGGCTGTTGTAGGCTCGTAGAGTAAAAACTAATTTTCTTTGTTCTGTGGTTGTAGGTATAAAAAGATGATAATCAGTACCAATCGTTTCAGTAAAATAAATAAAAATAAAAAATTCATGTCAGTGGTTTCAGTATTGTGATCCGATTGTGGGTCGGTCGCGAGTGATTTTACTATGTTCCTGTAAGCCAGGTTTGGAAGAACTTTTAAAAAACATTCAATTTGTTAAATCTAATATAAACTAATAAAGACATAAGAAAAGTTTTTCTAAGTTTCGTAGCTACGACGTATTTAGTAGTGTGCTCACATTGGCAAAGTTGTTTAATTAAAATGTTGTAAGTCAGCTATGCTTCAATGCACTAACTCTATTTGACGTGATTTTAACTTTACAAATAAAAAAGTCTCTTATTTGTTTAACAAAAAACTAGAAAATAAACTGTTACGACATAATAATATTTTTATGCAAACAGGTTTAAAATTATTGTATAATTTGAACTGAAAAAGACCATGGCTATTTATGGATTATAATTATCAAAGATTTAAATGTTGGTAAAATATATCAACTGTCCGTATCGCATTCATATAAACAGTTGACAGTCAATTTGGAATTTTTGAATGAAGAGTTAACAGCTTTTAGTAAGTCTTAATTTACTTGTAAGATAATTTAATTAATATAAATAATAATAATTATAATATAAATAATTAATAATATATTTAATAATTAAAATTCTGCTTCATTTTTATATTAATGTAAGTATATAATGTTTGTAATTAGCTGAGGAACCTTTAAAAAAGGCGCTCTAAGTAACTTTTGACGTGCTCGGAAATTAAAACATTTTAATTTCGGAATAAAAAATGAATATGGACTGACCTGGCGGGTTCTTCCCTTGGTCGCGCGGCATGTCGTCCGGAGCCGGCAGCGAGAGCTGAGTGCGCGCGGCGCCGCGGTAGTGTGCGGGCGTGCGGCCGGCCGCGTCCCGCGCGCCCCGCGCCGCGCCCGCGCCCTCCAGTAGCGCCGCTGCGAACGCCTCGTCGCGGCACACCGCCGCGTAGTGCAGCGGCGTGCGACCTTCCTGGATGCAGCACATCTTGAGAGGTCACCTCATTATTTGTTTACGTGATAATTGACCTTCCTTATCTTCAAAAACATAAGATAGGAAAGCTTTGCCTACATAAACTGAGGTAACTCTAGTTGAAACAGGAGAAAAATAAGAACTTTTTCTTCTTGCATACACGTTACGCGACCTTCCCTCAAGCCAAGCCTTTTTTTATCTCAGCTCAATGGCACGGGAGCGATGTACGACATTCCTTCTGATTATCACATCACCCTTATGATTATATTCGTAGTTACGGCCACTATTCTTAAATATTATTTCGCACTAATAGCACTTATGGGAGAAAAACAGTGAAGCCTAGCTAGCCTTTTAAGTTCCCTTTTTTCCAACTTTAAGAAGCTTCTGTGTATGCAACCTTTTTCCTATGCATCCCCTCTTCCATGGTTCATGCCTGTTTTTTGAAATGCCACCCTACCGTCCATTATACAAGTATGTATAATGGACGTCAGTGGTTCAATTACATGCCGTGACAGCCAACTTAAATATGTTTTCATTCTGCACAACACACGCAATGCAACAAGTACGTATAAGACGAGTTTTTAGGTGGTAATTGAGTGCCTAAGTGCACACTTTTCCAAACAAATCCTTGTGATTTTCTACTATTTGCTTTCTTTACGCATTGCTTGCTCATGTTATTTACACATGGTAGCATCAAATAGGTCTTTACTTATGAAATTGTGGCGTTTTTTTTCCACAAATAGAGAACCCCGTCACTTCGATAATAATGACCATCATAGACAACCATCAAAAGTAAAAAAAACCTTATTATAGTTTTCTAAACAAAAAGAATACCTTATAAAAAATGACTCCTCTTTGTTTTAGCAAAAATGACCTCTTTATTAGGGTTCCGTAGCCTAATGGCAAAAAACGGAACCCTTATAGTTTCGTCATGTCTATCTGTCTGTCTGTCCGTATGTCACAGCCACTTTATTCCGAAACTAATAAGATTACACAAATGAAACTTGGTAGGTAGATGTATTCTGTGAACCGCTCTAAGATTTATATATAGAAATAAAAAATAAAAGATTAAGGGGGGGCTCCCCATACATGGAACTGAAACTGAAAAAAAAAAATTCATCAAACCTATACGTGCGGGGTGTCTATAGAAAGGTCTTTAAAAATGACATTGAGGTTCCTAAGACTATTTTTTCTTAAAGTCAACCGTTTGAAAGACATACACTGCCAAATTGGTAAAATGAGTGTCCCCCCCCCCTTTAACTTTTAAAATAAGAGAGTGAAAAATCTAAAAAAATATATGCTGTAGATCCTAATAAATATTTTCAACGAAAATTGGTTTGAACGAGATATGGTGATAATTTTTAGAGATATATCACATTTTCCAAAACCGCAAATATAACTTTGTCATTCATACAAACACTATGAAAAACAAAGTTATTTCTGCAGACAAAAAATTATAGTGGTATTCAATATGGTATGGTATAAGATAACTACGGAACACTACTACGCGTGGCCCGACACGCACTTGGCCGGTTTTTGTTTTAACTTAGCCAAAACTTATTGCATATGTTTATCATAAAAGTTTTAAAACATTAGCGGTTCATGTTTGTTAAATAAATTAAGAAAATGTTTTTTTATTTAGAAAAACTTTACAATTAAATTTTATGCAAAGACGGTGTCTCATAAACCTTTAAGAGTTTTTGTGTTGTCGTTGCTAATGTTAGTATGGAAAATGCGACTTCTTTAAAATTCTCTATTCTAAACGCCAATTACATAGGTAAAGACCTAACATACCACTTTTTGCTTGTTACTTTTATTAATGGTAGGATTAAGTGAAACTTTATTAGAGACATTTATATCTGTTTATGTGACCTTTAATCCATACACAATAAACATCTATTCTATTCTATTAACCTTTGTTAATAAAAAATAGTTTTCATGGGTTGTATGTATGGTAGGTATTCGGCTTTATAGGGGTATTACGAAGCACCGTGTAATACTCACAGAGTCCTTCTCGTGCACCAGCTTTGGACACTGGTGTACCAGCCAAGTGGCGATGTCCATGTAGTCGTAGAACACGGCCTTGTGCAGGAGGTTGACGCCGGCCTCGTCGCGGCACATCAAGACAATACTCACAGAGTCCTTCTCGTGCACCAGCTCTGGACACTGGTGTACCAGCCAGGTGGAGATGACCATGTAGTCGTAGAACACGGCCTTGTGCAGGAGGTTGACGCCGGCCTCGTCGCGGCACATCAAGACAATACTCACAGAGTCTTTCTCGTGCAACAGATCAGGACACTGGTGTACCAGCCAGGTGGCGATGTCCATGTAGTCGTAGAACACGGCCTTGTGCAGGAGGTTGACGCCGGCCTCGTCGCGGCACATCAAGACAATACTCACAGAGTCCTTCTCGTGCACCAGCTCTGGACACTGGTGTACCAGCCAGGTGGCGATGTCCATGTAGTCGTAGAACACGGCCTTGTGCAGGAGGTTGACGCCGGCCTCGTCGCGGCACATCAAGACAATACTCACAGAGTCCTTCTCGTGCACCAGCTCTGGACACTGGTGTACCAGCCAGGTGGCGATGTCCATGTAGTCGTAGAACACGGCCTTGTGCAGGAGGTTGACGCCGGCCTCGTCGCGGCACATCAAGACAATACTCACAGAGTCCTTCTCGTGCACCAGCTCTGGACACTGGTGTACCAGCCAGGTGGCGATGTCCATGTAGTCGTAGAACACGGCCTTGTGCAGGAGGTTGACGCCGGCCTCGTCGCGGCACATCAAGACAATACTCACAGAGTCTTTCTCGTGCACCAGCTCTGGACACTGGTGCACCAGCCAGGTGGCGATGTCCATGTAGTCGTAGAACACGGCCTTGTGCAGGAGGTTGACGCCGGCCTCGTCGCGGCACATCAAGACAATACTCACAGAGTCCTTCTCGTGCACCAGCTCTGGACACTGGTGTACCAGCCAGGTGGCGATGTCCATGTAGTCGTAGAACACGGCCTTGTGCAGGAGGTTGACGCCGGCCTCGTCGCGGCACATCAAGACAATACTCACAGAGTCTTTCTCGTGCACCAGCTCTGGACACTGGTGTACCAGCCAGGTGGAGATGACCATGTAGTCGTAGAACACGGCCTTGTGCAGGAGGTTGACGCCGGCCTCGTCGCGGCACATCAAGACAATACTCACAGAGTCTTTCTCGTGCAACAGATCAGGACACTGGTGTACCAGCCAGGTGGCGATGTCCATGTAGTCGTAGAACACGGCCTTGTGCAGGAGGTTGACGCCGGCCTCGTCGCGGCACATCAAGACAATACTCACAGAGTCCTTCTCGTGCACCAGCTCTGGACACTGGTGTACCAGCCAGGTGGCGATGTCCATGTAGTCGTAGAACACGGCCTTGTGCAGGAGGTTGACGCCGGCCTCGTCGCGGCACATCAAGACAATACTCACAGAGTCCTTCTCGTGCACCAGCTCTGGACACTGGTGTACCAGCCAGGTGGCGATGTCCATGTAGTCGTAGAACACGGCCTTGTGCAGGAGGTTGACGCCGGCCTCGTCGCGGCACATCAAGACAATACTCACAGAGTCTTTCTCGTGCACCAGCTCTGGACACTGGTGCACCAGCCAGGTGGCGATGTCCATGTAGTCGTAGAACACGGCCTTGTGCAGGAGGTTGACGCCGGCCTCGTCGCGGCACATCAAGACAATACTCACAGAGTCCTTCTCGTGCACCAGCTCTGGACACTGGTGTACCAGCCAGGTGGCGATGTCCATGTAGTCGTAGAACACGGCCTTGTGCAGGAGGTTGACGCCGGCCTCGTCGCGGCACATCAAGTACTTGCGGCGGTTGTAGTCCGAGTCTAATAGCTCCTGAATAAAATTTGATTGCTCCTTAAATCGCTTCACCTTCAATTTTAATTAGTTGTTTTCAAAAGCTTTTCTGTAGTATTATTATACTTGAAGGGCACAAGGCTAGAATGATGAGGGTCCGAAAACTCTTTTTTCTTATTGGCTATGGTAGTATTCCACGAGCTTTATCTTTTTGACAAAGAACCAAATGCTTCAAAGATGAAAGTCACGAGTTTTTTGAAGAAAACACAAAAAATTCGTACTGCTAAAATACTGAGATTTTTAATTTTCAACATCTCAAAAACTACTATTTTAATCTCACAAGGAATAAACGCTCACCATTCTAGCCTTGTCCCTTCATTTTGTATGTACGTCATACCTCCCAACTACTATTTAATAATGTTCAGAGATTTTCAGAACGAAGCCTATGAAAAGCGTGTGAAAATAATCAATGCTCTATGCATAAAAATGACCGTAAGTATCTTTTTTTTATACACATCACACTCAGAGAGCAGAATGATAGAAGAATTACTATTGCAGATGTAATGTAGGCAAATCTTTGAACTCTAAACCTTGGTGAAATGCTTGGCATTTCTGTGGACAAATGCCAAGAGCGCGGCAGGTGTTGACACTTCGAACTTGAACACGTCATAATGCGGGAAAAATAAGTAAAAACAATTTTATTAAGTTCATTTGTGATTCCAAAAACTTCTTATAGTCCAGTAAAATTAAAAACTTTACCTTGCAAAATATCGGGTATCGGTATCGACCATTTTTGGATTTGTTATACAGGTATATAGGCCTTTATGAATATTATCATTCCTATTATACCATCATACCTATATCAAGTCCTGCTGCGGGCTCTGCCATGCCATGACCCTAAAACACTAAAAATGTCGAAATTTTTTCAATTTTCGTTAAATAAATCAATTATAAAACTTGCATTTTACAGCAAATTTGTCTTCTAGGCAGTTAGGATTTATTGAAATTTCATGGAATTAGTTTTAAAATATTCTAATATCTTTGGAATTAGTCCTAACTGCCCATATTTAGAAGTGTCATATCTTGGGAATTGTTAATTATAAAAGGATGATTTGAAAACCAAGTTATAGCTTATTTAGTCTAGTAAATTTCTAAATCTAGTTAATTTCTAAATCTAAATGAGGATGAATGAATGCATGATTGATTACCAGTAGTAGCCGGTCGACGGCGGAGTACAGCGCTTGGCACTTGGCAACGAGCGCAGGCAAGTGGTGGGCCAGTGGCAGAGCCTCGGCCACGGCCAGCAGTGTTATGCTCTGCCAGCCAATCTTTGCTCATCGCCAATGATAGGAACTCGGTAGTATACGTAACTTCTAAAATCTAAATGAGGATGAATGAATGAGTGATTGATTACCAGCAGTACTACAGTGCAGCGCTAGGCACTTGACGGCGAGCGCAAGCAGGTGGTGTGCCAGTGGCAGCGCCTCGATCAGCCACGGCCAGCAGTGCCGTGCCATGCTCTGCCAGCCAATCTTTGCTCATCGCCAATGATAGGAACTCGGTAGTATACGTATCCTCTAAAATCTAAATGAGGATGAATGAATGTCTGATTGATTACCAGTAGTACCTGCAGCTCGGCGAGCGAGACGCCCTCGACGACGAAGTATAGAGCTTGGCACTTGCCAACGAGCGCCAGCGTGGTAGGCCAGTGGCAGTTCCTTCGCCACGTCCAGCAGCGCCATGCTCTGCCAGCACGCTCGTCGCCAATAATAGGAACTCGGTAGTATAACGTTTCTTCTAAAATCTAAATGAGGATGAATGAATGCTTGATTGATTACCAGCAGTACCTGCAGCTCGGCGAGTGAGCCGCGCTCGACGGCGGAGTGCAGCGCTTGGCACTTGGCGACGAGCGCGGGGAGGTGGTGGGCCAACGGCAGCGCCTCAGCCACGGCCAGCAGCCGCCGGCCTTGGCCCGCCAGCACGGCGCGCTCCAGCCTGCTCTCCGAGCCCCCGCGGGCCCACTGTCGCAGCTGCGATTCGGATGCTGCTATCGCTATCAGTACCAAACATATTAGTGACATCGATTTAAATTGGTTTGGTGTCTGGTATTGGTATGCAATGCCATAATAGGATAGATAGATACCAACTAATCCAACTATTTGCATTTTGGCCCAAATCATTTATCGATGCTAAAAACCCGCCTGCATAAAAAGACAAGTCAACTGAAAAGATGAAAACAAGATTAAATATTAAAGCCAACATTATAACATGCAGTCGGAGGCATGCATAAAGAAAGTATTATGAATGATTTGAGACTATATGCCTCCGACTGCATGTTATAATGTTGGCTTTGATATTTAATCTTGTTTCCATCTTTTCAGTTGACTTGTCTTTTTATGCAGGCGGGTTTTTAATTTTTTAAATATTTTTTTTTTATTTCTTTTTAGTTATTATTTATATGATATACCTTTTTGAAAACCTTATAATAAGCCCTTTAATTTGATACCCATATTGAAGTATTCTAAAAAAAATATTTTTTCCCACTACGTATAATAGCACCGTACAGCCGCCATGTTGGTTTTTTTTATAACGCCACTTTCTTAAGAACACTTGGGCTGACGAGACAAATCTAACGATATGTTAATCATGGAAATCCGTTCAGCCGTTTGAAAGATATGAGGTAATAAAGAATATTACATACAAACTTACATACAAGATACGCGCGAAAAACATAACCCTCTTGCAGTCGGGTAAAAATACCATAAAAAAACATGGACTTAAGAAAAAAATCAAGTTGGATATCTTCTAAGCTATTCAATAATTAAAAATAGTAGTTAAATAAAATGTTATCATTATCATTATTTACGAAAGTAATATTTGAATTACGTATGACTGATGAATATCAGATCCTACCTTCTTATCCTCCATAAGGAACGATTTGTGCAGTTTGTGTGACAGGGTCGCCATGTAAGGTCCTCGGCGCCAGACCTTACCTTGTTAAAAGAAACAAGTGATTGGTTCAAAGATCAGATATTGAATGGAATAATAATGAGACTATGTATATTATTGTAGTGTGTGTGTTCCATATACATAATTATAGTATGATTAGCTTAATAAATGGATTTGTATCTGCTGAACCGTTATTATTATTTGACGCCTCCCGGTTGCCACATTGCATGGCGACCCTGCCAGAATAGCTAGGTACTTACTACGCCACACTTGTGAATACTCTAGGTTCTACTAATGAATTTAAATTCTACTAAAACAGTCCCAAACGAATACACATCCACACCTTGGAAAAACTAAGCCTTGAATACTCATCCGGCATAATAAACCAAAAGCTCTTACGTGACTATAAAATGCAAATGAAGTGTCATGATGCAGCTTTAAAACTATCACTTCACTCAAGGGCGACACCGCAATATCGGAAATGGATTTAACTTATATTTACCTTAAAGTTACCTTTAAATTCCACAAGTTTTCTCACACCTTCACTTTATGTTTATGATAACTAATTTTTCACCGCTGATTAAGTATTATTGTTAGGCCTTAACTTTCAAGTGGTGAAAAACTTTAGCTCCAAACGACTTTCTTTGGAAAATATTAGACAGAAAGTGAAGTCTGGATCTAACCCCTAGTTGTTCACAACAGTGACTTCGTGATCTCATCCCAGTGATCGTAGACTTGCGATTAAACCTATTATTTACAGCATGATGCGCACTCAGTTAGAGACGAGACATTTTATTTCTTTATTGTTCGGTTCCGTACATACCTATATTACGTTTAAATGTTCTTTGTTTTTGATAAAAGAAACGAAGAAAGTAAAATGACTGTATTGTACAGAAAATTGTTGTCAAAACAAGTTTTGGTTTCGTTGTGTTAACAACATATATTTCTGTGATCTCGGAAACGGTTCTAACGATTTCGCTGAAATGTGGTATATGGAGGTTTTCGGGGGTCAACAATCGATCTAGATTAGGCTTATATTTGGGAAAACGCGTGTTTTCGAGTTTTCATGCGTTTTTCTTTCAACGCAGAATATGGTCGCTAATTTCGTCCTGCCGGCCACTGTCCGTCTGGTCCAGCGGGTTAAGAAGCGGACGGCAAGTAATGAGTGTTCGGTTCTAATCCCGCTCGGTGACTTACTTTTGTTTTTTTTATATGTTAAAATTTATATAAGTATTTATTAAATTTTTATTGTTTTTAGACAAGTTTAAATTTTTTTATTAATGTTTGAGATTACAATAAATAGTAATAACCGAGCATAGCTCGGTCGCCCAGATATTGTTAATTGAAACAAAGAGTCGCGCTAACTACATGCATGTATTTGTATATCTCCATCTGACTGCTTCATAATAATTTGATGCTAATATGCTGCTATAAAGAGGTTTACGCAAAGATCTACTCGACATTAAGTAATAGATTTAAATGTTCATTTTATTTTATAAATCATTAAGTTAAAGCTTTTCAATGACTTAAGATTTTCAGAATGACTTTATTTTATTGCAACATTTTTAATAAAAACATAATATAGAAGAGATTGATCATTAAACACTCACTTTAAGAAAAATTGAAAAGAAAAATCCTTAAAATATCGTGTATTTTTATATAATTTGTGGTAGTAAGGCAACACCCTAGAAGTAGTATTACCCTTGCGTGGTTATGGAGGGTGAGACTCTAAAATTTATGCGCCAACAGCCGGCCAGTTATCGCCGCATCTGCTGACCTTACACCTTGATTGTTTTTGCTGAACACGTATCCAACATATTCATGTCGAGCCACATTTAATTTATGAAGCCGACCTCATTTCGTTTGTGCAAATCTGCAAATTACTCGTAGGTACGTAACGATTTCTTCTAGCGTAAATATATTATTTTCATAGAATTTCGTTTAAGTGTTGTGCGCTGTTATTAAACTTGACATTTAGAAAATATCGTACTCGTAGGTAGAACTTTATACATACTAACAATTAACTTCCTAATTTTAGGTCATAAAGGTTAACAGGACAGTCGTCCATTTTCCATCAATATGTATGTGAGGTGGTGGGCTCAATATTGCTGCCTCCCCACTAATTTGTGTACTAGTTTTATTGAAACCAATATTGATCGATTCTTCATAAAATATAGTATGATATACAATAGCAGAAACAGCTATTAAGGACACAGACATCCTTAAAGTTCAGAAATGCTTAATTTTACTTAAGTTTTAGTAAAATGTTAATCAAAGTTTTAGAAAAACATACAATTGATTGTTAATGTAAGCGATAAATGAAAATTAATTGCGTTTACTTCAAAATTTGGTAAATAATACATTTTCCAACGAAATACGGCTAAGGGCCCCTGAAATTGATTGTAATACTTTTCTTATTTTTATTACCATAAATGTTTTATGAAGGCCAAATTAGAAGCTGCAAACTTGCAATGTCAAGGTATTTCCCTAGTATTTTGATCAGTGTAACTTAAGTTTTGAGTTGAGCATAAGTTTAAATCTTTTAAGAAAGAAACTTAATTTTGTAACACGCAATATTGCTATGTTTCGATTAGCCTGAAAAGATTAAATAAAAGCCTATTGCATGTTGCACTGTTGTGGCCTGTTTAGCATACATGAATGTAAATAAATACCCTTCGTCGCATATATACCTACTTATTTTTTGTAGCTTTCACGCTAAGGTCATGTTACGATGCAATTTCTTATTTCAGTTTTTACACGTAAATGAAAATGCTAAACTAAGATTTAAATACTGAACACATTAATTTAATTTAAGTACTACTTACTGATTAAAGAAGAAATGATTTTTTTATATTATTTTATGAATTCACAGAGGTAAGAATTTCAATTTTGGTTCCAGGATAATGAAGCTAATGACGCAAATCACCAGAAGATACGTAATGAAATGAAAACTATACGAGTGTAGTAGCGAAGACTGTTAGGTAATTTCATAGCTTACTAAAAAACATATTTATTTACAGAACTTTATTTTTTTGTCAATTGAAATCTGTAAGGTGTGTCTTCATACGATCGCTATCCTGTTCCTTTTCACTTTCATCTGACGCAATCAATAGAGAATGCAATAGTGCATGCCCTATCTTTAAAAAAAACGTCAAAGTATGCCAGAAAGTTAAACGTGAAAGCGCACGGTTTGGATTTGGAGGCGATCAATATTGCATGCGTTTGACGCAAGTTGACTTGAAAGTTGAAAGGGAAAGCGCACGGTTTGGAAGCAATATTGCATGTGTCTGGCGCAAGTTGAAGGGTCTCTGTGAAGACAGACCATAGAGATGTAAAAGAAAAATCTTTAGAAAAAACATAGGAAAATCAATTAGATTTGCCTACTGTATGCAATTTAGTACATACCTAATAAATAACCAACCAATAGTTGATTATATATTCGCAGATTTAATTGGGAATGTAGGCAAAATATCCAGTATCTAAGTGCCCCAGGTTCACTCCTTGTAAAGGAAACGTTCCGACAGGCACGCGATGCCTGCCATTGTTTTTCGACTAGCAAAACATTGTTTACAAAACACTTTCGTCCGGGCAGCAGGCTTGCTGTATTTTGTTTTTCAGCAAAGAATTGTTTTTTTTTCTCTTTACATAATTCAACAGCAGTGTAGGGTAGGTCTAGGTAACCAATTACTCACATAACTTTGACAACAATTTTTATTGAAACACTTGAATGAAAGCTTAGGTTTGGGTGCAGATGAGCGTAAGTGTATGGAAATATAAATATTAAAATGCGTATAAGAGGGCAAATTAAAGCTTAACTACTAAATAGTATAAAAAGACAATAGTCTTAACATACTATTACTATCAACTCTAAAAAAACCGAAGTAATAATATTTACGTTTAGGAGGGCTGTAATGAGCGTAGAAGCCATTTCTCTTTACCGTTCTATCTGCAAGCCACTTTTTTATGCTCTCCATCGAAGACCACTGCAGGCTGTTACATCGTGCACCTTTGATACAAAATTGTGTTAATACAATAGCAGAATATCTGTAACTTTTAAAGTTTTCATACATACATCAGCATTCTTAAAATCCACTTAGAACTATATACTTGTTTTATTAAGGTCAAAAGTAAAGAACTACATCTAGTTACTTATAATTTATTTAGTTCTAGTTATCTATTTATTTAGTCCGAGAATTTAATTGATTAAGGCAACGTCAGACCCGGGGCGGGAACCAGCCACTCTACCAGTTATAGAGGTTGTCGTAGCATAGATTATCTATTGAATATCGATTATTTTATTTTATTTTCATGTATATTTTTCGATACTTAACTATCTTATTTTCATACTCTTAGATGAAAAAAGGATATAGATTATTAAAGCTTACTCTGATTGAGATACTCGTAACTGGATGTAGTATAGGAAAAGCCGCGATAACCTTCATCCGATCCTAGTAAAGTTGTTTTTATCTCACGAATGTGAAATTGCTTTAGTGTGCGTAACATGAGAGCGTGCAGACCACTGACCTCCATTAAACTAGTGGCTCCGTGAGCTTGTAGACCTCGCATTAAAAAGTAGCTAGCTAACACAGAATGGATACCTATAACTTTTTTCAACTAATAAGTATCTAAGTATACTGTGCAAATAATATACACAGTCCTAGGTTCTGTCACAAAGTCATATCACAACCTTATTTATTTTCGAGTATTGGCCATAAATGTTTTGATTGGTGAACTTTAAGTCTTCTAAAAATAAAAAACAAAATTTACTTTGCACTGCTAACAAAAAGTTTCGAAAAACTGGCCCGACTGAAAAATCACTACATACATAGTAATAAAACAAAGTCGCTTTCTCTGTCCCTATATCCCTATGTATGCTCAAATCTTTAAAACTACGCAACGGACTTTGATGCGGATTTTTTTTAGTATATAGAGTGATTCAAGAGAAAGGTTTTTATGTATAATACATGGTGTCAAATTCCACACTACATATAAGTGCGCCTATATTATAATTATCAAACCTGTTCATAAAATTTCACGAGAATTGGTTGAGAAATGCGACCTGTAGAGGAGAACAGCCAGAGCCGGAAAACCGGACTAAAATATGTTTTTTCTACATAACTCCACCATTTTAAAAAAAATCGAAAAACTAGCTTGACAAAAAAATTATATCTAATTTTCGAACCTACTTACAAAATTTCCCGAGAATCGGTTGAGAAATACGACCAGGGGCCGTATTATGACCTCTTATTTCCTGGCAGTTTTCTGACTGGCTCTCAATCTATCTCTTTTAATTGCTATACAGCGAGAAAGAGATGTAACTATAGCAATTCATAAACCTGGCAAGTTTTAAGAGGTTGTAATACCCCCCCTGTAGAGGAGAAGAAACAGCGCCGGAAAACCGGACTGAGAAATGTTTTTTACATATCTCCGCCATTTTGAAAAACTGGATCGACAAAAAATTCTATGTAATTTTCGAACCTGCTCACAAAATTTCACGAGAATCGGTTGAGAAATGCGAGCTGTAGAGCAAACGGACAGCAGACAAACGGACAAACGGACAGCGGATACAAACGGACAGCCGCCGGCCGCCCGGAAGGACATAGGAAAGAATTTTTGTCCAAACTAAAGCAGAGACATGAAATGACAGCAATTTTTTATGCCGATTTGAAAATCGCCATATATATCTATAGTAATAGAAATAATAAGTTCCAAGTTCACTCACTAGGTACTGCCATAGTAGAATCTCTGCTCTCAGCGCCAATATGGCAATTTTCAAATTAGATCAAACGATTGGTGACGTTCGCCTGTCCAGCGTACATACTTATATAATGGAGGTCAGTGGTGCAGACAAAATGCATGTGCACGCCTAACAACATTCATATAGCCGACCCGCACTCGTGAGATAAAACATCAGACCCCCTAGCCAAAGTAACATTTGCAAACCTTCGTTATCGCTTCGCTTTCGAAACATGTATGGGATTGACATAAGGTTTCGTTAACTATCGAATTTTAAAACGTCAAATCCATACATATTTCGGAGCGAAGCGATAGCGAAGCGATAGCGAAGCGATAGCGAAAATTTGTAAATGTGACATTGGCTACATACAGGCTCTGTACACTAAAGTGGTTTTCAACACACTTGCTCGTAAAGTGAGCCCTAATACATCGCTTTTAGGGCCATAAACCGAACTATAACAAACGCGTGCAATAATATATAAAACACTAGTTGGTTATAGAATTATCCCTACAAAGTTAAATAGGTCCCCTAACTGCAAGTTCCCTGCGTGTAAACAGAGCATTTTCAATTTAACCGGGTAATACAGTTATTTTTTAGTAACAACAAAGAGGTTTTATGCCGCTAAAAATTCATTTGCATTTTTGGAATAAATAAATGTGTAGGTCCTTAATTAAGTCAAACAAATATTTATTATTATCAAATTATTTCTTATTTACAATATTTTGTTCAAACATATTAAAATATTAGCATTTTATCACCTAAATTTATAATTTTGAAGTAGGCTGTATGCTCACTAATCCCTTTGTTCGCAAAATATTCTTGCATTGGGCGTGTGAAAAAAACAAAAAAAACCTGCGTGCCTTTTCTCATCATGATTATCATTTTGTTTTTGTCGTATTTGTTGCTGTGTGGTAAATTACTTTGTTTTTTCCTCGCAAATGTGTTGAAAAACGTCGTATGAAACTCGTGAGCTCTTACTTATTGCACACTCGGCTGAGTTACGCCCTCGCCTGCGGCTCGGGCTGCAACCCACAGCCTTGTGTGCAATAAGTAACCTAAGCTAACTTGTATCATAATGTACTATTACACGTTACTTATTTTGATTGCACAGTATTGAGATTGACAATCAGTCATAGTTCGCTCGAAAAGTTGAGCGTGGTCCTTAAAGGAAATTAATTTGAGCCATGCACTACGACCGAGTGGCGGACTCATTAAATATTTACGAGGGAGTTCGACTAACTCCGTGGCTTGTTGGCCTCGTTAATAGAAGTAGCTATTTTGTTTCTTCTGTATTAATCCAGGTCTCAATTGGAGATTGGAGGTTCGAAGGTTGTCAACTCTAACTATTCTTACTTCTGCGTTTAATAATAGATACCTAATTAAACTGATCGATTCAAGTATTTAATAAAAAGTATGAAATGGATCAGTAGCGACTTTCCGGAAACTGAAAATAGATAGCTTTTATGGAATAGAAGCAATAAAATATTATTTTTCTGTAGTAAATTATTGTTATTAGTATATATAAGACGACTTACCAATTTAAATCTAAAATTCACAAGTTTTTTTAACGTTTTGCACTTCTGTGTTAACAATATTTTTTTTTTAAATAAGCGGATGCTGCTTTTGAAGTGTTGTAGTGTCTTGCAAGGTTGCAGTTTGCAAACAGACTAGCAATTTGCTTGGTGGGAATGCCTTTAATGACAACACATGAGTACAGACACCTGCGAAAACACATGAGACGCTATTTCTTAACAAAACGTACACCCGTACGAAGAAGTGCTACCTGGAAACAGTTGCACGATGCACATTAATTTGTTTTAGGTTTTTATTGCATTTTTTACCAGGAGACAAACAAAGTAGAATACACTATTGCAATAATAACGTTCTCTCTGTAACTAAAGAGTGAAGGAAGAATGAAATAATGTTTTTCTAACATTGAAAATAGTTATCAGATGCAAATCGTCTGAGAAGTATTTTTGGTCATATCTCCGAGGAGTTTGGGAGGATCGAGATAGGAATACTACTTACTTACCAAAAGTTGAGGAATTTATCGAGACACGTGTGAACGTTTGAATTTTGAAAATCTACTTGTAACTTTTTTGCAATATTGCAAAATTCGGGTTTTTTCGAATAAGAATAAGAATATCTTTTTTTGCTAAAAGATATCTAGATAATAATATCTTTATTTGGGGGGTTACACATTGTCAGGGGTACAGAGATGGACATAGGGTACTTTTTATCCCGAAAAAATGTTTAGTTCCCTAGGGATAGCAATAAAACTTTTCACGCAGACGAAGTCGCGGGCGGCCGCTAGTTGTATATATTTCGGAAAAAAACCGACTTAAGAAAAAATGAAAAAAAAAGTCTTAGGGTATTAGTTTAGCTACAAAATGGCGAAAAAAATTTTGAAAATCGGTTAATAATTGTGACCTGAAGGTGGTCCCTTTAGATTTGAAATTGTAGAAAAACGAGTGTTTCCGTACATAAAAAGTGATATAGCTTTTATGATTATTGACCGATTGTCATGGTATTAATGTTAAAAGATGCAGAAGCAGACGAGAAGTGTATTCGTTGGAATTTTGAAAATCGGTTAAGTAATGATATTTCGGCCCCGTCGAGACAGTCGCGGGCGCTTTTCTATGAAGCATTGGCTTAGCTCAATGTCTTCCGCACTTTAACGGTGTAGCATCCGTTAATAATGCAGATTTACTAAGTAAAGTGCGGATATCTACTAGGTACTTTAACAAAAATTTCGCACGTAGTTAATTCGCACATTAACGTATTCCGTAATTTAGCGGTAAAATCATTACCTAGGTATTGTACACAATACCGGATTATACACATTGCCAGTAACAGATACTTACCATTGAATCAGAGCATTCAGAGCAATGTATGCAATGTCCAATAAGCCGAATTTATTTAATATAATGAGGTGGGTAAGTAAGTAAGTAGGTAGGTGTTAATTAGTAACGCAACAAAAACGAATTCAGTGAAAAAATGCATTTGATAAAATTAAACAAACTCTTAGTGACGGAACGGAAAATCCTACGTAAGATTCTAGGCCCAACCAAGGGAGAGAATGGGGAGTGGAGACAAAGATATAATCAGGAGATAGAAGACCTAGTGTCCGAACCGAACATCATCGGGGAAATAAAAACCGCCCGCCTTCGCTGGCTAGGACATGTAGAAAG
Source organism: Agriphila geniculea (assembly GCA_943789525.1). Classification (NCBI taxonomy): domain Eukaryota; kingdom Metazoa; phylum Arthropoda; class Insecta; order Lepidoptera; family Crambidae; genus Agriphila; species Agriphila geniculea. The sequence goes on from OX038879.1 coordinate 17,570,752, forward strand.
AATGGGAGAGGTTCGAGCTGTAAAGAGAGCATACCTTGGTCAACTTTCCGGGCGTCGCCCGGTGGGCCGGCCGAGATATCGCTGGAAGGACGAAGTCGCCAAAGATCTCAAAGAGCTGGATGTGCCCGACTGGTCAGATCTGGCAAAAGACAGGAAAGGATGGCGCGCTTTGATGTCGGAGGCCAAGATCCACTTCGGGTCGCTGAGCCAGCGAAGTAAGTAAGTAAGGCAGAGACTTTCCACACCGGTTGTTCCTGAGTCAGCAATATTTTTTAAATTAAAACTGTACAGATACAAAGGCTTCGACATCATTATTAATGATCCTGCGATGCGGCATCGACTTATGTGGCACCATTAACTAAAATAGTTACTTAATGGGTTCACAATTTTCTTATTAACTATAACCTTGTTTTTTATTGAGGTTGAATTCCTGCGTCATATATCTGGAAAAGGAGACGTAGAAACATTGAATTATTTTTCTTCAAGTATTAAGAACTTGGTTCCACCACCAGCCCTACAATTTTTTTTATAACATATTTGCTCGTAAAGGGTCTCTTATTACACCAATTTCAATATCGTATTGTATCTCATTACGAACTTGTGCGGTAATGTAAAGTAAAACGCACGGTTTCATTGATAAACCGTGCGTTTTACTTTACATTACCGCACGGTTTATCAAGATGCTTCGTCTAAAACGAACGGTACTTTTTTAAATCTTAGCAAAGAGTTTTTATGTCAGAAAAGAGGTCAACATTTTATGAATAAATTTAACTTTGGGTGAGAAAATATAATAAATAAACATTTAATTATTTAATTTAATTAATTTTGACAATAAATTACAATTATTTATCTGTAACAAAAACACAAAAATATTAATTTACTTTATTAGTAATACTGGCTGTTTTTTTATGCCTTTGCCTTAAAAAAAGCGCTGATAAGCGCGCGCATAGCTAATTTAAACAAGTAAAAATTATTCCACGCGCTTTTTTTGCTTTATTGTTTTTTTATTTGAAAATGTCGTCAAGTAGTGATGAATTTATTAATTCGACACCGGCAGAAGTCTCAGAGGCAGCGAAAAAGGCTACTCTAAGCCTCTTGCCCGAAAAATTTACCGATAGATACTTACAAGCGTATCAAAATTTCATCATAATATGGAAGACAAGCAAAGGTGCAAAGTCCGAGTTTTATTTATTTTCTCGCAAATATGTTATAAAACGTCGTATGACATACGTGCGCTTTGATAATTACCGCTTATATCATAATGTACTATTACAACCTATGTTTTACCTAATGTGAACTAAGCTAATAATAATAATGGACAGTTTTCGTTGCAACAATTTTTGTACACGTGTTAATTACATGACTATCCTGCCAAAAACGAACTAAAAAGTTAAACAACAAGTGTCATTGCAGTCGGGGGACTTTATTATGGAACAAATTTTTACCGACTTCAAAAGGAGGGAGGTACTCAATTCAACCCGTTTTTTTTTTTGTATTTTGTATGTACACCGATTACTCGAAGACGGCTGGACGGATTGAAATGATTCAAACGTTATTACATTAGGTAAACTCCCCAGTAAAATTTTGAAAAAAGCACGAAAATAGTATGATTTTGTGTGAATTACCTCGATGATCAGTCGTATAAACTTCTTTGTTTATGAACTGAATAAGATAATTATTTTTTTGTTGGAAAAGGGATATCTTAAGTGTAGTTCTTTAACCGACTTAAAAAAGGAGGTTCTCAGTTTGACCCGCATGTATGTATGTTTCTCCGCGATTAACTCACGTTTGGCTGAGCCTATTTTAATTTCTAACTAAATAATATACCTACACTACCTAATACAAAAGGTACCTACACTAAAAATAAAAAATTGATTAAAAAAAACAAAAAACCGACTTCAAAAAACCTACCTCTAAAAAGCAAGAAATAATATTCGTAATAACAAAACACGTCTATTGAAGTCGGGTGGGGCTTTTAGAATAAAAAAGGGATTTGTACTCCAGCCCCACCCGACTTCAATAGACGTGTTTTATTATTACGAATATTATTTCTTGCTTTTTAGAGGTAGGTTTTTTGAAGTCGGTTTTTTGTTTTTTTTTTTTTATCAAAGAGGTCCCCCGACTGCAATGACACTTGTTGTTTAACTTTTTATTTCGTTTTTGGCAGGGTAGTAGAATTTATTTTTAATACTTATTTTTTAAATTTATTTATTTTTATTTCACACATTTCTGTGACATATTATATAGTTTTGGAATGTGCTCATCAAGGCCTTTCATTTGATAGATCATTTATAATATTAGTCCTTACTAATATATATAGCTCTTGTATAAAAAATTGCAAGTGTTTCCAGTTTGCTGACGACACCTGTCTCATATCGGCGGATAGAGATCCGAAAAAGGCTCTTAATCAACTGCAAAGTGATTTTAATGCCATAACCAAATGGTGTCATGATTCTGGATTAGTTATAAACTCAAATAAAACGAAACTACTACGTATAACATCCCCTTATATTCGAACAGCACCTATTGAACATCTAATAGCTCATCACAATTCCTGTCCCCGCGTATCTTGTGAGTCTGGTGTCAGTTCCTGTAGCTGCCCAGTTATAGAAAACGTGGAATCTCATACATACCTAGGTTTAAAAATCGATAAGAAATTCCACTGGAGCCTCCACATTTCTCATGTCTGCAATAAACTTAGACAGTTTCTTGCAAACATGATAATACTAAATGCACGAATCCCGTTTAAAGCTAAAGTTATGTTATATAACGCACTTGCGGGCTCGTATATCCGATATGGATTGAGCAGCTACGGACGAACTTACAAAACATACACTAACCTAATTTACAATCTCCAATTAAAAATAATTAAAACAATAGTGAGTAAAAACATTAAAAAACAATATTCTACCGATGAAACAAAATTATTTAAAATTTGTAAAGTATTGCCGATCCATTTCCAATTTAAAAACAATATTTTAAACGAGAACTTCTTTAATAATAACTTTAAAAAAATGAATCACCCTGCATTCACTCGTGGAATCGCACAAAAAAAACTTGTCACGATTACGGCGAATAATGTGTACGGTAGAAGAACTACCGCTTACTTAGTACCGCGGTTGATTAATCAACTACCTGCGGATTTCGTTGAAAGTTTAACAGAATTCAACTTAAAGGCTAAAGTGAAGAAATTTTTATTCGAGACCTTGGAATGCACCTAGTTTGCTCTTTGTTATTGAAGTATTAAATAATTATTGCCTAATTTTTCAGTTTAAGTACCTACCTATAAATTAATTTATCTCATTTTTCTTTATATGTAAACTATATTTAACCCCAACGCGAGCATTCAACAGCGTTGTTATAAACCTCTGTGGATTTCTTTACGCTGTTAATAACAATGAATGTAATGTTTTTTTATACTATAATAAATGAAAAAAAATATATAATTTGTTTGTTTATTTGTTTGTTTGTTTGTTACGCCTTCACGTCTTAACTACTGAACCGATCATCATGAAATTTTGCATACACGTTGTCAGGGGTACAGAGAAGGACATAGGGTACCTTTCATCAAGAAAAAAAGTATTGTTCCCGAGGGAGAGCAAAAAACCTTTCCACGCAGACGAAGTCGCGGGCGGCCGCTAGTATTGTAATAATAGAAGTTTTTTTTTTTTACATTTGAAAATGGCTACGTACAGTCGCCATATTAGTTTTCTAGTTTTTCTAAAAAAATATAGCTAGTGTCACTCGGGATGCTATAAGGATTCTAACGATACTCCACTTATTCAAATCAGTTCAGGCATTTAGAAGTTATGGTGGAACAAAGAAACTCACATACCCACATACATGAACCTTGAACACATTATACACTCTTTTTGCTTTGGGCAGTCGTGTAAAAAAGAGGGGTTTTCTTATTCTTTTTACAGAGGTTTTCATATTTGTGCTTCTAAACCATTTTGTTATTTAGGCTGTCCTGGCGTTCTGTACCCCTAGCAAGAACGTCTATCAAAAAACGCGCGTAAAAGTAGGTACTCGATAGAGTAAATTATATCTATTGAAACATTTCACTTTTCGGTGGTAGATGTCCCATCCCATACCAAATTACTCTATCGATTTTTTACGAATGTTTTTTTCTCGGATAGATATTCGTGTTACGGGTTTTGACAACTTTTCAGCCATGGTCAATTACAAAACTTACCGCATTATTTTAGTTAATTTATTTTTTAAGTATCTATAATTATTAGCGATACACCTACTTACCTACATTGTTCTTAATTTTAAATAAAGACCAAAGGGAACTGTCCTTTGCTCTTGAGGATAAGTATAGTAATAGGTAGGTACGTAGTCCTTAAATTCCTAACCATTAGGTCACCAAATAGGATCAAGGACTGCAACCGCTTACCATTAAAGGGGTTTTGATTGGGTATTTCATAGACTTGTTTTCAAAAACCCTATCAATACGGTAACCCTATCAATACGGTAACCCTATCGAAAGGGTAACCCAAGTAAGGACTTACCGAATACGAAAACCCTATCGGGGAAACCCCATGAAGGCTTTATGAAGGGGTTTTAAAACGTGTTCAAGCAATTTATACCTAGTTCCACCGACCAAAGGACCGGAACCGCTTACCGTTAAAGGGGTTTTCATTGGGTATTTCATGAACCGCTAACCGTTAAAAGGGTTTTGATTGGGTATTTCACAGACTTATTTCCAAAAACCCTATCAATACGGTAAGCATGACGTCGACTAATCCAACGAAAGAGAAACCCTATCATTTGGTAAGCTTTTTAATAGGGTTTCCCTATCAATTGGGTTAACCAAAAAAAGGGGTTTTCCGGTCCCTGAATAGGATTAATTAAATGAGGTTTAAGTATGTAGAAGTTAATTACAAAATTAACAATAACTATCTTATGGTGTTATATTATAACAGAATAAGTACTACTAGTTAACAGTCCCCCTACTCAAATGGCCATTCTACTAAAATTAACGCTAATATAATATTATTAAGCCCGCCGGTAACGATCAATTGCGATTGTCAATTTTTTCGTCAATGCCATTGTTGGAGCAATTGACAATCGCTTCAATTGCACGCGTAAACGATCAATTTTAGCATCAATGAGCGTCAATGACGTAAAAATTGTCAATCGCAATTGATCGTTACCGGTGGGCTTTACAATGTATGAGAATGACATAAGCTAACGCTTAGCTCCTGTCAATCCCATACATTGTCATTCTATTCTACTAACGCTTAGCTCCTGTCAATCTCATACATTGTCATTCTATTCTACTAACGCTTCGCTCCTGTCAATCCCATACATTGTCATTCTATTCTACTAGCGTTAATTTCAGTAGAATGGTCATTTGAGTAGGCCCTCTAGTAGGTATTGCAATCATTGTATGAACTGCAGAATGGACAGTTGAAATTATTAATTCGTTTATCAAGATTCTTGTTCAGTCTTCATTATAATTAACAGCTCGAAAAATGAAACGGCATTTTGTTGTAAAACTAAGTATATTTTTTAAAACTTTGGCTATTTAATTAATTAAAATCGGTCGATCAAGTTGTAAAAATATGTGTATTATAACATTTATAACTGTCATAGTAATAGTTTAAGAGATTAGCGTGAGCTGTCCGAGAGCGTTATGTTTACATTGAAGCCGATGTCTTTCTTCGTGTTGGTTTTAGAATTTTTCTCAACTGCTCGGCGAGGTGCAGTGTCCACTGGAATTAAGAAACAAATAGTTATTTATGCAACTGTATTATAATGAGGGGTATTAAAACACGAATGTGGGTTTATCACACGAGGCGAAGATTATGTACAGTTGCATACAAGACTTTATCTACACCCATGATATGTATCCTCTATAAAGGGTTTTGACTTTCCTCCTCTTCCTCGTCATAATATCATCCGAATGGGTGTTATAATGATGTACTGAATTTTATAATGTAGGTAACTCGTCGCGGGGAGGAGCGCGAGTAGGGTTGCCAATTTTTTTTGGATCAAATATAGTAGTTTCAAGATTTTTAGTGTAAAAATATAGTAGATGGCGAAAAAGTCCAAAAAAATATAGTAGGTTGCCGTTTTGTATGGAGGATTTTAAAAAAGTTGCAGTTTTCATACTTAAGTAAGTACTAACTATTTCATAATTTATTCAACAACCATAAAGACAAGTGTTTAGTCACAAAAAAATATTATGTAATTACATAATTATGTGCATTTAAGTAATATTTTTAATTGCTTTTGTTTCATTTTTTCATTTGAAAAAATATAGTAGTTTAGCCTACTATATATTTTTTCAAAAAATATAGAAGGCGAGCCTTCAATATAGTAGGATACTATATTGTATAGTAGGGTTGGCAACCCTAAGCGCGAGCGAGCGCGACATCCTCTCGCTCGGATATTGTAATGTTGGCAGTAAGCTTACCATTTCAGAACCCTTTATAGAAGATTTAAAGCATGGGTGTATAAATATTTAATCGTACTAGCTTCCGCCCGCGACTTCAACCGCGTGGATATTCGGTAAATCCCTAAGGAACCTTTGACCGACATAAAAAGTATCGTATGTTTTCATTCAGGCTATTACAAACTGCGTGTCTTGTTGAGGTTCCTGCAGTGGGGTGACTCCACTCTTGATTATAAGCAACTTTTCCATCAGCTGTTCCTTAATTTTTTTTTGCCATATCAGAGTTGGCCCCGTAGTAAAAGTTGCTTGTAATCATGAGTGGAACCACCCCACTTCGGGAACCAAACGATTAAACCAACCAACCAACTGAAAAAAGTAGTATTGTTCCCGAGGGATAGCAAAATAACTTTCTTTGCAAACGAAGTCGCGGGCGGTTGCTAGTAATATTATAAATGCGAAGCTTTGTTTGTTTGTTTGTTACGCCTTCACGTCTTAACTACTGAACCGATCATCATGAAATTTTACATACACGTTTTCAGGTACAGACAGTGAAGGACATAGGGTTCGCTAAATCCTGAAAAAAGTAGTATTGTTCTTGAGGGGAGGGATAGCAAAAAAACTTTCCACGCAGACGAAAGTCGCGGGCGGCCGCTAGTTCTTACTATCCTTACTAATATTATAAATGCGAAAGTCCGTTTGTTTGTTTGTTTGTTTGTTTGTTACGCCTTCACGTCTTAACTATTGAACCGATCATCATGAAATGTTGCATACACGTTGTCAGGGTTACAGAGAAGGATATAGGGTACCCTTTTCCCGAAAAAAGGATTGTTCCCGAGGGATTTTCCACGCAGACGAAGTCGCGGGCGACCGCTAGTAAAGTGAATAAAACAAAAAAAAATATTCCAATCGGTTAGTCAGTCAATAAGGTCAGTGCGCGTCCTTATGCGCTCGGGAGTGGACGCACGCATCGGCGCGTACGCACGCATACCGTGTTCCGCAATGTCAACTACATTGAAGTGTTCATCATGTAATGTCGTAATTTGTGAACTTCTTGCTTTCATCCAAAATAAGCAAGATATTATGGATGAAAAATCTCTGGTTACTCTGTGTATATCGAGCTTTTCGAGCGAAGATATTGACAATGCCAAGACTTTGTTATTTACCGCTGTATCTCAGCGTAAAGTAGCAAGAAAAAAGGCTATGAAATCCTATAAGGATCTATACGACGTTATTGCAGTTTTTAAGGAGAACGATCCAGATGATTTGCCGGTTTTTGTGGCTAAAGAATTGCAGAAGCTACCGCCATTAACTTTCGACCATATAGATGCATCGAGATTGTTAAAAGATTTGCTCGTGCTTAAAAGTGAAGTGCAGAAAATAAAGGACACTCATGCAACGCAACAACAATTGCAGGAAATTAAAGCTGAAATGTTGAACATAAAACATAGTTCTGAGCAAGATTATTTCGTTACTCAGAAAAGAGGCGGTGGTTGTGAAAACAGTTTTTGTCTTGATAGCGGGCCGCTTGGGCTGCAACACACGACACCACCACAACAGAATGAGTCTGCTGATGATCTACAATCTTGTTTCCACTCGCCGCATTCAGACATAGTGACGCGATTATTACCGACGAATGACAATACTAGAACGGCGGCACCGGTGATTTATAATAACATCAAATCTACTACTACTACCAGTGTGGAAAATAAAGTACAGTCATCTACCCCGTTCCTGAGAAAATCTTCAACTTTAGCTGACATAGTGACTGGAGGAAAGGAATGTCAGTCGAAAAATAAGCCGCCACCGCCAGAAGAGTGGAACATTGTTGAACGTAAACGGGCTAGGAAGCGTTACGTTAGTACTCAGGGCAAAGCCACTACTGATCCGTCGGTGAAGTTTAAAGCCGCGGATATAAAAATCCCCTTGTTTATAAATAATGTACACAAAGATGTGACAGAGAATGATATCACTGAATATATTTGTAGTAAAACACAGATTAACGTGAACCTGCGAAAAGTTAATTCTAAAGAACAAAAACAATATTGTGCCTACATTGTTTACGTGCCTAAAAATAACCTATCTTTGTTTTTGAATGATTCTTTCTGGCCAGAAGGTGTGACATTTCGCCGTTTTGTTAGTAATTTTCGAAATAATCGTAAAAAACATACGAGTGAGAAAACTAGTGATCTAACGTAGTTTTATGATTATGTAAACTAATATTAAGTACCTATGGACAAGATATGTCTGAAATAAACGATTTTTATTTTATTTTATTTTTTATTTTTATTAAGCCGTTTTTGAGTTTTAGCTTGACTAACGACAGCAATTCATTTATGTACTTACTAGCGGTTGCCCGCGATATCGTCTGCATGGAAAGTTTTTTGCTATCCCTCGGGAACAATACTTTTTTCGGGATGAAAGGAAGATTAAAATACCCTATGTCCTTTTCTGTACCCCTGCCAACGAGCATGTAAAATTGCATGGTGATCAGACCCCGAATTACGAAGTCTGTTGCTAACAATTTTCGAATGAAATCGATTGAGAGCGCAGTCACATTGCCGCTTTTAGTAAGATAGTTCTCACATTGGTTCTTAACTAAATCAGCAATGTAACTGCGATTTATGTCAGAGTTGATTGCAACAAAGTTACATAATTACCCCCCGGTTCAGTAGTTAAGACGTGAAGGCGTAACAAACAAACAAAAAAATAAACAGACTTTCGCATTTATAATATTAGTAAAGATGGAAGTCTGAAGATAAAATGACCGATGCGCGTGCCCTATTAAAATATTAAAGATTTCAACATACAGATACGACCAAAATAGGTATTCATTGGGTGGTGGTTTAGAATAAATTCAGTTAAACATACAAATATTAATCTAAGCACCTAAATGTGAGTAAAATATGTATATGTAACATACCTTTATTTAGTTGTACTTTCAAAATGCGATGATAAAGTTCATTAAATTTCTTCTGCCGCTTTACATTGGATGGTGTGCGGACAACTAAAGTTGGCAAGAGAATGTAATGTTCTAAGTCTGGACTTTCTTTAGGCTGAGATTTGCGACGAGACGAGTCCTTCTTTACAACCAGACGAGGGGTTTTCACTGTAGGCCTAGGGGTGGAACTACTGCTGCTGGTAAAGTATTTAATTTTTCCTTTGCGATGACATCCTGGGATTTGTTCATTTATGTTTCTATCTTTATTTATATGATTGGACGTATGATAACAACACGTCGGTGATCGCGCTGCATAACTTGGTCCAGGAGTGTTCTCATCTGGCTCGTACCGTCGACTTCTTTGCACTTCTTGGAACGTAAAGTGATCATGACTTTGTGGGATTCTACGCGAATTGCGAGTTTCACGTCGCTTTTCCGCTAACATAGCACTCAAACCATTCTGGTCATAAGGATTTTCTTTCTCTTCATTAACGTTCCTGTTTTTATGACTTGCCACAATAATGTCACCAGTCTTACCTACTGGCCTGCAGCTTTCGTGACGATGGTTCAATTTCACAATCCTATAATGGCGCCGTCTCCTTCTTTCGACATGAGCTACTCTCTCTCTCAGCAAGTTGTCAATCAAACGTTGCAATTCACACCGAGTGCTACATCTATCGCGATGTGTTGATCTGCGACATAATCGAGTATTTGGCCAATGTGTGCGACATACATCCTCATAAATGATGTCACTCAAAACAGCTTCTCGAGATGGTGTCAATTTTATACCGTCGTCGCGTGGCGCAAATTCTCCCTGAGCTAAATAATGAATCGTGTCCATTAATCTATAATCTCGTACTGGATTTAATTTGTGGCGTATTTTGTGTACTCTTTCAGCAGCCACTCTAGGAATATCGTCTCGCTTACAAGGTACAGATGCGCATTGTCGCCTTCCACGAGCTGTGATACCATCATAGGTAGTAAAATCGCGACCATATTGCTCGGAATTATGTTCCTTTTCCAAAGTTGTAGCTTTGCTGGGGGATAATGGAGCGGCTTGGTGGGTATATCTTTGAAAAGCTGAAGTTTCAGGAACATGACTGTACTGTTCTATATAGCTACACCCAGGCCGTGCCCTTCCAGAAGCTCTCATAATGTTATGTTTTGAATCTTCATCTGACGGAGACAAAGGTAGATTAGAGTTCAATGAACGAAATACCATCGCTTGTTTCATAAGTTTAAGTTCTAGATGATCAATTCTTTTATTTATTTTACTGATTGTATCAGCAGAAACTGTCACCTCGGTTGAAGAATCGGTACACACGAAAGTGCCAATATCTACTTTTTTAGAATCGGCTTTAGAACTGTCAGGTTTTACTTCATTTCGTGGAAGTTTCATGTTGAGTTGTGGTTGAGTGTAAATATAGCATTTTTCTGGGGACCTCCTTCTAGTATAGTACAAATTTTGTAGTGGAACTTCAACTCGTGAACATTTTGAGATGGTTGTGGATGATTCTACCTGATCAGTTAGTGATGACTCGTTTGTAAAATCTATTTCACTTTGCGGTCTGCCACGATTAACAAAATTTACTTCGTTTGGACCATCCTCGGAAAAACCTGGAATATTTTTTTTAAATTATTTTATAATATTAGGTACTTTTAAATTCAATTCAATGTAGATACTCACTTGTGGTAAAAGAAGAGTGGTCCCCAATGCCGAGGTGAGAACCTGACTTTTGAGGACCCTGCAAAGCAAGTGCTTAGTTAATATTTGTTCAAACTCGCACGATCACAGACTAAGACTATGGGCTGTACTTATAGTCCATTCATTATATCAGCCGCACGACACCCACTGCGGGTTATAAGCCTTCCCCAAGGGTATTCATTTTGAGGAGAGGGATTTGCCATAATTGCCACGCTTGGCAGGCGTGTTGGCGATCGCAGCCGCTGATACCCGTCTCCTGATAGCTGTATTCCCTTAGTCGCATTTTACGATGAGAGGGGTAGTGCTATTCTAGGCTGGCACATACCTACACGGTACAGTATAATCCATTACCTTTTTGCAATTAAACCGGTTTTTTTCAGCAATGTAAATGGTTTTGATTGGAAGAGTACGAGGTTTTATAGTAACTAGAACTTTCTGCGAAGTTTGGCGGCAAGTTGTGTTCCTCGGTGATATTTCTAGGTCTAGAACAAAAAAAACAAAGACAGAGTAGGTAGGTACTATGGGCAACAGCGTCGCTTAACCAGTTTGCAACAAAATTCGTCTGCGCGCGTATTGCCCCTGCTCGAACTAAACGTAGGTATGTGACAGCGGGCGCGGCGAGCAAGCGATTTTAACCTTAACAGTGGCTTAGCGACGCTGTTGCCCATGGTACACTTGTAGTATTTTTTTGTAAAATTTTTAGATTCTATTTTGTCGTTGAAAGATAGTAAGTACCTAAATGTGGTCGTTTCTGAGGTGTCTGTGAATATTTTAAAATGGTATCGTAGTCAACTTTACGCAAGAACTTTTCTTCTTTGATGGACATTAACTTCTTGGATGGAGTCTGTTTATTTTCCATCACCTTGCATTTTCTTTCTCCCGGGCATAGTTAAAATATTTACCCGCGTTGCCTTGGCGTTGACTACAAAATTTTGTAGAATAAACTATAAATTTAAATGAAAAGAAAGAATTTTACATTATTCTGACAATCGCAGAAAAGGCAAAAAGGCATAGAGGAAAGTAAAAAAGAATACAAAAAGGCCATGACAGTTGTTATTCTTCATTATGCTTTTACTTATGGTTTAGGCATGGTACAAGAATAATCTTCTTGGAATATACCTTGGCGCCAGGTCACTGACTAGAATTTTTTTTTTTTATTTAACTGGACTGGCTGTCTGTATGATTTGACAGCTAAGTTTTTGTGCCTATTTGAAACGCCACTAGCGTGCGTCTAAAGAACTAATTTTGACGTACAATATGAAAATGGTTGCTGTGATGGCAAGAAGCTTATACCCCCAATGGAGGTTGCACGGCTAGTGTCACGGCTTTTTGCCTTTTCTGCGATTGTCAGAATAATGTAAAATTCTTTCTTTTCATTTAAATTTATAGTTTATTCTACACAATTTTGTAGTCAATGCGGGTAAATATTTTTACTATGCCCGGGAGAAAGAAAATGCAAGGTGATGGAAAATAAACAGACTCCATCCAAGATGTTAATGTCCATCAAAGAAGAAAAATTCTTGCGTAAAGTTGACTACGATACCATTTTAAAATATTCACAGACACCTCAGAAACGACCACGTTTAGGTACTTACTATCTTTCAACGACAAAATAGAATCTGAAATATTTACAAAAAAATACTACAAGTGTACCATAGGCAACAGCGTCGCTTAGCCACTGCTAAGGTTAAAATCGCTTGCACGCCGCGCCCGCTGTCACATACCTATGTTTAGTTCGAGCTATGTTTAGTTCGAGCAGGGGCAATACGCGCGCAGACGAATTTTGTTGCAAACTGGTTAAACGACGCTGTTGCCCATAGTACCTACCTACTCCGTCTTTGTTTTTTTTTGTTCTAGACCTAGAAATATCAAATAGAGCTTCTTGCGCGATGGTCTCTCCAGACATCAAACTTTAGTACCATGTACCTCACGCTGTGCTCACGCTACGTCTTACAGCGCCAAAATGGCGAAAATCAAATAGGCACAAAAACAGTTTGACATAAGCCTGTCCAGTGTAAATATATGCAGGTCAGTGCGCCAGGTAGTACATATTCCGAGACAGAGGAAGTGATATGGATCTGCACAGGCACGTCATTTCCGCTGTCGGTATTAAAAATAACATTAATTCATCTTTGATTAAACTGTTCGTTTCACAATTAATGCATTATAATAATTTTGTAATGAGTGTGACAGAAAAAATTATTTGCTTGTTAAAGTTGCGCAACTGGATAGTGACGTATGACTATGCATCGCCCAGAATGGCAGACCTTGTTTTCTTGGACCATGGGTTTTCCGAATTCGTACCTAAATTTGAAATTTAAACTACATAAAGTTCAAAAACCTTCAGGTGTTCAAAAATTAGAAGGGTAGGTATCGTTGAAAATAGGCATTTACCTACACGTTGAAGAAGCCTTTATAGGCTGGCGTCCACTAGGCGCGCCGAGTCGAGCCGAATCTAATCGCAATAATTCGCCTCCATACATTTACTATGAAACTGCGTCCATTGGCTGGCGTCGATTCGGCGCGCTTCGGCTCTTCGTCAATGGTCGCAGTTTCATAGTTATATGGAGGCGAATTATTGCGATTCGATTCGGCTCGACTCGGCGCGCCTAGTGGACGCCAGCCTTAATGATATTAATTAATAATCATAAAAATAAAGTAGTGAAATATTATTTTTAGCGTAAATACTTTTTCGTTGAGTTTCCTTGCGAAACTAGAAGCGGATGAAAAACAAGAAAATAGTCTGTCAAAATTTACAAAGAGTGACGTTTCATCAATTAATAATTGTTAACGAATAAAAATACTTTGCCGTCTCTTTATTGACAAATTTAATAAGATTTCAAGAAAAAAATACGTATGGATGGTTGACTTTTAGAGGAGAATGTCGAAGCAAGAGGAGACCAGTGGTGAGGGTGCTCCGATGGTTGTGGAGCAGAAGGTGTCGAGTCAGCATAAGCTTTACCGGCCGACGGATATGCAGCAGGAGGCGAGCTCTGAACTGTACAACCGGTCCACAGCGCCGCCTGTACCATGTAAGAACCTCAGACCAAATAAAAAATTAAAAGACGGAGTCTTCCGACAAAGTGGTGAGGCCAGTAAAACTACGCCTTGGCTGTGTACATACACAGTTTACGCACACATATGTAACGAAACTACGCCTTGGCTTTCGTTCGTCATTGGGCGTTCCATATCGAACCCTGCCGCCCGGCCCCCGCCCGCCCCCTAGTACGCACACATGTACCATCAAAAACCGGCCTCACTTAGTTGTTCGCAACCACTGCGCAACGCTCCATCTTCCTTTTTTATTTGATCTGAGGTAAGAACTATGAGCTCCTTAATTTAAACTAGAAGAAGCAGTCAACTTCATCTTTGACTCCGGACATCTGAAACAAAATCGGTGCATTACAAAAGCTTAAAATGCACGAAATTTTCAATTGTTAAGTCTGTTTGTTTGTCTGCCCTCTTAATCCAATCAAATTAGACATTGAACGTTGCATCATGTAATGTGAAAGCAATGTTAAATACAAGTTTTCAACCTCGGCAGACGACCGGTCCGTTGATTACGTAAGTCTGTTGCTAACAATTCTCGATTGAAATCGTTTGAAAGCGCAGTTCTTACTAAAACTGCGATGTAACTGCGATTTCTGTCAGAGTTGATTGCAACAAAGTTACGTAATTACCCCCCTGGTCATAAACAAACTCAAAAATGTTGACTTTTTTTTCAGTTTTTGTTTTTGAGGGATTGGTTTTTTATCAAGATTGTGAAGATGATTTTAAAGTTGTTTAAATTTGCAACAATTGAGGGTAAAACAGTTTTGATACAAGTGAAAGTTTCCGAGACCCAGCCTAGGCCAACTTTTCAAGTGACACGATTTTTACCAAAATTTCATGTTCAGAAGTATAGGTATCTATTTATGTTTCTGAAGCTTTATTTCAAATAAGTACCTAATTATTAATTTCCTCGAGTCAGGTTTTTCTATCGGCGTTTTTGTCGTTTATAATTTGCCGTTTTTTGGGCCCAAACAAGGTGTTAGGTAGAATATGCCTAGATAATGTCCTATTTTATTGATATTATCATAATAAATAGTTCTTATTTTACCCATACCACACACCGGACACGGACACTCCATATAAACGTCTCATTTTATCTCCTATTCCTATTACATATCATAACAGAATGACGTCTGTACTGTACACATTGCGTAGGGTGAAGTGTTCAGGGTTTCCTACCTGAGATTGATATCTAGTATTTTTTCTATACTTTAACTGAAAAGCTAATTGTTATGAAAACTTTTCGGTAACAATCATAGCCACAACATCTCCTGGAGCTTATCTCCTGCGGCTGCAGCAATGTTTGCAGCTGCAGGAAGGCTGCTGGGCTGAAGTGTTCCATAGTTTGCATTCACTGCGAGGGAGTCTCACATGACAACGCAGGGCCGTACGCTGCATGCGTACACTTGCCACGCATTTAGCCGGGATTACTAAACTAAAAAAGAAAGAATGTAAAAAACTGTAATGTGAGAAACAATAAATATGAAAATATCACTTATTTTGATTTCACTAGTTGTAAAATCGAGTTTAATTGATGTTTATGAGAATTCAATATATTCAATTACAGTGATAGGTAATGAAAGCAAAATCTCAGGTAGTGAATCTAAAATTATAAAATGATTTCTGCACGAATGGAGCTTCGGGCGCAACTCTATCTAAAGAAACAGCTGGTTATTAAAATCAATTAACAAAATACGATATTTTTGATAAAATCGTAAGTAACACTAAAACAGCGGCACCTTTTTGTGCGTATTTGATTCTGCATAACCATGGACTTTATCTAAGTAATTTTCATCACATTATTAAATTGCAAGTGGTTGCTCAAACGCACTAGTTAGGCAAATGCTCAGCTTCCAAACTGGTTCCCTTATCTTGCGAGATGAAGATTTATACAGTCTTAACGGTGCTGTACCTCGCATTGTCGCCTGACTATGAGATGTGAACTGGCCTCTTATTGTTTTTTAATGGAACTACATATAAGGAGCTCGATGGCGCAGTGGTTTAGTTCCTGGCCCAGCGATTGCGGAGTCTAAACAACTTTCGCAAGAGTCGGTCATGAGATGGCCCAACTAACATTTTAGTCTCAGTTACAGGTTTTAATATAACTTTAATATGTTTAGCTGTGTAATAATTATCTCAGTTATTACTAAAAACTATATAATGGTGTTAAAAAATAAATTTGTCTCTAACAGTTGTTCTAGAACTTTAATCAACGATACTAAACAGTTTTAAGAGTTAGAATAGTGGTAGTCGCACCGTTTGTAGCACCTACATCTATACAACGGTGTTCTCTAACTCACGTTTACACTTATTGCTGTTTAGTTGCTGCCATGAAGTGTGATATATCTCTTTAGTGATTACATTGACTATAAGATGCAGACATGAGTTCTAAAACAGGCTTGGTCAAGAGTGTAGTAACACAAGAAGCTGTATTGACTATAATGTGCAGACATGAGTTCTAAAACAGGCTTGGTCAAGAGTGTAGTAACACAAGAAGCTTAAAGTGTTGACCAACTCGTTTATGTAGTTTTAACCTGTAATGTTAATTTTATCACACCATTAAGTGGACTAAAGACTGCACAATATTCTTAACTAAAGACGTTATATCTCAAAAAGTGTTATGGATGACTTAAGTAAAGGCATAAGCTTTAATGTAACTTCGTCATTGTTTTGGTGAACTAACCTATAAATTGACTGGGTTATTCAATATATGACAACAAAATACTTAATTATTTAAGTTACTTTCGGAGCTCCATTGCTAAGTACCATTTATTATAACATGCCGCTGGCCATAAAGCAAAAATAACACATGAAACAAATTTGAGGTGTAAATTTTCTTATTAGGATACATTGAAATCTTGAATAAAACCTGGGCGCGTTAAAATTGAGATGAAAAACATGGTATACAACTACAGTAAAATCACAACGGCAATTATTTTATACTTATTATTTTATACTCCTTCTGTCAATATAATGTGTCTCTAGGTATCCGGTATGGCTGTTTTTACTATTATGTGGTTTTGAAACGAGTCGTAACGTTAAAAGTTATACAGTTTGCTATAAAATGTACTCAGAACAGAAAGCGCTAACATGCTCACTTGAGACTATTTAAAATAACTAATACGAGTCAAAGTTTCAAGCAACACTTTTAAGTAGGTCTAATAAAGTTTTAAGTCATAAATAAATGTCAGCTGACGTTTTTCTATAACCCATAGTATTAACCAACCCATCTACTACCGCAGTAATACCGGTTGAAGTAGTAGCTGAGTACCAATTAACACCATTGTGATTGTGTAGGTACTTTAACACCTTTATATCGCTTTTCTACTGGCTTTCTATAACCTTTACCTGTAAAATCGTGGGCCTCTTTCGTGGGTATAAGTGTGTTGGATTGGTGCACGTTATAACGCTGCTTCTACATGTATTCTATGACTTTAATACTCAAATGGAACCGATATACGAATGTTAAACAAGTTATTTTAACGCTAAAGTGCTAGTTGGGGGGTGACCAAAAATTTATTATCTTCAGCTTCTTTGTGCTTCGTTGTCCCGGGTGCATTTGCAGTCGTTAACACATATCGCCATCCACATCAGGCCCGTGTGATGGGTTATTATGGCCCATCTTCCTTATCCACCCTTTAAGGAAGGTCTGTACCCCAACAGTGGGGACATTAAGATTGGCTGATGGTCATGGTCACTCATCTACAGAAGAAATAAATGCCAGACGAAGATAAAATAAACGATGAATTGCCGGTGCCCGTCTCGGATATTCTAGAAAACCCTCAACTCTCACATGACATGACATCTCAAAAGACGGCGTCTTGGACCAACTAGCTCCATCAAAGAGCACAGTTTCATTAAAACACTTCCTTTTTTTACATACCCACGCCTGTAAATAATCTAATTATTTGCTCAAGTAGGTGAGGGGGGTCACTGAGTCCCCTAAACCCCAAGAGAGCCAACTGAGAGGGAGAGAGATGGTTTCCAGGAAAGTACTAGGCCTTGAGAAACTTGAGTGGTACTGAAAAACATGAAATTTTAGTAAAAATCGTGTAACTTAAAAAAAAATTGCAAAATAGTCTAGTCAAATTAGATCGAATTTGCAAAAAAGTTTGGAAGTAATTCGTGTAGTTGTATTTTTTTATGGAATCATTAAAAGATATGAATATAAGTTTCCTACGAGTTTGCACCATTCCTGTCACATGACAGGACTCAAGACATTCATATCTTTTAATGATTCCATAAAAAAATACAACTACACGAATTACTTCCCTCACTTATTACATTTACCGATGTTGCGCACATGCGGAACATCGGTAAATGTTAGTTATTAATATTAAAGTCCCAATGTTTTTTTAAAAAAACAGTTTCTTTCCATGTTCTGTAACAAATTTTAATTACCTATCATCGCATACCTATTTAAAATCAGATTGCTTAAATCAGATAAAAAGTTACCGAGATAAAATAACAAAATCTCAACCTAGAAGGCCACCTTTGTGACGTCGTGGGTACTTGTTCCTTCCTCTACTTTAGCAAGTGACAAAAAGTGATTTTGATGATCAGTAACGCACGCGCAACGCGAAAGCAGTGGAACAAGTACCTACGACGGCACAAAAGTGGCGCCTTCTAGGTTTAAATTTTGTCAACTTAACTGTAACTTTGTATTTGATTTAAGCAAACTACCTAGTTTGCTTAAATCAGATAAAAAGTTACAATGTTTTGTTACAAATTACCTATCATTGCATACATGGAAACAAATTGTTATTGTAGGTATTTAAAAAAATATTGGGATTTTAATGTTAATACCTAACATTAAACGATGTTCCTTAAAGAACAGGAATGGTGCAAACTCAGAGGAAACTTATATTCATGTCTGCTAATGATTCCATTACAACTATTTCCAATCTTTTTGCTAATTTGACTATCGTGTTTCGGAAGGCACGTTAAGCCGTTGGTCCCGGCTGCATTTGCAGTCGTTAACACCCACCAATCTGCATTGGGCCCGCGTGGTGGGTTATGGCCCATCCTCCTTATCCACCCATATGAAAGGCCTGTGCCCCAGCAGTGGGGACATCAAAAATGGCTGATGGTCAAGTAACCATAAACTCCAAAGACGCTATCACCATAGACATTTAGTAAACAGTAAGTACTGAGATAGGTGATAAAGTAGGTAAATTATTCTATGAGGTACCTTTACTTTCTTCGATTATGATCTTGTTGCGGTTTATTCAAAATCACGATAAATTAATATCATTCCTAACTTGTCAGCGATGACGGAGGATTTTAGAGATACGCGACAATGACAAAGGAAATCAGATCAAATATACTTTACAAAAGACCATGTTAAGAGCGACCTTGGTGAGATCCCCATTTCTATTTGAGTATTTTATTTTATTACTGGTTAAAAATAATAATAATAAAGTTAACCCTTTTTTGACAGTGTCATCTTCTGAGAGGCAAAGTCATCACGTGGAGAAATCGTCAAGCAAGAGAAGAGATCCATCGCCGGAAAACATCGCAATGGTTCTTATGGATATTCAGGTGATTTCCATTCATCATCATGATTCATAAGAATGACAAGTAACTTTGAAATTAGTATCCCAGAAAGAAAGCCGTGCAGAGTATGTCCATATTTTATTTTCAACACATAATTAAAACAGAATACTTTGCCAAGGGGTTGTTCGTTGTAAACTGGCAGCTTATCTATAATAACTGCGTGTCATGCGACTGTTATAGACTTCCCAGTATGGGCCTGGTGCCGTCAATGTAGGTAGTATTTTTAGTGATGAAAATTCTTATTTGTTCAGTTCAGGGCCTTCTTACTTCCATGTTTTCATTTTTTTTTTACTTTTCTTTTACCTTTTTCTATGGTTATTTTTATTAACACGTTTTTATTACGTTGATTTCTCGTTTGTTTTTTGTTTGTCCACAATTTTAGCAAACGGTTTAATATTAGATTCCCGATAAGCTAGAGACTTGAAACTTTGAACGTAGTTTAGAACTGGAAGACAATGCAATATTATGGTATCATTACATACCATACCATAGGTGGTAGATATATTGTTCTTTCTAAAGCGCGGCGGCGTGAAACTTTAAACGTCCCCCCCTCTAGACAAATTTTGACCTCGCCCGCTCTATGGCCTGGTTTACATTAGTCAAGTAGACGACCGAGTCGAGTAGCGAGTAGAAATACATTGCTTGGCATGTTCGTCGATTTTAAAAGAACGTCAAACACACCACGTAATGAACTTCTACTCTCCTAAAGCACTCTACTAAAGACTAAGATAATGTAAACCAGCCTTTATGAGTGTCAGTAGCATTGACGTAGGATGGAGGGCGGCCGGGTGAAACCCAGAAAAAACCTGATTAACCTGATATGTTGCCCTTCTAAACTGTAACTTATCCTAACTAGCACCCCTTCCCCTGCTAGCTTTGGAAAAAATCTCTAGATACGCCAATGGTCAGTAGGTACAAACTGGACTATAGTTAATGTGTATATTAACGTATTCTGTACTCTAGCGGTAACATACATATAAATTTTAATTGAACAATTTAATTTTCGAGTAGGTACTAAACTACTGAAATATTTTTGTTTCAGAAAGATGGAATTGCAACGGTATCGCAACCTATCCCAGGTGCCGCCGCTGTAATATCAGAAAGCAAAGTAGCTGATAAAATGCATACAGAAAAGAAGGCAGACGAAGACAGCATCGCGGAGGATATTGCAGAACTACGGAATGTCAAAGAAGTTAGCCCTGAATGGGTAAGATATCTTCAGTGAATTAAAATCTACGGAACAAGCAGTGCGCTCAAAAAATGGCACCACACGAAAATTTCAACTAAGTGGAGCTAAAATGCTCGTATTTAATTATGCAGCACAAAGCGTCTGAACACTGGTTGCTTAATATTATTAGCGACTTAACGAAAAAATATGATACATTATTTCTGCATATTTTTACTGCCTTCTTTGCGTCATTTACACCATTTAACTACACAGGCTTTCATTTCTAATAAACTCTCTTTTTCTGTCTTTTCTCTACAATAAAAACTGCAGTTATTATAAAGAATGCTAACTCAGACACCGGGCGCGTGCGTGGCTGGCCCGACTAAAGCTGAGTGGGTTGTAATTTTTCGACCCCGTGGTGCCATTTTTAGGGAATAATTGTTTGCAATTATACTTCCATAGATTTTAGTTCGCTGGATATCACTACCGACAATTTTTATAACGCTTATTACGCCGATACTTAACATGAATTAAAATGGGGTTCCTTGCATCTGGAACGCTACATGGGGCTAGCGGCGACTCGACCGCTTCAAAGGTTTTGATTGGTTAAAAATTCGTCAAATAAATCAAACGATTTTAGCACAGTGTCGTTTGGTGGTCCCATTAGTTCTTTCATAGCCTCCTCTATTGTACCAAGCCATAAACATAAGTTTGGCAACGTCTGTTACTGTCAGTTCGTGCTTCGTGGTCATGTCGTTGGTCAGTCTCCATACTAAATGTATGGGAATCATTCAATTTTAAAAGGTCGATATTATTTTCGTAGGTTAAAAAACTAAGTGATTTATTGAAATGCTTTATATTTTAAACAATATAAGTCAAAGATATCTTCTTTTTCTTGATTTTTTTGTCAGCAGGGAGTTGATCGATAAACTCTGTAGCAATGAGTGATAAATCATTGTAAAGGTCTTGTAAAGACAAATATTTCCTGTTAAAACGCCATAGTATGCCAACAGAGCACATGTAAAATCGATTATTATTCTTAATGAATTCTTGTCCTATCGGCTTTAAAAAAATAACCTAGTTATTTCAGCATATAAGAAAGGGGTTCATCTTTTTAGGGTTCCGTAGCCTAAATGGCAAAAAATGGAACCCTTATAGATTCGTCATGTCTGTCTGTCTGTCCGTCCATATGTCACAGCCACTTTATTCCCAAAAGTATTAAGACTACACAGTTGAACCTTGGAAGGTAGATGTATTCTGTTAACCGCTTAACGAATTTAATACAAAAATAAGAAAAATAAAAGATTAAGGGGGGGCTCCCCATACATAGAACTGAAACTGAAAAAAATGTTTTCTTCTTACCAACACGTGTTGGGTGTCTATAGATAGGTCTTTAAAAATGACATTGAGGTTTCTAAAACAACTTTTTTTCAAAGTCAACCGTTTGAAAGATATACACCGCCAAAGTGGTAAAATGTGTGTCTCCCCCCTTTAACTTTTGAAATAAGAGAGTGAAAAATCTAAAAAAAATATATGCTGTAGATCTTAATAAACACTTTCAGCAAAAATTACTTTGAACGAGATATAGTGATCAGTTTTTGAGATATAGCACATTTTCCAAAACCGCAAATATAACTTTGTCATTCATACCAACACTGTGAAAAACAAAGTTATTTTTGTAGACGAAATATGATAGGTGGTATTAAAAATGGTATGGTATAAGGTAACTACGGAACCCTACGGCGCGTGGCCCGACACGCACTTGGCCGGTTTTTTAAATTTTAAAATCATAAACTTCGTTCGATAAAAAGAAATCGCACACCTACCTCTACTTTTTATGGAAAATGACTTTTATATGACTTTCACTAGGTTTATATCTTTGAATTTTATACCAATCGCAAACATTCAACTGCGGGGCGTAATCTGGGGATTTTCTGTAATTAATATTATTTCTGTTTAAATATCAATTTTAAGCAATTGGCGCTTACCTTAAATTTTTCTGAGCAGAGATGGATAGACTATTTCTGTCACATGAATCTCTTTAGTATATAGTTGTTTCATCGAATAGCGAGAGCTCAGACCCACGCCAGCCGTTGCTACGAGAGGACTATTAGGCTAGGAATATTAGGCAAAATTTTAGCAAAAAAGTGAAATTCAACATAACGAGCTGAAATTTGGTATACTGATTGTGTAAGTAGAGATCAATAATTATTGAAAACTCCCCACCCCTCCCCCGCGTGCGTTCTGAGATATGCAGGGTGTAAAAGTCAAGGGAAAGTGTATTTGAAAACTGATCTTTTTTTAAAAAGCAATCTTTGTTAAAGGAACTTTAATCAATAAAAAAGGGAAAAGAACACAAAATATTGTCTGCGTGGACAATTATTTTTCTTAACAGAGAATGCCCTATGTCCTTTTCTGTACCCCTGACGGCGTGTATGCAAAAGAACAACGGCGAAATAATTGTTGAGTAATTTAATAAGCGTATTAATTATTACGAATTTACGTATTATAAATTCATAAGATTTTTCAGATTATATTTAAGTCCAGCGAGCTCATACTATGGTAAGGGCGTATCTAACGATTTAAGGGTCCATAATAGGATAACATGGTTTGCGCGGGTCATATTTTTTTAATAGTAAACGTAAAGTTGTAGGCACAAAAAAAACATACGACAAGCTAAAGACAAGCTATAAGAGCCATGACACGAATTTCGCGTTGTAGCATTTTGGCAGTGTCCAGAACGCGTTGTGAGCGTTTTTTCGCTCTAACTCCGATTTCGGTCTTTGAACCTAACGCATATAAAAATATAGTTAAAAATATATCTACGTGACGGGAACACGACGGAACGGGACGTGGACGTGACAGGGAAAAATTAATGCACAGTACGCCCCCGTCCTGTCCCCGCCATCGGGACAGAGCCACTGGGGTGGATGGGACTCACTCCGTGGTTTCTCCCGTCACGTATACAGAATCTTAAATCGATGAAGGAAACGCTTACCCTGACGTAAAACGCGAAAAATATATTAAAAGCGTTTGCATAAAGCGCGGTAGCCCGCTTGTTAGTTCATTAGAGTACTTCGACGGCTCTGTGTAATGTGTAATGAAGATTGACGTGATTGTTTGTTTCTAGTCAGGCGGGCTGCCGTGCAGCGAGTCGCGCGGGTCACGCGGGTCACGGGTGTCCCGCGGGTCAAGGGTGTCCCACGGGTCGCGGGTGTCCCGCGCGGTACGCCAGCTCTTCTGCTGCGGCGTCGCGTATAGTCCTCCCTCTGAAGATGATATCTCTGGTCCTCCAGACTATAGCCCCTTGTAGTCGTTATCCGCTCATCACCCTACATCGGCGTTTTACTTGCATTCGTTTAAGATCAAAACAGCTGGCCATTTCTGACTGTCCATCTCTATCGATATTCGTATATTATTATGCTTTTGATACCTTCAATTAATCTCTGCTCGTGAGCGGTGGTTGGAGATGACCAGCTGAACAGCAACTTGTGTATTTATTTAGTTTTGCGTGTATTATATTAAACTATGTAAATAAAATTGAACTTTGAGTTTTTATTTTGTTCATATCATTAGTTTTGTATACCTAGCCAGACCATAAAATTACCCAACCGATGCGTAAACAAACCAACTTACCACACCAGTATATTTTTTTATTTATCCGTAGTCATATCATAAATAGCCCAACATAGAACACACTTGACGTTATAGTATACCGCTTCTTCCTGAGACAGGACTCGAGCTTTGAATAAAAGCTTGTAGGTCTCGAGCCTTGCGCAAATCAAGAACAAAAAGTTTAATTATAACATAGGAGTAATTGCAGATAGAACAGCCAACACACTCCAGCGCAGTCAAGAAAAAAGAAATCTCATGGGAAGATACCGAATACCTTGAAAACGTTCCTTTACCGGTTAGTGAATGTTTGTTTAGTACTTCTGTCACTATAGTGCTGCTGTAAACACTTAACGTGTAGGTAAGTATATTAACATACCTATTTCCAGAACGAGAGTGCAAACAGTCAAGCTGTATTGCTAGAAAGAACAGCATCTGTAGGGCCCTGCTTCAAACCGAGGATGCTTTTCGGAGGGCCATCTGGTATATTTGTTTGCGTGCCTAAGGTATTTGACATACTTCTAAAGACTTTGATAGGGTCTTGCTTAGGTGGTCAGACAGTTCCATAATATTGGTAATTGACAACATTTTATTTTGAGAAAGTACAAAAAATTAGAAAACCTTTTAGAGATTTGAGTGTCCTAAGCTCATTATATTTGTTTCAGAATTTATCGATCAGTATTTTTTATGTTAATCAAAAAATCTAAAATCTAGCCCAAATTGAGAAGACAGGCATTTTAAGTTGTACTTCTTTGCGTAACAATTTATCATGCCCGAATGATAGTGTGGCTACCAAATTATCGACACCACTATGGAGTAGGTTATTTTCCCTTATTCCATTCCGATCAACTAAACGGATCAACTAGTTGTGCCTTTATATTATACATGGTGGAATTTTTAATGCCACCTGGAGGGAAGGTACTCTAAACAATGGAGATAGCAACAATCAAAGAAAACCCACTTTATTTTTGAAAAGAAACAAAACTGTATTCAAAGATTTAATAAAAATACGCTTTCCTTTCCATATCCCGGAAGGGAACTAGATAAATAAAAAAAATCTGTACATTTATGATACCAATCAATGGGGTCGATCATAAGGATCAAATCTTTTTAACAAACATGGTAAATGAAAGGAAAACCTTGAAATCTAAACATATTTAAAATTGTACGGGGAAAAAGATGTCAGTAAGCTATACCTACCGTTACCACTATCTATACATTAATAGAAGAAACGAAGCTTTGATTTTGGTTCATTGAAAGTTTTATGTCTTTATATTTTCGATATTTACAGAAGTCGGTGAGAAGTATGAAAGAAGATTCCAATCCTATACAATCTGTGATCAACTTTAACATTTCAAAAGTGAGTTAGTTGTATTACTTTATTCCATCCTAGCATGACCACCGAAACGCGATATGATAAAGCGATTTAGGTATCATGTTTGACCGTAAAAAACAATGGATTTTGAATTTTTCATAGTTGAGTGACGATAAAACGCTATATCATGCGATATATTATCGTGTTTTAATGGTCATGCAAGACCTGTAGGGTTATTCACGATTGTCGGAAACCAACTTTCTGAATCGAATCGGAAAGTCTTCCGAAACGCGAGTCACGATCATCGGATCGAATATTTTTGACATTACTTCCTAGATCGAATTCGATTCTTATACTATTGTACAAAACTTTGTAAATGCATTGCGCTTTACCGTCGGAAAGTAAATGCCAGTCGAATGTTTGTGAATAACAGTTTTCGAATCTAACGGAAACGGATTCGAAACGAATGCTTTCGAGTTGATTTCCGACAATCGTGGAAAACCTGCCTCGTCGTGGTACTGGCCTCATCCCTACGATTGTCTAGCAGCTAGACAATCGTAGGGATGAGGCAGTTCCAGTCCAGCACTTACTTAATTGTCTGGTTCATGTCATAATAAACTAACATTAAAGACAACTTCAAATTATAGAAATCTGAATCAAATTCAGCTCCACACATGGAAGCTCGATATCAAAAGGGAATTCCCCAGAAGGCTGACGGGCAAAAACAAAAACCACCGAAGAAACTAGAGAAAGAGGTGAATTAATGTCTAATAATAATAATAAAAATCATAAAAAATCATTATAATATGCGATTAAATTAACAATGATACGCTACTACTTCACTCGAGAATGTATGGCAAAGATATTTTTTTACGGATTAAAATACGTCGTTTTAAAAGCGCCCTGAAGTTAATCACTTCAGTTGTACATTGTTAAATTAATCGAATTGTATATTAACTTGTAACAGAACCCTAAAGCCACCAGAGATACCGAGAAAGCAGAGCAGTGCAAAGATGCGTAGAGTTTAGGTGTTACGAATCTTTACATTGGTAGTGAGTGCACACCCTCGCTCCCACTAGTACACCCGCACCCTGATTATCTAAAAAGAAACTATTTAGCGACTGGTTTCATTCCACATACATTGCTACTTTTCTTTGGTATGTTTTTTTTTAATCCAAAAAGAAGTAGCAATGGATCACTATCATCTATGAACTGCAACCGGTCGCTAGGTGGTTTCTAATTACATAATCAGCCCGCCGGCTAGTTCAACCGTTGAACTAGTGCAACTTATCATCATTCCTGCTATTATTATATCTAACTAGGTAGCTTGTTCCCCTAAACCTGCGGTAAGAGGCTAGGAAAATTTATTAAATGAGCTATTTGTGGATTTTTTATTCGAGCACCACTCAGCTTCCTCGCTCGCACATTATCTGGTAGAAACCGGTAGAAACGAAGCCTTAAGATCATAAGTTTTCCTTCTGCCCTTGCTTTAAGCACAATTATTCTCTCTTGATTTAAACATAATCTTTAAATGTTCTACATACATTAATAAATTGTTTTATTTTAAAGCTCAAGATAGAACCTCATCCTAAGTTCTTCGAAGTGCTGAGAGGAAAATTAGATAACATGACGTCGAAAATTAAAAATTTACTAAATATTTAATTTTATTTGTATGTATGTTATTTATCGGTAATAAAATTTTGAGTATTTTTTGAATACAATTTCTATTTAAATAAAATGCTTTTTAGGGTTCCTTCCTTAGGGGTGGATAAGAAAGATGGGCCATCATATCATCATCATGTGTTGGGTACCACGCGGGCCCTATGCGGATTGGGGGTGGGTGTTAACGACTACAAATGCAGCCGGGACCAACGGCTTAACGTGTCTTCCGAAGCACGAAGGAGCTCGAGATAATAAATTTTTGGTCACCCATCCCAAGACCGACTCTTGCGAAAGTTGCTTAACCTCCGCAATGGCTGGGCCGGGTGGTATTTTATATTATTTTATTTTATTTATCAATTTCTATTCAGGCAACGATGGCCCATAGATATATACCTACCTTAAAACTAAACATAAGTATATAATATATAAAACAATGTTGTTAGTAAATAACTTAAAAACATATACACTTATAAGGCTTCCACGCATATAGTTCATTAGAAATAAAACACTTTTTACGGATTACAGCGCGTATATTGGTTAATTCAGATGTTATTTTAGAATTATTTATTTTTTATTTGTTGGTTTTTTTGGGTTTCCCGACGTTTCGGCACCTTTTCAGAGGCAGTGGTCAAAAAACCAACAAATAATAAAAACTAAATAATTCTAAAATAACATTTGAATTAACCAATATACGCGCTGTAATCCGTAAAAAGTGTTTTATTTCTAATGAACTTAAAAATAATGTTCATGAAGAATCATTTTAGCACTTTGTGTGTCGGGTATGTATTACAATGCCGAAGTTGAAAAAACCGAATTTTATAAGACCTATAGACACTGACATGATTTTTTTTTTATTTAACTGGACTGGCTGTCTGTATGATTTGACAGCTAAGTTTTTGTGCCTATTTGAAACGCCACTAGCGTGCGTATAAAGAACTAATTTTGACGTACAATATGAAAATGGTTGCCGTGATGGTCTCTCCAGACTTCAAACTTTAGTACCTTGTCCCTCACGCTATGCTCACGCTACGTCCTACAGCGCCAAAATGGCGGAAATCAAATAGGCACAAAAACAGTTTGACATAAGCCTGTCCAGTGTAAATATATGCAGGTCGAAATAGACGAAAGACCGAAAATTTAAAGGCCGTATGGTTGTTCGGCCGTACGTTTAAAATCACGAAAAGACATTTTACCTAAATGACTTAATTTCCGAAGCTGAAAAAAACCGAAGGTTAAATTGAGGGTTACACGCCTGCAGGTCGATTCTGGCACTTCGCCGGCCGCTGCCGCGGCACTATATTTCAATGCGAGACCCTAACTTTAGGAACTGTTAACATTAGTGTGACTGGCAATAATGGTTATGGGCGGCAATATAAATGTCTGTAAAAGTTCCTGTCTTAAATAAAGTCCAAGAGAAAAAAAGACAATGGGATGCAAAAGCAAAAAGAATTTGAATTCCTTATTGTTAAAGAGAATTCGAACATGTGACAATAATAAAGGCACAAATGAGTTTAGGAATGGTCAACGCAACGAGGCGAGGTTATAGAGATGTAAGAACAATAGCTTTGGGAAAAACCTGGAAAAACTAGCTCGTGGTGTTATAGGGGAAATGCGCAGGCGAGCATTTGAGTTTCGGTGATAGTAGAGAGCGGACGTCGCTTGTCACAAGGGAATCGTGTGATTGCCCGCGCGTATCAAAGTTATACGGGAGTCTTGCGTGACGAGCGGGCTAGTGTGTTTGTGCTAGGTGAGCTGAGGCGCGGCTGTCTGAGTTAGTTGTACGAGAGTACGTAAACCACACGATCCCGGTGAGTGTCATTTGCGTATTGTTCATAGTATTAAGTGTATAGGGTGTAGGGTTGAGTATTGCGTGACTTTTCTTAGTGTATTAAGGGTGCAGTAGTACTGCAGGTTTAATGTACTTTTAATGGTCTGCCTGATATTAAAGCTGGCACAGTGAAGAGTGCCGATTAGGGAATGTAGTTTAGTTAGGAACCCACCAAGCGCTACCACAAAAAATCGGGGTTCATTCGTTATTCGATTAGGGACGTTAGGTAAGAATCAAGCGCTACCACAGGAAAGCGGGATTCTTACAATCAGAGTTCGATTAGGGGATTTAGGGAACCGATCGTCTTCAGTGAGGTCTTCTCACAGAAGGCGGGGTTCAGAGTACTAGCTATTCGATTAGGATTCGGAGAGGTCATTCTTTATTGGTAAAGGTAATTACAAAAGCCTTTAGTTGCAGTAGTTAATTTTTATATTAACCGGTGGAGGAATCATTGTCCGGCCCGGATTCCACAGAGTGTTTGCAGATAGCGCTAGACGTCTAAACTATACTTTTAGATTTCTAGTTCGTGGGGCAACACTCCCCTTCCCCCTGACGGGGGGGAGTGCGGTATTAGGGATTCTGATGCTATTTAATAAAAAAAATCGTTGAGACAAATTCGAGGTAGGGGTTGCATCACAAATGAATATTGAAAATATCAAAATATTTTTGGTCTCAGGGTAAAAAGAAAAAAAAACTCATTTTTTCCTTCGATACTGTCTTATTATATAACTTGATTCATAAATATTTCTCAAATTATAATGATGATGCATAATTTCTAAATAAACATATTCGGTTACGTTTCATAATCACAGTTGACAATAACGTTATATTAAATTTATCACTTAGCAAGGATATAAAGCAATTCCTTAATTTTTTGACACTCCTTAACTTTACCTTGAGGAGTAACGAGACGAAGAAGTTTAAAGGCCTACTCGAATTTCCGTCAAACACGCGGTACGTACCGTGTACCCATATGGTATGAGGTTCCGGTTTCACCAGCTGCAGTAATGCCATACAAAATACCGGTCGGGATATCGGTCGGGTATACTATTATTATCCACTGCTGTGGCGGATACCGGTCAGGTTTGAATAGGCCTTTAATCAACAATACTACAAACTATAGGGGCGTGAGGTTCCTTAACCACGCCCGCCCCGGATCTGTTCCGATCCGCCTCATCTAGGTGTGAGGAAACTTCCCCAAGCACCGGATCTGTTGCTCGATGCGGACGCTGCGCGGCACGTGGTATATGGGGCAGGCGTTGCCTCGCGACGGCAGTTGGTGTGTGATATTGGACGCGCGCGCCGCGTCGTAGTCAGCCTCACGAGGCCGCCAGCATAGTTCAGTTGGTCCACATTTACACGTCATGTCACGGCAGATCTGAATAAGAAATGTGTTAGTTATTAAATATGGTACAGTACGAGGCTTATATCTTGAAATCGGGTGAGGATTGCGCGAGACGCGTATTTTGGGCATGCGTAGCGGTTAGGGGCTCGGGCGGCAGGAGAGGGGCGCGCGCTATTAGTCGCTCACAAGAGCACATGCGCAAACTTGTCCCCACTACGTCGAAAAAATTTAAGATACAAGCCTCGTACTGTACCTACATTGCTTTAAGAATTTGTTAGCTAGATAGAGCAAAGTCGATCTGAATAAGAAACAAATATTTTTCTTTGTACGAGTATCTTTTAGTGACGGATTAAATCGAAAATGGTTGAGTAGGTAATCTTCTATCGTGGTTTTTTGTAAATATCGTTATTTGTTATCAACTATAACTTCACAAATACGTACTGAAAACAAATGTATACGGCTATACAAGCGAACCTCCAAAGAAGTAGGAATGCGACATCCGAAGTTCTTATAGAGCTAGAAAAAAGGAAAGCTTGTTTCGCTCTTCTCCAGGAGCCCTACATAGGGAACAAAGGAGTAATGGGAGATGTTGCGGGAGCGCGGATAGTCCAGGCTGCTTATGAGGTTGGGAAGAATAACAAGGCCGCCATAGTCATTTGCAACAATAATATTAACATATTGCAACTTCCCAATCTCACGACAACCAACCTTGTTGCGGCTAAACTGACAACAGCGGACTGGACTATCGGCGTGATCTCGTACTACTTTGAACCCGATATAGACATCGAACCCTATGTAGAGCTCCTGAGGAAGATGATAAGGGAATTAAATTGTAAGGATATAATAATCGGAGGGGACGCAAACGCTTGGAGCGAATGGTGGGGTAGCGTAAAGAGTAATGATAGGGGCACAGAACTAGTTGGTGTTTTCAATGAGCTGGGCTTAAGTATCCTTAATGAAGGAGATACACCAACCTTTGACACTTGGAGAGGCGGTCGAAGGTACAAAAGCTCGGTGGACGTCACGTGCTGCTCTGAGGAACTGCTGGACAAAATTCAAGACTGGAAGGTTGACACCAATTTAACCACCTCGGACCACAATGCGATCATATTCAAAATTAACCTTGACAAAATTAAAGAAATGACAAATTCAAGAACGACAAGAAAATACCAGACAAAAAAGGTAGACTGGGAGAAATTTAAAGAGGATTGTAAAACCGAATTTGAAAGAGAGGATCTGAAAAAAGAGAACATAAACAAAATTAACAATACAGAGGAATTAGAAGAGAAAATAGAGAAGTACATCAACAGCATAGAAAGAGTTTGTAATAACAATCTAAAAAAGAAAAAGGTTAAAAGAGAAATTAAACTAGCATGGTGGACCGAGGAACTGGAAGAAATGAAAAAGGAGAAGAATAGAAAGAAAAACAGTATAAAGTGTGCAGCACCAAGCCGCAAGGCATGGGTAGTAGAGCAGTATGTGACGGCCAAACAAGAATATGAAGACGCCATGAACAAGGCCAGAATAGATAGTTGGAGGGATTTTTGTGGTAAACAGGAGCGAGAAACAATGTGGGAGGGTATTTACCGGGTAATCGGGAAAACAAAAAAGAATTATGAAGATCTGCCTATAGCCAGGGACGGCATTAACACCAGCCCAAAAGAGTCAGTTCGCATTATGGCGGAGAGCTTTTACCCGGAGGACACCGATTTGGGGGAGAACGAGGACCACAGAGAAGTTAGAAGAAGGGCAGCCAAAGCGAATGAGGGAAACCAAGATGAACTTGACGACCCTCCATTCGTGGAGGCTGAACTTCTTCATGCACTAGCCTCGTTCAACCCCAAAAAGGCTCCGGGTAATGACGGATTTACAGCCGATATATGTGCAGCGGCCATCACTACAGATATTCCATTGTCCCTGGCTATATATAACAAATGCCTGCAGTTATCGCTATTTCCCAAACCATGGAAGATTGCCACAATTATCCTTCTAAGAAAGCCCAACAAGGAAGATTATACGCACCCCAAATCGTATAGGCCAATAGGACTGCTCGCAATATTAGGGAAAATCTTAGAAAAATTGCTTATGAGGCGAATAAAGTGGTACGTGTTGCCCGAATTAAACCCGTGCCAGTACGGTTTTGTGCCGCAGCGCAGTACCGAAGATGCCCTCTATGACATGATCCAGCGGGTCAAACATAATCTGGATGGGAGGAAGATTATGGCATTGATCTCGCTGGACATAGAGGGGGCGTTCGATAATGCGTGGTGGCCACAAATAATTTGTCAATTAAAAGATAAGAACTGCCCAATAAATCTGCGAAGGCTTGTGGACAGCTACCTCAGTGACAGGAGGGTAGCGGTGAGATACGCAGGGGAAGAATTTAGTAAAAGTACAAACAAGGGCTGCGTCCAAGGTTCCATTGGCGGGCCCTTGTTTTGGAACATCATCTTGGATCCCCTGCTCAATCAACTCACCGCTGCCGACGTCTACTGCCAAGCCTTCGCAGACGATATTGTTTTGATAATCGAAGGTAACACGGCCACCGAAATAGAAAGGAAAGCTAATGCCGCCCTCTCCCATGTCCAGAAGTGGGGCGTGTCGAACAAGCTGAACTTTGCGCCGCATAAAACCAAGGCGATGATTATCACGCGAAAGCTGAAATTCGACACGCCTAGGCTGGAGATGGGAGGGACGGACATTGAACTGGTAGACGACATGAAAATTTTAGGTGTTCAAGTGGACAACAAGCTGTTGTTCAACAAGCATATTGCATATGTTTGTAAAAAATCAATCAACATATACAAGGGAGTCAGCAGAGCGGCACGAGCTACCTGGGGACTGCATCCGGAGATTGTAAAAACGATTTACAAAGCGGTAATCGAACCTGTCATCCTCTACGCAGCCAGCGTATGGTCCAAAGAGGCACGGAAAGCAGTCTCCAGGAAAGCTCTCAACACTGTACAACGAGGCTTCGCTCAAAAAATCGTCAAAAGCAACAAAACGGTTTCCCTTAACGCTGCCTTAGTACTGTCGGGGCTGCTTCCGCTGGACCTTCGGATCCAAGAAGCATCCCTGCTTTTTGAGGCAAAGCGTGGGAAACCCCAGGCAGTGCTAAGAGGCAGAAAGGTCGAACAGCGAGCCTCGTTCATGACTGACACCCACCCCAGCAGGATGCTAAATTCGAAATTTACTTGTTTGGATAACGCGGAAGAGGATGGCAAACTGGCAGAAGGCTTAGTGAAAATCTATACAGATGGTAGCAAACTGGAGGGGAAAGTTGGAGCCGCCCTGACCTGTTGGGAAGGGCCGATTGAAACGTGTACCCGGAAGTTTAAGCTGGCGCCATACTGTACAGTCTTCCAAGCCGAGCTGTATGCCATCCTCCAAGCGACTGAAATTATTATTGGCAAAAAATTTAAGGAAACGGCCGTACTCAGCGACTCGAGATCTGCTCTCCAGACGCTACTTGATCCGGACTCTTCACACCCAATCACAAAGGCAATCCAGGGCAACCTTCAATACCTCAGAGACAACCAACAGCTCGTCTCACTATTTTGGATAAGGGCCCATGTCGGAGTGAAAGGGAACGAGAGGGCGGATCAACTGGCGAAGGAGGCGGCTCTCAAGTTGAAAACCAGATCGGACTATGACTGTAGTCCCATCTCGTTCATTAAACGTCACATCCGGGCGGAAACGATCGAGACATGGGACTGCAGGTATAGGTCTGAAAACACGGCCGAGACCACCAAGGTCTTTTTCCCTGATGGGGTGGCAGCTTACGGTATGGTGAGAGAGATGTCCATCGATCGATTGGCGTCGCAAATACTGACTGGTCACGGAGGGTTCTGTGCATACCTGCACAGATTTAAGCGCAGGGACAGCCCCTCCTGTATTTGCGACCCAGCAGCGATCGAGGACATCTTTCACATCATACTAGACTGTCCAATACACAGTACCGATAGGCACACTCTGCAACAAAAAATTGACACAAAATTGAGTAAAGACACCCTGAAGGAAATAATGAGCATCAAGAAAGAAAGAATGTTACTAATGCAGTATGCCAAAAAAGTAGTAGAAATCGTAATAAGGAGGAACAAGGATTGACTGGCACCAATTAGACCCAAATTTATAAACAGGCAGGCAATTATAATGTAAAGCCATCTATTTAGTAAATAAGAAATTGTAATACAGTTATGAAGAAAAATTACAACATTAGAAAATAAACAGGTAGAAACAAGATTGTACAAGAGTAAGAGATATACAATTAAAATATGTATGAAAAAATAGAAACTGTAAATTAATATATTATATGAATTGTACTAGAATCAATATACATTATACATAAGAAATAACATTGTAATAAAATAGAAAAAAAAAACAATGTAATATATATAAGAAGAAGAAAACTGCAAAAGGTATAAAAACTGTAATATTGAGAAAGAAGAACAAAAAGAGAAAAAAGATACAAGTAAGCTCTTAGAGCATAGAAAAAAAAAAAAAGAAAAAAAGACAAGTAATAAAAGCATAAAATAGCAAAAAAGGTCCTGCCAAAAAGCGGGGAGCAGTTGTATAATAATAAAAAAAAAAAAAAAAAAAAAAAAAATACGTACTGAAGCCAGGTACTCATCACGGCAGGAATCAGGATATTCGCAGGTCCAGTTGATGGGTGGCACGCAAGGCACAATCGGAGGTGTGTAGCACGTGTTCGGGTGAGCTAAACAGTTTACACAGCAGCACTGCGAGCACATGGTGTAGACCTGGAAATATGTTAGCGGATTATAGCGTCAATCAGTAATAATTTTCTGTCTCGTCACCGCTAAGAAATATTCGCGCATTTTTCAAACATAAACCAAAAAAGCATATCATATTTTTAATACTTAAAAATATGATAAAAGAGGAGAAAAGAGGAGCTCGGTGGCGCAGTGGTTTAGCGCCTTGCCCAGCGATTGCGGAGGTTAAGCAACTTTTGCAAGGGTCGGTCATGGGATGGGTGACCAAAAATGTATTATCTCGAGCTCCTCCGTACTTCAGAAGGCACGTTAAGCCGTTTGTCCCGGCTGCATTTGCAGTTGTTAACACCCACCAATCCACATTGGGCCTGCGTGGTGGGTTGTGGCCCATCCTCCTTATCCATCTTAAGGAAGGCCTGTGCCCCAGCAGTGGAGACATTAAAATAGCTGATGGACAAATAAAAGAGGAGTAATAGCTGATATCGATGTGCTAATTCTCTGGTGTTTTTTATTACCAGCCATATTGCTCTGCATATTTCGTTGCGGACGTACGGCAAGCAGTTACACAGTAAACAGTTCTCGAACTTCGTCAGTTCTGGTACTCCCAAATTCTTTTCTATGCCTGACGGCCCTAAAACAAGCTGAAAGAATGACAATAATGTAAAAACAATGATAAGGCATTACCTAAATCATAGTTTTTTTACTACACAAACTACACTCGCGAGCAAAAATATGAAATCACAGGCATATTTTCATACAAACGAGGTTACTTCGAAGCTTTGGTTCTCCGCCAGGGATTGAGCTAGCTGTGATCTGATGATCGCCATCTAGAGAGTGAATGGAGGAGACCCAGATCACTATACACACCCAACTGATCTGATCAGCATTCTAATAGCTATTTGGATATTTAAAAAAACATGAAAATTGTATTAAAATGTATGGGAATTCTGAAACTGAGAACTCTGATCCTTGCAACTCTTAGAATGCGGATCAGATCAGTTGGGTTTGTATAGTCATCTGGATCTCCTCTATTCACTCCCTGGATGGCCAACCAAGGCTTCCACAAAGTTACCTCGTTTGTATGAAAATAGGCCTGTGATTCCATATTTTTGCTCGCGACCTCGCGAGTGTAGTTCGACTGATGTAACGAAATTATCTATGCATTGCCTGATCTTCATCAGAAAAAGATAAGTAATAAAATTTATAAGTAGGAATGTTTCTTCAGGCAAACTATTTCTTACCTCACTTGCAAAGAATTGACAGTCAGGCGCGCATGTACCAAGGTTATCAACATAACCACACTGCACGGCTTTCTTGGCTCCCTGAAGACCCTTGACCACGTTTATGGCGGTGCGAGCGACTGCGTACGCGCCGGATAAGCTAGCAGTCTCCCTAAGACAACCCTTTGCTGCGCACACCGCTTCTGTACCGCTCATTATACATGATGTTACGCATTCAATCTGGAACCGACAAGGTGTAAGTAAATGGTGTAATGTGTATGGATTTTTTTAACATAAAAGGTGACAATTAAATTTATATTATGCCTGATCTTCGTGAAAAACTTGTAGCATTCACGCATTGATGCATGACCAGCATAACACCATTTATATCACGTGATATAGCGTTTTATCACGTTTAACTGTCAAAAAGACAAAGGAGTTTGACAGTTGAGTGTCGATAAAATGCTATATCACGCGATATAAATCGGTCATGCTAGGCAGGCAGACCAGCTTTCTCATCTTTCATATTGCTATCATTGCTCTCAACCAGAAACTACCAGTAGTGCGCCTTGGTAGTGTCGTGGGGAAGAAGGGGAATTGTAGACACTATTGGATATCAGAAAATGGGCGGTACCACTAGGGTTGCCACTAATATAGTATTTTCGAGATTATTACGTGTAAAAATATAGTAGATGGCGAAAAATTCCAAAAGATATAGTAGGTTGCCGTTTCGTATGGAGGATTTTAAAGAAGTTGCATTTTTCATACTTACTAACATTTTCATAATTTATTCAACAACCATAAACACAAGTGTTTCACAAAAATTATTATGCAATTACTTATGTGCATATAAGTAATAATTTTTCTGCTGCTTTTGTTTAATTTTTTCACTTGAAAAAAATATAGTAGTTTTGCCTACTATATGTATTTTTTTAAATATAGTAGGCGAGCTCACAATATAGTAGGATACTATATAATAGGGTTGGCAACCCTAGGTACCACTGACACCCTGGCTCCAGATATTGGAAATAGATACGATTTAAGAAAATTTAGAAGCTTTCCAACGTAATTTAAATCGATGTAAAGTCAAATTAAATGAATCAAAGAATGTAATTTTTTTTGGTGTTATTTTCTTGCGGATCTTCCAATCGAAAGTGTAAGGTTTTCTTTTGTTGATATGGTTTATATCTAGCTAGACGAACCTATGTTTCTTTTTGTCAACTATGTCAAAAGGACATGTATACCTATTACTACCGCAGAAAGTGCAGTGGCCGACGACATGTCAACGCCTCTCGCGGCAGGCGTAGTAGACTACAGTTTTTGTGGTCCGGTGTAGTTAGAGGTAAGATAGCAGTTCCTCAGTGATTAGGATCCCGGGTGTAGTGCGCTTCCACCTTCGGCCTTATCGTCACTTAGCATCACGTGAATAGGGTTGTCATAGATGGTCGGGATGCGCCTGGATTCTCCCGGAATTTTAATTGATCTCCCGACTCCCGACAAATCTAAAAATCTCCCGGAAAAACAGCTGTTTCGAAAATTGTCTAGTTTTAGAACAATAATTTTCGCATATGAAACCACAGATTACAAGATTAGTGAATGAAACTGACTAAAAATCGCGCTGCGCGGCTGTTTTGTTTTACTATGATAGGCAAGAGTACACGTTTAGTGGATGAAACTAACTAAAAATCGCGCTGCGTGGCTATTTACTTTTTACATACAGGCATTTTAGTTACAAAATTATTTTAAATATTTATTTCTCCTGACAACAACAGCGAAATCCCGACATTTTCAAGTTTTCTCTAGATATTTTAGACTTCCGATCTGGCAACCCTAGGTGAGGTGAAGTGAAGGCCAAGCACTATCACATTGAGCATAAAAACTTAACCATTGATTGAAACGACACCTACCTGTTCTTGAGTCATGGCACAAGGGTTGACAGCAGCCGACAATACCGGCACCATCGTGTTGGGCGTGGCGCCACCGATCACGGGCACGCGCACGGCTTCAGGCGGCACCCTTAGGAAGTCTGCCATCACCGTGTTTGCGCGCACGCAGTTCAGCTCCACGCAACCCAGGAGCTTACGAGCGTTGTATACGCTGCGGAGTCTCTGGATCTCTCCTACTAAGGGGACTAGGCTCTCCACCGGCTCGGTTGCTACTATTGTAAAACACTATTAAACAAATAAGAAGTATCTAATTAAAATATTTCATTTAAGATCGAAACTTTCACTTAAAAGTTAAGGAAGCATTGTACTTGATTAGGAACACGATAAAAAATTTATAATTATGTGTGTGATTTTAATCTGCCGTGGCCGTGGCGTTTTATGGCAATATGTGTAATTGCCAAAATATAATTTATTCATAGGTACTTACGTCAGGGCACATGTTGCACATCTGAAGAGTTATTTCTGTCAGCACTGGTGCGTTGTATTCGAACGTATCAAATCGGTCTCTTGCTACAATAATAACTACCTTGGAACCCTAGGAAGTAAAATTAAATTCACAAATCCATTATGATAAAATAAAGTCTTTCAGTTTTTGTGAAATAAAATCCTTTTTATTTTTATCTTACCTATAGCTATTTTCAGCCCAAAGAATAGGTTCATGTCTAATACGGTTTAACCTTACTTTGTAGCTTTGCAGTTATAAAGCTAATATTTTTTTCTGCTTGCATGCGGGCTGATAATCTACAATTGAGTGCGCAATTGCACATTGAGTAATAAACTGCAATACCTACAAACAATGTCGGTAGGAACTTACTTAAAGAAAAAGTCTCGACCATTAAGAAAATATTTTTCTTTTTAGATTATTTTAGCAATGGGCGTACCGAAGGGGGTCAGGGAGGGGCGTCTGCCCCCCCTGGAGTTTGTTTACCTCCAACTACTATATGATATTGTCGATAAAATTCTTATTGGCCATTTGCAATACTACAACTTTTAAAAATCGTGCACCCGTTCTCAACTGACTAAAAAAATGCGCTGCGCGTGCGGCCTATTTTTATTATGGTCAAGAATACAAGATTAGTGGATGAAACTGACAAAAAATCGCGCTGCGCGGCCTTTTAGTTACAAACTTATTTTAAATATTTATTTCTCCTGACAACAACAGCGAAATCCCGACATTTTCAAGTTTTCTCTAGATATTTTAGACTTCCGATCTGGCAACCCTAGGTGACACCTCACCTTCACCAAGTGAAGGCCAAGCACTATCACGTTGAGCATAAAAACTATTTTTATTATGGGCAAGAATACAAGATTAGTGGATGAAACTGACAAAAAATCGCGCTGCGCGGCCTTTTTCTTGCAATTGGGATTACAATACAATGTTAGTGGATAAAACTGAGTGACTATAAATGGCGCTGCGCGGCCTTATTTTCACAATGGACAGTCAAAATTATAAAATTAGTAGACGAAACTGAATAAAAAACGCGCTACGCGGCCGTTTTCTCCCCCCTAACAACAGCCACAAAATCCCGACATTTTCTTCTTCAGATATTTTGAACTTTTGAACTGGCAACCCTACTCGGAAATGTATGGGATATAAAGCTCATTTAAAAATACCTATTTTTATTTATTTATTTGACTAGGTGCTTATGAATAATCTGATTTGCCCCCCTGGCTCAGTACCTGGGTCCGCGTGGACCCAAGGTCCCTAGGGTCCTTTTGACCAGGATAAAAGAAGCCTATATGTTAATCTAGGTCCCAATCTGTCTACCAACCTTTTCATTCAAGTCCAGTCCAGCCGTTCTTGAGTTATTAATGGTGTAAATAACCAGACTTTGTTTATTTATAGATTTAACTATGTAGGTATGATAATTTAAATAGTAGTTAGCAAGCCCTAGTAGTATTTTTTCTATACAAATCTAAATTTACCTTAAGTGCCTCGCATAACATGTGCCGACCGGAATATGAAGACACTTTACATTTAGTGTCGACGTGGCTTAACTCCATACCGTATCCGCATGTGGGGACTATATCGTACAAAGCAATCTCATCCAGTAGCGGACATTGCTTTAGTAGGAGAGCTAAGGGTTGGCCTGAAAATTTACAATAGTTGAAATCAGATCAAAACTCATGATCTACTCCTGCAAAGACAGTAGGAAAACAAAAAAAGTGCAGGATTTTTTCAAAAAGAAAATTCTACGCATCGCATTCAGAAACCGTATTAGCATCTAAAGAAATTCAAACGTTGCTTGTAAAATGAGGGCCACCAGCGAACCAACTTCGCCATCACAAGATGAAGGGACTTGACATTTAAAACCTTCTCTAAGGAATTAACCGCCTCTACACACGGCGTCGTAGCGTAAGCGTATCGTATGAGATTTTAATGTCAATATGACATTGGCGTAAAAAAGCAAGCGTAGAAAATACTTTCTATATGTTTGGTGATGAATTTCCGTCAACGTGAAGCTCTGTTTATATTCTGGAAAAATATCTTCGCCTACACTACGATGTGTAGAACTCTGCTCGTATCGTACTCGTCGCGTCTTGACGATGCGCTTACTAGACGACTACGCTTACGAGTCATGTGTGGAGAGCCTTACCTGTGCTTCCAGCGGCCCCGCAAATGGTCACTTTCATACCACCCGGACATGTGCTATATAGGCGACTTTTCTGACGATACTTTTTATTATTAAACCAATTAGAAGGAACTGTTGAAAAAACATTATTGGAAAACGATCGCGGGCGAACCACATTAAATAGGGTTTTAAAAATCAACATGGTCTTTTGAATTTTTTTATAAATATTTTTTTTGTATTTTTTACTAGAATTTTACAAGATTTCTAAATTTGACGTTTTTACTTTTTATCACACGACATTTTTACTTCTTTTTCTGCTTTTCTTTTTTATTTAGAACTATATTCACAGACTTCGAAATAAACGATATGAATTGGATATGAACGATTTACAACCCTTCGATATTTATTATCATATCAACAAAGAGTATAACATTCTTGGTCTGTTTATGTCCAACGCAAATAGACAGATAATAGTAATACCTACTCTACGGGTATAGTAGTTAGAGAGCTATTGAAAAATACTGCAAGAGGTATTTGAATTATATAGTGTATTATCTATGAAGAGGTATCTCAAGGCCAATCATTCAATATTATATAGTGTTTATGGTGTACATGAGTCAGCACCTACTCCCAAGGCCAAGAAGTGGAACACCTGGCGACAGCACGCTTTCAAGTATGTAGCATTTCGACATGCTCTACAAGAGTTACCTCAAGGTTCAAATTTGGCAGATTAGTAGAGAATAGTACAAAAAAAAAATTAGATGGTAGTCAGACCGCTGTGTCATGGAACATGCCGAGTCAGCACGCCACGTAAGTTGTAGCAATTTTGAGTTCGGTACATGAGCTTTCTCAAGGCTGAAAATTCGTATACTGCTTAGTTTTATTATGCATAATTTATAAGAATAATAATCAGACCACAGTGTCATGGAATGGAACATAGGCAGTCAGCAGTCGCTCAAAGTGTGGAGTCCAAGCAAGCTGTTTGGAGCTACAACGTGTTACAAAACAGGATTAGACAGTTGAAACTTGGTAGGTAGATGTATACTGTAAACCGCTTTACGATTTTTTACACAAAAATAAAGAAAAAAAGATTAAGGGGGGGCTCCCCATGTACATGGAACTGAAACTGAAAAAAATAATCATGAAACCCATACGTGCGGGGTGTCTTTAGATAGCTCTTTAAAAATAACATTGAGGTTTCTAAAACTACTTATTTTTTCTCAAAGTCAAGCGTTTGAAAGATATACACTTCCAAAATGGTAAAATGTGTGTTCCCCCCCTCTAACTTTTAAAATAAGAAAGTGAAAAAATCTAATAATAATATAGTATGCCAAACACTTTCAACGAACATTGTTTTGAATGAGATATAAGTAGTTTGCAGTTTTAGAGATATAGCACATTTTCCAAAACCGTTTGTCATTTATACAAACACTATGAAAAACAGAGTTATTTTTAAAAACGTAATATGATAGTGGTATATGATATGGTATGGTATTAGAGCATTAATATCGCATTGTCGAAAAAGTTTTTAAGTTTTAAAGTCCGTAAAAATGATCCGGCGATGGCGTATCAGTAGTAATTATACGTAAAATACTCATGTACTTACGCAAGTATTAGCACCGAAACATTTGGCTTTAAACACCGAAATTAACAAAAACAAAACCGTAAAATGATTTTATAGGGAGTTTCGAACAGTCTAATGCTGTGGAATGTTGGAAGCCTGCATTAATAATGTGGTTGCAATATGAATAAATAATACGAAGTGATGTTATCACAGGTCCACGTACTTGCAATATTCTAATAACTGCTAAGTAAGCGTAGTGAACAGTCGTCATTAAGCTTTTTACACCCTTTCATTTGATTGGATAAAAATGTTTGCACGCTTACAAAAGTTTTTCGCTCCTAAACCAGCATCAAAGTTGACTCTACTTGATACATTTAAACCCTTATACATGTTACTTACTATTATAGGTTTCTTTCCTTACAACTTGAAATTCAAATCCAAACATAAATGCATGATAACTCATCGCTCTCTCTACGTGAGTTGTGTGTATGCCGTTTCAATCAATTTGATAATAATCATATTTATGGTGATT
This sequence comes from Agriphila geniculea, assembly GCA_943789525.1. Classification (NCBI taxonomy): domain Eukaryota; kingdom Metazoa; phylum Arthropoda; class Insecta; order Lepidoptera; family Crambidae; genus Agriphila; species Agriphila geniculea. The sequence continues at coordinate 17,613,903 of OX038879.1, forward strand.
CATATCCGAGGAATCATTACGTTAAGTGATGGAAATTCTCTAACCGACGTGATAATGACCGAGATTAACTATATTTTGGAGTTATTTAATTTGTCAGTGTTCTGCTTAGTTGCTTACTATTGTGCTATTATAAACCGATACAATTATGTGAACATTTTAAACACATTAGCTGGAGCTTGGATTGAAATACCGAATAGAAATAACAATATCCTGAAGAAACTGAAGCAAAGAGTTTTTGGAACTTTAATGAGCCTCGTGCTTTTATTGATGATGCAATTAATAGTAAATTACACAAGGCACGATAGTGTGTGGAAGAAAAATCTCGTAACGATGTCTTTCATCGTACCACAAATGCTGCAGTTTACATATCTTGCCTTTTATTACGTTCTTTTACTCATGTTGATAGCTTTGTTAATGAACATTGAAGAACAGTTGAAAGGGGAATACATCAATAAGACAGGCGAATGCTTCACGAAAATTGGCACTAGACCATCAGTAACTAGTATGCGAGCCATGGAGTTGATATTTGTGAAAGCTTGTGAAGTGAAACGTAGCATAAATGAGGCTTTCCAGGCGCCTATACTGATTACTTCGATGCAATGTTTCCACGCTATGGTGAGCGAATCGCACATTATTTACCATGGCGCGATAGTGCATCAAACTCTGAATACGCATGAAGTTGTCAATTGCTCCATCTGGATTGTTTACCAAGTGTTAAAAATGTATGCTTTGGCATACTCTGGGAACCTTCTTAAAATCGAGGTAGGTACCATAAATTATTAGCAGTAGACCTAATTCACGCCAAGTTTTAAGATAATACTTAGTATTTACTACTATTTACGTTCCAGATTTTTCGGTTGGGACGAACTCTTCATGATGTTCCTATTGAGAAACAAGATATAAGGACATTGCTAGAGGTTAGTGTGGTAAACTGTGTCAACTCAAGAACGAAACAAATGCTTGCTGTGCAAACTGCTCAAGAATTTTATATAATAGAATATGAATATAAAATTCTTGGAACTGCTTAACAATTAAACAAACAAAAAATATTACTTTTTGGATATCGATTAAAAATTCGTTATACCTAATAAATGCAGAAAACAAAAATTCCTGATAAATAGCGTTATAGTGAAAACTGTTATACGAAAACTGTTTTATTAATAAATAATTACTTTTCAATTTTATTGTACCTAGATACAACATTTTTCGACGCTTATGACGTACCAAGCTACGGAATTGACTGTATATGGGTTCTTTCCTTTGGATGCCACGCTGTTATTTAAAGTAAGCATAACATTTTAATTTTAAATATAAACATTATTTTTTGATTTCTTATTTGAGATTTCCTTAATAAATTAAACAGAAAATGTTATTAAAACTTATAAAAACACTTGATAATGCAACGTATATTGGGCAACGTGTAAAAAAGATAATATTTAAGTGAGGGTTGAATACCCCTTTAAATGTAAATCCATTGAATAAAAGTTCTAGTGTATGGTAGATATTTAAAAAAAACTCGCCTGCATCAAAAGACAAGTCAACTGAAAAAATGAAACAAGATTAAATATTAAAGGCAAAATAATGACATGCAATCGGATGCATGCATAAAGAAACGGACATCCTTACTATACTATATATACTATCCTTACTAATATACAGGGTCACTGGAAATAAGACGTATTCCTGCTAAGAGGTTATAGATGAGGTCAAAACAAATATTATTTGTCATATATTTTTTTCTCAAAAAATTAATAGTTTTTGAGTTAATTGAAATTAAGTATTTTTTTACCAAAAGTACGTTTTCAGACACAAAAATTTAAAATAAAAGATAACTACTCATTCGATTACGGATTTTTTATCATTTTGGGATAGAAAACAATTTGAGTGTTGATAATGAATAAAAAAAAATCATAAAATACAGGTGTTTATAAAAAATTCAATCCTTAAATGCATTTATTTTTATTATTTTTTCAGACTTTTCAGAAATAGAATCAAATATCTTTAAAAAAATCCTAGTAACTAAGCGTGCATTATATTTTAAAAACATCACCATCTATTCAGCTTTCAGTTAAGGTATAAAACTTAATAATAACTTAAATAAAACATGAGAAATTAAGAATTAACTAAATAGCAGTCCCATTTCATGTAGCAAAAATTTCCTACTTCAAGAGCTTCGGAGAGGGCCGTAATATCCTACTTATTCCATAAATGTGAAAGTTTGCTTGCTTGGATGATTGTTAATCAATCACGCAAAACGGCTGAAGGGATTTAGATGAAATTTGGCACAAAGATAGTTTATAAGCCGGATTAAAACATAGGAGGATACTATTATCTTGGTTAAAGGTTCTCTATGAATTTTCTCGAATGTAAATGCAGATAAAGTCGCGGGCGGAAGCTAGTTTGCCATAAATGATCGTGCTTACTAAAAATACTTTCGTCCGGTGAGTTTGAAACAGGATTATTTTTCACTGATGAGTCAAAATTTTATACAGACAGCATCAAAAATAACCATGCATATCAGCCATTTTTAATGACCCGCTGCTGGGGAACAGGCCTTCCTTTCCTTTTGGGATAAAGCGGACGGGCCATAACCCACCACGTAGGCCAAATGCGGATTGGTCGGTGTTAACTCAATGTACCTTACATTGAGCCCTTGGTTCTGACTGCATTTACAGTCGTATTAATCAATTAAATGCATTTAAGGATTGATTTTTTTATAAAAACCTGTATTTTATGAATTTTTATTTATTTATTATTAACAACCAGATTGTTTTCTATCCCAAAATGATAAAAAAACCGAAATCGAATGAGTAATTATCTTTTATTTTAAATTTTTGTGTCTGAAAACGTACTTTTGGTAAAAAAATACTTAATTTCAATTAACTCAAGAACTATTAATTTTTTGAGAAAAAGTTATATGACAAAAAATATTTGTTTTGACCTCATCTATAACCCCTTAGCAGGAATACGTCATATTTCCAGTGACCCTGTATAATATAATATTATAGTATAGTCCGTTTGTTTGTTTGTTTATTTGTTACGCCTTCACGTTTTAATTACTAAATCGATCATCATGAAATTTTACATACACGTTGTCAAGGGCACAGAGAAGGCCATAGGGTACATTTCATCCCAAAAAAATATTGTTCCAGAGGGATAACAAAAAACTTTCCACGCAGACGAAGTCGCGGGCGGCCGCTATTATGAATTATTTGAATTCTATGCTTCCGACTGCATGTTGTTATTTGCCTTTAATAATCTTGTTTCCATCTTTTGAGTAGAAATCTCTTATGGTGCAGGGTTTTTTATTTTTTTTATTGAATAAACGTTATTACCTACATACATACAAATATACAAGATACGTGCGAAAAACATAACCCTCTTGCAGTCAGGTACAAAGAGAATGTAAAATCACTACGGTCGGATAATACAGAAAATCTTCCTTCTAAATGAATTGACCGTCGACGCACGTGGTCATCCCGCCCGCCCGCGGTCGTAGCACGTCGTAGCACATAACGTAGCGCGCTCCATCCGGGCTCTTATGACGTACAATTATGACGACAATGCTACACTACACTTGACTACACACCAATGGATTCCCCATTCTGCCTTTCTATTGTCTACCTTCAAAATCTATCGCAATCGCTTTCAGGATGTAATATAAAAACTTACCAAAGAAATGCAGCAATGTGTCACATCCATCTGTCAAACGAAAGCGATTGCGATAGATTTTTAAAATTAGACAATTAGCCCCCTGATCTGTCAGTCTGAAAAAAATCAAATTGGCTGAGTATTTTTCAAGAACCTTATATATGACTCTGGACATTGCGTCACCTTTTGGGGCTTGAAGAACGAAAAAATAACCTTGAATGACGTCAACGATATTTTCCATCTCTTTCATTAGGGTGACAACAATGTTGTCCATTCGTAAGACAGTCACTACAAATAGGTACTTACTACAGACTATCAACTTATGCCTACGGCGGCGTAAGTTTTTTGGACGACCAATCCAAACATTCAAAAGTGTTTAGATTCTAAACATTTGAATGTTTAGAATAGTTTAGATGTTAGTTAGTGCCAAAGTTTGTATGTTTGGGTATCTCTAAACATACAAACATTCGCATTTAGAATATTACTGCATTTATAGGATTATTACTACTCTTGACCAACCATATTATAACCTTTCTATATATTCATTCAAACCCCCCTTTTGGCCAGCGGCGGCGCGCAACACAAAATATTTACTTAATGATTATTTTCGGTTGGCTCCTCTCCGGATGGACGATACTGTTTTGGAATGGTGGTCACACTGGGGGTCAAGTCTGCTATTGTTAACATCATATAATCGTGTTTCAATGGTGTTTGAACGGTAATGCTTTTTAACACAGTTCTTGATTCTTAAACCCAAAACTGAAACACAGTGTCTAACGGGTTTGGATTTTTAGGAAAAACAATGTGTTTCAATTTTGGGTTTACAAAAACAAGAATTGTGTCAAAAAGCATTACCATCCAAACACCATTGAAACACGATTACGGCGTTAGTCACGATAATAGCAAAGTTGACCCCTTGGTCCTGTACGGTCCGGCTGGTTAAAAGTCAAAACTTGGAGATACGTGGTGAGGTTTAAGACTTAGGTACAGATGCCGGCATATATATTGGCAAGAAAATGAAAGAGACAAAAGATGCGCAGTAGCCATAAACTTAGTGTTTATGGCTACTGCGCATCTTTTGTCCCTTTCTTTCTCTTGCCAATATATATGCCGGGCAGTTTTTTTTTATACACACCTGCCCTTGCACCCTAAAGTCACGTGTATTTTTATTTTGTACAATGAGGAATGTCCAAAAAAACAAATTGGCTAAATATTTTTATAGGCAGGAATAAGCGCCCTTAGTAATAGAAAAAAGTTTTAGAATTTTCGGTTGTGTGAAAAAAAATATTAAGTCTCATTATTAGTCATTGTATTAAAAAAAGTTGCAATATAAAATGTCAAAACTGCATTATTTTGGCCGTTGAAAATAATTTCCCTCTAACGGTAATTGGGATATACTATAAATGTTTCTTTTCCTCATCGTTTCGGAATCTGAAAATAAAATAAGATTAATTTTTATTTTGTTACTACGAATAAACAATGGGTGTCAAAGACCATAATAACTAGTATAGTAGTAAGGTAGTAAGTTAGGTAGGTCCGATTCCTAGCTGAAACTGATCGAAATTGTTTAACTCAACTACGTAAGATAATATTTTAGTTTACATTACATTTTTTCTCTCTGTTAAAAATACAAAATAATTCCGCTCTCAAAGTTAAATGTGGCATAAAAACATAAAATGTAATGTTAGGTAGGATAAACGTAAATTTTTCATCCAAATCTTTCTTATTCAAACGTTCTGCTGTGATTATGGTCACCCTGCGATATGCAGATAATATTTCTAAAGCTTCTTATGTGTCGAAAATGAATACAGATTTGTACATATTATATTTATTATATTAAAATAAAAAATACGTAATTAAGGTGGAATTATAATTAACTTCTTTAATATTTCCAAATTAGATCGGAAACAATCTTTGAAATCTGCTAAAATTCAGATTTCTGAGAAGGAAAAATTGAATGCTGAAAATACTTTAAAAAACACTTACTTGTGAAATATAATGTTATAATTTGGTTTTGAAACACTTTTGCAATTTTGCACAATGCAACACATGCTTTGTATCGCGAATTTTATTTAAATAATTTTATATTTTTGTACATAAACGTGAGATGCGGTGGAAAATCATTGACATTAGTGACATGTCAAATCAAAGACAATTCCATCAGTGATGCCACCTTATTTTTATTTGGTAACTTATGAAATATGGAGAAATTTCTGTTAAACGTAAAATATTGTAATAACAAAATGGACTCATCTGTCCTCTAAATAATTACTTTGGCATGTACTAATAAATTTTAACATCATGTAACTAATTTAAAGTGTGCCGATATTTACATTTATTTAGAAAATCTAATTAATTGTTGTACACGACTGGGTAAATTGACTATGGATTGGGATATTTTGTACTTAGCATGGCAATTTCAGTCACAGTGTGAGAGGGATAAAAGAAGTCTGCAAAGGTGAATGACCTCATCCCCAACTATCCTTCAGTAGTAGAATGTCCAGTGTCATAGAATATGAATATAAGGTTCTTGGTATTTTTGTTTTGTACTTATGTACCAATAAGCTCTCTTAGTAATAGAAAACAGTTTAGAATTTGGGGTTGCATGAAAAAAATATAAAGTCACTTCGACTTCACAAGTACGAAAGTAACGGCCACAGAGAAAGCAATAGAACTATACGTAAGAGTAACGGCAGAATGGAGATTATAATTTTGCCACCACCTGCCACAACCACAACACGTATTAAAAAAAGGTTTTGACATTTTGTGTTGAAGCCTTTTTTAAATACCATGTTGTGGTTGTGGCAGGCAATTTTTTGTAAATTTTAACGTAACCGAAAATTCCGATTATTCAAGAATTTTATACCTATTCATATTTTATGACACTATTCTAAAGTTCTCGACTATATTCCTACCTATAAAAAATATTCAGAAGATGCGATCATCTTCAGAGGCCAGATGACATGGGATCAAAGTTTGCCCAAGTTGAATATTTTCTACATGCTTTACTATGTTAATATTATTTGTAGTTACTAAGAAATAAATTGGTAGATTTATAATAATAAATAATAAGTAAGTAGTTGACTGTTTTAACGTTTTTTGTAGAAAAATGTATTTTTTAAATTTTATTTTGTAAAATGTAACACTTCTGATAAAATTCTGGTTCTTTATTCTAACATTCTTTTGATGTTTAAAATGATTTTTCATTTACAGGTGATCGCTTCTGCAGCTATGTATCTTGTTATTTTGGTGCAATTTGATAGAAGAGAATAAAGTTTACCGATTAAAATGTGTCTTTACTAATCGAGTGTCACTAAGGTATAGAAACAAACAAATAAACGAGAAAGCAACCTAATTAAAAATGTGTTAAAATGAACATGGGTCGAGTTCACCAACTACAACGTAATTATTGATTACCTAATCGTTCCGTTAAAATTAATTGGTTGTTTAAACAGGTCACGTTTTTTATGTTCACCAGCCATTTTTAACATACGGTTATCTAACCAAACGTTTTGAACAAATGATCCTTAATTGAGTAACTACGTTTGTATAAACGAAATCTTGTAACAAATGCTTTTTCATTATATTCCTCCCTCAAAATAATTGCGACGTCGCCGCGTCGTTGGAAAATACGAGGTGCGCGTACTACACTCTAAAAAAAATTTGGTTGCTCCTAACAACATTGTGATAGTTGCGATCAAGCATCTTGATTGCATACGAGCCTAACAACACGTTAGATGCTTCAAATAAGATGATACGAATTGGTCTTACTATTGTTACTTAGCTAAAGCAATTAAGATCTTATTCAATAATAATACGAAAAATGGTTGTACTCACATATTCACATAGTACATTCAACTATGAGCTTGGTCAATATTAACATGCGAGATAACTGTTAGAACTAATTCACCTAGTGAGTTCAACTAAGAGCTTGGTCAATATTGACAAGAAAGATGACTATTAGAACTAATTCACCTAGTGAGTTCAACTAAGAGCTTGGTCAATATTAACAAGAAAGATGTTTGTTACAACTAATTCACCTAGTGAGTTCAACTAAGAGATTGGTCAATATTAACAAGAAAAATGTTTGTTAGAACTAATTCACCTAGTGAGTTCAACTAAGAGATTGGTCCATATTAACAAGAAAGATGTTTGTTAGAACTAATTCACCTAGTGAGTTCAACTCAGAAAGAATATCCCGCACCCTGATTATCTAAAAAGAAACTATTTAGCGACCGGTTTCATTGCACATACATTGCTACTTTTCTTTGGTATGTTTTTTTTTAATCCAAAAAGAAGTAGCAATGGATCACTATCATCTGTGAACTGCAACCGGTCGCTAGGTGGTTTCTAATTAGATAATCAGCCCGCCGAACATCCCGTCGAGTTATAAAAATCAGTTTAATATACTGGTCCCTCAGTGAGGAAACTTTTAGATATTAAGCTGATTTGTACAGATACTACACTTTGGTCTTAGTCAAAAGGCCGAGAAGCGATGTCGAACCAAAGAAATCTAAAGAAGGTGATGAAATCGAAAAAATTTTTAACACTGCCGTCTAGAAAATAATGTAAACAGTACAGTGACATCTTTCGGGGCGCATGCGTATTAGCGCGCTGCGCAATCAGGATAGCATGCATGCCACTACTATGCCACAAACTATGCCGAGCAGCTCCGCTGCATTACATAAAAAACAATAAGAAAAGCTTTTTGTTTATTATTTACATAACGAACGTAAAATATTTAAACTAGTGATAATTTCATGTATGTTACGGCTAATACCCGAAGTGCGGCTAAACCTAGTTAGATTTTGATTCTTTATTAATAACTGTTTCAACATTATCTACGTATTTTTTTATAAAAAACTATTGTGTTTATTCCAACTAAGTAATATGAAATATTTAAACAACATAATCTTAGTAGAATTTACCATTTAAATCATAGTTAATTCAACAATGTTAAATGATAAAAATGATTACTTGACATTATTGGTTTGAATATTTTTATTTGTTGTTTTAAAGATTACAGTTTTAGTTGATTTAGCAATAGGTCTTAGTTAAATCAATGATGACGAAGTTATTCATCTAACAATGAGAATTATCAAATTAATTATTTACTTAATTATATTGATACTTTATTATTAATTGATTCTACTATTTATTTGTTTATGATAACTAATAAAAATGATCGAATCACGCAAGAAAAGTCAATAATAGTTGAATTATGTATAAGCTTCTTAGAATTAATAAACACACTACGTGTTTAGTTCGATCACAGGCTAACATTTTGATTTAACTATTCAGCTTTGATTCAATTAAATATTATCATAATTGTTTCATTCAATTCAAGATCTACTAAGAGAAAATTGCTCTTAGTTGGCCTTCATTTTTTAGAGTGTATGGGGAATGTCCGAAAAAAATAAAATCAGCTGAATATTTTTCTATAGGTAGGAAAAAGCTCCCTTAGTTATAAAAAAAGTTCAGAATTATCGGTTACGTGAAAAAAAATTAAAAAATGAAAGTCTCTTCGTGTAACATATGTACGAAAGTAACAGCAGAATGTAAATTATACTTTTGCCACCACCTGTCACAACCACAACAAGTATTTTAAAAAAAGTTTTGATATTTTGTATTGAAACTTTTTTTAATACCTATAGAAAAATATTCAGCCAATGGGGAAGGCAACTGTCAAAATGGCGCTGCGTACGCTTGTTCCACGAGAACTATGAAAACAAAGGACTTTTACTTAAAAAATTGTTTTTTAAGCTTTAAAATGATTAAATTCTGTGTAATAGGCTTTAAAAATGTTGGCACTTACAAATTACGTTGGCACGTACGCAGCGACATCTACAATTAGCTTTGCGTTGCCATCCTCATTTGTTTTTTTTTCGGACATTCCCCATTCGCTCAATATCTTTAAAATCATCTAACACATTACTTTCTTCATCAAAAAATAATTCAATGCGTCTTGCATTTTATTTTACCTAAAAGTGATATGATGGGTACAGTACGAGAAATAGACGTAACCAGCGGTTAAACTAAGTCAATTCCTTCGTTTAAGTTAAACAGTCGGTTACAGCATATAATCAATGGTTAGTGTTTGGTGAACACTGAACAGCATTATATTGTAAATCAGTCGTTTATGTTTTAAACAACTGGTTAAAATTTAATAATCTGTTGGTGAACTTGGGTCTTTCCTACAGATTAATTTGAGTAAAGTAAACTGAAACAGAAAAAAGTAAAGTATTTAAAACCAAGACCACTTAGACCACGCGTCAAAAAGTAGCTCAAATCGTGTGTTTTTTTAAAATAAATAACACAGAATAGGTATTAGTTTTTTCAACTAATAAAGTATTTATACCTTAGAGCATTAAACCAAGCAAATATTAAAGGTAGGTAGGTACCAAGGAATTTATAAGTACTTTGTACAACAGTACATATAAATTCCTTGGTAGGTACGCAGTCCTTAAGGGCCCTATCACATTTTTTCGTCGAAATTTCGATTTTGACGGATTTTAGCGCTACAACCTAGGGAAACCTTTGGGTCTACTAAATACATTTATATGTGTTCGCGACAAAAAGTAATATGATGAAACACTGGAAAGTTAAAGGGTTAGAAAGGAAAATTAAAGTTGGTGAACGATTTTTTTGAGTCAACTTTGAACATACACAGAAAGAAAAACAAGTACAAACAACAAATAAAAGTATAAAATTTGATTTTCTTATGAAGTAAAGATTATTCTAATATACATTTTACGTAATAATAATTATGTATCTAGGAGAAATTCACAGTTAATTCTGAGCGTTTTTAGTAGTTTTATGGTTTTTGATGGCGATTTTTTTTTCACATATTCCATACATAATTTCAAAATTCCGAGGCCGCTATGAACTATTCGACTATAAAAGAGATAATATCCAATTTTTTTTATTTCATTTGTTTAGCACAGTAGTTCAATCCATGACCCCAAAAAAGTGCCTTCGCGCATTTTATGAAAATCTTTCTCTGCAATTTCGGGTTTAATTATAAAGTTTTCAAAAAATTTATAATTAAACCCGATTTTCAAAAAAGCGAGGCCGCTATGATCTATTCAAAAAGCTATTCTACACTATTCAATAAGTCACAACTGTTAATATATTGTTGTTTCTGAGATCGAGAACCCCAAAATTGGCCATTTTACGCAAAAATCACAGTCGAAACGTAATATGCCTCTTAAGTTCTGTCACAAAGTCACAACCATAGACCTAGAAAAGTTATCGCTGCGCTCAAGTCACTCACAACCTTATTTATTTTCAAATTGGAATTAATTAATTCGGTGACTGGAAATAATTAAAGGTAACTGTTAATGAGATAGATACTTAAATACTAAACCGGGCAGCAATTTAGTTTTTGGGCGACAAAATAACTTAACGGTCGACAAACAGTGGATTACAAAAACTTTGCGGAGAAACAAACGAACGAACACACAAACGAGAAAGCAATCTAATAAAAACGTGACGGGCGACTACATGTGGGTGACAAATAATTTAAATGGGTGACTAAAATACTGAGTGGGCAACTATTATACCATTTCGATTAGGATAATAGTTACCTTTTTTATAAATAAAATATATGCCAAATTTTAAATGTTTTGTGTGCCCTAAGGTTGATGCCCAAATAGTAATTTGGTCGCCCGTCCTGAATAACTAGTTACTCAATTTGTATTTTAAAGTCACCCATTTTCAATATCTGTAGTCGCCCTCGCTCCGTCACCCACAGTATTCTAGTACGCTGTATTCAGTATTTTTGATACCCAAAATGGGAATTTATTGTTACCTGACCCTTTTCAAATTTCGAATATTGACCAGGGGGATGGCAACGCAAAGCTGATTGCAGATGTCGCTGCGTACGCTTGTTCCCTTAGAGTAAGATAAAAAAAGTAGAGTAGAGAGAGATAGAGAGCCTTCTCGCGTTTTTAAGGTCTACTCATTTTGAAGCGCCATCTCTGGTCGGCGTTTTTTTGTTAGTTTGTTTGCTTTAGTTCCTAGGATCCTAGCAATCCTATTGTTCTAGATATCTTTTATAACATTCGAAACGTCATATTCACTTAGTATTAGTATTTTTTCCGAAGAAAATAACCAACACAAGAGAACAAACGTTTCAATTGTTATAAGAGATACCTAACTAGAAAAAACAGTTAAAACATCAATTACAAAAAAAAAATTATTTGAACAGCCATTTACAAAATTAAATGTTAGTCTGCTCTAGGGTTGGGTAAATTTCACGAAAAATTTCGGTCTGTGAAATATTTAGAATAAATTTCATTTTGGTTTGAAAAATTTCAGTTTAGAGTGAAATTTATTTTTAAATTTCATCTGACCTAAATAAAACAAAATCACATGCATTTTGTCAATATATCAACATAATCATAGAACAAAACAATAAACAAATAAGTTGGCTTAAATTACGAATAGCTTTGGCTATTTTTCAACTTTTAATAACAAAATATTCAATGTCTGTTTCGATTGTCGGCCACGATGGCGTAGAAGAAAAACGAGTTCATCAACATTACGAAGGAATATGTCCATCAGCCATTTTAATGTCCCCACTGCTGGGGCACAGGCCTTCCTTATAGGTGGATAAGGAGGACGGGCCATAACCCACCACGCGGGCCCAATGCGGATTGGTGGGTGTTAACGACTGCAAATGCAGCCGGGACCAACGGCTTAACGTGCCTTTCGAAGCACGGAGGAGCTCGAGATAATAAATTTTTGGTCACCCATCCCATGACCGACCCTTGCGAACGTTGCTTAACCTGCGCAATCGCTGGGCCAGGCGCTAGACCACTGCGCCACCGAGCTCTTCCTTAAAATGGCTGATGGACACGAAGGAATAGGAAAGGCCACGGTTAAACTTACAATTTTCTGAATATTGGTCCTACTTTGCGATTTTTATTGTTAGTTTTCTACATATTCCTTCGTAATGTTCACGTAGTCGTTTTTCTTCTACGACATCGTGGCCGAGCAATCTAAACCCCTTTTTCCTCACTGCTCACGAGATCTTTCAAAGCACATAGTAGGTTGGCTATATTATTTGGTTACGTGTTGTTTGGTATATTATTTGGTAGCTATGCGCAGCTAGATGGCGCTACTAATTTTGAATACTTATTTTTGGAACTGGGTGATATTTTTGATAAATTTCAACTAACTCGACTTAAAAAATCTATAATATTATCGAACTGCTTGCAAAATTTCACGAGAATCGGTTGAGAAATGGGACCTGTATAGGAGAACAGACAGCTAGAAAGTCAGACTAAAATATGTTTATGTATATATCTCCGCCATTTTGAAGAATTAAAAAAAAACTGGCTCGACAGTAAAATTCTACATAATTTTCGAACCTGTCCACAAAATTTGACGAGAATCAGTTGAGAAATGCGCCTGTAGAGGAAAACAAACAGTGCTGGAATGGCGGACTGAAATGTTTCTTTTACATATCTCCGCCATGAAAAATTTCGAAAAACAGGCTCGACAATAAAATTCTAAGTATATAATTTTTGAACCTGCCCATAAAATTTCACGGGAATCGGTTGAGAAATGTGACTTGTAGAGGAGAACAAACAGCGCCGGAAAACTGGACTGAAATATGTTTCTTTTACATATTTAGACCACCATTTAGAAAAAAAATCGAAAAACAGGCTACAAAAAAATGTTTATGTTATAGGCAAACGCCGAAGCTCAGGCACTCCTAGGTTTGTCTAGTCAAACCTCAGGTTTGACAAGAAGCCTTAGTCAAAGGTCAAAGCCCAAAATAAAATCGTGTTTCGGCTTAAAGCCCAAAATAAAATCGTGTATCGCCTTAAATCTAAAAACTCTTAAACCTATCACGTGTCCTATAGGAGTAACGCAGACTCTTTGACTAAACTTAACCTCAAGATTACGAAAAAAATCATTCATTTCCGATGTGATATTTAGTCAAAGCTGCCTTACTCCTGTAAGTCACGTGATAGATTAGAAATTTAAGACAATCGCGAAGCGCAGCGGAGCGTTCATCTTAAATTTCGTGGTTATTTTTTGTTTAAAAGACAACAGAATTTTTTTGTTTACAGGAAGATTGTTAATTTAGTTAAATTTTCACTCTACAGAATGTTTTTCATAGTTGTACAAACAAAATATCAAATTCTGTGCCTAATTTAAGCGTGACTGGTCAAACCTCGATTTGAACGTATCGAGTTTCGGCTTTGGACTGCCCAAGTTAGTCTCTCCTAGGTTTGGCCATAAATTCGTCAGTCAAAGGCCGAAATATGCCATTGGTTTTGGACTTTGACTAAGCCTTCTTGTCAAACCTGAGGTTTGACTAGGCAAACCTAGGAGCGCCGGGACTTCGAGGTTTGACTATAACATTTATATTATTTTCGACCCTGCTCACAAAGGACATCAGGCACATGAGACCCAAAAGTGTATAAACATAATTCTGTTATCTATAAACACTTTATGTTACTAGAATCATAAAACAGTAGCAACATTATTTTTTAACTCCTTCATTTAGCTTTAATTAATTATTGAAAAAACAAAAGCATATCAATGAAACGGACATCTTTGTTAGAGATTTCACAAGTCTCCCCTGAGTATATTTGTTCTGTGGCACAAGTGATTGCGTATTAAAAAAAAGTCTGCCGGATGTCAGTCAACTCAACTGTCAAAAGCGTTTTGTTACGTGCGACATATGCACAGATTTTCCGTTTGATTTGGTTCCAACTTGTACATTGTTGTGCTAATCTGTGGGGCTACCGCCCAAGTAGCGTCGACTTCGCCGTCGGCTTCATTTGACATATGGTTGTAATACATTGCTACTTTTCTTTGGTATGTTTTTATTATATTATTTTATTATTAAAAAGAAGTAGCAATGTATCTCATCCTTCTGTCAAATGAAGCCGACGGCGAAGTCGACGACACTTGGGCGGTAGGGCCCCTGTAACACTAACGCAGCTAACGAAACGTATTGTCGTGAAACTGGTGTTGCTATTTAGTGTCGGGGTTACCAAAAAAAAACTTTCAAACGTAAATAACTCTTAAAACATAAATCTTCGTAAAAATCTGAATATTTTCTACGACTTACTAATTACATGCCTACATTTTGAAAAAAACAGAAACATTATACATTCTTTAGTTTTTTTCTATGGGACTCTGCCTGATGTCCTTTTACTAGTCTGGACAAAGCTTTAACTACACAGATTATCGTCTGCTGGAATGCAACCATTCATTCAAAAAATTCTTCATGATATGATTCCCAACATTTCATTCGTTCTAAACTCATTCTTTCTTTCATTTTCCAGCCAGCCGGTGAAATTGGTCAGCTTAGACCTTATTTTTCCGCTAAAATTATAATTTCCTATCCTAATTTGTTAGTTCCTAAAGGAATAGTTATTTTAATTATTTGCAGTGAATTGTTTTTAAATTTACAAGCGGAATAATGGTAAGTTCAAAAATGTCAATCCCGTTCAGCTGATTTTGTAGTGAATTGCATTGGACTGAAATTCAACCAACAACAGATTCTTCTTTACTTTTTGAATCACATCACATAACATACAATATCTAGACGTTTGCTGCGATAATTATTGTTTTTTCGAACCGGCATGTGGTTCAGCCATTTTGAGAAGTCGTAATGGCCGGCGCGGCGCGGCCGCCATGTCAAACAGTTCACACGTCCAACAAATTATTTCATGATTTGTGCTAACTGATGTGAAAGATATATCGTCAAACCGCTAGGATTGTTATTAACTACTTTTATTATCGTAAACCGTCCAGAACACCTGATCCAGCATGTTTGTAAGTCTGTTATCTTTCAAATAACTCAGCCATGCCATGATCATGAAGCGTGTGAAATCGGGCGTCATGAGGCGTCAGGTTATCGAAAAAAGTATAAGTAGCTAATTGACAACCTAGTTTTTCTTCATCTCTTGTCACATACCTCTGCTGTGATAAATGGTTATAGTCTCATATGTTTTAGCTGTGTGAAGAATACACTTAATTTTTTGTTGGGAATTGGGACAAAGATTACTCATTTGGGTTGGGCATAAATGTCATTGCGAATTTATTCGTGTTGCAGATGGATGGCAACATAGTCCATCCCCATCCCCACCCGGGGGTGGTGCACGGAGTGCCCGGCGGGGTGGTGCACGGCATGCCGGTGCACGGCGCGGGGCCCGACGGAGAGCACGCGCCCCATGGGCCGCGACGCCGCTACCAAAACCGACCGAAGCCTCCTAACAACTTGGAACGCTTGCCCCTTGATGAGGCGGCTAAGAGGGTATGTTGATTTTGTTTTCTTGTTTCGGATGCGCGCCCTTTCTATCAAAAAGAATTCCACGCCTACCCTCTACCCAGACATTTTAGGTTAATAGAAAATTGGAAATATTACCCAAACAATGACATATCGACGGTTAAGTACTAAACACTGCTATCTACATTTTTTATTTATAGTATAGTTAGACTTGTTTGAAGACGCTTCACACTAGCAAAAACATATAACGCACCTTTGTGATGACAATGTGACGTTTTTGAAACCGCAACCTTCCAAGAGGCTACTTCCAAATGGTGATAAAACGTTTTCAAAGAGATGTCACGTTGTCATCGCAAAGAGATGTGGCTTCTTTGTTATGACAATGTGACATCTCACTAAAAGCGTTCTACTTTATTATTTGGAGAAAGCCTTCTGGAAGATTGCGGTTTCAGGAATGTCACGTTGTCGTTGCAAAGGTGCGATAAGTCGAATTACTGCTAATTGTGGAGATAAGTACGATACCAATAGCTGCTAAATTAAAAATTTGAAAGAAATACTGAACAGTTTCTGGTAATACCTACTAACCAACTTGATAATGGAAAAAAATGCTACCTTCATTTTGCGTATAATATTTTCTGTTAACTACATTTTACTGTTAAGTAGGTATCTACTTAATTATAATTTTATTGCAATATTAAGTATGTGGTTGCTTTTTAGGGTTCCGTACCCAAAGGGTAAAAACGGAACCCTATTACTAAGACTCCGGCGGAGTCATCTGTCTGTCTGTCTGTCACCAGGCTGTATCTCATGAACCGTAATAGCTAGAAAGATGAAATTTTCACAGATGATGTATTTCTGTTGCCGCTACAACAACAAATACTAAAAAACAATAAAATTAATATTTCAGGGGGGCTCCCATACAACAAACGTAATTTTTTTGCCGTTTTTTGGTACGGAACCCTTCGTGCGCGAGTCCGACTCTCACTTGGCCAGTTTTTTTTGGTACGGAACCCTTCGTGCGCGCAGTCCGACTCGCACTTGGCCGGTTTTTTTTTTCTTATTAAAGTTTAATGTTTTCTTTGATTTAAATTTAAAGTTGTTTTCTTCTAACACCCGATAACTACCCTATTATTATTTTGTTTATACCCCAATGCAATACAACAATTGCTATCTGCCGAAAATACGGTAATCCATAATTTTCAATCAATTATATTATTACAGATGCCAGCATATATGTCGGCAAGAGAATGAAAGAGACAAAAGATGCGCAGTAGCCATTAACACTATTTATGGCTACTGCGCATCTTTTGTCTCTTTCATTCTCTTGCCAATATATATGCCGGGCAGTATACTGCAAGTATCGTTTGACATTAAACTAGAAATAAACACTAACATTGTTTTGAAATCTCAAAAAATTATTTCATCAAATGTTTTTTTGTTCTCTTGTAAAGTTGACGTTTTTAACAGTGTTTGGTACTTAACAGTCTATATGAACTACATGGGTGGCCAACCTACTTGTATACTCGTAGTTACTCATAGTGAGTACACTCGTATGGCAGCCAACATATTAACTATAACATAAATCTTCAGGAAATGGAGTCACTGCCAATGAAGACTCCTGTGTCAGTGCTGCAAGAGCTACTGGCTCGACGTGGAACTGTTCCGAAGTATGAGCTGGTCCAGATTGAGGGCATGATCCATGAACCTACATTCCGTTACCGTGTAACAGTGGCTGATCTTGTTGGTAAGCCACTTATATTACTTGATTTATTGAATCTTCTCTTCATAACACTTTCTAGGAAACAATACAGCAGGGGTGGCCAACTTGTCTAGGGCTGCGAACACTTTCTAGGAAACAATACAGCAGGGGTGGCCAACTTGTCTAGGGCTGCGATCTATTATGAAATTTCCTGGCCTATTGAGATCGACTTAAGGATTTTTATTTTTGGGGTATTATTTAACTACAAAACTGTCGCACCCGCCTCGTACCGTTCTGTAATACTTGCTTTGCTTTGTAGCAAAGAACAACAAAAAGTGCTCGATCGCGATCGACTTGCTGGCCACCCCTGCAATACAGTATTGGATGGATAATTCATTCTTACTTGCATTGCACCATTTTGAATGCATTTTATAACAATTTATTAGCCTACCTTCCATGCCTGAACTATTAAGATGTGATGTGTCAGTAAGTATAATTCCTTTTTTATATCACAGCAATGGGCACTGGTCGCTCTAAGAAGGAAGCCAAACATTCTGCTGCAAAGGCTTTGCTGGATAAGTTGACAGGTGCAACCCCAGCTGACCAATCTACTAACGGCAACGTTCCTGAAACGTAAGTATTTTCAAATATTTTTTAAAAGTACCCACCAAAACATAATGTTGATTACCTGGACCTCAACGGTATTATTACAAAAGGTTTTAAACACCTGTTTAAATGTGATGCTGTCATGTTTTTGACAATATTGTTTGAAAGAGACAGTATCGCATTTAAACATTGTTTAAGTTAAACAGGTGCTTAAAAATCTTTTGTAATTAACACCACAAGTAACAAGTTGCCTCCTGATAATCAAAACAAGTAAATGTATAATGGGGAATGTCCGAAAAAAATCAAATTAGCTAAATATTTTTCTATAGGTAGAAATAAGCTCCCTTAGTAATAGAAAAAAGTTAAATAATTTTCAGTTGCATAAAAAAGAATTTAAAAAATGAAAGTCGCTACGACTTCACACATGAACGAAAGTAACAGCAGAATGGAAATTATACCTTTGCCACCACCTGCCACAACCATAACAAGTATTAAAAAAAAAGTTTTGACATTTTTTGTATTAAAACTTTTTTAATACCATGTGGTTGTGACAGGTGGTGTCAAAGGTATAATTTCCATTCTGCTGTTACTTTCGTACATTTGTGAAGTCGAAGAGACTTTCATTTTTAGGGTTCCGTACCCAAAGGGTAAAAACGGGACCCTATTACTAAGACTCCGTTGTCCATCTGTCTGTCTGTCACCAGGCTGTATCTCATGAACCATGATAGCTAGAAAGTTGAAATTTTCACAGATGATGTATTTCTGTTGCCGCTATAACAACAAATACTAAAAACAGAATAAAATTAATATTTAAGGGGGGCTCCCATACAACAAACCTGATTTTTTTTGCCCTTTTTTGGTACAGAACCCTTCGTGCGCGAGTCCGACTCGCACTTAGCCGGTTTTTTTTTGGCGCAACCGAAAATTCTGAAACTTTTTTCTATTACTAAGGGAGCTTATTCCTACCTATAAAAAATATTCAGCCAATTTGATTTTTTTCGGACATTCCCATTGTACCATTATCATAATTAATTAGTAATCCACTGTTTACCTTAATTTTCTTTTATAAGAGTTTTTTAGGCTTTTAAGGTGTTGCAACTAAATAGATGAAAGAAATGTTGAGGGTATAGTCAGTCCATAAAATTGTTTACTTTTGCAGTGGAGCTGTGGTGTCGTCGTTTGAAGACAAGTTGATGGGCAACCCAGTCGGCTGGCTCCAGGAGCTGTGCATGTCCCGTTTCTGGCCACCACCCTCGTACCATGCTGAGAATGACGACAATGTTAATCGACGTATGTAGAAATTACAATATTATTTAATTAATTTATGAGTTCAAAAAAAAATTAATTTAATTCATCAACGCCCGAGCGGTCGCCGGCGACCGAGACACAATAGGAAATCTATTGTCTCGTTTTCCAGGCGTTGACGAGTTAATAGCATCTTGTGTTAACCTACTAATTACTTCATTTATAACATTTTGTTGGGTGATTTGGTTGTGAATAATTCTAGTTTGACAGCTTTTACTAACAATTTCTCAATTAATCCCTGCTATGTTATTAATAAAAAACTTAATAAACCTTTATTTTCGTTCAAACTCAAATCATAATGCAAAAGCAAAACACTAAGTGCTTTTTAACTAAAATAGGTTTGTTAAGAGTTTTAATTTTTTATGAATAACATGGTTAGAATTTTTTATTTTCTGAAATTAAGAAACAAACTTAATTTTTGTTTTTATAATATCATGATTTCTTTCTGTTGTTCAGGTTTGCCTCACGAGCGCCAGTTTACTATCATATGTACGTTGCTTAAGAGACGCGAGGTCGGCACGGGCAAGTCCAAGAAACTTGCTAAGCGCCAAGCCGCCTACAAGATGTGGCAAGCACTGCAGGACAACCCCCCAGAATCATTCCAACCTGAAGAAGAGGTAACATTTTGATGCGTTTTTTCTTAAATAACTTTACCCTACCTTAACAATGTTTTAAAATTTTTAATACTGACTCGTAATTAAAAAATTACTGATAAAATTTATAATGAAATTGTGACTAAACTTTTTAAAACCTTGTGTGATCAATATAATATTTAAAATTATGATTTAATAACAGTGTAATTATTGTTCCTTAGTGCAAAATTAACTCGCCCTGAGTTTCTAGACGTCAGCCATGTTGACACGAGTGGCTCTTTTGTATCATTCTGTTGAAAGGATCGTTAGCACTTGGCCAGGTGTTTTACTATCTTTCGGTCGGCTCTCAAGCTCGAATGGACAGAAGGGTCACTTGCGCATCGGACTGTTGTTGATAACCGTGTTTGATTTCTAGGGCGGAGTAGCGGCCCGCTATGCCGACTTGAAAGATAGTAAAATCTCCACTCTGACAACCAGTCACAGCCACAAGGTGTCGCAGTTTCACAAACATCTCAAACAGTCTGTCGGCCCCAACCTGGCCAAGTTGCAGGTACGACACACCCCTTTTTATCTATATTGCATGGACTTTGTTGTTTTTAATATTAAATGGCTAATAATCGTAATCAATGTCGTTTTTGAATGTGCATGTTGGACAAAAATTGTGATTTCATAGTAGTTTCAATCACCATCCTTTATAGTGCCATATCTGATTTTTTATCGTTTCAACAGGTGACTCCGTTGAACAATAAGGACTTTAACTTCGTCCAGTTCTTGCAAGAGATCGCTTCGGAGCAGTCGTTCGAAGTGACGTACGTGGACATCGAGGAGAAGTCGATGAGCGGGCGCAGCCAGTGCCTGGTGCAGCTGTCGACGCTGCCGGTGGCGGTGTGCTACGGCGCGGGCCCCAGCAGCAAGGACGCGCAGGCCTCCGCCGCGCACAACGCGCTCGAGTACCTCAAGATCATGACCAAGAAGTGAATATATCGACGTCTCGCGACATCGACGCTCACGCCCCGCGCCCACCTTTGCTTTTAAAATAAAAATTCGGGTAAATTTGAGTTGCGAACGGCATCGGAGCACGCCGAGGTCTGCGCGGTTGATGTCGCTAGGTTTTGAGCCTAACTTATCTTAATCACCACTTCCCATTTGAGTAATGGCATTTCGCCTGTGTGCCAGTAGCACTTCGGGCTATGCTTTAGGACTGGCATGTTTGCAGTATCTTACTTGTGATTCTTTTCGTCCGTTTTCTTTGGTTGACCGATCGGAATAGTGATTAGTTTTCATTTTGTGTCCTCGATTTATGTAGTGAGTTAAATGTTACTAGCAAGTGAATTCTCACTTGTATTATTACTGCCAATGTGCGAGTATAATATGCATAGCCCGTAAACTTAAAGAAACAAAGTATGGAGTGGTCATATAACAAAATACAAGCTATACTTTGCATAGAATTAGTGTAATTTTCCCAGCGTGGAAATTACTTAAAAAAAATAAAAACAAAAAAAAATAAAAAATATATAAAAAATAAAAAAAAAAAGTGTGGACTATATTTCCAGTTTAATATTCAGCATTATTTATTAGGCATGTTTTACATTTCATATTTAAATGAAATTATTGTATACTTACCCAAAAACTTGACCTTAGCTTTTAATGTATATTGTAATCGAGGCGTAGCCAATCATGTCTTACTTATGTTTAAACAGGCATCTACTTACGAATATTTAGTTATATTATATGGTGTGTTTTAAGAGTTCTTTTACATGCTGAGCATTAAACGGAAAAATTATTCTCAGCTGTAGTATTGTCTTGTTGACGAACTGTTTAACCTTTGCTTTGTAACAAGCTCCAAAACACAGTCCAACTTGAACTTGGGAAGAACTTCTTACAAAGTGCAGGGGTTGGTGTATGGGACGACGCATGACGGCATGACGCATGCGGAGAGGCAGGATTGCGTATTGTTTTATCACAAAATTGATATCAGTATCTCTTAGGTTTTCTTTTGAATACATGATGGAAAACTTTGCAGGGAAGCTGAGAACTATGTGTTAGAGTGATATTTCACTGGAATAAGTGGTTGCGGAGTTAGGATCCCTTGCCTGTGAAAATGGGCATTATTTTAATGCAAAGTATAGAGGTTGTAACTATTTCTATCTGTCCAGTGTCGTCGTCGGTGCTTCGCCGTTTGCGCCAGGCAACGACGAGGATGCTGCACACACCGAGTTTCTTTTAAATTGAATGGTGTGAGTTCAACCTGCCCTTGTAAAACATCGCACTGTTCAAGTTAGAAAAGACTAACTGAAGTAAAGGATTGGAGTTCTGTTCAACCAAGACCAACTAAATAAATTGTAATGCCCCGCCATTGGGCTATGAATTCATAATCTATTATTTTATGTTTAGTGAGTCTTGGTTTTACTTGTTCTTCTGACGAAATGTCAAGAACAACTGTAATTATGATAAGTAGTATACTTAGTATAAAATCAACATAATTATATATGACTTTATTCATCTCTGTCTACCTACATAGATAAATGAATTTTTTTTTGTATAATGTAAGATTTCTTTTTTGCTGTGCATTGTTTCCGCATTAAAACTTCAATAAATTTTGGTGTTGCTTAATTTGTATTTGATTTATTCTTCCCAATAATCTGCTATTAATTCTGTGTGACCAAGAGGCAAAAAATTATGATTTCGGTGGGCCAATGAGGACCTAAATCCTTATAAGGTGATTCTACAAAAGTAGGTCAGCATTTGACCTCATTTTGTTTGTGGTTTTTGATGACATATAAGTACTATTTTGCAATGAGGACATAGTTATTAATAAAACATACTGTTCCAGACCGGAAGTCACTTTTTAATTTCAATTTTTTTCGTCTGAGGGAACTGACCAAGAAGCTTATACCCCCAAGCTAGCCCGAGGTATAAGCTTCTTGGAACTGACGAATTTCATACATTGCCGGTAACATATGCACTAGTTCACTCACACTTATAACACGTCGCTGACGCGACCAAATCCCATATCAGATTGCATCATATTGCGTGTTAACACGTGTTGTGACGCGTGCGATGCTTGGAAGGTGTTTTCGATATCGATAAATATAAAGATATTTATCGATGATATTTATATGTATCATTTTAAATAAGAGTAATTTCGTATGAAGAGGTAGGGCATTTTTTAAATAAATTTGTTTTTATTTTGTTTGATCGATATACAATATACTGAAAAAAGCTGCATAGTCAGAATTTATTTTTAAATTAGAATATATTTATTTTTTTGCTATGTCGCTACCAAAAAACCTAATGTTGGTAATTTCCAATTTTTAAATAGCAAAAAATGACCCACTTATTATTTTTTAAACTTTTATTAATATTCTCAAAACTGAGAGCCTGAATCTTTTGACTCAAAATGTTACTTTTACGTAACTTTTGATAGTAAATAAAAAACACTCAAATATTTTCCAACAAACAAAAAATAATTGTGAGACGGAATATACATATATGGAATCATCACTAAAATCTATTTTTTTTCCAATTCAGGCAGTCAGCCACGAAGCAATCGAACACATCGACTATTGACGCTTCACTAACAATGTACGTAACGTGGCATTAAGACTAGTGTGAACCTAACGTAACATCGCATCATATGGCGTGTTAACACGTCAGCTAAGAGTGCACCTACCGCTGACGCGTCGCGTCACATGGGAAGGCGTGTTAATAGTGTGTACCTTACGTGTCATTACGTGGCGTGGCGTGTCATCACATAAGACAGATGTGCCAGAACCTTAACTACCCTCCACGCACCCCTTGCCCCCCTCCATCGCTGTTCCTTGGGCCCAGAGAGTTAAAGGGAGTGGAGCTTGGCGTTGGCTATCGTAAAACTGTTTTAAATATAAAAGCATGAAAAGAAATGTAGAAAATGTTACACCTGCACTCATTTTCCATAGAGATAAGTAGTAATATTGATGTGCGTGTGGTGTGAGTGTTCCTTTCTTAGAAATTGATTTAACTATATGAAGAATTTAAGAAATAATTGTGCAAACTTGATGGTAAAACCGAAAAATTTGTGAAACCTATGTAGACTAAGTTATCATCGATTATATAGAACACTCATACCGCCCGCCTCGCGAAAACGCCATTCTTGATATCATACAATGTACTAGACGTATGTTAAAAAAATATGTATGGAAAATATTGTGCCTAATTGGCTTTGATAACTTTTTGAACATGACTGGAAATCTCAAAACCATTTCGAGGAATAAGCTTTCGGTACAGTGTCTACTAATTAAATTTAAAAATAAAGTCTATATTTTTAAAGATATTTATAATATTCAATAAAAAGCTTTAACCTTCAAATGACCTTCATATGACGTCATCACATACAGATCTCCCAGCCATAATAAAAAAAAGAAAAAAGTGCAAAGACAATTTTGACAATGAACTTGGCATTAGGGATGGTGGAAGGTGGAAGTGAAAAAATATCGATATAGGTAATATTTCTCAGAAAAAAATGGGATGAAATGGGACGATGACTAAGTAATGGAATCTAATTTTAAGGTATTGTAAAACATAAAAAATAGCAAAATAAACCCCTACACCAAAATTTTGGCTCGATTTGACGAATTTTACGATGATTTTTAAGACTCAAAGTTGGAAAAAATCAAAATGCTCCAGAGACAAAATAGTGTCGACTATTAGAATCCATAGGTAATTACCAAAAAAATGTTTTGGAAAAATTATTGTAAAAACATCTATCGATATATCAGAGTATTTAATATCGCCCGAAAAATATCGATGAATTTATCTCGTAATTTTTTCCACATCCCTACTATTAAATGTTTGTAAATAGAAATAAAGTATGCACATATTTTCACAATGTTTATTATGTTATCCTGCAAATTTATCAGTCCACAAGCAATCGTTACAATTTCATCCATGTAGCCTACATCCAAAATAGACACAATACATACAATACATATGTATTGTATGTATTGTGTCTATTTCGCAATTTGGGTAGATTGGGCGTGTCAGTTTTTACAAAGTTTTTCAGCAGAGTTTCCACTGGTAAGCATTTTTATTATAATTTTACCACCTCAAAAATTATTGCGGCAAATTAAGAAGGTAGGCTAGAACCGTCACAACTGGATTAAATGAATAAAATAGAAGAAATATTAACTATAACTTATTTGTTTACAAACAACCATAAAGTCATTATGACAGTTAATGACACTTGGCCTTTCTTTTTCTATAAGTAGATGGCAAAGGTTTTCTTCTTAAACTTTCATGCCACTAATGACGTCATTCCGGTTGACCATATCCGCTCGACAAATATATTTATAAAAAAATAAATACGGGACCAAATGTTAAAATATTCAAATTAGTTTCTTAAATTGGCCTAATCTGTAGTAAAAAAATATAAAAAAAATACCTTTTATTTTTTAACCAAAGCCAATTTGTGAAAACTATTCACAAAATAATCAATTCATTATCACGTTTAATTTGGATTTTATAAGGCTTTTTTAGGAACACTCACACCACACACTGTGGTGTGAGTGTTCCTAAAATCACTAACTTAACTGAATAGTATTGAAATATTATTTCTGTATATTATAATTCGGATTCAGAGCAAAGTGACACATAAATCTTGACACAAAACGTGCTAGATCAAGAGCAATTAAACATTTTGTTTCTTTTTCAATGCTCGTGTGAGTGTTCCATATTTTGGCATTTATTTAACTAACCAGACCTCGTATACAAGTGGAGCATGCGTCCAAAATTGTGAAAAGTTTGTTCCTAAAATTTAAAACATAGTTTATTTCCGTAAGTGTTATATGTACTTTAATAGTTATCATTTTTCTTACATTATCAAAGGAATATCTTATGTAGGGTGACCATGCATATGAAATAAAGGGGGAAAAAAACATTTGTTTAAGCATTTTATTACAAAAAAAGAGATAAACACGAAAGAAAAAGAAAATATATTGTTGATAACATGCAATTAAGGGTTGGTTTTATTGTTACCAGCATCTTTATGTAACGGTAATTTTGTTACTTGCGCTATAGCATTTAGGTATTACTTTTATTGGGCTTGACGATATCTTATTTATTTAAGTTTAATAGTTTAGTACCTATAATTCATTCCTGGAATGGGCCCTAATAGTCTTGGCCACTACAGAGGGCATGGTTTTCATAATAATCAAATGGTCTGCTATGATGACTTAGGGGAAAAAATTTAGGTACTAACAGAACAGAACAGAACTAGCGTGTTTCTGAAAATCCATTAAAGAAAGCGTTTCCGGTTCAACCCACTGCTCTAAATAGTTGGGATTGAAATTTAAAGCAAATTGTATGTTGATTAAAAAATAATCTAAAAGATGTCGCCCCCCATTTTTCCCACACTGCTCACGAGATTTTCAAAGCACATACAGTCACATAATCAGGTTCGTGCTGTTTGGTATAGGTATTATTTGGTAGTTATATATTCGCAGCAAGATGCGGCGCTTCTATATTTGAAAATTTATCGAAATGGGTAATTTTTTGATAAATTTCGATAACTGGCTTAACTAAAAAAATATATATTAAACCTGCTCACAAAATTTCACGAGAATTGGTTGAGAAATGCGACCTGGGGCTCTATTTTTGAATCGCTCGACTGGCGTCGATTCAAAAATAGGCCCCTGTAGAGGAAAACAGACAGCTGGAAAGTCGCACTGAAATAAAATTTTTACATATCTCCGCCATTTTAGTAAAATTTCAAAAAACATGCTCGACAAAAAAAATCTATAATAACTTTCGAATCTGCTCACATCACGAGAATCGGATGAGGAATGCGACCTGTAGACACTACATTTCGATGCCTGTAGAGGAGAACATCCAGGGCCAGAAAGCCGGACTGAAATAAGTATATTTTTTTTCAATGATTTCAAAAAGTAATATAATAAGTCTATGATTTTTTTACATATCACCGCCATTTCGAAAAATTTTGAGAAATTGGCTAATTTAAAAAAAAACTATATAATTTGGGAACCTGCCCACAAAATTTCACGAGAATCTGTTGAGAAATGCAGCCTCTAGAAGAGAACAGACAGCGCCGGTAAGCCGGACTGAAACATGTTTTTTAACGTATCTCCGCCATTTAAAAATATTCGTAAAATTGGCTCAAACAAAAAATTCTATATAATTTTCAAAGCTGTCCACAAAATTTCACGAGAATCGTATGAGAAATGCGACCTGTGGAGGAGCACATCCAGCGCCAGAAAGCCGGACTGAAAAATGTTTTTTTTACATATCTCCGCCATTTTTTTAAACTTCAAAAAACTAGTTCGAGTGAAAAAAGTTACATAATTTTTAAACCTGTTCACAAAATTTTACGAGAATCAGTTGAAAAATGCGACCAGAGTAGTGTAGAGGAGAACAGACAGCGCCGGTAAGTCGGATTGAAAAATGTTTTTTTACATATCTTTGCCATTTTTTAAATTTAAAAAAACTGGTTCGAGTGAAAAAAGTAACATAATTTTTAAACCTGCTCACAAAATTTTACGATAATCAGTGCCATTAAAAAAAACGAAAAATTGACTCTACAAAATAATTCTATATTATTTTCAAACTTGCTCACAAAATTTAACGAGAATCGGTTGAAAAATGCGACCTGTAGTGTGGTACACAACGTCATCATCAGTGACGTATGAAGCTAACATTGTTTTTATTATAAATTAATATTCTATTTTCTTAGTTGAAAGTAAACATGTAACATGTAATCTGATACTTTTATAAATAAGCTAAATGTCATTGTAAAACATTAACGTATTGACCTTTTTGGAATTACTATAAAAACCCTGTTTTTCTCTAAATAAATAAACAGTTAAGAATCGACTTTTCTTGTGTTATTACGTCTCCCGACGCCGCACATTGCATGGCGACCCTGCCAGTCCACTGCTTCTAGGCAGTGCTGGTGCAGTATGGGTTCCGAGCCTCAGTAATAGTCGCGGTACGCGTTAACGACGTGATATTTTTTTTTCTTTTCTCTCTCGAAGACCGCGAGAAAAAACTACAACAAATCATAATATGAGAGGACAGTCATCAAAAAACGAAGACAAAAAAGAAGAAATCATCATAGCACAGAATGGTGCAGGAAATAGTGCAGCGCAAAACACAGCAGAGAAGCACGTGCCATCCCTGGTATACATGGTTGCTGTTTTGGTGGCAATAATGTCCATCATATTCGTTTACCTGGCCTGGAAGAAGTTCAACAAGTGCCTTACTAAGAAAATTGAGCGCCAAGCTGTTGCAGTAGTGATGCGAAAACAAGACATCGTATAGAGCTCCTTGACAGAAAGAAAAAAGAAAATGCACCGTGTAGAAAATTAAAACTAAGAGGTAAAACTAACATTACTATTTCATTGTTTATTGTCTATATTAAGTCTATGTTAAGAAATTTTTGTTGCTGAATTTTTTTTTTATTATTATGACAGAGATTAAAACTTATTTTGAACAAATTACGAAGTTACAAGAAGATATAAGAAAACTAGGTCCGAAACGTAGGAAAGAAGCGTTAGGTCTAAAGAAACTTGAAGAGGTAGAAACTTTGTATGAACAAATCGAAAAATATATATCTCAATATAGTAATAAAGTAGAAAAATCGGAAGTATCGGTAGAGGATAGTAAGTTAATTCAAACTTATTACATAAAAATAACAGATACGTATAACAAAATATTAACTTCTTACGAAGAGGTAAAAGAGGAAACAATGGCTTCAAAAGACGGTTTTGATTTAAAGACAGCAGTCTCGTTACTGCCAACCATGAATGGCTCAGAAGCCGTCACAAACCAATTAATTGACGCGGTAGAATTATATTCTACAATGATTAAAGACACGGATGCACAACTATTAATCAATTTTGTGCTAAAAACAAGGTTGTCGCAAAGTGCTAAACTTAGATTGTCAGGTACTTACGATAACGTGAAACAAATGGTTGATGACATGAAAATGCATCTCCTCACTAAAAAGTCGGATACCGCATTACAAAAACAATTAATGATGGTTAAACAAGGAAGTAAAACTATAGAACAATTCGGACAAGAAATTGAAGGTCTTTTTGTAAACCTTACAATTTCACAGGCTAACGGTAATACGGAGGCCTATGGTGTTCTAAAGCCCTTAAATGAGAAAACGGCTATTAATAGATTTGCACAAGGATTACGAAACGAAAGGCTGAACACAATTATATCAGCACGTGGTTATTCGTCATTAAAGGACGCGATTCAGGGTGCAAAAGATGAAGAGGTGACAATGACCCCTTCAACAAATCCTGAACAAATATTTTATGCGCGCGGAAAAAGTTACACTTACAATTGCAGGAAACCATTTAACGGAACGTACTACAGAAATGTAGGCAGGTATCCACGGTTTGCAAATACAAACTCGAATTTCTTGTCGAAAACAAGAAAACCTTTCCAGCAAAATAAGCTGCGAGGTACTTATAATGTAAATAACCGAAACTTCAGTCGCGGTAGGAAACTAAATAAAAATTTTAGACAACACCAAATAAATGCGGCAGTAGAAGATTCGAACAACACTAATAATGACAACTTACAGTTTTTTCGAGAGTGGCAACTACATTCTGACTTATAATCATATGAATTCAGTTGAATTTTCAATAAAAAATAAAACTTACGTATGGTTAATCGACACAGGCGCGTCACTAAGTGCTATTAAACGTGACGTCGCACTATCAACCGGCGAGAACATTACGCCGAAGGTCACATACATAGATGGTATAGGAGGTAAAGTTACATCTTACGGTACGATTCGATTAAACCTAGAGTGCATAACAAAACAATCATTTAATCATAAATTTCATGTTTTTTCCAACTTACCGTTAAATCTAGATGGAATAATTGGTCAAGACTTTTTAATTAAATACAAATGTGTTATAAACTTTGAAAAAGAGATAATTACTTTGAACCATAATGATCAATTCTTTAATATACCTTTGAATTTAAAATTAAAAAACAGATGTATAAACTCAAATCAAATAAAAATACCTGCGCGGTGTGAATCGATAATAAAAATATCTAATAATTACAAAGGTGATTGTGTTGTTTTGTCTAGTGAAATCGGAGAAGGAATCTTTGTAGCAAATACCATAACACGGTGCGTGAATGGGAAAATGTCTATTAAAATACTAAACACTCGTGACGAAGACGTAATTTTAAATAGCTTCACTCCACAGATAAGACCATTGAGTAACTATTTTTGTTTTTCTTTTGAACAATGTCAAAACAATGCAGATAGAGTTAAATTATTATTTTCGCTTTTAAAGTTAAATAATTTAAACACAGAAGAAAAAAATACCATTGCAAATATATGTGCAAAATTTGCCGATATTTTTCATTTACCGGGAGACTCGTTAAACACAACTAACTTATATGAACAAAATATACGGTTGAAACCTAATACTTCTCCAGTTTATAGTAAACCGTATCGCTTACCTCAAGCGCAAAAATCGGAAATAAATAAACAAATAAAACAAATGTTAGAAAATGATATTATTGAAGAGTCACAGTCAGAATGGGCAAGTCCATTGTTACTTGTTCCCAAAAAGACAGATTCAAGCGGAGAAAAGAAATGGAGATTGGTAATAGACTATAGAAAAGTTAACGAGGTGATTGAAAATGACAAATTTCCGTTACCGAATATAACCGAAATATTAGACTCCTTAACTGGTGCTATGTACTTTAGCACGTTAGATTTAAATCAGAGTTATTACCAAATAAAATTAGACCCAAAAAGCAGAAAGTATACTGCATTTATTGCGGATAAACATTATCAAATGAAACGATTGCCAATGGGTTTAAAAACAAGTCCGAATGCGTTTAGTAGAGCAATGACTATAGCTATGTCCGGTCTTAATTATTTGCAATGTATAGTGTATTTAGACGACATAATTGTCATGGGCCGTAACCTTAATCAGCATAATAAAAATTTGATAGATGTTTTTACAAGATTAAGAAAAGTAAACTTTAAATTAAATCCCTTAAAGTGTAACTTTTTACAAAAGGAAATTTTGTATTTGGGACACGTGGTAACCCCCGAGGGAATAAAACCAGATCCAAAAAAAGTTTCAATAGTGCAAAATTACCCAGTGCCAAAAAGTACTGACGAGGTCAGACGTTTTGTAGCTTTTGTGAATTATTATAGAAAATTTATTCCCCATTTTTCGGAAATCACCCAACCCTTAAATAATTTATTGAAGAAAAATGTAGAATTTAGTTGGAATAAAAATTGTAATAAAGCTTTCGAACGGCTAAAAACAGTTATCAGTAGTCCACCTTTATTACAATACCCAGATTTCTCGAGCGATAACGAGTTCGTGTTACACACGGACGCGTCGGGTATAGCTATAGGATGCGTATTATCAAATAAAAACAGTTTGCCGATAGCTTATGCAAGCAGACCTTTAAATTCGGCAGAAAAAAATTATCCAACCATAGAAAAGGAGTTGTTGGCAATCGTTTGGGCGGTAAAATATTTTCGTCCATATTTATATGGACGTAGCTTTAGGATTTTAACAGATCATCGCCCTTTGATTTATTTATTTAACATGAATAATCCATCGAGTAGGCTCACTAAGTTTCGTTTGTGCCTAGAAAAGTACGATTTCACGGTAGAGTATTTGAAGGGTAAGGAAAATGCAGCTGCAGATGCATTATCCAGGATTGAAATTACTAGTGACGAACTTAAAAATATGACAAAGAATGTAATGTCAGTAATGACTAGAGCACAAAAGAAACGAATGGAAGAGCAAAAACAGGTAAATGATTTTGTTTCCATGGATTCTAGCTGTGATTGGACTGATCAACCGAACATAGTTGGGGTTCCTAAGAAACCAAATAATTTGCCTGAATTAAGTTTTAACAAAAATGACTTTTATAAAATATTAAAACAAAAAGACTATATTTCCAGTCAAAATAATATTATAATATACTCGCCATCCTTATTAACATTGTGTGTCGCCCCTAGTTTTCGATCGCGTACGAAACGAGATTTCCTCGCGAGAGAATTAGATATGTTTTGCAAGACACAAAAGATAAATGAAGTATGCATACTACAAAGTGATGACACCACTTGTATTATAACAGAGCTAGCTCAATATATTAATAATAAATATAGGTCAAGGTTCGGACCACGACTATGTATAGTAAAAGGTGTCAAGAAAATAAATAGTAAGGATGACAGACGAGTCATATTAAATGATTTTCATTTACTGCCGACCAGTGGGCATGCAGGCATTCAAAGGATGACTAATAACGTAAAGCGTTATTACTATTGGCCAGGAATGGACAATGACATTATTAAATTTGTAAAAAATTGTGATAAATGCCAAAAACAAAAATTTCACAAAAATATTAAGCAGCCACTGTGTATTACTAGTACGGCAACAACGGCTTTGGACAAAATATATTTGGATTTGGTTGGACCATTAACTAAAGATACAAATGGATATTGTTATATATTAACGTTACAGTGCGAGCTTACGAAGTACGTAGAAGCATATCCGCTACTAAATAAGGAAACGGATACCGTAGCACGAGCGTTTGTTGATAACTTTATATTACGTTATGGAATCCCTAACGAGATAGCGACAGATAGGGGAACCGAATTCATTTCGAATACCATGCAAGAAGTATGTAAGATTTTAAAAATCAACAAATTGCAATCAACTGCTTATCACCACGAAAGCCTTGGTGCTTTAGAAAATTCACATAAATCATTAGGAGCATTTTTAAGAATTCAAACGAATAATCAAGCTTATCAGTGGTCAGATTGGTTGCAATATTGGTGTTTTTCCTATAATACGACGGTACATTCCGCAACTAAATATACACCGTATGAATTGGTGTTTGGTAAACTATGTCGTATACCAAGTAATATTATTAATCAAGTAGATCCAATATATAACTTTAATTCATATGCTCTAGAACTTAAGTATAGATTACAAAAATCCCAAGAGGATGCTAGAAATAATTTGATTAAAACGAAAATTGATAGAAAAATAAAATATGATTTAAATACTAATTCAATTAATTATAAAATAGGAGATTTAGTATTAGTAAAAAAGGAAAATAGAGATAAGATAGATCCCGTATACTCAGGACCATATACTGTTATTGAAGATCAAGGTGTAAACGTCAAAATATTAGTTTCAGGTAAAGAAATAATAGTACACAAAAATAGGACACAAAAATTTAATTATAATTAAACTTGGCGGATAGGTCACAAGTGCTAATATGTAAGAAATTAATTAAATAAAGACAGAAAATTGTAATAAGAGACCAATAATAACAGCTAATACCTATGCCTAAAAAGGGATTGACTATATCTGATAAACTAGATTATGTTATAAACTTATAAGTAATAGGCAAGATGACCATAATATTAATTTGTATATTTTTAGAATGTAAACAATTGTTTGTTATTTTAAGTAAGAATGATTTGTATTACGTGTAACAATGTATAGTTTAATATTGATATTTAACTAAGTAGTTATGATATGTTTAACAAAAAATTACAGATTCTTAATTTTTGTCAAAAAAAAAAGGGGGGAAGGTGTAGTGTGGTACACAACGTCATCATCAGTGACGTATGAAGCTAACATTGTTTTTATTATAAATTAATATTCTATTTTCTTAGTTAAAGTAAACATGTAACATGTAATCGGATACTTTTATAAATAAGCTAAATGTCATTGTAAAACATTAACGTATTGACCTTTTTGGAATTACTATAAAAACCCTGTTTTTCTCTAAATAAATAAACAGTTAAGAATCGACTTTTCTTGTGTTATTACGTCTCCCGACGCCGCACATTGCAGACCTGTAGAGGAGAACATCCAGGGCCAGAAAGCCGGACTGAAATATATATTTTTTTACATATCTCCGCCATTTCAAAAGAAATCTAGAAACTGGCTTATTAAAAAAATCTTTAGAATTTGGAAACCTGCTCACAAAATTTCACGAGAATCGGTTGAGAAATACGACCTGTAGAGGAGAAATACAGCCGGACATACGAAAGAAATTTTGCCCAAGCTGAAGCAGAGACGCTTCGCTCGCACTTCGTGCTCGCTCGGTCAATAAATTACAAACGTAAGAAAAATCCGTTGGGGCTGCCATTACCTACCCCCAAATGAAATAATATTTTGCAGTTATAGTTACTTTAGAGCAGCCATACTCAACCTGCTGCCCGCCGGGCCTTTGTGATTGGCCCACTTGGAATTTTAAAACTTTGACTAAAGCCCGAAGTACACATTGGGCCAACGCCTGGCCGCGCGCGTTGGGCCAACGCGCGCGGCCAGGGCATGTCACTGTTTACACGTTGGCGCCAACTGCCAACATACCGCCAAGTAGGTCTTTACACGTTGGCCCAACGCGCTCGGCCAACGCGTTGGGCCAATGTGTACAGCGCACTTATGTTTTAAAATATCGCGCCCATCAGAAAAACTGTGGGCGCTCTGAGTAAATAGTGCGATAGCCTTACCGCAGTGCATTGCATAGTGTAAACACATCGCCAATTTTGAATTGTTTTTTTTCACTTCTCATGCTCGTAAAGTTCGTCTTTATGTTGGGTATAGGCTGCATAAAATCGCTTTTTATGCTCTAGTGCATAAAGTAAAATCTTCGTCTAAGTCTCAGACTTTAAGACAAAGGTCGTCAGGTAAACAGCCACACACGCAATTTAACTTCGTTAAATTAACTTGTTATTTCATTGTTTCTTCATTTTTTGTTGTGTTATACTTACTTTTTTATTTTTGAAAATGGGAATCAATTTTATTGAAAGACCTTGATAAATTTTTTTTTTCAATTTTTGGATATGGGTATCAAATGAAAGGCCTTGATGAGCACATTCCAAAATTATATATTTTTAATAAAAAAATGAGTTTTTTTTTCAATTTTTTAATATGGGTATCAAATGAAATGAAATGAAAAAGCCTTGATGAGCACATTCCAAAATTATATTTTTTTTAAATAAAAAAATGAGTTTTTTTTTTCAATTTTTGAATATGGGTATCAAATGAAAGGCCTTGATGAGCACATTCCAAAATTATATTTTTTTTATAAAAAAAAATATTTTTTTCAATTTTTGAATATGGGTATCAAATGAAAGGCCTTGATGAGGACATTCCAAAATTATATTTTTTTAATTAAAAAATGAGTTTTTTTTTTCAATTTTTGTATATGGGTATCAAATGAAAGGCCTTGATGAGCACATTCCAAAATTATATTTTTTTTATAAAAACTTTTTTTTTTTCAATTTTTGAATATGGGTATCAAATGAAAGGCCTTGATGAGGACATTCCAAAAATATATATTTTGTCACAAAAATTAAGAAAAAATATTTTTTTTTTCAATTTTTGAATATGGGTATCAAATGAAAGGTCTTGATGAGCACAATCCAAAAATATGGAATTTGTCACTAAAATTTAAGATTTTTTATTTTTATTTTAACATTATTGTTTAATTTCCTCACAATCGAGGTGAAAAGCAGAGTGTATAACTCGTACATAAAACCCATTTTATCCTCGACTTGACTATCCACTTGGATATATACGTCTCGGGTAAAATGATGCGTTTTATGTACTTGTTGTACAATCTACTATTTCACTCCTCTTGCTCAAAAAGTCCGTCATTGTAACGTACAAAAGTCGAGATAAAATAGCATAATAACCCCTAGGGGATAAAGCTTTTTCTTTTTTAATGTTTGTCTATTACCAGAAGGGATGTGCTACATCTATGGAGCCTAATGAAATCATAGACTTATTTATACTCTGTGACTTTAAGTTTAAATCGTAGAATGCGTGCATTGTGTTTTTTAGCTGCTACAGTAGACATTAAAAAAGCATAGCGCAAAATCTTTTGAATTTTTCACTAATTGGAAAGGAAACTGATTGAATTGTGTGACTGTAATAGGAAAGAAATAGTTTTAATCTTTTGCCGTCAAGCACAAATCATATTGTATGAAAAGTTTATGAAGTGGAGGATAGAAAAACGAGTGGTTTCGTTTACGGAAGTATAAACTAGGTATTAATTATTGTATTTTATTTTCTCGCAATCGTAGTGAAAAGTAGAGTGTAACACACGACGCTAAAAACCCATTGTAACTCGGTTTCTATTTATTACTTCGCTAAAGCTCGGGAATAAAACTACCTCGTATGCAATGGGTCATTTTAGCGTCTTGTATAACAATCTACTATTTAACACCTAAATATTTTTGCGGCCCGCGCTTCAAGATCGAACCGTGTTTGTGGCCCCATAAAAAAAAGGTTGAGTATGGCTGCTTTAAAATACAAACTGAGTAACTAGTTATCAGAACGGGCGACCAAATTTTTTTTTGGGCGACAACCTTAGGGCACACAAAACATTTATGGCATATATTTTATTTAAAAAAGGCGAGTATTAATCTAATCAAGATGACAAAGTCCGTTTGCTTAGATAGTGTCGCCTTTTATCGCGCCGCCTTTGCACGTGCCGCTTCTTGTCAAAGGATGCCGCCGCATAAACAAAGGACCCAGTAGTTTCCGAGGAAAATGGTAACATACAAACATACACACAACCTCTAAGGCCGTATACAGAAAGAAAGCTGGTAGCCGAGGCGCCGGCGCCGATCTACCAGCGCCGCTAAGCCTAAACGCATAAATACCGCCTCCGTTCCGTTCCGTCCGCCGTGGGTGAAAAATAGTAACTAAGTATTTTAATATACCCAGTCCCCCTCTAGCCCTAGGTTCTGTCACAAAATGATTGTTTTTTTTTATTGATGAATTTTTAAATTAAGTCTTCTTAAAAATAAAAAAAAAACATGCTTGCACCGTAAACTTCGAAATGATCGAAGACCGTAAACAAAAAAGTTTTGTTACATTTTTGATAATTTTTCAAAGCGGCTGAAATACTTATGTTTTTTTACATAGCTCCGCGAATTAAAAAAAAAGAATAACTGGCTCGTCGGAAAAAATCTGTGTAATTAACGAACCTGCTCACAAAATTTCACGATAATCAGTTGAGAAATAAGACCTGTAGAGGAGAACAACCGGACAGCCGGAAGGAAGGACATACGAAAGAATTTTACGAATACGAAAGCCTCTGCTGAAGCCTCTGCTGAAGTCTGCTTCAGCAGAGGCTTTCAAGCACGCGAAGCGAAGCCTCTGGGCTTCGCTTGCGCTTCGCGCTCGCTCGGTCAGGTCAATTAAAATAATTCACTAAAAATAAAATATGGTCATATCAACATCTGACAGCAACCAATGCAATAATTAAAGACAACACAAAAACTCGTTGCAGTATTCCGAACTCAATTGTACACCACCGCCACGAAACTTGACTTTTGGTGTAAAAATAATTAGGTAAGGGTAAGTATAAGTAGGATAATCTCCTCGCGGCATTAGAAATTTAGCAATATCTCATAATATTTAGACCACATGATTAAAATTATTCAATATGAATTTGGTTGAGTCCTTAAAACAACTAAGTGCCTACCTACCTAGACCTACTGCGTTATTTTTAGAATAAAAAAACCATCAAATTTATATTGTTTATTTTAAATTTACACACATGTTTAATTCCATTATCAAGGTACAGCTACCTATTACATTTAATATATAAATAATTCACGTCTAATACCTATGTTCATTTTTTTAATTTATTTTTTCGATTAAATTTAAATTGAGTTAACTTTCCTTGTCTATTAGAGCAGGAATTTGAATATAAATTAAATTGTTCCGTAGTATTTTCAGAAGTTTTTCTATACAAAGCTGTACAAGATTGTTTAAGATTACTACTACCACTGCTCAAAGAAGTATTCTGAAAGTTGTCCTCATTACTTAAATTCCAAGTTTCAACTTCTTTAGAGGGTGTTAAATCTACTTCATCTTCATTAATTTTGTCCTCGAATATATAATTTTTCAGAACGCAATCTTCATGAATAGTGTTATAATTTAAATCTGGATGGATGTTATTATAGTTCAAATTTCTGTCTAAATCGTCACCAAGTTTAGGAGAATAAGCACTTCCATAGTCAGAAAATTGAGGCGGGGGAGGAATAACTTCAATGTTATTATAATCATCGTTGCTGTAACACTTGAGTAACATTTTGGGGTCTAATAAGGCGTGATCAATACTAAATTGCTCTTCTATCAGATCGTTAGCTTTAGTTAAAGCCACAGACGAGCTCTGGGTGTAATCGTACTCTTCATGGTCATGATCTACAGCTTGAGCACCTCTAAGATAATCAGGCTTTACCAGTACTTCTTCAAACTTACAAGGCTTTGTGATCTTTTCAAAGTAACCAGTCTTTAGGAGTACTTTAGGATCAGGCTTTCCTTCATTTAATTGTGTATTATTATTAGTATTCTTCTCAAAATTTAACTCATCGATTTTGGTCGTGGCACTCGGAACATCACATAGGTTATTCAATTGGATATCAAGATTTTGAATATCAGTTATTTTGAACGGTTTGTTTGATTTAATAGGTTTTGGTCTGTTGTTATGAAATATAGTTGTTTTCGAATTAGTTGTTGGCCTAATGTTCTTTTCAGTTTTGCTAGAAAATAAAATAAAGAAAATAAAACATTAATCAATCTAGGTAATTAGAAAAATTCAAAAGTAAAACAAAGTGCAGGTATAATATACAAGTATCTACCTTAAAATATTGCTGTATTTCTGAAGAATATTCTCAATATTATTGTTTATATTACTTTCATTTGGTTGATGGTCTTCCCGTTTGCTTGTTTTTGTTATATCACGGTCATTTTTATTCTTCTTCTTTATAATTTGATTTGTAACTTGATCCAATTTCGCATCATTCTTTGGGTAGACTTCATCTCTTAATATTTTCTCTTCTTGTTTTTCAATCTTCTTGTTAGAAATATTATTATTTGTTAATGCTCCATTTGCTCCCATAAATTTTCTTATTGTATTAGTTCGGTTCTTTTGTTGATGATAATGTTGATCGGTTTCTGTTCTTACTTCATTAGCACTTTTTACCACATATTGATCATGAAGATGTCCTAACACAAGTTCACACTTGTGACGTTCCTCATCTTTGAATTCCTTTCTGTTTAGATTTTTAGCTATTTCTTGTGTAATATGCCTTAATGAGTTATTTTCAGCTTCAACTTTACTGTTTTGATTACTTAAATTAACTTCTTCTGTATTGTTAAAGTGATTCAATGTATCACGAGAAGTAGCTTTGAGATTTTCCTCTAAAATTGTTTCTGTAAAATCAAGGTCGATTTTTAATCTTCTAGTTACACGGATTTCATGATCGGCAGTATACTTGGAGTGTACGTTAAGTTTTTCTGCTGAAAAAGTGTACTTGTTTTCTATCTTTTTTGTTTGGTTATTGTTAGTATGTTCAAATGGTTTGTTTCTTTTGGAAGTTGGATTAGCATCAACAAAACAATATGATGAAGCTACTGCACTTTCAGTTAACTTATTGTTTTGATGCTCGCTATTATTTGTATAACATTGTAAATCACTAGTGTTTTGTGGGAGAGAGGTCGATATCTGAGGTGTAATATTTTCAGTTTGATTATTATCACCTCTCCTGAAAACATTGATAAAATCCGACGATGACTGTAGGTTTGTACATTTTAATGGAATTCTCTCTCTTTGCATCAGTTCTATTTCTAGCGTGATATTATTTTTATCATTTGTCTTGTTCTCATGTCTTTGAATACATTTTCTATCATTGTATATTTCTTTTTCGATCTGTTGATTTATATTCGGGATTAATTGCATTGTTATATTATTATTTGAAGATGAATTAATTGTTCTTGGTTTACTATTGCAAAAATCTGAATGATTGACGGGTTTTATCAGTTCATTCGTATCTTTTGTATGTGTTTCTTCAACAATTTTACCCTGTAAGATTTCCATATAATTCGATTTTTCATTTGGAGAGTTTTTAGAAGAAATATCAGAATATAATAATATTGGTTCTTTCAAATTAACAAATGAACGATCAGGAACATGGATTGAAGGAACATTCTGACTGGTCCCATTCTTATTCAAATTGAATTCTAAATATTGTTCATGTGTGTTAAGTTCAACACATGCATCGTCAATTTTTTGCGTGTTATTTATTCGCTCACGCTCTTTTAGTGGGCTCTCGGGAATGTTAGCTAAAGCAATTTTGTTGTTTTGTTTTGACTCAAGTTCTTGTCCTTCAAAAAGTTCTATCAATGTTGGATCTGAAGTTGAAGGTACATTACGGGAGTTTTGTAAATATTTGTCAAGCTGCATTTTTATAGCGCTAGAAAAGCCATTTTCATTTATATGGTTGTCGTCTTCATCGCTTACATCGACATTTCGTTCAAGTAGCTCTATGAATTTGTAGTTTGGTTCTTTGTGTGCTAAGTTTTTTTTATGGTTAGTGCTAATAGATTGCCCCATCCTAGATTGATTTATGTGCCCTAATTGTTTGCTTTCATCCATCAACTTACTATTAGTCGTAACCGAAACTTGATTATGAACCATTATTTCAGTTTCGATATTATTCAGTATGCTATCAATTTTGTCGTTATCTACGAAAGCGTCAAAATCATCGTCATTAAAATTACTTTCCAGATCATTGAGTTCAACTAAGATGTCGTCATTAGAATCTTTTGGAGACATAACATTATGCAATTCTACAGATTTTACAGTATTTTTTGATTGAACTAGTCCATGCAATGCTTTTTCAGACATTTTTTCTGTTTCTTGTAAATCATTTTTTAATTGGTTTGACGTTTTGCTGAAAGATTCTTTTAATAGTCTAAACTTTTCTGCAAGAGCACTTTCACGTTTCTTTTTTTCTCTAGACTGCATTATTTCATCGTCCATGTTTTTCCTTTTTCTTTCTCTTGGTTGAGTTTTTGCAACTTGTTTTTTTGGAGTCTCTTTATTCATGAAATGGGCTGAAGATACGAGTCCCATAGGCACAGAAGGTATTAAATTCGTAAACGTATATTCACATTGTGCATCAATTCCAACTGAAAACATTTACTGAAATTAGAAATCCCGCTTTTTAAATTCAGATAATTTGTTTGAAAGTAGGTACCTATTATATTATATATATTTATGAAGCTTACCGAACGTAGAACTAATGCAGTGTATGGAAATTTTATGCTCGAAATTATGTTTTCTTGTGATTTCGAAAGTCATCGTACCATCATATACACTTATTAAATCACTGTCTCTGAAATCAAATTAAAATTAGGTTAATTCTATAATAATAAATAATAGTAAATATAAAATTAAAAAGTTACCTAAGCTTGATATAATATGCTGAAACAAGATAATGCTACCGATTTTATGAAATAATTAGTTTTATGCATATACAATACATACTTGAATGAGTTTAATAACAATATGTGATTTTTCGAATCGCCAGCAATAATATAGCATTTGTGTGCTTCTCCTGCAGTAAGTTCGTCCATATTTTCAGACAAGTGTGCTTGATTCAACAACATAAGGCGGATTGATACGGTCTTCTCGTTGATAGGTGTTGCATCTAACTGGTATTTTGGTAGAAGACTTATTTGCTTCTTTAGCACATTGCCTGCTGGGGGAGCTTTGTTCATAATCTGAAATGATTGGAGACATCAAGGTACAACAGGGTGGGTACCCACTTAGGTTCGCGAACCTCCGCGCTCCGCGAACCTCGAACAGTGATCCATAGCAAAAACAAATATTTTTACTTTGGCTACAGTGTGTACCTGTGCGAACCAAGTTCGCATACGTGTTCGCTCACGTACACACCTGGGCGCCCTGTTCCAGCAGAGGATAAACGATTTTTTCGGTG
Organism: Agriphila geniculea; assembly: GCA_943789525.1. Lineage (NCBI taxonomy): Eukaryota > Metazoa > Arthropoda > Insecta > Lepidoptera > Crambidae > Agriphila > Agriphila geniculea. Next base: position 17,655,833 of record OX038879.1, read on the forward strand.
CAGGTTCGCGGAGCGCGGAGGTTCGCGAACCTAATTGAGTACCCACCCACAGGTACACAAATAGGGTTGCCAACTACCTATTCACAGATATCCGGGACATCAGAAATTTTTATGCGGGACTTAGCTAAAAAGAGCGGGACCTGCTTACAAATACAGAAACGAGAAAAAACCGTAAACAAACGGCCGCGCAGCGCAATTTTTAGTAAGTTTTATGCACTAATTTTGTCTGACTAGAAAAAAAAACGGCCACGCAGCGCTATTTTTAGTCGGTTTCATCCACTAATCTTGTCGCAGTTAATGTATAAGTCGATGCGTGTGCGTGCGTAGCTAATTCCTAAATGCGAGATATTTAGCGTCCCGCACACACTCTGAGCGGGACGTCTTGTTGAGGTTCTCAGAAACGGGACATCCAGCGTATTGCGGGATGGTTGGCAACCCTATACACATAAACTACCTAGGATAAATAATAAGATGTCATATAACGACTGCTTTTTAATGGAACTGTAGGTAGAAATTTTGTAATCACAACAAACAAAAAATAAAGTAAAAACGCTCAATTTTCAAATTATTATTTTCCAGTTAATTAATTCGACGGGTTTATCAACAAGAATAATATAAAACTGGATGTAATCTATAACATCAAAAGTAGAATACAAAAACAAACCCTTTCTAAGTCCCTCGGATGGCTTTCCTCCAGCAGCGTGAATTTGACTTTCCCCGCAGTTGCCAGGAGCGTGCTGAACGTAGGCCCGATTCCCTTCAACTGCTTGCTGATGTATGGCGAGTTCTCCCACAAATGGGCTTCTATACATTTCGCCAGTATTAACGAGTTTAACACCGCCGAGAAGTACTGCCGCTGTTCGGCTATCAGCTCTGGGCGGGTCACGTATGCCACTAAACCTACGTAAGTAGGTATACAACGTGTTAATGAATTAATGCAAAATGAGAAAACCGTTTCTTCGGACCATCAAATTGAACACCTTTTTCTATGGGACCAACTCTGAAATCGCGAAAAAAGAATCAGCTGCTTCACACATTTTTATATTTTAACCGCTCTGATGATCTAATAATAATATGATCTAATAATCTGCGATATATGCAATTTAAATGTTGTCGTAGTCGATCTTCATACCCTATTTTTAACCGACTTCAAAAAAAGGAGGAGGTTCTCAAGTCGACGGTATTTTTTATTTTTTTATTAGAAAGATATAAATTGCAACATCTCAAATATAGGAGACTACAACTGCAAGCGATGTTGTTGTATGATCTTTGTCATAATATATATCAGTTGTCTAGCACCCATATCACAAGCTTTGCTTAGTTTGGGGCTAGATGGCGCTGTGTGAAATTGTCCAAGCATTTATTTATTTATTTATATTTATATAGTTCATTCAATTATGTTTACTTCTTGATGTAAGTATTACACATTGTGAAACCGTTTGTTTACCCCAATAAAAAAAAAAAAAATTATGAAACAGCTGATTGTTTTTTCGCGATTTCAGAGTTGGCCCCATAATAAAAGTTGTTCAGTTTGATGGTCCGAAGAAACGGTTTTCTCATTTTTTAGAAAACTTTTTGGATTCTAAATGTTGACACATTGCTTTGTTTGGTAATGATAGTTAGAATTTATCAGGTAGAAAGTAACTGTAAAAAAAGCGATGTAATACGTAAACTGTGAGCAATAGAAGAAAAAAAAACCGTTGTATTTGTATCAATTGTCTAAAACACCCCAAGGTTGCTACTAGAATTAATTCTTAAGTCACAAGTTAGTTATTTCAGATTTTAGTAGCTGTATCACCACTTTAGTATCGCTGGTGGTACAACCTTGTGCGAGTCGTAAAATAGCAATAAACATGACATGTATAAATGAAATCTAACCCCCTTACTAATAAAGATTGAATAGCAGATGTATAGTTACACAATGGTTACTCTCTGTCAAACAATTTGAATTTGACATTAAAAAGAAAGTGACAAAACACTGTGTAACTATGCAGCTGCTATACAATCTTTATTAGTAAGGGGGTATATGTGTAAGACCAAGTTTATTCTGTGACCTCTTACATTTGCAAATCCTATTAGCGGTTCTCATAATTTTCATTGCTTCTTGGTTCAAGGATGGATCAGGAATTGGTAGGCAGCCTAGTACTGCTTGGATAATACTGGAATATGCGAATTCAATACATAAATTTTACGAATACTGTGACAGAATAAGTTGTAAGACTATTATTAAAATATTTAATGCATAAACTTAAAAACATATTTACGGCATATGAGTTTAAGGGTATCGTAATCTATTTTATCTACACCCATGCTTTAAATCCTCTGTCAGGGGTTCTGAAACAGTTAGGTTACTGCCATCATTACAATATCCCGAGCGAGAGCTGGACCTACAGCGCCGCGCGCCCACGCGCGAGCAACGCATTATAAAATTCAGTACAACATTATAACACTCTTGCGGAAGACATAATGACGAGGAGGGAGAGGAAAGTCAAAGTCAAAGACAAAGTCAAAGTCAAAACCTTTATAGAGGATACATATAATGAGTTTAGATAAATATCATCAATATCAATACCCCTCGTTATAGTACAGTTGCATAAAAAACTATAAAAGTGTTCATAATTTAAGCTGTTGCCAACTTTTGTACCGTGAACATTGGGTTTTAATTTTATTAAAATGTCTTCACACTGACAAAAGTTAATCTTTCCAAATGATATTGTCCTTACCAGCTAAGCTTCATCTGCCTCGAAGTGATCTTGCCTTTCATGGGATATCGAATAGTCGCTGCTGTGTAGTTCCTGTTAAGTGCATTGAGGCACCTTCGTTCGTCCACACGGAGATGCATGTCGGACAATTCATGGCTCTCGCATATAATAGACAGGAGTTGCTCTAGAGTTTCGTTTCCTTGTATCTAGTGAAATAGAACAATGGGGAATGTCCGAAAAAATCAAATTGAATGAATGTTTTTCTATAGATAGGAATAAGGTCTCTCAGTAATAGAAACAAGTTTCAGAAATTTCAGTTGTACTAATAAAATTAAAAAAAATAAAGTCTCTTCGACTTCACAAATGTATGAAAGTAACAGCAGAATGGAGATTATACCATTGCCACCACCTGCCACAACCACAACCTGCCTTTCTATTGTCTAATTTAAAAATCTATCGCAATCGCTTTCAGGATGTAACACATTGAAGCTTCTTTTTGGGACAAATAAAAACTTAGCAAAGAAATGCAGCAATGTGTCACATTCATCTGTCAAACGAAAGCGATTGCGATAGATTTTGTGAATTAGACAATTAGCCCCCTGATTTAAAAAAAAGTGTCAGTAAAAATGTCAAAACTTTTTTTTTAAATACGTGTTGTGCTTTGTGCTTGTGGTAGTTAGCGGCAAAGGTATAATCTCCATTCTGCTGTTAATTTTGTACATTTGTGAAGTCGACTAGACTTTGATTTTATAACATTTTTGCACGGTATCAAAAATTTTGAAACTTTTTTCCATTACTAAGGGAACCTACCTCCTACCTATAGAAAAATATTCAGCGAATTTGATTTTTTTCGGACATTCCCCATTGCAATACCTAAAAATTGGTAAAAAAGACAAAAACAATAGTATTTAAATTTAAAAATCGGGGATCTTTAAACTAGTGGCTCCGTGAGCTGTAGACCTATATACTACCTAGATAAGTATACTTACTTATCTATACTGTGCAAATAATATACGCAGTCATAGGTTCTGTCCTTCGAGCAACAAAGGCTTTGTTTCGTCACAAAAGCCCGTCTTACTCTAAGGTTCTGTCCATAAAGTTAATATTACCTAGCGGAATAGAGGCACAAAGGGCTGAGCAAGCGAGATGTCACTAATCAGCAACAATGTGTGATAAAAAGAAATGCGTGATTATGACGTGCAGAACTCTTTCGCAACTGATTGACGATCGACGATGACGATATCGACATTTATATCAATAGTGACAAGATTACATCACTGAGACTTATTCATAAAAAAAATACACACACAAATGTTAAATTAATTTCGGTTTCGATTGACACTTCATGTTTGTTCCTAGAGGAACGGAATAGATTCCGACAGGTATATTAACTTTATGGCTCTGTCACAAAGTCACAACCTTTTTATTTTCAAATTTCAAATATTGGCCAGAAATGTTTTGATTGGTGAACTTTTGAATCTTCTAAAAAAAAATTTTAACGCTAACAAAAAAGTATTGTTACATTTTTGATCATTTTTCGCAACTGTTAAAATATGTCTTTTTTACATATCTCCGCCAGTACGAAAAAATTCGAAAAACTGGCTCGACTGAAAAATTCTATATAATTCTCAAAACTGCTCACAAAATTTCACGAGAATCGGTTGAGAAATGCGACCTGTAGAGGAGAACAGCCAGCGCGAGAACAAACGGACAGCCGCCGGAAGGTCATACGAAAGAATTTTTGCCCAAGCTGAAGCAGAGACGCTTCGCTCGCACTTCGTGCTCGCTCGGTCAATAATTACATGTAAGCAAGAACCTTATGCCAGATTTTGCGTATACTAAATACACTATTATTATATTCTGTGCTAAGGCTGTATATTCGCATTTCAAAGAAATTATCTTTTTTCCAAAAAAGAAAGAAAACATTAATATTGATGTAAGCTTTAGTTTTAGGACGCAAAATTCTTAAATTAGTGCCGTATAGAGAGAAAAACATAAAAAAATCAGTTATTCTGTTCAAGTGGAATTTCAATTCAAATTTGCTTTTGTCAGAGGTATTTTTCACAAAAGTTTCAGCTGTAACATATAAGAATATGACTCATATTATTTTTTAATATTGTCAAGGAGTGCTCTATAGAGAGAAAATTAAAAAAACCGACCAAGTGCGAGTCGGACTCGCGCACGAAGGGTTCCGTACCAAAAAACGGAAAAAAAATCACGTTTGTTCTATGGGAGCCCCCCTTAAATATTTATTTTATTCTGATTTTAGTATTTATTATTATAGCGGCATCAGAAATACATCATCTGTGAAAATTTCAACTGTCTACCTGTTTTTGTTATTAATATCGAGCAGAAAACGGCAAAAAAACACGTTTGTTGTATGGGAGGGGCTCCCATACAACAAACGCGTTTTTAATATTCATTTTATTCTATTTTTAGTATTTGTTGTTGTAGCGGCAACACAAATACATCATCTATGAAAATTTCAGCTATCTAGCTATCACGGTTCATGAGATACAGCCTGGTGACAGACAGACAGACAGACAGACGGACAGCGGAGGCTTAGTAATAGGGTCCCGTTTTTACCCTTTGGGTACGGAACCCTAAAAAAATATTTTAATCACAGAGAAAACAAAATATTTAAAAATGCTCAAATTAAGAACCTTATATAGGTATATGAATATAAGATTCTTGGCTCAAATCGGTACACTTTGACATATTCTAAAGTCATTTTTTTATTTTTAGGAATAATGAGGTATATTATGTCTAATGTACCTACTGCGTAGAGTCTGTCTAAAAAGTCAGTTTACATGAGAAATTATTAAATTATTTATAAAAACTTATACTGGTAACCCTGCTGGTGCTGTCAAAATTCTAATTGTAAATATAGCTTTATTCAATTTTATTTAGATGGGTATTGGTGGGGTGGTTGGGGTGGGAATTAAAATTATTTTTGAAATTACCCATGTAAACTGACTTTTTAGACAGACTCTACTTTGTATATCCATTCGCCCTCATTACGGCTCGCGCAGAATTGTTTTAGTTTTTTTTTGCATTTGTATTAAAAATTAAAAAATGGAACGTGATCCAAATATACAGCCCTAATACGCAATTTTTTTTTCTAAATGATCTTGAACTTCCAATCCGTCGAATGAGTTCAAGATAGGTGATTATACTTACTGATAGGTATTAAATATTGTTATTTATTTAAGTCGATGTTAAAGAAACGTGTCATTTCTACCTAATAGAAGCAATTATATCAAACAACCTTCATGATCAGTTTCATCGTCTCCAAATCCAGGTAGAAGACCGACATAAGCCGGCCAGCCTCCGTGGAAGCTATGCAGCTGGCCTCATCCATGGTTATCAGGCCCGAACTGGCCAAGCCATTCATCGCTCTTACACACATTTCTGGAAAAGGTTGATGGGATTCATGGGATCATGTTTGTCACAGGAGTTGATAATACATAAAGTGACCTGGCCCCCCTACTCAAATGGCCAACATTCTATTCGTTTGAACGCTACGCTTACTATCAAAACTTTAAAATAAGCAGTAAACTATAAAATTACACAATTCCATACATCGAAGTCTGTGATTTACATAAGTTTGCGACATGTGATTTAATCATCTACTGCTCATATTTAAGCTTTAAAAGTAAGCGTAGCGTTCAAACGAATAGAAAGTTGGCCATTTGAGTAGGGGGGCTGATATTATACCGATCTGCTATTGTTAGATATAGTCAGTTTTATAATAATTTTATAAGAAATTATTTGTGGGGAAGTGTGATTAAAATTATATTATGTCAAATCAAATATCATAGCGGCATAAACCGATGGTATACAGTATATCTAAGTATAAATTCATTTCTTATCCCTTTGAAGCAGCGGATAATAAAAGGTTTTTTTTCTCTAAATCGTGGAACTGAAGTGATGTTAAGAAATAAGCTAACTCGGTACATGAATTTGTTTTCAAATAAGCATTTGTGAAAACAATAACATTCAATCTCAACGAAAAGATACAATGACATTTAGTTAAAAAGGTTAGATACACATGCATCCTATTGCACGCTTCGAGCTGCAGCAAACTTTTATTCCCATGTTCACTATCGATTTATTTGCGAATTCAATGATCAAGCTTTTGATTAAACAAAAAAAAGAACATCGTCATACATTACTGTATATTTTTAACAATTTAGCAATTAAAGTTAATGAAGATGATGGATTAGTAAGTAGCTTAGAGTCAATGGCAAGATACCACAAAATAAAATATACTTATAAGTAGTTTACTAACTTAGGTTTGTTTGGCAAATGTATGTGACGAAGCAGAGTTCATGGAAGCTTGTTTTTATCGATGACTGCGACGTAAAGGGCTTATTGTATGATGGTTAACCTTTGCCCTTTATGAACTATCGTTAGATTCTAGTAAATTATCTTTTTGATATTGTTGTGAAAGATAGATAACCTTCTCCATTGAAGTTTTAATGTGAATATTTTACCTTAGTCCATTAATTGGCTTTTATGTAAGTATTGGTGTCAACATTTCACAAACTCTTTCGTAGTTTACGATTCATTCATCCATTTATGTTAACCTGCGTTTAAATGAGGCAAAGATTTTTTAAATAAAATCAGATACTACTCCCTATTTAAACAAATTAATAAAAGATGATATTAAAAAATTGCTACGAGAATATCAGCTAAAACATGATGTGACCAAAAATGTGGAACTCTATCCTTCCTTCTGGTGCAGTCGGCATTAGAAGTTATTGATCGTTTTAGCATAAAATAGTCAATCTCTGTTTTAGATATTTTGTGGCTCTAGTCCTACATAGACAAATGGACACACTAGTTTTGCTTGTTTAGTTAGTTACAATCCCACTTTAAACACGCAATCATTGTAGCGACAATGTAATAAAGTATACCGATACTTCTGTGGTACTATTAATATGAATTGAATACCATAAGTAAATATGAACGAAGATGAGTAAGTTAATGAAGCATTCCTATCCGTTGATGTTCCAAACATTTATTGCTACTTAACACATTATACACCCATTAGAGTTAACTACAACGATGCCGATGACAGAAATACCTCAACATAAAGGGCAAGGATTGCGGCACAATTAAAAGTAATAAGCGATTTATTTAAAAAAAACGTAAGTAACTTGAATAAATAAGGAATTTCAAGAACACACGGGTTGCTCAAGAATGATGGCAGAAAAAAACAATATTACAGAACTTTTTTCACAAAAAATCAACCATATGAATTGGTAACGATACTCGCTATTCAAAGTCAGAATATTCTATTTTAATTAACTTGCAATGTTAGTGATGGCGAAAAACTGCACAATACAGAAAACGTAAAATTACGAAAAAGACCTACAAAATTTTACAATCTAGAACAATAATTGTCCATCAGCCATTTTAATGTCCCCACTGCTGGGGCACAGGCCTTCCTTATGGGAGGATAAGGAGGACGGGCTATATAACCCACCACTCGGGCCCAATGCGGATTGGTGGGTGTTAACGACTGCAAATGCAGCCGGGACCAACGGCTTAACGTGCCTTCCGAAGCACGGAGGAGCTCGAGATAATAAATTTTTGGTCACCCATCCCATGACCGACCCTTGCGAACGTTGCTTAACCTTCGCAATCGCTGGGCCAGGCGCTAAACCACTGCGCCACCGAGCTCCTCCGAGAAAAATATTTATGTAATTTAATTGCAAGGAGGATGAGGAAAACGTACGCAACTGCGCAGTGGCTAGCCGGGAAAAAGGAGTTAAACAAAAATTAATAGTAGTCCGTAGATCGCTCCAACCTGAAAAAACCGGCCAAGTGCGTGTCGGGCCACGCGCAGTAGGGTTCCGTAGGTACATTATACCATACCATATTTTAATACCGCTATCATTTTTCGTCTGCAAAATAACTTTGTTTTTCACAGTGTTTGCATGAATGACAAAGTTATATTTGCGGTTTTGGAAAATGTACTATATCTCGAATAAAAAAAAATAGTCTTAGAAACCTCAATGTGATTTTTAAAGACCTATCTATAGACATCCCACAAGTATTGGTTTGATGAAAAAAAATATTTTCAGTTTCAGTTCCATGTATGGGGAGCCCCCCCTTAATCTTTTATTTTTTTTATTTTTGTATAAAAATCGTAAAGCGGTTTACAGAATACACCTACCTACTAAGTTTCAACTATGTAGTCCTAATACTTTTGGAATAAAGTGGCTGTGACATACGGACGGACAGACAGACAGACAGACAGACAGACATGACGAATCTATAAGGGTTCCGTTTTTTGCCAATTTGGCTACGGAACCCTAAAAAGGATAAAAAATATAAAAAACACCATATAGTCTGTAGATTGCACCAACCTGTCGCATCGCGTGCATCTGTAAATGCAAAGCTTGGTGACGAGGGACCATCCATCAATCACGAACCGGAACTGGCGAGGTCGTGTGAGCAGCGCGACGTTTATCGATATAATATAGGTGAACTGGATTCACGTTATCGAATGTGAACGAATCTATGCTAAAGTTCAACTATGGGTTCGATCCCTATCTTGCGGTTTAGTTAGAGAAAATGTGCTTTTTAGGGTTCCGTAGCCAAAATGGCAAAAAATTGAACCCTTATAATAATAATAATAAATAATAATAATAAATGCTTGGACAATTTCACACAGCGCCATCTAGCCCCAAACTAAGCAAAGCTTGTAATATGGGTGCTAGACAACTGATATACTACTTATATACTATTAAATATATACTTATTATACATTGTAACACCCAGACCCGTCACAGAAATTAAAATTCATCATTTAAATTTTTGCGCGGCCGGGAATCGAACCCGGGACCTCTTGCGTGGTAGGCGGCATGTTGACCACAGAACCACTCAGGTCGTCAAGTTATAGATTCGTCATGTCTGTCTGTCTGTCTGTCTGTCCGTCCGTATGTCACAGCCACTTTATTCCAAAAGTATTAGGACTACATAGTTGAAACTTGGTAGGTAGGTGTATTCTGTGAACCGCTTAACGATATTTATACAAAAATAAAAAAAAAGATCAAGGGGGGGGGGCTCCCCATACATGGAACTGAAACTGAAAATATTTTTTTTCATCAAACCAATACTTGTGGGGTGTTTATAGATAGGTATTTAAAAATGACATTGAGGTTCTTAAGACTATTTTTTTTTCAAAGTCAACCGTTTGAAAGATATATGCCGCCAAAGTGGTAAAATTTGTGTCTCCCCCCCCCCCTTTAACTTTTAAAGTAAGAGGGTGAAAAATCTAAAAAAAATATAAGCTATAGATCTTAATAAACACTTTCAACGAAAATTGGTTTGAACGAGATACAGTAATTAGTTTTTGAGATATAGTACATTTTCCAAAACCGCAAATACAACTTTGTCATTCATACAAACACTGTGAAAAACAAAGTTATTTTTTCAGACGAAAAATGATAGCCGTGTTAAAATATGGTATGGTATAATGTACCTACGGAACCCTACTGTGCGTGGCCCGACATGCACTTGGCCGGTTTTTACTTTCAAAATATGAAACATTCGTTAAAGAGGCACCTGTCTTTTGTTTTTTTCGTCTCCTGCAAAATTTTCAACTAGAGAATACAGTGTGATAAGTGCCCTTTAAGAAATCATCGTTTATTTTAGCAGACTATGTTTAAATGATTTTGATTATTATCCCTATAATAAATTAAATCTGATTTGCTAAAAATCTAGACTGTGGAGTGTTAGGTATTCGATATTACTTAATGAAATTTTGTATTTAGTATTATTGCTGTGGTTGTATGTGTTGTAAAGTACCTTTATGAAATATGCACCGGACGTGTATTTGAGCTATAAGAATTTTATTGCACTTGTATTGATGTCAACTATTCGTATCACAATAACATAATTGGTGTTAATTATTAAACATCTCCATAACATTAATTATTAATAAGTACAATACAATAACATAGCTTTCAATCAAGATAACTGGTTAGGGCTCTGTGTTTTTTAAGAAAAAATGTTATTAAAGAAACCAATATGAAAAAAACAACGTATTTTTCCCAGTTATTATTGGCATTCACGCAATTAAGTTTTATCAGTAGAGTAATAACTTTAATTGCTAACATTTAATAGTGTTAATATGCAGTGTGAAGTAAACAAATTAATTGTGTAAGCGTACCTATGTATGGCCAGATGCCATCAGATTACTATTATATCTATCTAACTATCAATAAGAAATGCAAAGGTATAAATTGGAAAAGTTCATGTGACATTAATTTTTGTCAATAGATCTATCAATAGTTTAAAATACGCACTGCAACTGATGCCCGATTTACACTACTAATATGTAAAAATAGTTAACTTGATGCATTTTAACTACATTTTTGTTAAATTGTTTACACGCTTTAAGTCGCTTAACTACTTACTTGACAACTTAACACGTGTAAAATGCGTGTTCAGTCTTATGAAGGTTAGGAAAAAAAAATTGCAAAGTAGACTCTAAAGCCCATAAAATATTATCTACTTTAAAAAGTAGACTCTAAAGCCCATAAAATATTATCTAATTTAAAAAGTAGATAATATTTTACGGGCTTTAGAGTCTACTTTGCAATTTTTTTTCCTAACCTTCATAAGACTGAACACGCATTTTACACGTGTTAAGTTACAGAGCTTTAGCTCTGAAAATATAATCTTATGCCTAGTTTAGATACTCGCCGAGTACAGACGAATAGGCACGAAGACGAGTATGTAAACACCATATTCGGCTATATTCGGTACTCGCCGCGAATAATCGTCCGTTCTCCGCGCGGTGTCGGTTTTTTGACGCGGATCAAAGGATTATTCGTATGTATTCGCGGCGGTGTTTACATAATCGTCAATCGTCATTGTTCACGAACTTTGTCACGAGCGGTCGTGTATTTTTTGCGATAGATTGGACGAATGAGACTACTTTCAAATATTAAAAAGTTTACTAGGGAGAACTCGTGATATGAGACCATAAATATCGGTTGCACAAAGATTCAAATTCCATTAATGTTGCTTTATACATTTAATATGCGTGAAGCCGCAGCAGCAAGTCGCACGTCATCCATTTCTGAAAGTTCTGTGTTCACTGAATATAGGCGAATATATAAACGGGTCTGTATTCGTGCCCGACCGAATTACTCGGCGAGTTACTCTACGAGTATGTTCGCCGATAATCTAAATGAAGCATCAAATCAAAAGGCAATCAATCGACACGCAACAACACTCCTCCTTTTCATTGTTCTTTAAGCCCTGTCGTTACATAGGTATGCAACATTAGCTAACATTTAACGAATCCATGTAATACATAGACAAAAGACGACATGGTTGGCCTTTGACAAAGAAAGTATAACTTCCAAGATGCAATGCATTCCTTTAAACTTCTACCTAATACACGCTGAAATTTTGATCATTTGGTTCCCGCAGTGGGGTTCATGATTACAAGCAATTTTTACTATGGGGCCAACTCTGATATACCTATCAATACCTTACCTACTCGACCTTTTTCGCGATATCAGAGTTGGACCCATAATAAAAGTTGCTTGTATCATAAGAACCACCCCACTGCGGGAACCAAATGATTAAAATTTAACGCTAGTTGTAGTTGCCAGATATACAAATGTAACGAAAAAAGTAAGAGCGCGAAAAATAGCAGGTAAGTAACTTAAAAATTCACAAAGGTAAATGATGTTACATAAATTATTTGTGTTAGCATTTTTTGTACGCGAAGATAATTAAAACTATTTTTAAGCATGTAAGTGCATTATCTATTATCTTGTTGCGGTAATCGAAAATGTGCATTTTTTGACGTAAATAAATAGAATGTTTTATTATAAATGCATGAGTCGTCTTTTCATACGTATGATAGATTTCCGTAAAAATGATTTACGGGAAATGATATATTATATAGGTAGGTAACAAAATATATACATAACAATACGTACATATTCTAAATTATTGAAAAGTATTGAACCAATTATGTAGGTATTCACTAATTTCATATTGAAGATGGTCTATCTAAGTCGTTAATAAAAATCTGAAAAGGTTGCAATAAAACAAGTATACCTATATACTTGAAAATTATTATAATGATGATCTTACAAAGGTAGATAAAATCCGTAAGCCATTACGAAGATAACAATCACGATAAGCTTGTCATACCAAAACGAGTCAACTGTAAACAAAAGTTCATGGCTTACAGTAAGATAGTGGCATTCTGTAGCTTCATACAACGTGGTAATGAATTAACGCAAAATGAGAAAACCGTTTCTTCGGACCATCAAACTTAACAACTTTTACTATGGGACCAACTCTGAAATCACGAAATAAAAATAAGCTGCTTCATACATTTTTATATTTTGTTATTAATTTTTGTATGAAACAGTTGATTTTTTTTTGCGATTTCAGAGTTGGTCCCATAGTAAAAGTTGTTCAGTTTGATGGTCCGAAGAAACGTTTTCTCATTTTGCGTTAATTCATTAACACGTTGTATACAATGCGATTAAATTGACCATATTATTATACAGTGATCCGCTGCAACTTCACTCGAGAATGTATGGCAAAGAGAAAATTTTACAGATTAAAATACGTCGTTTTGTACCCGCAGCTCTCTGAAGTTGGTCAAATCTTTGTATTTAGCTCAATTTTTCACAAAAAAAAATCGCAATTACGTTAGAGATTTTCCTAAAAAAGTGAAACTAAATGATGATTATTATATAAATTCAATTGGAAATGAAACAGACAGACACACAAGAAACACTATTTATAATAAATATTGTTATGTCTTAAATGTCTGCAGATTCTGGAAAAAATTAAACTGCTAGTCATGAACAACTATTTCAATCAAATATGTAGGTATTTATCAGTAATTGCGATACAATCACACAATTTTTAGCGATATGTATATCTATTTATAAACAAATGCCTTTATAGTAGTTTATGATACAAGGTTGGTAAGGAGGTTTTTAAAACGAGTTGACGTTTTATAAGCCCGAGCCGCAGGCGAGGGTTTATAATCGTCACGAGATTTAAAAAAACCTTAACAACCGTGTGCCATACTACGTTTTTCAATACATTCGCGAGAAATCATTATAGGTACTACTGAAATTGTAATCTATACATATAATAAAAGTGTAAATTCTAAATATTTGTGCGCGTATTATGCAAAAACCACTAAAATAATTTTGATGGGCTTTTCACAGTTTAGTAGATTACGGTCCAACTTAAAATCTAAGCTATGTTTTATTTAATTCAGGTGGGTGGAACCACGGAAACAGCTTGAACTCTCCTTAGTACTAGCTTTCATACACTAAAGAGGTCATTTTAAACTGGTCACCTTATTTTTCTACTGACCACGCGGACGTAAAATCAACTTACCGCACGCTGTACTAAACCGTAAACAAAAACGCACGGCGTGCGGTAATAGTACATTATGATATAAGTGCGGTACGTTGAAAATTACAGCCGAGGCGATATTGCTAGCCCGAGCCGTAGGCGAGGGCTACAAGAAAGCAGAGGCTGTAATTATCAAAGCGCACGAATGTCATACGACGTTTTATAACATATTTGCGAGAAAATAAATAAAACTTGGACTTTGCACCTTTGCTTGTTTTCCATATGATTAAATTTTGATACGCTTGTAAGTATCTTATCGGTCAATTTTTCGAGCAAGAGGCTTAGAGTAGCCTTTTTCGCTGCCTCTGAGACTTCTGGCGGTGTTGAATTAATAAATTCATCAGTACTTGACGACATTTTCAAATAAAAACAATACAGCAAAAAAAAAATAGCAATGCGCGCGCATCAGCGCTTTTTTTAAGGCAAAGGCATAAAAACAGCCAGTATTACTAATAAAGTAAATTAATATTTTTGTGTTTTTCTTATAGATTAATGGTTGTAATTTATTGTCAACATTAATTAAATTGAATAATTAAATGTTTATTTATTATATTTTATCTCCCAAAGTTAATTTTATCCATAAAATGTTGACCTCTTTTCTGACATAAAAACTCTTTGCTAAGATTTAAAAAAGTACTGTTCGTTTTAGACGAAGTATCTTGATAAACCGTGCGGTAATGTAAAGTAAAACGCACGGTTTATCAAGGAAACCGTGCGTTTTACTTTACATTACCGCACAAGTTCGTAATGAGATACAATACGATATTGAAATTGGTGTAATAAGAGACCCTTTACGAGCAAATATGTTATAAAATCAACTTACCGCACGCTGGCCTGTCAGCGTAAGCTCACATTTTCGAGCAACTGTATTGAAATAGTACATTATGAAACAAGTTAGCTTAGGTTGGTCATTGTACACAAGGCTGTGGGTTGCAGCCCGAGCCGCAGGCGAGGGCGTAACTCAGCCGAGTGTGCAATGAGCAAAAGCTTACGAGTTTCATACGACGTTTTTCAACTCATTTGCGAGGAAAATACAAAATAATTTACCACACAGCAACAAATACGACAAAAACAAAATATGACAATTATGAGAAAAGGCGCGTAGGTTTTTTTTTGTTTTTTTCATACGCCCAATGCAAGAATATTTTGCAAACAAAGGGGTGAGTGAGCATACAGCCTACTTCAAAATTATAATTTGAAGTGATTAAATGCAAATATTTTAATATATTGTAATAAAATATTGTGAATTACGAATAATTTAATAATAATAAATATTTGTTTGACTTAGTTGTGGACTTACACATTTGTTTATTTCAAAAATGAATATGAATTTTCAGCGGCATAAAACCTCTTTGTTGTTACTAAAAAAATAACTGTATTACCCGGTTAAATTAGGAATGCTTTATTTACTCGTATAGAACTTGCAGTAAGGTAATAATTTAACTTTGTAGGGATAATTCTATAACAACCTAGTGTTTTATATATTATTGCACGCGTTTGTTATAGCTCGGTTTATGGCCCTAAAAGCAATGTATTAGGGCTCACTTTACGAGCAAGTGTGTTGAAAATTAAGTTTTTCACACTTTGAATCAAACGCGTTTGTCTAATGTTAAAAAATAATAATGCGTACAAAAATTCCGCCCACGTCGACCATCAATATTTGCATGTGCAAATATTCTTTGAAAGGAATAGCAATGGAAAGTATAATCTGTCTTCCTTACCTATTCTTCTCTAGAAATAGCTATATAATATTATCAAAAGTTATTTATGCATGCAGCTTTACATCACGCAATCATTCAGAAAAAGTGTACAATATTGCATTTCTGATCTTGCTAATAAATATAATTGTGAGGCCATTAGGTAAAAGTTTTATGTGAAATGAAGAACTAAATTAAGAACATCTAATGAATCAATTGACTCAATCGTCATTGAATGAGGCTAATACAGAGGTAAATATTTGAAACATTTGCCATATTAGCAATCACAGCGGCATCACGATGTTCTTTAATTGGACATGTTAGAGCCTACATTTCTATCTCATAAAATAGGACATTCCGTCTCTATACGAAAATATGTTTTTGAAATCGACATTTCATACGACCAAACGATGACAGGGACTCGGCTGAGAATCAGTGTCTGGAAATCAGGGTCCTTGGCGGACCTCACTTAGAGAACATAGAGAACACACAAGCCACTGCCGTACTGAGCCACGTCTCCGATTGTACGAGAGCTGCTTCGCTGTTATGGTTCTCCTACTACCCCTCTAGGAAAGTGACATACCTTCAATTTTCTTGGAAGTCCAAAGTATCGCTTCGGAACCTTGGCGGCTCTCACGTAGATGAATGTAGAGCGTAGCCTTTGCACGCACTGAGCCACGTCTCGGCCTTTCCCGAGAGCTACTTTGATGTTGTGGTTATCCTACTACCCCTCTATGAATGTGACATACCTTCAATTTTCTTGGATATTTGGTGGGTCGGCGCCGCAGGAGTAAGTCCGAGGTATCGCTTCGGATCCTTGGCAGCCCTCACGTAGAGAAATGTAGAGCGTAGCCATTGCACGCATTGAGCCACGTCTCCGACTGTGCCGAGAGCTGCTTCGCTGTTCAGGTTTTCTGCTAGTCGCTTATGGAGGTAGCTCTGAAGGGGTTCCGTGCCTTCAACTAGAGCTTGGTACCGGGCCTGTTGAGTAAATTTTTACTTAGTTCATAACTTTTAACAACTGATCAACATTAATATACCTAATAGCTCATGTAACGAGAGATTACATTTTAATCTTAGTAATTTATAATACTAATAATAAAATTGATTAACAACAAAATTGTAAGTAAAGTCAGGCATCCGTCACTCGCCCATACCTACCGCTATAAGTACCTACAGCGCGCGACAACTCGGAGTTGCAAAATCAGTCAGGGTTGCCGCCGCGCTTGTGAGTACACGCGTGCGTTATTCTGTGCCTCTATGACGGTCAATCGATCATTATTTATTGCTCCCAGCACTGTACCGTACACTATTATAATTTATAAATAACTAGCGGCCGCCCGCGACTTCGTCTGCGTGGAAATATTTTTTGCTATCCCTCGGGAATAATATTTTTTTCGGGATGAAAGGTATCCTATGTCCTTCTCTGTACCCCTAAGAACGCGTATGCAAAATTTCATGATGATCGGTTCAGTAGTTAAGACGTGAAGGCGTAACAAACAAACAAACAAACGGACTTTCGCATTTATAATATTAGTAAGGACGGAGAATCGTAATACTTTATTGTTGCGTGGACGGCTGTCGCAATAAACAGAAGGATTCAAAGTTTTCATTTTTAGGGTTCCGTACCAAAATGGTAAAAAAGGAACCCTTATGGTGTGACTCGGTCTATCTGTCACAGCTGGATATCTCGAGAACTACTAATGGTATCAACTTGAAATTCGGAATAGTTTTAGATGACATTCGCCCAACTATTTTGTAAATAAAAAATTAATAAAAAAATAAATACCTTTTTTACAACAGGGACTGAAAAAGGGTCTGAAAAATTTTAAGTGGGTTCTACTAGGGCATGTGGAATATCATATGATAGAACGCCGTTAGCACCTTGTTAATCATTTTTTCTTTTTGTTTTAGGTCACATAGTTTTCAACTTATGATGAAAAATATAAAAAAAATTACCGTCCCCCCCCTTATCTCCGAAGTTTGCAAAGAGAAAAATTAGAAATCATTCTATGTGATAGCAGTTTATAATTATAAAGATTACAGGAAAAATAAAACAATGTCTCAATATAGGTAGCACACTTTTTTAGAAATTATCAAATTTCTAAAAAAGTTAACATTAGTTCCACTATCGGTCAAGAGATGGCGCTGACCTAAAGCTGCAATACTAATTTGATTATTCTACTCTGCAGTGTGGTTTGATGGTGCAATTATGATGGTACGGAACCCTCGGTGCGCGAGTCCGACTCGATCTTGACCGGTTTATTCACTTTACCGAAAGATTCTAAAATGTATAAGAAAAATTTATATTTTGTTTATTTTTCTCGTAATTTTTATGAGCAGGTACATACCTATTTTTGATAAGTAGGTGTAACCTATACTATAGGTAGGAAAGCGTGTAGTTATAGGTACTTATATTCAGAGGCGGGTCGTGACTATTTTTTCTCGATCAAATTTCCTAAGGTATCCACCTACCTAATTCTTTTTTTTTTGAGCGAATTATACCTACTTAACTAAATACCTACATTTTGGATTTAAGGATTCCGTAACCGGCAACAGTATGGTGGCGGTGGCATAAAGACTGCCTCAAATTTAACACATAGTCTAATGTGGCGTTAACTGTACATCTAGCCTAGGTTTATTTGAAACGTAATTTTTTCACATTTAAGTAGGTAGGTACACATTATCAACACAAAACTTGTAATAAAGTATTTATTCCTTCAAGCACAGAAAATGAGACAATAGATTTTCCATTGTTGTGTTGTGCGGCCCGATGGGGCCGCTCGAGCGTTGAAGGATTAGAAGAAGACAACCCTAAAGTTGTTAGAAGAGCTAAGAGCTACGCGATAGAAAGAGAGGCAACCTGTAGGTGAATATAACTGTACGCAAGGAAGCGGTGTGCGACCTGAATTGCACTTTATTGTGTCTGAGCAAGAGTCGCTATTTATTTAAATGACCATGCGGAGTGAATGTTCTGTACTTTGTACTATTATGTATTCTGTGGTAAAGTCAACATCAACAGATGAAACTTAAATCGTAATGATTATTTCCTCTGTGCTTAAATATGAACGGACATTATACCAATAGAGTACATTATTATACTAGAGAATTATACCAACCTTCATTTAATTGACTTTTTTACGACGGGAAAAAAAATATAATCAGTATTAGGAACATTTTGTTAGGAACACTGACATGAAAAAAATATTTTTTAGTGTAAATATATGCAAGTCAATGGTTAGGAACGAATAAAAAAAAATTGACATTGACACATAATTTTCGAATAGTTTTTCTGTCATACTTGCATTGTCATTACTTAAATATTTTACATATTTAATCTCATTGAATAACAAACACACACAATGGCTTTAACAAAAGAAGAGAAGAAAGCAAAAAAAGAAGCAAAAAAGCTAGAGAAACTCCGAGCTGCGTGTGAAGCTCGTAAGAATGCGAAGCGCGTAGAACTGCAACGAGAGCTCGCAGCTCAAGCTTTAAGAAAAGATGAATTGGACAAAACGTGGCGCGCATTGATGCTCAAGATTAAAGAGCCAGTGTTCAAACAAGATATCGAAATCATGTGGCACACTTTTGAGCGCGCGTATGACAAAAAGGATCATGTAATAAACTACACGATGAAATTAATGGACGTAGCCGATGATCAATTTCAACGAACCATAACCAGTTTTTGCACTACGATTAACAATATGATTATTAAATTCTTATCAGATTTAGAAGAATTGTCTAAAGATAACGACAAAAGGACTGCTGAGTTGTTGAAAAGAGGCGAAGATGAAGCAGCCAACATAGTGAAGGACCATGACGCTGCTGAAACACATTTGCAACTACTTCTATATCATGCACATACCACAGCAGATTCTTTAGCGTGGACTACTCGAGGCGAGAATTTGGTAAAACAAGACGAAGATACGAGCAAGTACGCTAGTATACGTGAAGATCTAAGATCTTTTCTGGAGGATAAATATAACTCTGTTTGGGAACAATATAAAGCTGTTCTTAAAGCTTATGTAGTCGAAACTGCTGAAAATCAGAAACAAGTACGAAAATTACGTCGTAAAGAAAATATGATGGCTGATATTATTGCCGCTCAAAGCAAAAAAATTGCTAATAGTGATGGAATGTTAAAACGCTTGCGTTCAGAGCTAGGTGCATATGAGTCCGGTACAAAACAAGCCGTGTTTAGAGACCGCCGTAATAGACATCGTGCGGCATACCAGAAGCTTAAAAGACGTCTTGTCAATGGATGCGCCCTTGATGTGCGACAGATGAGTACACTGGTAAAAGGCACCGATACAACTATAGAATGGCTTGAGGCTGCCTCTAAAAGGGGCGAAAAGATCCTCCGAATGGCTGCTCTTTGCAGAAAATTCGAAAGTCAACGCGAAAAAGTTTTACCTTATGGCTCTACTGGTCCGTTTTCCCCGTCTCAAGTAAAAAATAATGTACGATCGACGTCGTCCGATAATTCATTAGTTCTTAATGCTATATCATCTACATGTGGTTTGACAAGACTGTGGCAACGTGTATCAAAAGCGGAATTAGTCAAACTAGCTCTGCTACGCGAGAAACATATGTTGGAACATGAAAACGCTTATATTATGCAAAAAATACAAGAGCAAAAAGAAAATAAATCAGGTCCTGAAATAAAAGAATGCAAGTGTGACCCTGAAAGAAAAAAAAGAATTGTAAACCGACCTGTAGCAATAGAAGGTGTTTTTGAAGTTAATAAATATAAAAATGATTAAGTATTTTTTTAATAAACTTTTCGTATCGTTAACTAATTTACATTTTTACTGCCTTCCTGCTGAAGCAGACAATGACATAATATTATTTAGATTTCATAAAAATTAATGAGGTAAGTTTGTTCCACCGAATGAGTATTGCGTGTTGCAATGACGTGAGACGAACACAAGGTGCAAACGATGACTTTTTGACCTCCCTCGATTGTTAAACTTCAACATAACTCTTGATCAAAATGATTTTAAACGAACAACTTTGCAAACAAAATTCCAACTTTTTAAAATACCTATTTTAATAACCTGGAAAAACTTTTTTTTAAATATATCACAAGTTGAACAATATCAATCTTATTACCCTTGGTGTAGTCACTAACCAATTTATAGAAGTTTTAATAATTTTGAAAATTCTATAATTGCTTTTTCTGGGACAATTATAAAGAAAGCTTCTAAACCTAAAATACAACTGAATTTTTCTGACATGTTTCTGTAAATAGTCTCGAATTTTTAGGTGTCACTACATTCCCTCGTAGTCATTCGTAGAAGTAGATAGAAAATGTGTCAAAAATAGCCACTTTTGACTGTTTGGCTATCTACTTCTAGCAGTACGAGGGAATGTTATGATACCGTCTAAAAATACTAGACTATATTCCACTAGAAGTTTTATTAAAATTGTGTATTAGAATTAAAATATTAAATAAATTTTGGTCAAGAAAGCGTCTCAAGGAAGTGCACATTTGGGCCACGAAGGACAAAAAATACCATCGAATTATATTTCTTAACATATGTACGTTTTATAATAGCGACCCCACCTCAGATAGTGATCACACACCACTAAAATAATAAAAATTACTTATATGTATCTTTATTGGAGAATGTAAAACGCCATGTGCCTTCAATATACCCTTACGTTCGGCAATGTTACGGTGCTTCTTCAAACTTAGTTTACGGGGAAAAGTTAATCCGTTCAGAATAAGGCGTTCCAATAAGGTGATCCGCTTGGTCCTGCTATATTTAGTCTAGCTATTCATGATATTATTAAAAAACTGAAATCAAAATTAAATGTTTGGTATTTGGATGATGGTACTCAAGGTGATTCTTCTGAAACGGTCTTGGAGGATCTTAAATTTTTAATTGATACGTTATCGTCTGTTGGGCTAAAATTGAATGTTAACAAATGTTAATTATATGTCCATAACTCTGTATCGACAAATGAATAATTAAATATTATTTTTAGGTTTGAAGGTTTAGCACCAGGCTTGAGGATTCTCGATGCGGGTAAACGAAGTGATTCGTTTACTGGGAGCTCCTGTTCTTGACGAATCTTTGTTCGTCCCCAGGTTTACTTATTATCTGCGTGTTTCTCAATTTTGGAAACATCCGAACCTTTTATCGGGTTTGGATGATCTCATTAGGGATACGATTACTAAAATTTTAAACTATACGCTAAATGACACTGCGTGGCAACAGGCCTCTCTACCTGTGCGTTTTGGTGGAATCGGTATTAGGAAGGTGTTGGACATAGCTTTTCCGGCATTTCTGTCTTCCGTTCATGCTTTGGGATCCCTATGCGGTAGTATTCTTAACCCTTGCTTGGGTTTCGTTGGGGTTCTAGGACTTTCCGAGGCGAAGAATGCATAGCTGTCACTCTGCCCAGGGGATACTCCATCGATTCCACATTCACAGAGACAGTGGGACAAACCGCTCTGCAGACAGACTTTTCAGACTTTGTTAGAAGGATGTGACAACGCAGTGAATCGCGCCCGACTGTTGGCGGTATCTGAAAGGGAGTCGGGCCTGTGGTTACAAGCTTACCCTTCTGCCAACATCGGCACACTATTAGACAAGTGCACCCTCGCCCTATCAATAGCTCTCCGTTTGGGGACCAGGACAAACGAACCTCATCGGTGTCGATGTGGGAAGTAGGTGAATGAGCTGGGTCATCACGGTCTCTCGTGTCAAAGGAGTGCATGGCGTATGAGTAGGCATGCTTTACTAAACGATATCATTCGCAGAGCATTGGTCACTGCCGGCGAGCCTGCTGTTCTAGAGCCTAGTGGGGTGTTGCGGTCGGATGGCAGGAGGCCTGACGGAATGTTGCTTGTGCCTTGCAGCATGGGAAGGACTTTAGTTTGGGATGCTACCTGTGTTGATACTTTAGCTCCGTGCCACATTGACGCTACATCAGGTCAATCTTGTGCGGCTGCAATCACAGCAGAGTTTAACAAAACACGTAAATACCGGGACTTGGGGAAGACATACTTTTTCCTCCCTTTTGCAGTGGAGACAATGGGCCCCTGGGGTCCAAATGCAACATTGTTTTTAAAGGACTAACTGCTCGCCTGTTGGAAGCAACAGGTGACCGAAAGTCTGGCAACTATTTTGGTCAGCGCATAAGCCTAGCGATACAAAGGGGCAATGCCGCCAGTCTTTTAGGTACCTTGCCTCGAACAGGTGAGTTTGTGGATTTTTTTTATTTGTAATTGTTTGCCATATTAATGTCTATTGTTGAATAAATTTAATAAATAGTCTTATATCTCTACATTTTTTTTCCTGAATAAATTATAATCACCTCAGGTAGCAAATATTCTGAAAAACAACGGAAGATAAAATCAATCTTGTCCTTGTATATTAATACACACACAAAAACGCATAACAGCAAAGTTTTTTCTTATTAATTCCTTAATATTAATTACAATTCACATGTGGAGCCATCAAAATATTTGGATGGCATCTAACATTAAACATTTTAGTTACTTTTAGATGATTATCTTCAGGCTTAATGTCATTTCATTATATTACTCACCCATTTATATCATTTAAGAACCTACCTAATACAAATATTTCAAAATAGGGGTATGATATGTAATTCCAAGAATAATCGGTGATTATAACCGAATAAGAAAATGACAAAAATATTGGAAGTTTATCTTAATTTTATATGCATGAATGAGTTTGCCCAAATTGCATACTTATTATTATTTTGTACGATTCTGCAGAACTATTAACTTATTCATAAGTGTGACTCAGATGATACATTATGAAGTAAGTAATTAATTTTAGTAATAAATTATTTATTATCATAATTAATCAGAGTCAGTTTTGAAGTAACGCATTCATCAATTTTCCTCTATATTTGGAGCTAAGGAAATCCGATTGTTCGGTGTACGTCAGGTAGCAAATTAACATGTACCTATTAATTTATTTCGGATTTTATCTAAAAAAACTTCTCAGTCATTCCTAACTATTCTTCTTTATGTAGGTAATGCACTGACCTCCATATATTACACTATTCCATTAAAACCAGAAATTTCAGGTCAGTGAGGTAATGAGACATGAATTAATAGATTAAAAAATAATTATGACCTCAATATGAATTTAACACAAAACAAAGACAGTTTACCGACTGTTAGCCTTATCAGTTTATTCTCATATCAAGTTTAACGTGTGCTGTGAGATTACGTAATAGTTAAGGAGAAAATTCAAAAAATCGGCTTCCTTTACCGTTTCAACGGCATTTTGTGAACCATTTTGGCAACATGACTTTTCCGATGTAAAAAAGCCTGCTGAATTTGGTTCAGAATGTTGCCAAGCCGAATTTTGGCTCCCTCCTCCCTGATTTTTGTTCGAGCGTGTTTTGCTCTATTTAGCGATTTTATTCAAGAAAACATCTCTACTTTTTTAAATATTGGTATTAGACTCCCAATGTTTTTACTGAAACGTAGTGCATTAATAGGTCTCTTAAAACAAAATACAATTTAAGTCACGTTAACCAGTTTGAAAATAAACGATTGCGATAAGTCATCTTAATACTTTTGAAAAAATCTTTTACTTTAAAGACCTCCAGTAAGAATAAAGGTCCCTACAATTTTTTTACTGAGCATCTTAAAAACTTTCTTGTTTAATAAGCTAACGGCCCTGTAAATTTCATTTGTCTGCTTTGACGCCTTCATATCAAAATATCAACAGAAGTCAGTAAAACGGGCAAACATACAAAAACTCATCAACTCCTTTCATGCTTAATTTTCGGTTAATTTGTGGTCTAGTACCTGGGATAGACAATAAATTAGCCCTCTATTTTTGTCTAATTAATAAATTAGTCAATAATTAGAAATCACTTCGCCCCTGCTAAAGTTAAAATTTCTTTTGACTCCTCAAAAACCTTCCAAGTTTGCTAGGATGCATGTGGCCTCAGATTTCCCCGGCGTATTATGTATATTCAGTCTGTCTGGTGGGGCTCTATGGAGAACCATTTCTATCAGCAGCCATTTTGATATCCCCACCGTTGATAAGGTGGCATATGGATGGATAAGGATGATGGAGCACGGAGTCTGGCTTATGGATGGAATGAAGCTCCTTCGTGCTTTGGAAGGCACCTTATGGCGTTGGTCCCAACTGCATTTGCAGTCGTTAACACCCAACAATCCACATTGGGCCCGACTGGTGGGTATGGCTCGGCCTTCTTATGCACTTATATATAAGGTAAACCTATGCCTCAGCAGTGAGGACATTAATAAATGCCTGAAATGCCTCAGCCATTATTTTTTTCAAAAGTCGACTACAGTTTAAAACTATGAGAATTTTCCCAAGAAAAAAAAACACTGGTGAATAGCCCAGTGATTTCCCTATATAGAATAATACATTTTTTGAGCATTTTTGTCTAGTGTGTGTTAAAAAAAATATTTTCGTCGCGCGGCGGAATTTTATCAGCTATTTTTTTTTCAAAAATATTCTACAGAATTAAAACTATAAAAATTTACCCAGGAAAAAAATACTGGTAAATAGCCTAGTTATTTTACTATATTTGTTAAACATTTTTGTTTAGTAACTGTGTTAAAGCGACGGAACTTACTCTAAATTGTTTTTTTCGAAAATTCTCCATAGAATTAAAACTATGAGGATTTGCCCAAGAAAACAAATACTGGTAAATAGCTCAATTATTCCACTATATAGAGTAATTTTTGTTTAGTAACTGTTTTAAAAAAAATTGTGTCGCAAGGCGGAATTTTCTCAAATATTTTTTTTTCAAAAATCTTCTACAGAATTAAAACTATGAAAATTTGTCTCAGAAAAAAATACTGGTAAATAGCCCAGTTATATCAATATATAATAATAAACTTGTTAAACATTTTTGTCAAGTAACTGTGTTAAAAAAAATATTTTGTGTCGCGTGGCGGAATTTTCTCTCCTCCAGCCACATCTCATACTTCCGGAACCCGGACGGACTTCCGGTTATTAAAATTGAGTTCAGCGACCCCCATAACTTATGCCAGGGGCCGTACCGGCTAACTTAAATGGCTATCGTAATTGCTTTCATGTGGCAGATGAATGTGACACATTGCTACTTTTATTTGGTATAAATAAAAACTTATCAAACAAAAGTAGCAATGTATCACATCTATCTGTCAAATGAAAGCGATTACGATAGCCATGTTAGTTAGCCGGTAGGGCCCCTGGACACCTCATACGACCAAAATCGAGTTCTCATAAGATAAGGCTCCATTTTGGCCGCCATCTTGGCAACATTCAGAACCGAATTCAGCAGGCTTTTTTACTTCGTAAAAGTCATGTTGCCAAAACGGTTCACAAAATGCCGTTGAACTTGTAAATTTTAATATGAACTACTAATCTACATAATGGCATAACATAATCAAAGATATTTTGTAAAAAACAAGGGACGTGCGTTGCGCAAAAACAATTCGTGCTACTGACTAGTATGACTAGGTACTGACAAGTTTCTGCTCGTTTACACAGCAAATGAAATGCGCGCTATACGGCATTTAAATATGTCACCTGTGCTGATAATAATCAACCATAAAGGTATGATTCCGCACCCTGATTATCTAAAAAGAAACTATTTAGCGACCGGTTTCATTCCACATACATTGCTACTTTTCTATGGTATGTTTTTTTTTAATCCAAAAAGAAGTAGCACTATCATCTATGAACTGCAATTCAACCGGTCGCTAGGTGGTTTCTAATTAGATAATCAGCCCGCCGATCTCGGCAGCAAGCAGCAGGGCTGCCGCAAAAAATTGTCTTTATTCTATGGATGAAACTTTTTGAAACTTAAGCACGAACAGACATTTACCAACCTTGGTTTAATTAACTTTTTTACGACGGGAGAAAAAATATCAGTTTAGGACATATAACTTTATGGTTTAGGAACATTTTGAAAAAATGACATTGACATAATTTACGAGTCTTTCTGTCGTAGCTGCATTTTCATTACTTAAATAATTTATAAATATTTCACACATTTCATCTGAATAAATAATAAACACACACAATGGCTTTAACAAAAGAAGAGAAGAAAGCGAAAAAAGAAGCAAAGAAGCTAGAGAAACTCCGAGCTGCGTGTGAAGCTCGTAAGAATGCGAGGCGCGTACAACTGAAACGAGAGCTCGCAGCTCAAGCTTTAAAAAAAGGCGAATTGGACAAAAAGTGGCGCGCATTGATGCTCAAGATTAAAGAGCCAGTGTTCAAACAAGATATCGAAATCATGTGGTACACTTTTGAGCGCGCGTATGACAAAAAGGATCATGTAATAAACTACACGATGAAATTAATGAATGTAGCCGATGATCAATTTCAACACACCATAACCAGTTTTTGCACTTCGATTAGCAACATGATTATTCAATTCTTATCAGACTTGGAAGAATTGACTAAAGAAAATGACAAAAGGACTGCTGAGTTGTTGAAAGGAGGCGAAGATGAAGCAGCCAACATAGTGAAGGACCATGTCGCTGCTGAAACACATTTGCAACTACTTCTATATCATGCACATACCACAGCAGATTCTTTAGCGTGGACTACTCGAGGCGAGAATTTGGTAAAACAAGACGAAGATACAACCTTGTACGCTAGTATACGTGAAGATCTAAGATCTTTTCTGGAGGATAATTATAACTCTGTTTGGGAAGAATATAAAGCTGTTCTTAAAGCCTATGTAGTTGAAACTGCTGAAAATCAGAAACAAGTACGCAAATTACGTCGCAAAGAAAATATGATGGCTGATATCATTGCTGCTCAAAGCAAAAAAATTGCTAATAATAATGGAATGTTAAAACGCTTGCGTTCAGAGCTAGGTGCGTATGAGTCCGGTACTAAACAAGCCGAGTTTAGAGACCGCCGTAGTAGACATCGTGCGGCATATCAGAAGCTTAAAAGACGTCTTATCAATGGATGCGCCCTTGATGTGCAACAGATGAGTACACTGGTAAAAGGCACCGATGCAACTATAGAATGGCTCGAGGCTGCCTGTAAAAAGGGCGAAAAGATCCTCCGTGTGGCTGCTCTTTGCAGGAAATTCGAAAGTCAACGCGAAAAAGTTTTACCTTACGGCTCTACTGGTCCGTATTCCCCGTCTCAAGTAAAAAATAATGTACGATCGACGTCGTCCGATAATTCATTAGTTCTTAATGCTATATCGTCAACATGTGGTTTGACAAGACTGTGGCAACGTGTATCAAAAGCGGAATTAGTCAAACTAGCTCTGCAACGCGAGAAACATATGTTGGAACATGAAAACGCTTACATTATGCAAAAAATACAAGAGCAAAAAGAAAATAAATCAGGTTCTGAAATAAAATAATGCAAGTGTGACCCTGAAAGAAAAAAAGGAATTGTAAATCGACCTGTAGCAATTAAAGGTGTTTTTGAAGTTAATAAATATAAAATTGTTTAAGTATTTTTTAATAAACTATTCGTATCGTTAACTAATTTTTATTTTTGCCTTCCTGCTGAAGCAGACAATGACATAATATTATGTATTTAGATTTCATAAGAAAGAGGTAAGTTTGTTCCACCGAATGCAGTATTGCGTGTTGCAATGACGTGAGACGAACACGAGGTGCAAAGATGACTTTTGACCTCCCTCGATTGTTAAATTTTAACATAACTCTTGATCGAAATGATTTTTGGTTAGGAAAACTTAAACACCTTTGCAAACAAAATTCCAACCTTTTAAATACCTTTCCTAATATATTACTTGGAAAAGCTAAGTCCTTAAATATATCACAAGTTGAATAATATCTATCTTATAACCTTAGTAGTCACTAATTTCCAGAAGTTTTAATAATTTTGAAAATTCTATAAGTAATTGTTTTTTCTGAGACAAATATAATTGTTTGCAAAAGAAAGCCTCTAAACCTAAAATACAGCTCATGAATCTGTCTGACACGTTTCTGTAAAATCACCCAGCTACATCGGACAAAGGCATTAGATATACGTTAAAATAGGGTCATTTGATTATATTTTGTTTGACAAACATTTCATGTTTACCTATTATGGGAGTGCTCATTTGTACTACGAAGGAATAAAACTTTAAAAAAACCATTGAATTATATTTCCTATTAAATATACGTTTTTTAATAGCGACTCCTCCTCAGATAGAGACCACACACCACTAAAGAAATAAAAATTTATATCTCTACAATTATTTTCTTGAATAAATTATAATCACGAAAGGTAGCAAATATTCTGGAAAACATGATAAAATCAATCTTGTCCTTGTTTAATAATCCACACACAAAAACGCATAAGAGCAAAGTTTTTTTCATATAATTCCTTAATATTAATTACAATTCACATTAATAAGCCACCAAAATATTTAGATGGCATCTAAAGATTTTTTAGTTACTTTTAGATGATTATCTTGGCTTAATGTCATTTCATTATATTAGGTACCCATCATAAATACGAATATTTCACAATAGGGGCATAGGGGTATGATAGAGGTAATTTAAAGAACAATCAGTGATTAAACCTATTCGAAGTTTATCTTAATTTTATATGCATGAAAGAAGAGTTTGCCCGAATTGCATATTACTTAAATATCATTTTGTACGATTCTGCACAACTGTAATTTATTCATAAGTTTGACTCAGATGATACATTATGAAGTAGGTAAGTAACTAATTTTAGTAATAATTATTTATTATCATAATTAATAAGTCATTTTTGATGTTACGTTATTCATCAATTTTCCTCTATATTAGGAGGTAAGAAAATCCGATTGTTTGGTGTATTTAAGGTAATTAACCTGAATGTACC
Source organism: Agriphila geniculea (assembly GCA_943789525.1). NCBI lineage: Eukaryota > Metazoa > Arthropoda > Insecta > Lepidoptera > Crambidae > Agriphila > Agriphila geniculea. The sequence continues at coordinate 17,685,467 of OX038879.1, forward strand.
TACCTATTCATTTGTTTCGGGTTTTATACATGAAACTACTCAGTCATTCCTATTTCTTTGTGTAGGTCAATATAATAAGCTCTAAGACAGAGTCTATGGTGTAGGTACTACTATTGCATTATTGCATGAGATATCTTCAGTAATTAATTAATTGTTTTATAGATTAAAAAATTAATGTTTATGACCTTAATATGAGTTTAACACAGAACAAATATAGTTCACCGACAGCAAGTTTATCGTGTGCTGTGAGCTTACGTAATTGCATAGTGAAACATAATCAAAGATAATAAAAAATATTAAATAAATTAATATGCAAAGTTTTTAATGAGATAATTATAATATTATTCATCGCTTGATAATAATAATCATAACCCACTTTCCACTTTGTGTGTAATTTGCCATAGTCATGATGCGGTATAGAATCAAGATTTGACGAACGTGTAAGATCATAAAGACATATCTTATGTGAGTCATTTCCTCATCATGAACTGGGAATGACAGATAGTACTGTTCGCTTTCACCGACTGATATGGCAAGGATCGCTACCAGGAAGAAGGGCCGCCCTACTTAATTAGGAAATGTATTGTAATCGCTTTTTCACATTTCTAACCCTTTAATTTTCTGTACATCTAGCACGTATGTACATCTATTGAGAAAAAAAAACGTGCGTAAACAATACCCGATAAAATAATTTGTTTAAGGGAAATCGCATCACACTTTTCGGCGGTAGGTGGCGCTGTAAAATTTCCCATGTAATATTACTCTATTATATTATATGCGGGTTTTTTGAAGTGAAAACTTCTTTAGCGGCGTTGTATGCTTTTTTTGTAATGGGGAAAAAATGCTAAACTCGCGTCAGTAAGAATCACGTGACCCTGATCGAAAATTCGTAAGACGGATGTGACGGATGGAGAGTAGACAGCAGGCGGCGGAAGTATCCCTCTCTCTTTCTACGGGGCGCGGTGAAAATGCCGGCGCGTCATTTCAAGACGTAAACACTTGTGTCACCATAGCAACGCGCTAATTTTTTAATTCAATGTCAAAACTCTAGATTTTACTGTTCTGTATTCGTAAATTCAAATGCATAGTAAATTCGTAAGACGGCAATTCGTGCAAAATTATTCCCTAACCATTCCAAAATATCAAAAATGCACAACGTTAATATTCAAGTTTTCACTTGAAACAAGGTTTTTTTCTTAATAGATATTCGTCCTTATAAAGGTTGCTAAACGTTGTTCAGTAGTTTGAAGAGTTTTATTACAATGGTAGCGATTTTACTTTAGACTTTAAAATTTATTTACAACAGGGACTGAAAAGGGGTCTTAAAAATTTTGAAGTGAGGTGACTAGGGCATGTGTGGTATCATATGAAAGAGCGCTGTTTGCACATTTTAAAACATTTTTTTTATTTTTTCTTAGGCCGTATAGTTTTCGACTTATGATGAAAAATGTAAAAAAAATACCATTCCCCCCCCCCTCTTATCTCCGAAGTTTGCAAAGAGAAAAATCTGAAATAATTCTATGTGATAGTAGTTTATGTAAAGATTATAGGAAAAATAAAACAATGTCTCAATATAACACACTTTTTTAGAAATTCCTAAAACAAACAAAAATTCTTTATTACATTAGTAAACACAGGTTTTAAACGCGTTTTTAACTAACTTTTTCCCGACGTTTCAGTCAGCCCGTGACCACGGCCGATGCAACTCGGTTGAAACGTCGGGAAAAGGTTAGTTAAAAACGCGTTTAAAACCTGTGTTTACTAATGTAATAAAATGCAACGCGAAAGTTTAAAAGTGTATATAAAAATTCTTTAGTTTCACTACCAGTCAACAGATGGCGCTGTCCTAAGAATGCTAACCTAAGAAAAAAAATAGTTCCACTATCGGTCAAGAGATGGCGCAACCTACTATTTGCCGTACGAATAAACGAAGAATAAGTTCCTACTTAGTAATATAAACAGTTTGCAATGTGGAGTGGCTAAAACGTTTTTCAGTGACCATAAGCAGCTGTGGTTAAGATTTGTAAATTAACTGTCCGCCTGTTCGCCCTGTCTGCCGTTTATCCTACTTTTTTAAAGACTACTAAAGTAACATATCCAAATATATTTATGATTGTACGGAACCCTCGGTGCGCGAGTCCGACTCGCTCTTGACCCGTTTTTATTTATCAATGAGAGGCGTAACTTTCGAACTTTAGAAATAAAGAAATATTACCTATGTTGTCTAAGATTTTACATGAAACTATCATTCATGTATGATTGATAAGTTCAAGTTATATTTTAATACTTAACAGTGTACCTAAGTGATGATAATCAAGGATTCGTTATCCACGAATTACGAGGCTCCTAGTAATTAAAAATAAGGTTCACGGTCACATCATTTGATATTTTAATTGGCCGATGACCAGTACGCACACAAAGCCGTTTATTATGAAATAATTACCGTCCACGGATTGAAGTACCAATATGTTACGAAAACTTGTGTGTAGATAAATTCTATCACGCGATTGAATTAAGTACCACCTACTTACATTGACAGATGTACGAATGATTATATTATTATTGTAATTTTTGTAAGTTTTATTAATTCTCCAAGAAAAACTCAAGGTGTATTTTCGTGGTATAATTTTTTTTCTGAAGTTCAGTACCATCATGAATTTCAACGCAAAGTATGAAAGACTGATTAAGAAAATAATTAAAAATAATTTTACCACCATTATCTTTGTAACGAAATGGTAGTTTGAATTATTATTTTACAAAATAAGGGTAGCAATTGTAGGTCACTCTATCTCATAGAAACTCACGATTGAAGAAATTTATTATACGTTGAAACCCAAGGGTTTCAACGTATAATAAATTTGTGAAAAAATCCATGAAACAAGTTTCATGGATTTTCAAGAATACTTGAGATTAAAATTTAAATTATTTTCTACCAGTATTTATATTATTATATTAGTATTTAGTTAAAGAAAGTGAAATGAGATCTCACAGGGGAAAAAAAAATTGTCTTGAATAACGACTGTCCTGATACGGATAGATAGGGTTAGTAATATTTTTAAGGTTTCGTACCCAAAGGGTTAAAACGGAACCCTATTACTAAGACTCCACTGTCCGTCTGTCTGTCTGTCTGTCACCAGGCTGTATCTCATGAACCGTGATAGCTAGACAGTAGAAATTTTCACAGATGGTGTATTTCTGTTGCCGCTATAACAACAAATACTAAAAATAGAATAAAATAAAAATTTTGAGAGGAGCTTCCATACAACAACAACAACGATTTTTTTGCCGTTTTTTTAACCCTTCGTGCGCGAGTCCGACTCACACTTGGCCGGTTTTTTTAAGTATTTTGGCCGGTGTGAATATTATTATCAATTCTCAAAATACGCATAAAACGGGACTAGTATTAAATATATCTATTGTAGAGTTACGGTGAAGGGACACGTAAGGTAACCCCCATAAGTTTTAAAGCACTTGGTCTAATTAAACCATTTTATCTATCGTATACATATCGTATAAATATGCATGGTAAGGTTACATCACCTAAGCCCAGTCACAAAGAAGCCGTAAGCACCAAGTCTGACTGAAAGCACGGATCGTGAATAATTAAAGCCTGCAAACAGTGTGAATCGTATTGACGCATATGTCCACGCGTGGAGGGACGATAGGGCTGCCGTACACGTGGGGTGCGTATATAAGGCGAGGCGAGCACGGGGCGTGTGCCAGTCTCATCACGACTATTGTCCCTGTGTATTGTTTCGCTGTGTTGTGTCGTGTTTGTTGTGTTTCGTGTACGTAGGTGAGTTCTCACAACGCGATTAACCATTGTGTTCGATCATCTATGACAGACGCTTTTTATGATTTACGATTTAATGGGCTTAAAGTATATATTCTAGACAGTTTAGTTTCATTGTTTTTAACTATCTGTAAATTGTAGCAACCTTGAACTAGTAACTTCTGCTGCTGAAAATCTGTAACTACAGATTAGTGTTTCAGGAGACATATACATACATCTTACGTGTAGGTACACGTAAGATCCAATACATAACAACATATTTGAAATAAATAAAAAATTGAACTTCGATAATTTTCTCCTGAAACACAATTGAAGAGATTATTCAGTTGTACAAATGGAAGCTAAAAACTAAAGCATGGGTCAAAACGAATGTAGCATATAGCACGTTACGTTGCATAGCGTGACCGCAATCGACGTTGTAATGTATGCAATGCTATGGTATATGTCACACCGAACTATAATATACATACAAGCTTGTTGCAACGCACACTTATTATTTGCTAATAGTACAAAGTATATTATTTACTTAAAAGACATCAAAATAATGGTTAACTTACCTACCAAATCAAATTTATAAATCGTAGTGTAGTACCGTAGTACAAAAGACATCAACGACATACCGACATTTTAAACACGATATTAAATTAACTTATTTATAGTTTCTTTTTTAAACTATTTTTACAGAAATCTATTTGAAAAGATGGACTTAATGCCATTGGATATTCTCCACCAGTGACCTAGATCTACTGATAGGAGAATAATTTAGACCTATTTATGTAGCTTACATTAATAAGATACGAAGATTGCAATAGCTCTTCTTGTGCGATTGTCAAGTCGAGACAACTAATGGTTACTTTCAACGACGTTGATAGGAAAATAACTAGCTAACAGTTTTAATATATACTTAATACGAGGGTCAATCGTAATCTAATGTAACATCGTAATATTTAGTTACCAACTACTTAACTACCTAGGAGATTGCCTGAGATGGGTCATATTATGAGGCTTAATTCTATGTTGGTTTTTACTTGACTCATATGTAATGAATGTTAATTAATTGGCTACTGCAATTGAAGGATAACAGTCAATCTAACTTGATATGAGTTTTATGTTGACTGGGCGACTATTATTGTATAACAATTTTGTGGATGTTTTCTTGATCTACAAAAAAATATATAGCACAATTAATTATTTTTAGAAGGCAACCTGACAATGGGGTGTTAACCTCTCTTCTGGGTATACCGATTTTCCGAGACCAAAAAAAAATTTGTTCAAAAAATCTAACTCGCTGTTTAACCCCCCGCCTCGTTTATCACTCTCCGAGGCGGAAGGATACTTAAAGCATTTTGTAATCAAAATTTAAAAAAAAATTGCATGCGGTAAAGTGCTTAGTATGAAGGGGGTTTAACTTGACGGGTCGGCTTTCGTAAAATGCTATCTATCGATTTTTTTTTTAAAAGATTTTATTTTTATTTTATTTGAGCTGTTAGAAAATCGCCAATTGTTTTTATTACTTTAGCTTCAGTTTCACAGGTTACTAATGTTATACCAACCATGACCTGACTAATAATTTCATACAAGTTTTGATTAAATTAAAACAAAAGAATTGGTGCTATCCAGAACCTATAAAAGAAATTACCAACTTGGTGTAAATTTATCAATATCTTACCGGCAATAGCTATCTACTAATTGTACAAACAAACGTGGGAAACTAGATCAAGTATAAATGATTAATGCATAGCATAACGTACCTACGTATAATTGAAAATTGAGTAAATCGCTCTGTAACTCTGATATTGTCATGGAAAGGTGTACTCACATTTTTTCCCTTATTAATTACCGCTTTTCCGACTTTCAACATAAACCAATGTTACGATTGTACAAGACACTATGGTTCACAATAAACAGTGAAATTAGACTGAAATTTTGAACCAGATAATAAACATCCGTTTTTTTTAAGTTATAAATTTGGTTCAAATCTTCGCTGGCTTCGTTTTGTTCAATATAAGCTTGTCACACCTAGTTTTTAATGCGGGATATCGGATGCAAGCATATTCAATAGTACATGATGTTAATGATAAGTTTTAACATTACTTACGTTAAATGTAATGTAACAAGCAGTGACGACAGAACCTTAATAATTATAATATGTTTACGAGTAAACCTAAAATATCGTAAAATATAACGCGCTATAATGATTTATTATAAAGTTCATTATTTTATAGTGGATTTGTTAAAATATTAATTATGATCTTTTGTTTGAATTTATGATGAATTTATGATCGTCTGACCTCGTAATAAAATTTAATTGTTATTGTTAATTTTGTTATATTTAGTTAGGCTTACTTGTATGGCAGTTGTTTAGCATTGGTGTCACATAAGATAAGGGCAACATTGGCCAACAAAGTTGCCCTTACAAGTTTAATTCAAACTGAAACTTTGAAATAGCTTAAAATCGAAAGTTGCATAATGTTTAGGTTTAGGTTTAAAGATATTTATTCTCATAAGAACTTACAATGTTCACTTAAAATGAGATTACATTAAATACTTACAGCTATATAATTTGGCGCAGCGCAAATGCATTTTAACTTAACGTTCACAAAAACACAAGCAAAAACCAAGTGAAACCTAATCATTCCCTATTTAGGTAATGTTTGAATCAGTAATCCACAATTTCAGAGCTATGTTGATAACTTCATTCATTTTTTTATTCTTTCTTAGCTCAATTAATAGTTAATTTGTCTAAAAGCAGCGTTTACCACATAATGTATAATAATTATGCATTTCATATTTTATATTGATCATATACATACCAAATATAGATTGTGCCAATTGTTTGTTTGCCGAAATAAATAAAAAGGTTAATAAAGTTATTAGCTAACACTATGGTGATATAGAAATGTACCCAGCAGTGGGTATCGTGCGACTGATATGATGTTATAAAAATAAACATATTTCATGATAGCTATGATAATCGCCAGGATTTTGGTCTTACGAGTTCACAAAAATAGCAATGAAAATAGATCTCTCTATTTATCGTATTTACTTTATACTTCTACTAATATTTAAACAAATTCACTTTCACTATGCAGGTATGGGTATTATAAAGATTTACTATAAAATAGAAAAATTAAAGTAAGTATTGAGTTAAGGCGCTTTCCTGACCGAAAGTGGCGCCACGGTGATTTTTTTAAACATTCTAATATACCATTTTAAACTTATCGTGGAATTTTTAGGGCCCATAGTCTAGTATTTTAAGAGGGTACCATTACATTCCCTCGTAGTCACTGCTAGAAGTAGATAGCAAAACTGCTAACAGTGGCCGTTTTTGACACATTTGCTATGCTATCTACTACTACGAATGACTGCGAGGGAATGTAGTGATACCTTCTAAAAATACTAAACTTTGAGCTCTAAAAATTTCACGAAGAAATTTATTAAAATCATTTTCTATTAACAACTTATTACATAAAAACTTATGAGGGCGCCACTTTCGGTCAGTGAATCGCCTTAATAAAAATAAATCAAGTGTTGTAAACAAAAAATACCCACAACATTGAAGTACAAAAAAGTTTTTAATAAAAACAAAACCTCCTTCAAAAACCTTGAAAATAATCTAACAAAAAACAGTTTCAAAAATAAATTAATGGCTCTAAAAAGCAAGAAATAAAATATTGAAATCTGTATAATAACTAACTCGAAAGTTTGTATGCATATCTTATATTAAACAACGCCTTTTGAAGTCGGGTGGGGGGGGGGGACGAACGATATTTTTTATCTAAACTAATATATCTAAACTTTAATCATGGGTTTAAACCCCACCCGACTTCATAAGACGTTGTTTAATATAAGATATGCATACAAACTTTCGAGTTAGTTATTATACAGATTTCAATATTTTATTTCTTGCTTTTTAGAGCCATTAATTTATTTTTGAAACTGTTTTTTGTTAGATTATTTTCAAGGTTTTTGAAGGAGGTTTTGTTTTTATTAAAAACTTTTTTATTTTAAACTTTTTTGTGGTAAGTATATTTGGTGATGATATTATCTAAGTTACAATAGCCTTATGTCAACGGCTCATCACCTTTTACATAGTACTGCTTTTCCCGACGCAGGGGCGTTTATTGTTGAGGAGTTATCCTGGTACTTCACTATCAGCTCTTCTTCACCATATGAATTATGATGAGCATAAATAGCCTAGCAACCATATTAAAGTAATCGTATCGTACCAGTGAACTACTTAGTATTGAATAGTTCCGATGATCATCTATGCTGGTCTTCATCATCAGTTCTACTTCACCGAAATAGTACTATTCGAAAGCGAATGCACAAGTTACTTAAGAAAATACTAAAATCGCTATAGATGTGCCTATAATATTTGAAGAGTTCCCTCGATTTCTCCAGGATTCCATCATCAGATCCTGATTTCATGACAATGGGACCAACTTGGAAGTGTATACTTTCAAACAAAAAAAGAATTTTTCAAATCGGTCTAGCCGTCTTCGAGTAATCGAGTAACATACATAAAAAAAAAAAAAAAAAAAAAGATTCCGACGAATTGAGAACCTCCTCCTTTTTTTGAAGTCGGTTAAAAAAGAGGAATATTTACGCCAAATTAAAATAATCTAAATGAATAAAAATGGATGTATGTATCTGGGAATAATATCAATTTCCAAGCATAAGTTTCCAATGTATATACATATTTATAATCACTTAAATAGGCAATGAAACAGTGTCAAAGCGTATAATTTGATCCCGCGCGCAGCTTTTCATTAGCAAAAAGCGTCGGATAAGTGCGCAATCACACGTCTCAGCTGTTGAGATTGCGGCGCGACTACAAAGGGAATTGCCCGTAGGAACCAATCACGCGGGGCCGTGAGTAACACAATTAATTATTGGCATATTTCAGTGTTTATTATAAACTAAAAATATATTTACAATTTTAATTATCCTTTCCTCTAGAGTTGTCATTTTAGATACAATCGGTTCAACACGTTCAGCTAAAATTAAATATAAATTAAGTACTTACAATCAAAATGAACTGAAACGATAATTCGAATAATTTTCAATGAGGATCAGTAACGATTTTTGTTTAGTGGCTTATCAGAAAGCTTATGCCACCACATGATTAACTGTGAAGATACACACAGTGTTAAAACACTGTTATTTTGGGATGTCCTTATGACGTCATCGAGACGTACGCGAACCTTATGTCGTACGTGATAAAGCACATATTGCATTGAGCTTGGCATTTCCTTCAAAATCCTCATAACTCAACCATTTCTAAACAGATTTCAAAAAATCTTTCAATAAGTTTCATAGCTAGGAATATGTTTTTATATTATACCAATAAAACTATAGGATTCAAACCGTACTGATACTCACTAAATATAAAACGTTCACGCTTATCATCGATACCCATTAGACCTGTTTGAGAGTTTTTCTACTGGATTATGAGAGTTTTATAATTAGGTACCCGGACCTTCATTAAGCGGGGTAGATCAATGGCTTTGTATTTAGGGTTGCCAACAGTACAATACGTTTCAAGCTTATTGGCGGGTCGGAAAATCGCACGAGACGATGCGCAAAACACAATTTCGTGTTGAATGATGCGCAGAACACAAGTGGGTGAGAGAGGCGAGTGGTGAGGCATGATGGCTAACTTCACAGGCAATAAGAATTAATCGCATTATAGTACAAAACTGCAATGTACTTATAGTAGGTATTGTTACTTCTACAAACAGTTGATGAAATAAATAGTACACAAAAATACAATATTTCAGCAGTTTCGTTCAATTATATAATAAGGTATAATTTAAGATTAATGTTTGTGATGAGAAAATAAAGATTATTATTATTATATTATTTTTGTTAATTTTTGAAGTCCTTAGCTTTTTCTAAAAAAATACATTATCCAGCTGAAACAGAGTTGGCAACCCTAGTCGCATCATTGTGACGATGCAAGTGTCGATGTGATCTTTATCTCTGTACCAATAAGAAGTTAATCGCATCGTGTGACAACAACTATTATATCATACTGAATTACGATGGTACTAGAACTAATACTCTAATAGCACGTGCAAATGAATTTTCATAATTTTATATAATTGTCACGCTATTGACACCGTTTCTTGCAAATAACTAGTTACTTAAGACTTATATTTTCAATAACAATGCCTTCTTCTCAAAGGTTATTAATAATAATATGGGTATGTTAAGGGACTATCCTAAACTTCTAAACTTACTTACTATTCGTACAAGTATTAAATAGACGTCTTTTGAATATTAAAGGAAACAATTAAGGTAAAAGATAATATTTTGACTAAGTAAGTACTTTAAAGTTTTATACTTTACAGCTTAAAGTACTACTATTATATCATATTAAAGCCCGAGAAAATTTAAGTGAAAAATTCCGTAGTAAAAATCAGGCATTTTCGTCATTTCGTTTATCATAGTTCCCAATCTACCTTCACTAAACCTGACTGGCACCCAAATCAAATGTTGTTTAAGAGGTACATAAGTACCTAATAAAATAGGCATAGATACCATTCGTTGTTTCTGTTAAATGACGACTGTGAATAGATTTGATATGTTTATAAACATACTAGGTACTATTCAAGCATTTCAGAAGCTATTCTATTTAATCAACATATAATTACACTGGTGGCTTCATTACATTCTATTAAAGGTTAAGCACAAAGGAGATAAATCGAAGACCGCATTCTTTATCCGCATTAGCGTAGTAATCGCTCATTGTTCATTGATTGATGAACGATCCACGGAAACTTAATGTTCATCACATTATAAAAACATAAACTCGTCATCGAGACAAACTGGATGCCACCTTAACAAACTACTTATTTTAATTAGAGTAATTTTATTATAGTACAGTAGCCCGTAGAACATTTAAATCACCAAAAAGGTTACCGTTTGCCGTTGTGATATAGTTATTTATTAAGAAATTATAGATACTTTAACCCAAATTTTACAGATCGCAACCCGCCGTAACCTATATTAGTATATCTACAAAATTGATATTTTTTTATTTTTAGAGGTTTACCACATAGTTTAGCTATTGTCGTATTCTACAGCTTGGTTTGATTGCCACAGATAAAAATAAGACTATAAAAAGTAGCCATACACAGATTTAAGACCTGATGAAAATGGTTGGACTTTATCTGGTCTTAAATCTGTGTATGATCACTTTCCAAAGTCTTACTATTATTAGTGACAATTAAACAACGCTGTAGAACACGACAATAACTAAGCCATGTGGTAAACCTTGAAAAATAAAAACAATATAATTTTTGGAGATATACGAATATAGGTTACGACGGGTTGCGATTTGTAAAACATGGGTTAAAGTATCTACAATTTCGTAATAAATAACTATATCACAACGGCAAACGGTAACCTTTTTGGTGATTTAAATGTTCTGCGGGCTACTGTACTATTAGGGTTGCTACGATAACAAATAGGTTTGTACGTTAAATAGTTATTACTTTGCTTATGTGAGACCAAGTGATATGCATTATTGCAATTACAAGGTGATTTGCATTATTCATTCAATAAAGAATAAATCTGTACAATAAACATCTGTAAAAATGCATGCATTCCGGCTTATTCCACGATTTAAGGTGTTTGTACCACCGAAAGTGGCGCCTTCAGAGGTTTTTTTTTAAATAAGTTGTTAATAGAAAATGATTTATTTACGTGGAGTTTTTAGGGCCCATGGTCTAATATTTCAAGAAGGTATCACTATATTCCCTCGTAGTCATTCTTAGTAGATAGCAAATGTGTCAAAACGGCCACTTTTAACAGTTTTGCTATCTACTTCTATTTAGCAGTTACTACGAGGGAATGTAATGATACCCTTTAAAAATACTAGACTATGGGGCCCTAAAAAAAGTTTTATTAAAATTGTGTATCAGAATTAAAATATTAAATAAAATTCACCGCGGTGCCACTTTCGGTCATACAAATTGTCGTTACTGAAATAACGGTGGTTTAACTATGTTCCAATCACCTTAATTAACCGATAATTAGAAATTATATCATAAATAGTAACCACTAGAAACAGAACCTTAGCGTGATTGTCCTCTCGAACAAATAAATAAATAACGAAATTTGTTTGTTGTTTCAGAATGATGTCGTCAGGAAAATGGTTGATATGCGCTTTTGCAATCGTATGCTTGAGCGTGCGGCAAGCAACGAGTGCCCCCGCAGAGCCTGAAGAGAAGTATCCACCTATGCCGGTAAGAACTAACTAAATAAAATTAATTTTAGACGTTTACACCCATCAATCCGCATTGGGCCTGCGTGGTGGGTTATGGACCATCCTCTTTATCCATCCATAAGGAAGGCCTGTACCTGTACCCCAGAAGTGGGGACATTAAAAATGACTGATGTCACCAAATTATTTTATTTTATTTTTTACTGCAGGTATTTCATTTTACAAGAAAATAATTTTGTTAAATAAAATTCTGAAAAATATAAAAAACTAATTTTAGTTACATAAACTATTTTTGTATATGTTTTGCCTGGTATAAGATAAGTGTGTTTGTGTAGTTACAATACTTACAATCTGAATTAACGCCTAAAGTGGTCACCTTAATCCAGATTGTAATTACACGAACACATTTAAACTATGAATTAGCGCATACAAAAATAGTTTATAACTATTACGTATACTAGTTATTATATTTTTCAGAATTTTATTAAGGTGCTCCCTAACCGGGAGCATTCACGTGTACTGTAACATTGTAGATTCGTCTTTGAGCATTACAATAATACCTCCCTGACTGACGAGTATTCGCATGTTTCTCCTCCTTCACTGATGTATGCCCGTTTTGTATCATTACACGGTGCGCATTGTAATGCTCGGTTCTCCTCCTTTACTGATGTAATGCTCAAATCTGTAACGTTACATTACATGTGAATGCTCCCGGTGAGGGAGCACCTTTTAACATACTCGTAGTTATTTCGTTGTAAAGGTGCTCCCTCACCGGGAGCATTCACGTGTAATGTAACGTAACATATTTGAGCATTACATCAGTGAAGGAGGAGAACCGAGCATTACAATGCGCACCTTGTAATGATACACATCAGTGAAGGAGGAGAAACACGCGAATGCTCGTCAGTCAGGGAGGTATTATTGTAATGTAATGCTCAAAGACGAATCTATAATGTTACACTACACGTGAATGCTCCCGGTGAGGGAGCACCTTAATGTTTTTTTCTTGATTAGCGGCGTTGTCATTAGCTTAGTCCACGAGTATGGTTAAACTCATCACAGACGATTTAATTCACTAGTACGTTATTTTGCTAAGTTTACCTGTTGGTATATATGTTTTTATCATTCATACACACGAGTCGTTTAAGGAATAATGGTAGGCACGCAATTTCGTATGTAATTACTTTGCTAATAATTCGAAGTGTGTGTAATAACTCTGACATTTGAAATTGACCTAGCATTAAGTATTACAAGTAATCATGGTTGCAGCCTTATATTTAGATTGAATAAAACAAACAATATCATCGTTCCCATCATCGGCCATTAGAAATTATTCAATTATTTACGTCGATGATAAACAAAGACTGCCTATTAAAGTATTACCGATAAATCTGGCTACATCTTATTGAGAATCAGTAATGTTGTTATTTTCTAATCATAATAAAATGTAGTCTCGTAATAACTCTACGTATAAGGGTCGCAAAGCTAAAAGTTGTCTGCCTTAACATTATAACAAGGATCGCAAGGATGTGCCGGCGCATCTGCAATAATTTAAACAAAACGTGCATACCTTTGACCTATAACATTGCGGCTATGGATTTAGACGCAACCACAGCATTGCGACACGAAGCCTCTCCGTGCCGTGTGACACTAAAGGTTTAATTTAAAACCAGCATTTAAAGAGCAATATATTCCGAAAAGGTAAACGATTAATAAGATGTTAGAATCCTTACTGAACATTCCATCCTTTATCTAACACAGAGTGAGAGCAACAAACGCAATGGAAATAAAAATGAACAGCTTGAGTGTTTTAAATTCCATGGTTCACCGCTTAAACTCGCAGAAAGGATTTATCATAGTACCAAAGCTAAAAGTTATAAAACACAGCGTTAGGTATCAGGCAGTCAAAATGTTTAACAGCCTTCCAATCACGCTAAAATCTATTATTGATTATAAACTATTTCAAAGACAATTAAGCGACTTGTTGTTAAAAAAGTGTTATTACAGTTTAAATGAATTTGTTGGACATAAGTATTATTAATTTCGGAACCTATATATGTTATTCTCATTAACTAATTATTTGACATTTATGAAATATTTTTGACATGCCTTTTTATGTTTGCCAATTGATTAATTTAATTTATTGGTTATTTTTGTATTTTTTTCCGATACAAATTATTTTGTTATGGAATAAATGAATAATGAATTAATTATGAATTATAAAGTCATAGTTATACCTGTAATATTTCTGTTTATTACATTACCTTGGTCAACGTTTCTATAGATAAAAGCAAAAGTAAGCTAGCAAGAGTTATAAGAAACCTTTAGAATTATCTAGCCCCTTTTTTGCCAAGTGGTATTTAATCAATGTGATCTACTTAGTAATTAAAGCTTCAATTAACGTTAAAACCTGCAGTGGCATCTTCGCAAATGTTTGCCATTTATTAGCGTACTTTCAAGGCAGACCAACTCTGATTGTCTGATACGAAGGCAACATAACCAACGTGACTTCACATGCATTCGTCCACATTGGCCGTGATATGGTATTGTTCATTCATAGCTCAGTATGGTGGCACGTTAGTTCTTCGCCCCTATCGGTGCATCTCAGCTATTATGCTAACGATGTGAACAGTCGCGCCGTAAACTCACTAATTGGTTACAATTGCGTCTAACCGCCTTTGTGAGCACTTTAACTCGTATCTCGATTAATTGCAAACAATACGATTAAAAAACTAATTAAATCGTAGACTTGAGACGCACTTTTAAAAACTAGAATTCTAAAGTCTTAATGTTAATCGCTCAGCTAACTATGTATTTTGTCGTAATTATTCGTGATCTTAAAAAACGATTTGGTCTTTTGCGTGAGATCTTAATACAAGATGAGCTTATAAGTAATACAAAATGCTTATGTCATGCTCAGTTAAAGCTCAAGTCACAGCCTTGCTGACATCTTTACTAATAATATTATAAATGCGGAAGTAAAGGACATCAGGCACATGAGACCCAAAAGTGTATAAACATAACTCTGTTATCTATAAACACTTTATGTTACTAGAATCATAAAACAGTAGCAACATTATTTTTTAACTCCTTCATTTAGCGTTAATTAATTATTGAAAAAAACAAAAGCATATCTATGAAACGGACATCTTCGTTAGCGATTTCACAAGTCTCCCCTGAGTATATTTGTTCTGTGGCACAAGTGATAGCGCATTAAGAAAAAAGTCTGCCGGAAATCAGTCAACTCAACTGTCAAAAGCGTTTTGTTACGTGCGACATATGCACAGATTTTCCGTTTGATCGGTTCCAACTCGTACATTGTGGTGCTAATCTGTATCACTAACGCAGCTAACGAAACGTGTTGCCGTGAAACTGGTATCGCTATTTAGTGTCGGGGTTACCAAGAAATAAAACTTTCAAACGTAAATAACTTTAAAAACATAAATCTTCGTAAAAATCTGAATATTTTCTATGACTTACTAATTACATGCCTACATTTTGAAAAAAACAGAAACGTTATACATTCTTTGGTTTTTTTCTATGGGACTCTGCCTGATGTCCTTTGTTTCTTTGTTACGCCTTCACGTCTTAACTACTCAACCGATCATCATGAAATTTTGCATACATGTTGTCAGAGGTACACAAAAAGACATGGTAATACTTTTAACACCGAGGGATAGCAAAAAACTTTCTACGCAGAAAGTCGCGGGTGGCTTCTAATACTCGTTTATTTAATTCAATTTGCTGTAGTGTTTTAAGTTAAAAAAATTAAAGCCAAGTTGACTTGTTTTCTAGACGGATTAAAAGTACTAACTACATTTACCTAAGCAATCTTATCTAGGTTTTAGTTTTGTAACAACTACGTACGAACCCGCAACTTTTGTAACAATGCTAGATGACATGTGACATGAGTTCTTATACGTTTTATTGGCAATATAACCATGGCAAGAACTTAATAGAGCCGTAAAATTTAAACTACGCAGACTTTCGCAAACTTGAGGTGAATTATCAATTTGTTGGCAGCAATCAATTATTATTCAATTTCTCTTTACAATACGACCCTTTCGTATTTCTATTTGATATTTTATTTATCAGCATTTTAACAAGTTATTATAAGTAAAAGGAATAATTTTTAATCCTAATTGTGCATTCATAAATAACAAAGTTATTACTGAATGGTAACGCTTTGAAAAAATCTGGATAATAGGACATTACAGCGGTACGACCTTGAAAGAACGTATTTCTCACGAGAAATTCTAAGAACATATTTTATGGTCCCCAGAAAAACACACCCAAATAACTTCAATTAAGTTTACATTTTTTAAGATTTCACGGTCAAGTTAAGAATTTTTAATTAGTATTTCAAACATATTTCAAATATTTTGGAAATATCATTCTAATGTTATCTTATGTGTTCACTTGCGTTAAGTTGATTAGGTAGGTATGGTATATTAACAGTATACTTAATTGGTAGATTATAAAAGGTTTGAAATTGGGTTTTAATTTTAATTTGTCAATAAATTAAAAAAAAACTACCTAACTATCAGTCGACTACAACAAATTTAATAATTAATATGAAACGACATTATTTAATTTAATCCTTTATAACATTAATATTTTCTGTTTATGTTTGCATGCTACTTAAGTTGGCTAAATAGGTTAAGCTTCTGATTCCTACTTTTAAGATCTCCATTTGTACCCTATTTAAAGCAAATAAAGATTGCATTTATTTGGCAATGTTATATTTTAAAGTTGCAAGGACATTGTTAATTGGACCCACAACTTTGTCGAAAATGTAATTATACCAAAATATTCCATAGGATCAAAACTATCATACCAAAAAGACCTAAGTAAAATTTCCTTTGTTATTTCTGATAAAGCAAAAGTTTCTTGCGCCCATTTTTCTTGTTAGCTAAAAGACATTCTGAAAGTAGGGAAAAAAACAGGATGATTCAAATGTACTTACTATAGTTACTTTTTTCTATTTGAATAAATATTATTTTCATGTTGTCTTCTCAAAAATCAATGTTAAAATATGATGGTAAAATGGCTTTTTTTTCGCAGTATGAATACAAATACGACGTAGAAGATCAAGAACAAAAACTCTATTTCGGAGCTAACGAGGCCGGCGATGTACAGGGAAAAGTCATCGGTGGATACAGGGTGCTCCTTCCTGACGGCAGACTCATGACTGTTGAGTACACGGTCGAAGGCGAAAGTGGATTCGTTCCTAAGATATCGTTCGAGGAAAACTCTAACCCGTTCGGGAAGAGCAAGAAGTAAACCGAACAAAAGACTGGACCGGACATTGTATTAAATCAATATTAAGCAGAGAACAAATTATACACTTCTAAGGCTTCCGCGCGTACAGTTCATTAGAAATAAAACACTTTTTACGGATTACAGCGCGTATATTTATTTTAGAATTATTTAGTTTTAATATGTTGGTTTTTTGGGTTTCCCGACGTTTTGACACCTTTCCAGGGGCCGTGGTCACGGGACGACTGAACTAAAAAGCTGCACTTATTTTTAAAAATATTGAATTCAAAACTAAATAATTCTAAAATAACATCTGAATTAACCAATATACGCGCTATAATCCGTAAAAAGTGTTTTATTTCTAAAGAGAACTAATTGTTAGAATGCGGTGCATTTAAAAAGTTGTTTTTTTATCAATAGTGCCTGTTCGGGGGCTTTATTGCCTAACTCAAAATCTGTCACGATCGCTTTAAATTTGGCATTCGTGAACATCCATCACTGGGTCTTAAAGACTGTCTATCATATTGCCTTGTAATGACACAGCAATGTATTCATGCCAAATTGAAAGCGATTTCAATAGATTTTGAATTACACAATTAGGTGGCTGTTTCTCATACTACGGTCAGCATACACTTAAAAAAAGAACAAAATTTTTATAAAACGATTTATCAAGTAAGTTAAAGGGAACTTTATCTACTGGAGCGTGTGAAAAAGAACCCTAAATAAATAAAATAGGTAATATACTCATGAAAGATCTTGTTCATATGATAGACAATGTACAGTCCAATATGGATAGAAAACAAAAAATGAAACCAATAGGCATCTTTTTTACATTTGTAACAAATAAGACAGTAGCCATTCATTTATGTAGACATCATACTGGGAATGTATTATTTGTATAAAACATGTCACCACAGTAACCTTAAGACGAAGACCACTGTGTAGTAACATTTTAATTATAACAGTGAAGAAGTAGGTATGATTTATCATAACGAAAAAAATGAATGTTAATCATATTACGAACTGCAGGTGAAAAAAAACTGTAAATTGATGGAATTGAGTTTAACTCGAAGAAATGGTATTTTAGTAAATGATTGTGTATTATTCAGATGTTACCATTACTGTGATTAAATTAGGGAGGATAAGTGAAGGCCATCATTGCCATTATTATAAAGATAAAATTAGATTTAGGTATAAGTGTGATTATACTTTTAGTAGGATAACTCCTACAGCTTATAAAATTATATACGATAAAGAGTTTATACAATATACTGAGAGTTTTATTTATTAATAACAAAACATGAACTGTAAAACTGACTTAATTAATCCCTAAACATCTTACGATTGCGAGTGGTGGTTAGAGGAGTATTTAGCATTCAAATCCTACTAATATTATAAATGTGAAAGTTTGTGGGTTTGGATGTTTGGATGTTTGTTCCTCAATCACGCAAAAACTACTGAACAGATTTGGTTAAAATTTGGCACACAAATAGTAGATAGCCTGGATTAAAACATAGAATACTTTTTATCCCGATATTCCTACGGGAACGGGAACCACGCGGGTGAAACCGCGGGCGGCCGCTAGTTATTCAATATTTTTTGAGATATAGGTACCACAGAATAGATATAAGTACTACCGTACAGAAAGGAAACTCTCCGCCCCGCCCCGCAATCAATTACCTCACCGCGCCCCGCGAGTTTGTGTGCCGATCCGTGTGCTCATTCAATAGCCCTAGACTTCACGCACACAGTTGCGCGTGTGCAAAAAGTCACTGTGTAGCGTCTGTGTTGTGTAATAGGTAGTTGAAACGTGGCATTTGTATGGATTGCCCGGGGTGTGGATATACATTAAATCCAAGATAAGGCATTTCCCTTATAGAAAACGATAAGCTAGCTTTAGCAATTTTTGCCGCAATTCAGTCGTAGAGAATTGCGGTCGATACAATATTCTATTAGACATTTGCTTAAATGTAGAATCCACGATGTAAAATTATTTTAAGGTTGAATTATCACAATGATTATTTTTTATACCGTGGTAAGTAATTGATCTGCTTTATTATATTATTGCTTTAAATAAATTGCATTTTATTATGTGACTTAGCCACTGTGTGTTATTTTTATTTATTTAGCACTGAAAATTTGTTCTGTTCATAAAATTTTTTTTCTTATTAAGATGATTAATATAATGAAAATATTAGAAAAAATCGGCTCACCCGTAGCAACTCAGACGGGACTCGAACCCGCACCCTTAGGATTCCGGCCCAATGCACTACCAGTTATGCTACCGAGCCACTAATGGACTTGGCGAAATTTTCTAATACTTTCTACGTTTCCGCTGAAGATCAGCGCCATCTCACCAATATGAAGAGAATCACTTCGACATTCGAAAGCAGCTTCTTTGCAGATGCTAGACAATCAATTAAGGTGAAACAGTCGAAGAAACAGAAACGGTGAAATGCAAAAAAAAGTTAAAATTTTTTTCTTGCTCTACATCAGAAAAACCCCTCAAATTATTTTTTTACTTGCACACTTGACGTACTTATGTTTGCGCGACAAATAAGAACGACGCATACCTACGCACTTTCCTCAAATCAGCTAAAAAGTTTAGAATGTGCTTTTGATGTTTATGAAAATCTTTGTAAAATGAGAATTACATTTTAAGTTAATAATTTGAATAGAAAAATAATACATCCTAGGCTCCCTAGACATAATTTTCAACAATTTTAACGAAAATTAAAGCGATTTTTCTGTAAACGAAACTGAAACGATAATGATTTAGTTTTGGTTTTATCGTTGAAAATTTGCGCGATTGCGCCCCTAGAACGAGAACCGGTATGGAAACGGGAACGAACAGGAACCGAATATGGATATCAAACTAATATTATAAATGTGAATGTTTAAGTTTACTCAATCAAGCAAAAACGGCTAAATGGATTTAAAATGGCACACAGATTGTTTATAGCGTGGGTTAAAATATAGGATACTTTTTATCCCTGTCAAAGGTTCCCTAAGTAATTTCGGAATGTCCACGCGGACGAAGTCGTGGACAAAAGTTAGTATGAAATAAAGATCCAAAAAATAAAGATTTACTGTCTTATTCAGAGTGCGTTCGTTAAACTAGGGCCAAAGTTAACATGGCGTTAGAATGCGGACTAACGCCATTTTAGCGCAAATCGTATTCAGAGTGACAGTTTAACGTTTAGTCCCACCGTTTAAAGATTAAGGCCGGCCACACACAGACGTAATCACGCAACGGAATTCCGTACGTACGTGATTCCGAACGCAGCAGCTGCATACAAAATCTATGGGCTGCCACACACAAGCGTGTTTTTTCCGTACGGAATCTTCATACATTGTCGAAATTACGTTCGGAATTCCGTTACGTGATTACGTCTGTGTGTGGCCGGCCTAAAAGGTGCATTGTGATTGGTTTGCAAGCATTAAACCAGGTTTTGTTAGAACAGTCTTGCACCCCAGTTTTGTGAAACATCTCTGAATAAGACAGTAAAAGTTTGCGGAGGCTAACTCGGGGTGTTTTGCAGTTTAAAAAAGTAAAATATTAATTAAGCCCACCGGTAACGATCAATTGTGATTGTCAATTTTTTCGTCCATCGCTTGTTGGAGCAATTGAAAATGCTTCAATTGCACGTGTAAACGATCATCAATTTTCGCATCAATGAGCGTCAATAACGTAAAGTTATCTAAGACATAAACATAAATTATTGATCCCAACTGCGCGCTTTCATCTATGTTCATCAAGTACTTATAACATGTCTGTTAAAATTTACAATAAATTACCGAAAAATTTAAGAGGTGAAAAAAACGATAACTTTGCAAACCAATTAAAAAAATACTAATTTCAAAAAGCTTATAACAATATTCAAGAATACTTTAGTGATAAAATACATTACGGCAATGAAAATAGGTAGTAGTAGTAGGTAGTCTTTGTATCCGCTTCACAAAAGCCCCAAAATCTAGTTTATTTTATTTTATAATGGAAAAGTCGTCCTCTTGTCTCCTTTTCCTTTCAAATATTGCGATACCCAACAGGGTCCATAATTTATACTTTGTTTTTAGTAGTAACATCTTTATAACATTATGGTTGCAATAAATATTAGGTCTTTACCTATGAAATTGCCGATATTTTGTCACATACAGAGAAAATAATAACTTCTATAATTTAAAATTTTAACAAAATCGTGAATATTACATCGAATTATGATCATGATAGTTAACTATCAGTAAAAATAAAGTCCATATTTTAGCTTTTGTGACATTAAAAAAAAGATCTTGAAAGTGACTCTTTTTTTGTGAGCAAAAAAAAGGGTGACCGAAGGGGTTGTAACTTAACCAAAACTTATTTTTTCGCTTATCTTAAATGGAAATAAGTTAGCATAGTGTTCAAACATTAGTACATAAAAGTTTTGTTACATGAGTGTTCATGGTTGTTAAATGAACAAAGAAAATGCTATTATGAAAAATGCAACTTCTTGAAAAATCTCCATACAAATCGGCAATTTCATAGGTAAAGACCTATTATATTGAATTGAAAAATTGACAATCGCAAATGATCGTTATCGGAACGCTTTACCTTGTCTCGTTGCCTCGTCATAATAACAGCTGTAGCCTCAGTGTCGAACTGCGGTCTCCCAGCGCGACCCAGCATCTGCAGCACTGTGCTTATACTGTATTCCTACGTAAATGATTAAACATTAATCAACCTAAGGCTTAACTTAGCTAAAGGTTAATAGCTTTTATCTGATGCCTTGTGAGTTTATGGTCTTAAACTAATCGCGATTTTGTCTCGTTGACAGATGATTGTGAGGGAAAGGATGAGGTCAAGGTGTTTATTAAAACAAAGTGGCGTTTATTTTACTTAGGTAGTTACTTATTTTATTCATTTTTCAACTCAGTATGTGTTAAAGTTCGAGATAAGTAAAATAACTACGACCCCGTTTATATTATTCCAGTAAAAAATATTCCAGTAGAAGTACATTACGTGGTGTGTTTGACGTTCTTTTCAACCAACGATTTTTCAAGGAACAATCGACAACAGGGTACGAAGTACTTGGCTTTCATCCATCTCACTGACGTTAAGGCAGTAAGTAAAAGCGCACTATTCCCGGAATCCCCATCACTGAGGAATTGGCTATCAAACCCGGAACACAACAATTTTTTAATGGTTGTTATGGCGTCAGACTTAGGTAAGATGGTGGTAGCTAGGCGGACTAGAAATAAGCCCTACCACCAACCAAACCGAGTACAAATTGTACCCCCCCTGGGAATCGAACCCGGGACCCCTGCGTCTTACACGGGTGGGCGAACCACTAAACCACAGATAGAGACGGTTAACATGTCAGGTTATGTACTTCTACTGGAATACTGTAAACGGGATTTAATATAATTATTTTTCTTGTAGATGGTAAAAAAATGACTTACCTGATATGCTCCGTTCACGTATTGTTGCGTATTTTTGACGATCACGAGATGAGCTGGCAAGTTCACACCCATTGCTACCAATAAAACACAAATTATGAGTTTCATAGAACTAATGCACATCAGCCATTTTTATTACCCTCACTGCTGGGAACAGGATTTGCTTATGAATGGATACGGAGAACTTAGAATACGAATAAAATGAAACAAATTCATTTAGTACTTCGCATCATAGGGCTGCAGGTTTTATTACAATAGGAACAATAATTTATGATTGGTATATGTTATTGTAAACAATCCTTACTAATATTATAAATGCGAAAGTCCGTTTGTTTGTTAGTTACTCCTTCACGTCATAGTTACTGAATCGATCATCATGAAATTTTACACACACGTTGTCAAGGGTACAGAGAAGGACATATCATTTCATCCAGAAAAAGTACAGTTCCCGAGAGATAGCAAAAAAACTGTCCACGCAGACAAAGTCGCGGGCGGTCGCTATTACAATTTAAAAAAATACGTTAAAATACGCATCTATACATAAAAATAAGGTTTATAAAATTAGCACCAAAAATATTTGATAAGTAAATATATACACCGTTATTTTTAAGGTATATCTAAAAATGAAAAAACCAGCCAAGTGCGAGTCGGACCCGCGCACGAAGGGTTCCGTATCAAAAAACGGCAAAAAAATACGTTTGTTTTACGGGAGCCCCCCTCAAATATTAATTTTATTCTGTTTTTAGTATTTGTTGTTATAGCGGCAACAAAAATACATCATCTGTGAAAATTTCAATTCTCTAGCTATCACGGTTCATGAGATACAGCCTGGTGACAGACAGACAGACAGACGGACAGCGGAGTCTTAGTAATAGGGTCCCGTTTTTACCCTTTGGGTACGGAACCCTAAAAAGGGTGTTCAGACCACGTTAATGAACTAATTTTACAATGGGGCCAACCACTAAATCGCGAAAAAAATATCAGCTGTTCCATAGATAAGTACAACATCGACTCGACTATAATGTATGGAACAGCTGTTTTTTTTTCGCGATTTTGTGATTGGCCCCATAATAAAAGTTGTTCATTAACGTGGTCTGAACACCCCTTTTCATTTTTAGATATATTTTAAAAATAACGGTGTATTAACTTTTATTTATTTAAGTAAGACTTGATCTTGATCAACTATTAGGAATAGTTTATTTAATAATTTCTTATCCTTACCTAACGTAGTCGTAGTAATGAGTATAGGCAAATCCCTGTTCCTGAAAGCATGCTCAATGTTGAGTCGTTCTTCAAAGAGCATTCCCGCGTGGTGGCAGCCTACGCCTGATAGAACTAACGCCTGAAAACATATTACAGAATAAAAATACATCGCCAAATTTTAATTATTTGGCTCCCGCAATGGATGGAGTGGTTCCACTCATGATTACAAACAATTATTACTATGGGGCCAAGTCCTGATATCGTGGAAAAAAATCAGCTGTTCCATACATTAAGGTCGAGTAGGTATTTCGCTTTTGTATGGAACTGCTGTTTTTTTTCGCGTCATCAGAGTTGGCCCCATAGTAAAAGTTGCTTGTAATTATGAGAGGAACTATTAAAATTTCAGTGTGTATAACACTATTCAAATCTTAAAAGTTATTTTTACGCTGTGCTCAATCTGCTCCTGCTAAAGACCGATATCAGCTTTGCCATCGAGTACGGGAGCAAGTTAAATGGGATGGGGGGCTGTTCTTATGTATCTTGATTACAAATAAAACCGGTCAAGAGCGAGTTGGACTCGCGCACCGAGGGTTCCGTACCATCATAATTGCACCATTAAACCACACTGCAGAGTAGAATAAATAAAAAATTAGTATTGCAGTTTTAGGTCAGCGCCATCTCTTGACCGATAGTTGAACTAATGTTGACTTTTTTAGAAATTTGTTGATTTCTAAAAAGGTGTACTATATTGAGACATCGTTTTATTTTTCCTGTAATCTTTATATAAACTGCTATCACATAAAATTATTTCAGATTTTTCTCTTTGCAAACTTCGGAGATAAGGGGGGGACGGTATTTTTTTTTACATTTTTCATTATAAATCGAAAATTATGCGACCTAAAAAAAAAATGATTGAAAACGTGCAAATGACGTTCTTTCACATGATACCCCACATGCCCTAGTAGTCCCAATTCAAATTTTTAAGACCCCTTTTCAGTCCCTGTTGTAAAAAATATATTATTATTTTTATTTATTTCTTATTTGCAAAATAGTTGGGCAAATGTCATCCCTAACTATTCTTAATTTCAAGTTTATACCATTAGTAGTTCTCGAGATATCCAGCTGTGACAGACAGACAGACTGAGTCACACCATAAGGGTTCCTTTTTTACCATTTTGGTACGGAACCCTAAAAAGCATATATTTGTGAATAAAAGTGGCCCAAATCCACAAACTTAAGTCAAAATGCAATCTGTCTCAAAACATTAATTCCCAAGTAAATCTAAATGCACATACATTTTAATAAATTCACATCGCAATCGTCAATGCAACCTGAAAAGCTTAATTAAATTATTAACAATTACGCTAAACTAAGGCAAAGCCATTAGAAGTGGCTAATTTACCTGCAATTTCTTGTTCTTAATTGAGGACGCGAGTGCTGTGAGCTTGGCTCTCTGTTCGGGGTTGAAAGCGATCGTAATCTCACGAGATAGGGCCTCGGCTGTCAGCATGACGCTCTTCCGAGTGTTGCAGAATATCTACATGATACGTGGTCAAATTAAGTATAGACAAGAAACTTCAAAATTTTTTTTCTAAGTATAACATATTTTCAAAGATCAACTTGCCGTGGGGGACCTGTTTAATACAGATTTGTTAGTTAAACGTATTCACCAGCTCTACAGAAACGTTTGAAATAACTTCTATCGCGCGGTCACATGTTCTCCCCCGTGGCCTGAACGGAATATACATGTGTGGCCCAAACCCAAACCTTGTCCCCAATGGCCTAAATGGAAAAAAGTTAAAATATTCCATGGCGTTTAACGTGTTAAACAATATTGTTAGGACAGGAGAGTGGTCGGTTAACAGTATCAAAGGTTTATCCAGCGAACTAAAGCTATGGAATAAGTATTCCGCTCGAAAAATGGCACCACACGAAAAGTACAACTACACTGGCCTGCAAAAGTAAGTACTACAGAGGCCTATTATCATACAAACGAGGTAACTTTGATGCTTTGGTTCTCCGTCCAGGATTAAACGGGGTGTGATTTGATAATGGCCATTCAAAGAGCAAATGAAGGAGGCCTAGATCGCCAAAGAAACCCAACTCTTCTAATCCGTTGGGTTTCTTTAGCGATCTAGGCCTCCTTCATT
Organism: Agriphila geniculea; assembly: GCA_943789525.1. Lineage (NCBI taxonomy): Eukaryota > Metazoa > Arthropoda > Insecta > Lepidoptera > Crambidae > Agriphila > Agriphila geniculea. The sequence continues at coordinate 17,711,541 of OX038879.1, forward strand.
TGCTCTTTGAATGGCCATTATCAAATCACACCCCGTTTAATCCTGGACGGAGAACCAAAGCATCAAAGTTACCTCGCTTGTATGAAAATAGGCCTCTGTAGTACTTACTTTTGCAGGCCAGTGTAAGTGGATAGAGCTAAAAATTCTGGCATTTAATTATGCAGCACAAAGCGTCTGAACACACATAATTTGTATACTTATAGTTTTTTTCTGTACTGAAACGAACAAATAAGATACGTTATTTCTGCATTTTTTTACTGCCTTCTTTGCATCTTTTGCACCATTTGACTATAAAGGACGTCATTTCTAATAAACTCTCCCTTTCTATCTTTTCTTCACAATATAAACTGCAATTTATTGAAAAGAACACTAACGTCAGTCACCGGGTGCGTGGCTGGTCCGACTAAAGCTGAGCGGGTTGTACTTTTTCGGCCCCGTGTTGCCATTTTTTAAGCAATATTTGTTTGCAATTACACTTCCATAGATTTTAGTTCGCTGGGTTTATCACCAGCTACGTTAATATCCCCGATGTTAGCAAAGGCCTTCCTTATAGTCGAAGAGGATGGGCTATAAGCCATAACCCAGCACAAGGCATATTGGTAGATTGGTATCAAACAATTAAGTTTAGCAGAAAAAAATCAAGAGTAAAAATTTAAAACTTGTTAATTTCAGGAATTGAATCAACAAAGTTTTAGTAACTTAATCATAAAATAAAACACTTTTTAACGGATACTAGCGCGGTTTTATTGAATTTGCAGCTGCCGTGGTTACGGGGGACCACGGCAGCTGCAAAGGTGCCGAAACGTCGGGAAAACCAAAAATCAAACCAAATACCAACTAAATACCAAAGTACATTCAATAAAACCGCGCTAGTATCCGATAAAAAGTGTTTTATTTCATGACTAGTGAGCGCGTAAGCTTGAGAAGTGAACTTAATCATACTACAACAAACTAGGTATTACAGCCAAGAAAAGTAACAAAGTTAGAATCTTGGACATCATAAAGGCGTTCAAATCATTATCGACATAAAAATAACAAAGATACTTAATTAAAGAAGTCCCGTCTTACCAAAGTAGGTTTTCCATCATGGTATTTCTGAATAATGGGCCACAGTTTATAGTTGAGCACAATGTCGAACTTGAATATACTCGTGCCGTCGGGGCAAGGGTAGCCTTCTACGACGCGGTTTATTTTCACTGGTCGGCACTCGTCGCCGAATCTGTACATGATTAGGTCTCAGTATCGCTCCATATTTTTTTTAATTAATTTATTTGGACAACCAACAAGTACATTCACCTTAAATGCTAAAAATTACAATAAATATTAGATGATTTCATAGTGTTGACTTAATTATAGGCTGCCATGGAAAGCATTAACTGATTTAATTGGGTTGGGGGAAGGAAGCATCCCCTATAAAAATATAAAAATATGCTGGCGAGAACACGGACGGGACGGGACGGGGAAAACGTATGCTGCACATCTCAGCACGTCTACTTTTTATATATTTAGATATTCTGGCAACGCCATCACACATAATATGTTTTGAAAAATAGAAAAAAAGTCCAAAAACCTATCCTAACCCTAAACTATAAAATCTAGAAAAATAGGTCTTTTATTTGTTTATTTTTGTGTATTTTCAGTTTTTTTTAGTAATATCAGCCCCCTTGGGAAACTTAGTATTTATTTATAAGTAAACGTCAGCGTTGAAACGAATAGTAACTTGTCTATTTGATTAGAGGGTGGTGAATTTTACTTACTTATAAAAAACAGCAGGCTTATCTTCCGTGCCCAACCAGGCAGCTACATCTTCTGGGTTGCTGACGGTCGCCGAAACAGCCACAAAACGAATCCTTGGAGCAGAACTTGGTCTTGAGTGTAGGACATCCTCGCTAGTATCCATTTCGTATTGTTTCTGTAGCTGTTCTATACGATGGGCTGATTGCGCTGCTGACTGTATGAGAATTGAATTATTTAATTTGTTTTAGATTTTTAGAATTGTTTACTGGATCCACTATGAGTCTCAATTTGATTCGCAATAATTAATAAAAAAATGTTTTTCAAAAATATAAAAAGAAATACGGCTGCCCTGCCAAAAACGAACTAAAAAGTTAAACAACAACTGTCATTGCAGTGGGGGGACCTTATTATGGAACAATTTTTGATCAAAGAGGTCCCCCGCCTGCAATGACACTTGTTGTTTAACATTTTAGTTCGTTTTTGGCAGGACAGTCGTGTTTTTAATATTTTTTAAATTTATTTATTTTTATTTCACACATTTTAGTGACATATTATATAGTTTTGGAATGTGCTCATCAAGACCTTTCATTTGATGCCCATATTGTAATAATGTAAGATTTTTTTTTCACATTTGAAAATGGCGTCGTACAGTCGCCATATTAATTTATTCTAAAAAAATATAGCTGGTGTCACTTGGGATGCTGTAAGAATTCTAAAGATACCCCATTTATCCAAATCAGTTCAGGCATTTAGAAGTTATGGTGAAATAAAGAAACTCACATACATGAACCCTGAACACATAATATACACTCTTTTTGCTTTGGGCAGTCGTGTAAAAAATGGGCTCTCAGTTCAGATGCACGTCAAATTACTTCGCTGAGTAACAACTGAATTACCAGCAAAGTGTATCAACTCTTGTTAGAAACCGAATCATAATGTATTGTGTGAAGGTAAGTTTCTTCCAAAACATTATTGTTAATATTCGTTTTCTCTCTATTCAAAAATACATACAATAATAATCTACAAATGTGTATTGTAGTGATTGTAACTTGTATCGTATCGTATGGTTACAACATGATAAGATAATACATTGTTACCAAAATTGTCAAACAAAAGACATCAACGCGTTCGATACATTTATGTATATGCAAATTCTTTGAATATTGCGACCGTTCATGAACTGTACCGTACCGTACATTAACTTACTTAATTATCTATTTAAGTAAGTACTTAGTGGAAACATTTGCTGCATTACGTGGTTTTTACACGGGTCGAATTATCAGGCGACATGTTGTTTGATTTCAGTCAATTAGCGCTTTTTATCAAAAATCGCTTGTAAAATCTAATCTCAAACCTAATTTCATAAGCTAGCGATGTTACAAGCGATTGTCAATCAAAAGCGCTAGTTGAATAAAATTGACCAGCAAGTCGCCTGGCTGCTAAGTCAACCCGTGTAAATACAACATTACTTCTAATGTTGACAAAAAAATATTTATTTTTTTAAGATATAATTTTGCTTTCTTTTATTACATACCTAAGTTTTAAATAAGTGACATTATGGTTAATTAACCAATTTAATAACCCTACCTCTATCTATAGTCTTTATTCTACTGACAGCGGCTTCAAGCATGGGTCGGGCGAACATCGTCAAACAACAAATGAGGAGATCCGCAGGAGAACTAAAGTAACCGACATCGCTCGAAGGATTGCTCAGCTGAAGTGGTAATGGGCTGGACACTTAGCAAGAAGAACCGATGGCCGTTGGGGCGGAAAGGTTCCTGAATGGCTCGCGCGCACCAGACTCGGCTCCGTGGGTAGGCCCCCGATGAGGTGGACCGACGATCTAGGTCGCGTTGCGCCACTAGATGCGGGCCAAGAAGGACCGATCGTCGTGAAGATCCTTGGGGGAGGCCTATACCTAGCAGTGGGTGTCGTGCAGCTGATATGATGATGATGATTTACACCAAATCTCTATGGTCGCGCCATCATCTTGTCAGAATGTCCCACTTTTCAACGTGAGCTCTAACCTGGCATTACCAATGTAAATAAAAGTATTCTATACTCTTACCTCTATAGTCTTCATTCTACTGACGACGGCTTCAAGCACGGGCCCGCGCACTTCGTCGTTTAGTATATGGACCTCGTCTATCAGAAACAGTTTCACCATTTCCACCAAACCTCTATGGTCTCGCCATCGTCTTGTCAGAATGTCCCACTTTTCGGGGGTCGTTATTATAATCCTGAAATTATTTAATAAATACAAAATTAAAAGACAACATCAATAATGAGTATTAAATTTAATTATTTTTTTAGAAGTTTAAAAGTAGCTAAATCTGTTTTGTGTGTGGAAACTGCAGAAAATGACAATACCACATTTCTACAATGTAATGATTTTTTGTCTGGTCGTTTAGGAAGCACGCCCAAGAAATCGGTCTTAAATAATTCGGAGCTATTTAAAGTCTTTCTCTCAAATTAGATCACACTCGGTTGGGCCAGTATGTAGCTACCCGAATCGCATTGTCCGTTGCCTCCATGCCATATTTAATAAACATGATAAATGTAAATTATTTTGACAATTTATTCGTTATGCAATCGATGTGAGTGTGCAATGTATATTTTCTTATATCGGACAGCAAATTGTCAAAATAATTTACAATTGTCACGTTTATTAAAACGGGTCCAGGGGGTCAATTGGCTAATTTCGAAATCTATTCTAATTCGCTTTCAGGATGTGATACCTTGATGCTTCTTTTTGACACAAATAAAAACTTACCAAAGAAATGCAGCAATGTGTCACATCATCCATCTGTCAAATGAAAGCGATTGCGATTGAATTTGAAAATTAGACCAACAGTTCCCGAATGGTGTTCCACGGAACCCTGGGGTTCCGTAAGAGGCACTCAGGGGTTCCGAGAAAATTCAATCATCAAATCAAAAACTTATTTTTGTTCTAACTAATTAAATATTTTTAACTTAAAAAGTCCTTCTTTCAAAGTCAAACTACTTCTTACTTGAGCTAGGGTTCCGCACAAAAAACTGTGAACCAAAAAGGGTTCCGTAGCCAAAAGAATTAGGGAACCGCTGAATTAGAAAATAAGTAGGCCGATCATCCATCCCAAGTAACACACGAAAGCTGCTTAACAGCCGAATAACGGATTTCCATCACGCCTAAAGCTGAATAAGGAACCTGCATAAAGGCTGTATACGACCTTATACAGCTCTTACACCTCTTAAATGGGCACAAATTATTCAGCCTTAAGTTCACATAGCTGCTTAAGAGCTGTGTAGCAGCAACTTAACAGTGTAATAAAGGGTAACAGGCTGTGTAGCAGAAATTTAAGAGTGTTATAAAGGGTAACGACAGTACTATGCGCTGAAATTCGACTGACTAAGAGATCACAAGTTACTCTTTATTCAGAAAATATGTCACATGTACGCTTTAATACATATTTTGAACCGCGCAAGGCTGTTTACGGCCTGTGTAAAATTAAGTGAACTAATATTTGAAGTGTAAACGAGAACACTTTATGTTACGTGAATGAATTAGAGTTAACGATACATTGGTGGATAATATTCATATTCATACTCTGTTTGATGTATTATAAAGGGAAAATGACTGGGAACGTAATTTTACTGACATTATACATATATATTATCTAACAAAATTTTAGTGCGCCACGAAAATATTCTGTTTTGAATTAGTTTTGTGATATAAATATGCTGTGATGTAATCTTGACAAAAAAAATGTAGTGCTTTGAAAAGAATTATAAGATAAAAAGTTATTATTAAGATATTTCGAAGTTAAAACTGATACATTACATTCCTATTTCTTGCACAATACATCGTAAAGGTTGAAAAATCAATCAGAATTTTTATAGGTTATACAAAAAATGGTGGATTATGTTACTAATTACATTGACTGATTACAGTACCACATATGTTCTTTTATTCAGATAACATCTGTTTTAAGGTACGTATGTGAACCATTATAAAGTAGAAGCCGTTAATTCGATACACTAATGAGTCTCTAAGCAGCTGCGAGGCATCTAGTGAATGTATAAACAGCCGCTATGCAGATACTATCAATGGCAGTATAAAGGCTGACTAGCGGTAGACATATTCAGCTATAAGTTGAAATATGCGCCACATATCATCCATTATACAGCTATTCACTTCATAATAGTTCACACGTGCCTCTTTAATAAGTTAGTGTAATAGGAGTTCACAAATACCTTCTTATACAGCATTTGGCGAAATTTTATCCACTAAACAGTCCTTACTAGGGTTTAGGCTTTAGAATATGTTAGAAGCTGAATAGAGTCGAGAAAATATACCTTTATAGCACTCTTAGCGTATTAATGGTGGTTTTGTCGGTCTTAATAAGCCTTAATGCAGCTCTTAATTAGCCTAAGCTGTTTAAATATCACTGACTGCTATTATGCAGCTGTAGGGTCACCAGTGTACTCTTAAAAGAGTCTTAATAAGCACAGAGTTTTAAATAAGTCTAAAAGTGAGTAGTTATACAGCTATCTGTGTTACTTGGGATGTTGCAGGTGGCAGGACTCAACTCAAGGAGCACTCCAGCGTCTTCAGCAGGTGCTTCATTATTGGTGAGGGCTCTTTGCATCCGCACTGAGCATTCCGCGGCATTTATTTTGTGGGTTGTGGATCTATATTTCACCCACGACCCACGACCCACGACCGACAATCGAAGACCAGTCACCGATTGTTATGGGCTACATTTGCTTACTTATACGGTTGTAGTTGACCAAAATCGACGTCCGTGTCACCAGTTACTTCAATGCACAAAAGCCCGAATTTGTTGAATTTTGAATACCACTCCGTTATTCTCTCAGTGCAAAGAGCTTTTACTGGAGCCACTGAAAGGAAAAGTAGAAAGAAATTGAATATTCCCCCGTTCTCAAATGGCCATTCTACTAAAATTAACGCTATAGGATAGAATTACAATGTATCAAAGTCAAAGTCAAAAATATCTTTATTCAAATAAACTTAATCATTAAGTACTTTTGAATCGTCTATGATATAGACTCTATTTCTTCCTACCATCCGTTCAAGACTTTTTTAACTGACAAGAAGAACGGGCGCAAGAAGCTATCAGCTTTAACAGCAATAGGAATGACATAAGTTAACGCTTGGCTCCTGTCAATTCAATACATTGTCATTCTATTCTTCTAGCGTTAATTTTAGTAGAAATGGCCCCTTTGGTGCGTTTATACACGGTTAATTTTTAAGTATATCTAAAAATGAAATGGGATTTTCAGACCACGTAAATGAACAACTTTTACTATGGGGCCAACCACGAAATCGCAAAAAAGAATCTGCTGTTTCATACATTATACAGGATTATTTGTAAAACTCCAACAACCTCGCAAGAGTAGATTACCAACATGATAAACAACAACATTTGTTCTACGACTTTTGATAATTCGTTAGATTTTACTTTCATACAAAAAAAATATAACTTTAATTTACCGTTCGTATGTTCATAACTCTACGCGCGGCGCGCAGAGCACCTCATGCGCGCGACCCGCCCGCCCCACCGCCATCCATAGACGTAAAACGTGTCGAACAGTAGGTACAATAAAAACTTGAAAATTAATTTTTAGTGAATGTATTGAGTAATGATAAAAGTCGTAGAACAAACGTTGTTGTTTATGATGTTGGTAATCTACTCCTGTGAGGTTGTTGGTGTTTTACAAATAACCCTGTATAGTCGAGTCGATGTTGTATTTTTCTATGGAACAGCTGATTTTTTTTCGCGATTTCGTGGTTGGGCCCATAGTAAAATTTGTTCATTTACGTGGTCTGAAATCCCCATTTCATTTTTAGATATAGTTAAAAATGAACCGTGTAAAGGTAAAACTATAGGAATATATTTTTTAATAAGGTTGAGCTATTTAATTACTGTAAATGATTTTGAAGTCTTCATTGTCCTTTTTATTTTCTATTTCCATCAATAATTGCACTATTGCCATTTCGAAGATAACCGTTTTGCCAGAACCTGTCGGTGCACACACCACCATAGATTTATCTAGAAGAAAACAATGATCGCAATAAATTATTGACACCCAAATTTTAAAAAATTAAACGCTCAAGCCTCAGATGTAGTTAAACACTTTAGTAATGATGGCACACAAACTTTTCCAAAAGGGTAGTATTTAATCGGGTAACAATAAATTCCTATATTGGGTATCAAAAATACTGAATATAGCGTACTGAAATACTAAGAGGGCGACGGACTGAGGTCGACTACGAATATTGAAAATGGGTAACTTTAAAATACTAATTGAGTAACTAGTTATTCAGAACGGGCGAAAAAACGATTATTAACCTAATCGAGGTGACAAAAATACCATGTTGGGCAGCTTAAATCCGATAGTTACATACTTGGTATAAAAGTTGCCCACTCAGTATTTTTGTCACCCATTTAGAATTTTCGCTGTTAACTTAAATTTTTATCTCCCACGTGTAGTTGCGCGTTTACGTATTTTTTTTGTTATCCACAGTTTGTCGCCCGTTAAGGTTTTTTGTCGCCAACAAAATAAACCGCTGCCGGGTTTAGTATTTAAGTATCTCATTAACACTCGCCTTTATTTTTTCCAGTTACCCAATTAAAAATATCCCTTTTCAAAATAAGAAAGTGTAACTGAACCGTATAAGTTAAATGGTTGAAGCTATCCTAAGTGTAAAGCTATTTATGAGGCCGACCGGCACCCTGATTATCTAAATAGAAACTATTTAGCGACCGGTTTCATTCGACATACATTGCTACTTTTCTTTGGTATGTTTTTTTTTACCCCAAAAAGAAGTAGCAATGTATCACATTCATCTGTCAAATGAGACCGGTCGCTACATGGTTTCTAATTAGATAATCAGCCCGCGTACCTTTATATACAAACCTGAATAAATTGCATCATCTATAACGCCGGATTGCACCAAATTAAAATATTCATATGTGAAAACATGCCTGTACTTTGGATCTAAAAGAAAAACATGTAGATAATAAATTTGAACATTTTTTTTACTTTATTTAGCCTATTAGATAAAAACACGACACACGACACAACACAGAACAAAATAAACAAACTTTAATGCTCGTTTGTATATTCGATATTTTTATAACTGTAAACTTTTTCAACGTTACCAAGTTCTTCAACACATCGAAAGTTTCCAACTTGACCTGTCCCTTTAGCTGGTCGAGAGTGGCTTTCATTATCATATTCCTCGGTAATCGTTCTAGTTGGATATTCATTGGTTGATGGCAATGATAGAGGTTGCGAGTCAGGAATTTCATCTCCTAACACATCGGTGAAGCTGGAACTAAAATGAGTTCAAGTGTGCTTTTAACCTCCCACCAAATTATGAGTTCGCATGATGCTTACTGTACATAACAACATCATAATAAATCCTATTGAAACTTATTGAAAAATAACAGCGCTGTGCGTGGCGGGTGAAAAGCGTGATCTATGTTAATGGTAGTTACATTAACATAACACAAAATATAAAGTCAAGCATCATTTGTTGTGTACATATTCAAAAAAATAATTATTGTAAAGACTGATATTAATTTCAAAGTAGGCTGGTTTGCTCTTTTTAATATTTAATACAGTTTGTCTAGTGAACAATCTAAATAACTCAATTAATGTTTCTTACAGATTTGTTGTCATAACTTTTCTTTAAAACTTTTGAATACGTAAACTTTTTACAACATTCAACCAACAAACAAACGCAACAAGAAAAACTTTGTAAATTTCCCGCCATGAATTCAACATTTATTTTTTAACTGATGATAATCTTCCTTTATCTGGGTAAGGCAAAAGTATCGATGTTTATACAGCCTCTATTAAAACCATAAAACAAAATGAGATGTGGCCCATTACAATCCGTTGTGCAGGACAGTGTGCCGCAAAGAGTAAAGGTGTGTCGTCAATCCAGCAAGACGTCCGAGATAACGTTGCAGGCCTACCGGCTAAAAATAATGAAGTTAATGCAAGAACCTTATATTCATATTCTATGACACTGGACATTCTACTACTGAAGGATGGTTGGGGATGAGGTCATTCACCTTTGCAGATATCTTTTATCCCTCTCACACTGTGACTGGAATTGCCATGCTAAGTACAAAATATCCCAATCCATAGTCAATTTACCCAGGTCATGTACAAAAATTAATTAGATTTTCTAAATAAATGTAAATATCGGCACACTTTAAATTAGTTACATGATGTAAAAATTTATTAGTACATGCCAAAGTAATTATTTAGAGGACAGATGAGTCCATTTTGTTATTACAATATTTTACGTTTAACAGTAATTTCTCCATATTTCATAAGTTACCAAATAAAAATAAGGTGGCATCACTGATGGAATTGTCTTTGATTTGACATGTCACTAATGTCAATGATTTTCCACCGCATCTCACGTTTATGTACAAAAATATAAAATTATTGAAATAAAATTCGCGTTACAAAGCATGTGTTGCATTGTGCAAAATTGCAAAAGTGTTTCAAAACCAAATTCTAACATTATATTTCACAAGTAAGTGTTTTTTTAAGTATTTTCAGCATTCAATTTTTCCTTCTCAGAAAGATTTCTGAGAAGGAAAAATTGAATGCTGAAAATACTTAAATTTTTACGGAAACAATCTTTGAAATCTGCTAAAATTCAGATTTCTGAATTTTAGCAGATTTCAAAGATTGTTTCCGATCTAATTCGGAAATATTATAGAAGTTAATTATAATTCCACCTTAATTACGTATTTTTTATTTCAATATAATAAATATAATATGTACAAATCTGTATTCATTTTCGACACATAAGAAGCTTTAGAAATATTATCTGCATATCGCAGGGTGACCATAATCACAGCAGAACTGTGAAAGAAAGATTTGGATGAAAAATTTACGTTTATCCTACCTAACATTACATTTTATGTTTTTATGCCACATTTAACTTTGAGAGCGGAATTTTTTTGTATTCTTAACAGAGAGAAAAAATGTAATGTAAACTAAAATATTATCTTACGGAGTTGAGTTAAACAATTTAGATCAGTTTCAGCTAAGAATCGGACCTACCTAACTTACTACCTTACTACTATACTAGTTATTATGGTCTTTGACACCCATTGTTTATTCGTAGTAACAAAATAAAAATTAATCTTATTTTATTTTTCAGATTCCGAAACGATGAGGAAAAGAAACAATTATAGTATATCCCAATTACCATTAGAGGGAAATTATTTTCAACGGCCAAAATAATGCAGTTTTGACATTTTATATTGCAACTTTTTTAATACAATGACTAATAATGAGACTTAATTTTCTTTTTCACACAACCGAAAATTCTAAAACTTTTTTCTATTACTAAGGGCGCTTATTCCTGCCTATAAAAATATTCAGCCAATTTGTTTTTTTGGACATTCCTCATTGTACAAAATAAAAATACACGTGACTTTAGGGTGGAAGGGCAGGTGTGTATACTGCCTTGCATATATATTGGCAAGAGAAAGAAAGGGACAAAAGATGCGCAGTAGCCATAAACACTAAGTTTATGGCTACTGCGCATCTTTTGTCTCTTTCATTTTCTTGCCAATATATATGCCGGCATCTGTACCTAAGTCTTAAACCTCACCACGTATCTCCATGTTTTGACTTTTAACCAGCCGGACCGTACAGGACCAATGGGTCAAGTTTGCTATTATCGTGACTAACGCCGTAATCGTGTTTCAATGGTGTTTGGATGGTAATGCTTTTTGACACAATTCTTGTTTTTGTAAACCCAAAATTGAAACACATTATTTTCCTAAAAATCCAAACCCGTTAGACACTGTGTCTCAGTTTTGGGTTTAAGAATCAAGAACTGTGTTAAAAAGCATTACCGTTCAAACACCATTGAAACACGATTATATGATGTTAACAATAGCAGACTTGACCCCCAGTGTGACCACCATTCCAAAACAGTATCGTCCATCCGGAGAGGAGCCAACCGAAAATAATCATTAAGTAAATATTTTGTGTTGCGCGCCGCCGCTGGCCAAAAGGGGGGTTTGAATGAATATATAGAAAGGTTATAATATGGTTGGTCATGAGTAGTAATAATCCTATAAATGCAGTAATATTCTAAATGCGAATGTTTGTACGTTTAGAGATACCCAAACATACAAACTTTGGCACTAACTAACATCTAAACTATTCTAAACATTCAAATGTTTAGAATCTAAACACTTTTGAATGTTTGGATTGGTCGTCCAAAAAACTTACGCCGTAGGCATAAGTTGATAGTCTGTAGTAAGTACCTATTTGTAGTGACTGTCCTACGAATGGACAACATTGTTGTCACCCTAATGAAAGAGATGGAAAATATCGTTGACGTCATTCAAGGTTATTTTTTCGTTCTTCAAGCCCCAAAAGGTGACGCAATGTCCAGAGTCATATATAAGGTTCTTGAGTTAATGCTATGCTAACTGTAATTTGACAGATGGATGTGATACATTACAACTTTTCTTTATTAAGTTTTTATTTGTGCCAAAACGAAGTAGAAATGTAATGTATCACATACATCTGTCAAATTACAGTTAACATTAACTTCATTGTATTTAGCCCAAGAAGCTTATACCCCCAATGGAGATTGCACGGCTAGTGTCATATTGAAGATAGAAAAAATGTCCTTGAGTGACGTGACGGCTTATTGCTATCTCTTTCTTTAGGGTCCCCCCAGACCTACCGGTTTCTTTTCTTTGCTTTGCTGTTCTACCTTGCTGTTTAGACCGCCGACCAACAGGGTCATTTTCAATCTATCGCATATTGGGATCAGACCAAATTGGCTAAATAGCCATTAGCTTGGTGTTGTCAAATATAATCGTCTGGGTTGCGAAGTAGGAAACTTCTGAGAGATATGCCACCCTGAACATGGTCTCCGATTGCTAAAAATAAATCAATCGCATATTTATATAAATTGTGAACAGGGTCGTGAGTGGCATCATTACCTACCTGAACAATTTTTTTGTGTTTTCATAACGATCGTTTAAGGAACAAAGCTCACATATTTTGTGAAATGTACTTAAATTGAAAATATGCGAAAGATTGAAAATGAGCCACTTGGCCGGCGCTCCATTACCGAACAGCAAAGCAAAATAAAGAAACCGGTAGGTCTGGGGGGACCCTTAGTGTTACATTACGTTCGTTGTTTATCGTTCGTTCGTTCGTGAGAAACAAAAACGTATTGTCACGCTAAAGAAAGAGATAGCAATAAGCCGTAACGTCACTCAAGGTATTTTTTTCTATCTTCACTATGCCACTAACCTGTGCAATCTCCATTGGAGGTATAATTCTTGTATTTAGCCGGTAGCTATGCCTGCCATACCTGCCAACCATAGATAAAGTTTACAGGATGCCGTGCAAGTGTTGTCGCATCGTGGATCCCGGCGCCAGGCACAACGGACTACGGAATGTGCATGTTACTGTAGTCTGTTTCTATTCTGTTCTGTCACTGTTACGTCTGTCTCTCATCAAAATAGATCTGTGTTCTGTCAGCTGAGTGGTATTTTTGTTGCGGATTTTCCTTAAATTTTGGTTTTCCCTATCGATTGAAAAGATAAGTTTTGCTTGTTGTGCACTTACTACAATCAATAGGTGGTTATAAACTTCTACAACAATCTGTTTAATATGTGAGTAGAGTAGAGCTTGGCAATTACTTTGGTGCGGTATTTAATAATGTATATTGAGTGAAATGTTATTTTAATTTTGCTTTTAATTTACAGGGAAATCTTAAACGACTTAGAAAACGCTGATACCATTAGTATAGACACGTTGGCTTTGGAAAAACTAGTGCTCGAAGAAAGGGCCCAGGAAATAGCAGAATTAAAAACACTAAGCAAAAAAGTATGCCATTTACATACAAGTCTGTTGTATTATCGTAACGCCAAGTCCAAAATGGGATCCGTGTGTTACGAAGCTTGGAGAGCGTTAATAAAAACAGTTGGAGGAACGCATAATGGATGGAGAGAATTGGGACACCACTTGCAAATACCAAAGTCTGACCTAGATGTAAGTAAACCATATTGTATTGGTTGTAGCCTTAACACTAGACATGTGTAGTTCCGGACCGAAATAGTTCCAGGAACTATGTCCCACACTGGAACGATATGGGTCCGGTCCGACACGCCTATCTAAATAGGTCCATCGTTCCTCCACGTTGCTCCTAAAAAAAATATGAATTTTGGTTACGTCAAAATAAGGATCGATTCAATGCAAAGGTTTGAAGCGAGCAAACCGACCAAGAGTGGTTAATTCTAGCCAAAAATGTGTTGAATTAAAACTACATTTCCGAAAGAACCTAGGAACTGTGATGTGATTGGACACCTCTCTACTAAAATTAAGGCTAGTAGAACAGAATGACAATGAATGGGATTGACAGGAGCTATGTCATTCCCATACCTAGTAATTCTAATCTATTAGCGTTAATTTTAGTAGAATATGGCCATTTGAGCAGGGGGCTGTTCTATTTTAATTTACTTTTTTTTTAATATTTAATTTAAAAAAAGGTATGTGCAACAAGTGAACTAGATAGTTCCGCGAACATGTTTCCCGAACATAGTTCCTCTATGAAATAGAACCTTTCCATGTTCAATCCAATCGGGGACATGATTTGTGCATATCTACTAAACACGAATGGTAAACTAGTTTTTCATGTTTGCTTTATGAAGCAAATACTTTTGTCAGCTCATACCACATTCTGTAAAAAAATAAAAATGTACTGTTGTGCCTTATAAATAATAGAACTAATATACTCAAGGCCAGGGGCGCTGTATGCTGAAATATAGGTTATAACCTAGTTCGGCAATAAATGCTACATTTTTATTGAACAGACCTTAGCATTAACCATAGGCTTAAAACTTGAAATGTAACTTTCAACATCTACTTTTTAGTCTACATTTTTAACTATAAGACAAGTATTATCTCTTGAAATAATATTGTTATTATTATCTTTCGTAAATATCTTTTTACATAAAAAGTTTTAATTATCATTGAAAACTAACGTCCATTGTATGTCAGGTGAAAAATTGAATTGAATCTACCAAATGAATACAGACCATAGATTTTATGATCAACAAAAATGATTATTTTTTTATTAATGTAAAAAATATTAATTTCAGTACATAAGCCATTCTGTCAGAGATGATCCTGTTGATGTTGTCCTTAAAGTTTTCATGCAAAATGAAAAAGCAACTTTGGACAAAATAGTGGATGTTTTAGACAAATTGAAGAGATATGATATTCTAAAGGCTATTGAGGAGCCGTGGCTAAGCTTGGTTCAATGCTTCAACAAAGATGACAGTGGCTATCACAGTAATAGCAAGAGTAATGGCCACAGAGAAGTTATAAGCTTAACTAAGAATTTGCCTAATGACCTGCCTGCTGCTTTAAACAAAAATATTGTTATTAAAGACAAGGAACCTTATAAACCAAATCACCCAAAACCTAGGCCTTTACCGAAGAAAACTAATAAAGAAAATAAAAATGATAATCCAATTTTATTCTTAACATTCACTGAAGATGGTCATCAAACAGCTCAGAACATACAAGACTATGTTGAGAATTGGACTGACTTCACACCAGTAACGGTAATAACATTGAGTGATCGGAGGGATGAAGTCTATCAAAATCCAGAAAAATTTATTAGAGATTACTTTGAAAAGGTGGGCACAGAAGTATTTTGCATCTCATATTTTTTAATGTTTTATTTCCTTGTGTGTAAACTACTATATTTTTACAACAATTTGTTTTTTTTTTCAGGCTGACTTTGTAGTTCCCATCATTACTTCCGGCTATCTTAATGAAATTAGGTCCTGTGACGCCAGTGATCAACATGCGACTGACAACTTAGATTATAAATATGTAAATTTTATCTATTCTCTTATAGTCAATCATTATATTCATGCAACTGGATGCCTTAACAAGAAAGTAAGGACTGTTCTACCACAACAAATAGACGTAGATGTGTACCGCCATATCAGTATGTATCCAGATTTAATGCCATTGACCCACGAGTCAAAGTTTAATGAACAATTCCAAGCCTTTTTGAAATACAGACAATAATCAATTAATGACTAATAAAGTAGATTTAAATAAAACAATTTTTAACGGATACTAGCGCGGTTTTATTGATAGTACTTTGGTAATTAGTTGGTATTTGGTTTGATTTTTTGTTTTCCCGACGTTTCGGCAACTTTGCAGCTGCCGTGGTCACGGTGGACTGAAACTACCCGTGAGTCTACCCTCAAGCGATGAATTTTTTTTAAACGTTCAGAAATTAAAATTTAACAAAAAATTTTAATTGTTCTATGTTGATTTATAATTTAATTTTATGAATTACTAGCAGCCGCCCGCGGTTTCACCCGCGTGGTTCCCGTTCCCGTGGGAATATCGGGATAAAAAGTGTTCTATGTTTTAATCCAGGCTATCTTCTATCTGTGTGCCAAATTTCAACCAAATCCGTTCAGTAGTTTTTGCGTGATTGAGGAACAAACATCCAAACCCACAAACTTTCACATTTATAATATTAGTAGGATTTAGTGCTTAAAAGAAAGAGAATCTACTGAATCTGTCACCATTTCATAAAATTGGGAGGCCCCTCCAAGAAAGAAATGGCGAAAGAAAACTTGGAGAGGAAAACCGACCTCCGTCTTTTATCTGGCCTACCTCCGGCTGCTTCAGCCCCCCGTGACCACGGCAGCTGCAAGGTTGCCGAAACGTCGGGAAAACCAAAAATCAAACCAAATACCAACTAATTACCAAAGTACTTTCAATAAAACCGCGATAGTATCCGTTAAAAATTGCTTTATTTCATGTCTAGTGAGCGCGTAAGCTTGAGAAGTGATAAGTAGATTTAATTAATAATTCACTCAGCAGCCATTTTTGTATTCCTTTAGATAGGTTATTGTATTTTTATAAGTATTTTATGTAACAAAACGTTGTGCTAAAGAACTTGCCTTATAGACCTAAGTATTAACATAGATTTACATAGCTAAGTATAGTTGTTTTTAAATTGAACAAGTTATGTGGAAAAACTTAGTATAATTTGCTAAATTTATGAGAAAATAAATGCTATGTTCCAAAAGTTGGATACAAAATGACATTTATTAGCAATTTTTAATGAAATAATGAAAAAGAAAGTTAAGATAATAATAATTGTGTGTACTGATTGTGTACCTGATTTATCTTTGGCAGTAACAATAAAACCATGTGAATACATTTTATTTATTTTATTTTCAAAGTTTTCTAATAGATACTAAAGAAAAAGAAAAAAAAAAGAAAAATGCAGATGCTTATATTTAATTTAGTATAAATGTAATAATGATTAGTTAACTTCTTAAGAATGACTAACATATTTAAAATATTTATGCTTGTCCTTTGCATTTTTTATGAAAAAGATCCATTTTCAAAATTACTGACATTAAAATAACTATACCCATTATATTATTTAGCTCCCTACAGCCTGATATTTACCCTTTACTATCAAAACAAGACATGAATCAATGGATTTATAAATGTGTTAATCTTACCAAAACATAACATTTAATATATTTGGTATTAATAATACTTGATTACAAAATATATTAGAAATGCTAGTTTCTGTTCATATAATTACACAATATAATTACTCACTAGTCTTTATAAAGGTACTATTTAGTTCAATAAAGACAAAAAGAAACAACAAAAAAATATGAAATAAGCAGAATACATTATCTAAGCAATTACATGGTTAATATTTAAAACAAAGTTCAGTCCATGTAGCTCACAAAAAAGCTACATTAAGATAGTTCTATTCTTCAACCAGCTTTTAATCTTCAGTATGAGACGTCTCAGACCTAGCTTGGTCTTCATTTTCTTCAGCAGTACTGACATCATTCACATCAATACCTGTGTCATTGCTGTTATTGGCCAGTTCCTCCTAAAAAGTATTTTTTAAGAAATAAACAGTAGTAATATTATGTATAATGTTTGGCTCAACTATGTTTTGTAAAAATGTTTACCTTGACAACTTCAATGAAGCTATTGGCCTCTTCTAACATCTGTTTAATTACTTTATTATCTTCTTTGAGATCTTCAATAATTTTAAGGAGTTTTTGATTCTCATCCAATGTTTCCTCGAGAGCAATTCTTGAAAATAAAAAAAAAAAAGATACATCACATGTTTAATACTCTAATTAAGAGAGCAACTACAACTACGAATACTCAAGGGAGCACTTTCACATCTAGGAGTTTAAAGCCTCAGTCCCATGTAGTGATTTATAGCTGCTATTTTTCCACCAGGAAAAATTAGCTTTGTGTGTGCACAAGCTAAAAATCGCTGATCGAAACACACGGTAGGGGCGATTTATAGCTGATAGTAATCACAAGAAGTAAATAGCAGCTATAAATCGCTACGTGAGACAAGATATTACTCGCAGCATAAGCTGTTAAGCTAAAGCACTACACAATATTATAATACTTACCGTCGTTTCTCAGCTAATATCTTCCAATAGTTCTCAGAAGCTTCTTCAGGGTTAGTGAGATCATCGACAGAGATTTTATTGTCAAGATTTGCTTGAGTCTCCTTAGTGGACAAATTTTTACGTTTGACTTCTACATCTCTGCAACAATAATGTTTGAGAATGTTAATTATTTATAAGTATAGTCTTCAGTAACTTCTCAATTTCAATCACAAATCAATCTCAATACACACATGGGCGATTCCTGACTCAGTTGGTGTTTTAAACTTTTCGCCGGTCTACCCACTAAGTTCTCTCGGTCACGGGCAGTATGTTGAAGAGTTTTAAGCGATTTTCTTGTGCTTCTTGATGATTCCTGGAGTTGAAAGAAAATATTTAAATATCACTAAAGTGTAAAATCATTTTACGATGTTTCAAAGAATTCCTAAATGTAAACTAACCTGTACGTCCTGGGCACTCATTTTGATGATCTCAAAAAGGAAGAGGTATAAGACAGTGTATGAGCTAGCACGGTTTAACGCTGTTACAACTCAGTTTTGGTTAAAATCAAAACAAATAATCCGAGTGCAATGCAAATTGCAATGCAATCGCATTCAAATCAACCAAGTCAAGCAAAAAAAGTAAAATAATTTCTGACAGTGACAGCTATCTGGTGTGCTGCCAGCACATAAATAAAAAAGGCCCGAAAGCTTCATGGAAAGGGGCTAATATTTGGTAAGAAAATACAAAAATGAGGGGTTTTCAGAATGACAAAAAACTGTAGACTCGATAGATGGCGTTGATAAAAAATTATGTTTCAATGTAATTATACTAAACTTTGAAGAGTACTCAGGTAGGCAGGCAGAATGTAACCCTAAAATGTTTTTCTTTGGGCAGATGTTAGCCAGCGAGCGCTTACTTTCCTCTTTGGTACAGGCCGTTTATTTTAAAAGCCAATTTTGACACTTCTCTTTCCATCAACGCCATCTAGTGAGGCAAATAATTACTATTTTTATTTTATGAATGTCACTTTGAAAACCCCTCATTGAAAAAACAAAACGCAATTAACATAAATATTTACCAACATCCATTTTTTGGACAACCGTGACCCATTTAAGTAAAATACTATATTTGTTTCCACTTATTAATTCCATCAGTTCAATAATTACGAAATTTATTGTTAAACCTGTAACAATCATTACTTCAAATCAAACACCACCTGTTTACTACTAAAAAATAATTTAAAAACGATAACCAACTACAAAATAGTATCATGTTTCATGTTTCCGCCATTTTGCAAAAAAAAAACAGCAAACATGCCACTTTTGAGTGAATCCTATGGAAAAACGAATTCATAGTAAATTCATTGATAGTACCTGTTTTATGCGGTCCAAACAAAATATTATCCGTCCGTATTAATGAAATGATTTATTATATTTTTGCGTAAATTACAACCAGCCCACCGATTACGTATCTCTGTTGCTAACAATTCTCGATTGAAATCGATTGAAATCGCAGTTGCATTGCTGCTTTAAGTAAGATAGTTGTCACATTGGTTCTTACTAAAGCAGCAATGTCACTGCGATTTTTGTCAAAGTTGATTGCAACAAAGTTAGACAATCAGCCTACAGTTGTAATTCGAGCCCAAGCCATAAGAATAAATAAAACTTACTAGAACGGACTCTTTTTATCTTCCCCCTTCACGTCACTACGCCCCGCTGTCGTCCAAGCGTGTTGCCAGGTTGTTAAATATTGTAATTGTTAAATATTACTTACGTTTAAAGATAATATCGCTAAAATATGAGTTTTTTTAAGTTTTAAATCATTATTTTATTCTAGTTAGTAGACAGTAGACGACATTAAAATAATCATTTTTTCTATGTAAGTAAGTACTTACCTACTCCTGAGTTTGTATAAATAAAGTAAATATAGTTCGTATCACAAAAGATGACCACAAATGGCGCCCATCTTTCCACCATAACTCATGAAGAAAAGACTTAAGACAATATAATATTTCATATATATATATATATATATTTACATTATATTTAAGTATATGAAATATTATTTTGTCTTAAGTCTTTTCTTCATGAGTTATGATACGAAAATGGGCGCCATTTGTGGTCATCTTTCGTGATTCGCACTGTACCTACACATTTAGTATGAAAATTAAATTAAATTTTGAACAAAAATGTACTTCAAATCATTTTTAGGTTGTAATCCGCTTACTGTTTCGTTGTGTTTCAACACGTAATGAAATCACAGAATAGATACGAAATAGTATAGTAATAATACGACGCCATTGTTATTCGTTTACAAGATCGTACGGAACGCACAAACAGGCAAACGCGTGCGGCGACGCCGGCCGTAACAGCCCGACTGAGTTTCTCGTTTAACAAGTAGGCTAATATCGTGACTTTGAGCCCGTTCGGGACGGGAGTGTCCGTTCTAGTAAGTTATTTATTCTTATGCCCAAGCATTCAACGTCCTCGTTGTATGCTTGGTATGTATTAGTGTGAATAATGAGATGATATAAATAATGATAAAATTATATTTCCTATGCTTGGGCTCGGATATTTTAAAACTAAATTCCCATATTATTCACCTATTGCATACAAATACAGTTTGGGCGGAATGGATCTGCTGAAACTCCACATACTCCGGGTGCAGTATTTTTGGCTCTTATCTGTGCTAAAGCATCCCAAAAGCAAGAGGAGATGAATAATAAATAAAAGGGTCATGCCAAAACCATAAAAGAAAAAAGACATAATTTATCAGTCCATAATTTTACCTTTGCCTCTGACTATAATGCCATTATTTTTTATAATTTGTTATTAATTTAGTTGAACCGTGTAATATAATTACACGGTTCAACTAAATTAATTCACTTTGGTTTAAAATCGCAGAAATGTATGAAAATGTGTTTTCGAAATGGCTGAAATATGTTTTTTTTTCGAAAAATTTCGAAAAACCTAATTGACAAAAAATCTGTATTATTATCGAACCTGCTGGCGTATTGTGAGTTAACGCTTACTATACGACTCGATAGCGACTGTAGTTGATATGTGTATGAATACGTCTTTTAATTATAGTGTAGTTACCACCAGAGGCGCTTTGCATACAAAATTGCTTACTACAGTTGCTATCGCGTATAGGTAACGTAAATGCAAACTTATAATTAAGACACTGCTCACAAATTTCACGAGAATTGGTTGAGAAATGCGACCTGTAGAGAAAAAAAAAACGGACAGCCGGACAGACATACGAAAGCATTTTTATTCAAGCTGAAACGGAGACGCTTCCCTTGCTCAGTTAATGATTTAGTTTGCTTAATTCATGCAAAATGAAAGGCAAAAGTGAACAATGTAATTTCAGCATATATCTGTAAAAAAATCAATCGAAACGTGAAGCTCGTCGTATAGTTCTATTAAATGATATTCATAATATCATTAGTGGCGGTAACGGTATACCCGACCGATATCCCGGCCTGCCACCCCCCCCCCCCCCCCGGAAGCACCTCGCGCCGCCCGCCCACAGTGTTCGCGTCACACGCCAGTACCGTTACCCCCTCCGGTATCGGTAAAGTTCCGTTATGGTTTGAGCAGCGCGTTACCCGCAAACCCGATATCGGGACATCGTTACCGTTACCGGTACAGGATACCAGTCAGATTTAAATAGGCCTTAAGACTACAGAAAACGGTACAAATGGCGCTGAGGAGCCTAAAATAGGCTGATGGCTGCCAAAGGCCGATGCAGATCAGGGGTGCGATTACGTAAAGTCAAACGTATTCATTTGACAGTTCATATTGTCTCCGATTGGCAGCAATTTGTATGGAATTTGACCAAAGATATTACAAAATAGAAAGTATCTTTGAATTTGACACTAATGATGACATACAATATGAACTTTCAAATGAATACGATAACTTTACGCAATCGCCTATCTGATTCAGTTATGCCAATAATCGCCCCCATCAAGAGTCCATCTGGCAACACTGGCTGGTTTGGTTGACAGTATTTCGACAGTCAGTCAGTCTACTGATTTTCCCGCTCTTTTCTTTTGTGTTTTTTTTTAATTCTCCCAGTATAGAGAAGGCGATGGAATATATATCTATACAGTATTATATTCAACTGCGCTGATTATTGCAATACTGTCAAAAAGTGCATGGCCAAAACAAGGACTTTAATATTTCTAAGTAGGTAGACAGCACGCTGGGCTTACACAATCTGTCCTTCAAAAGTTCATTTGTTGTAAATTTTTGGCAGTTTTGTCTTGATATGCTGCTTAATTACTAGACCACAGAATAACTAATTGTACATGTACAGAAACAGCACTCCGCAAAGTCATTTAAATAAATAGCGACTTTTACTCTGACACAATAAAGTGCAATTTAGGGGTGCGTTCATAAACGAGGCTCGAAGTGGACCTTCACTCCAAGGCATGCGACGTTCGTCATCCAACGTTTACGAACGACACTGCATAGCTGTCACTGTCCTATTAGATTTGTTGATTTTGATATTAATGAAGCGCGAAATGCAACAAACAATAAAATGAAAATTAATTTTTATAAACAAAGAAGACGTGTCAACTGTCAAATAAAACGTCAGAGCTAATTTCACCCACCTATTTCGTTGAGTGACCGGTGCGTTCGCCGGGCGTCGTTTACGAACGGCTATACCTAGTGATCAATTAGCCCCCAGGTCGCACAGTGCTAATGGCCTACAGTTATATTCACCTAGTAGTTGCCTCTCTTTCTATCATGTGCTCTTACCTTTTTTGACGACGCAACGTTAGGGTTGTCTTAATTTAAATGAACTGCGTAGAATATAAATGCCTTGCTTGACACATGCCACAAGGCATGTGCCACTGTAGTCGTCGAGATCACATGTATGCCTTAGCGCACGCGTCAGGGCATGCGTGATTTACACATACAGATACACCCAAACCACACGTCGTACGTAGTTAAATCATTGGCTGTATGGAGACATCCAAGGCCGTTAAACTTATATTTCAAAAAAAATATCTGTCACTATGAAAATTAAAGTCACTGTCAAACACAGACTAACAAAAAATGACTGTCAAACTCAAAGTCAAACAAAAGTGACGGACGACGGTTGTCTTGTCTAATTTATTGTGAGAGAGACAGAGTACGTTTCCGACGAATGTCGATATTAATTTACGTAAAATATTGTGAAAATGAGTGTTAATTTGAAACTATTTTAAGCTCATAATTCCCAATTTCAGTGTAGCTAAAATATTTGATTTAATAATTGTTCAACTTACAAAGCGTAGTATCTTTTTTAGCTTATCAGAATACTCGTTTGCAATCTTATCTTGTGTCGATACTTATTTGTGTATCCATCATTTAAATTATTAGTGCTCTAGTGAAAACCACCTTTATAATATACCGTAACATGGATACGTTAAGGTAAGTAACTAAGAGTATTAAAAAAAAATTAGGTCACAAACACCACATAGAAATAATACCTATAGGTAAACACAGTAGGTATTACCTTGGAGTAGTTAGTACCTAGGTAAGTATATGTAGTGCGTCAAAGTCAAGGTCATTTTTATTCTACTATCTAGATCAGGGATTCTCATAGGTACTATTTTGGGCAAGAGAGCCTAATTCCAAAATTAACTGATACTTACCGCAGACCCCCTTATCCAAACTACTTTAAAATCCTATCAAATATCAAGTGTAATTAATATTAATTATTATTTGGGTTCGATATCAAACTTTGGGAATCCCTGATCTAGATTTCGGTAGGTATTATGAATGTCCCATATTTCGACTCTTACGACTTCGTTTTTTTATGTATTACTAAACAATGATATCAGTTGAAAAGCTTTTATGTGATGAAAATTTGTATTTTGTCAGTAATTCAACACATGATTTATGTAGTTTTGGTTTGAATTTATTTTTATACTAGTGACTGCCTGCGGTTTCAACCACGTGGTTCTGGTTACCGTGGGAATATCAGGATAAAAAGTATCCTATGTTTTAATCTAGGCTATATACTATCTGTGTGCCAAATTTCAACCAAATCCGTCCAGTAGTTTTTGCGTGATTGAGGAACAAACATCCAAACCCACAAACTTTCACATTTATAATATGATTAGGATTCATTTATTTGTGGACCCTATTTCGTGATAAAAATTTGGCTCTGCCTCTAAGTTCGTGGCCCCTGTTTTGGGATATAGATTTTTACAGTGAATTTTGATAATTTATTAATAAAAAACCTAAACTATTTAAAGGGTATAATTAAGAACAAAATGTAGACATTTTTTAAATAAGAAAGATGTGAGAGATATGATTTATAATCTAAATAAATAATATTTAATTACTATCTTATTTTTTGCTCCAGAATAACTAAATAATGTACTATCACGAAATAATGGCTCTTTACCTATGTATCAATGAATGATTTTATTATTCTTTTAGTTTCAATTAAATTCTTTTTAAATCTATTTTCTAAAAGACTAGTCAATATTATTCAACAATAATATGTACTTACTTGATAAATTAAATACAATACTTAAATAAATGTATTTTTATTTATCAATTTTCCAATACATTGTTAAGTTGTACTTGTGATAGACAGCATTAAACTTATTAGCTGCATTCATATCATCGTTTTTACAGTTTTAAATATTATTTATTTGTTTACATCACTAGCAAAATAATTAAAACAGCTCTGACCCAGAATTTATGCTATGAAAAACTGTGAAATATTTCCCTAACAACAATATTAAGCATTAGGTGTTCAGAATAATATTCACATCTTTTGCAATTAAGGTCATGGTCAATTCAAATGTTTGCTAATTGTACAAACTTGTTATTATTCAACATATTGAGGCAACCACTTATTTAAGAATGCTGTCTTAAAACATAATATTTGCTCTTGTAAAATCAGTAAATATTTTGGTAACTTAAGTGCAGTATGATAAAATTTGAAGTAAGTATTCTGCTTTCCCACGAAGTCCGCTTGGCTATGAATATTATTGTGGTTAAAGAAATTTATTCTCACAAAAAGACAATAATGTCACTTACAGGAGAACAATGATAAAAGTAATAATTATAAAACATTCCGTCGTCCAACTAGGCATACCTATCTCCTCAATTAGTGCACTTTAATTAAATTTGTTCTAAAACATGTTTACCTAGTTGTGTTTTGAATGCACTAAATGAGTTAACATTTTTTATGATCGAAGGTATTTTATTATAAAGCTGCGCGCCTTCAAAAGTAACCATTTTTTTACCGTAGTTAGTCCTAGTCTTGGGTAGAACAAGAAAACTAGCTCGGCGTGTGCATCGTCTTCCAACTTGTCTGGCGGTGCGGAAGGTTAGGCTAGTATGGAGTGAGCTATTTAAAATTTTTCTTACTAAAATGCACGTGTTATAAATATAAAGTTGTTTAATGTTCATTATTTTAGTTTCTTCGTATATTATAGTGGTAGGTGTACGATAATGATATTGGAAAAGTATTTTTATAAGTTTATTCTGAATAATTTGAAGTTCGGCTAATTTTGTTTTGTTTGCGTTACCCCAGATTTCGATTAAATATAAAAGGTGCGGTTTTACTAAAGAATTATATAGTGTGTAGCGTAATCGACGCGGAATACAGCGAACAATCTGTCGCAGAGATGGTATAAGTGATCGTAGTTTATTTTTCACATGTTCAATCTGTTCATTCCACGTCAAGTAGCTACGTTATTAGGCGTGCACATGCACATTATTTTAGTGTGCGTAATACGAGAGAAGAGCGTGCCGACGCACACTAAAACAATGTGTATTTACACACCTAACAACATTCATAGCTAAACGGACTTCGTGAGATAGAACAACTGTATAAGTTTTTTAGCTGTATTCATAGAAGACTGAGTCTTTATGATCTCAAACGAAAAAGTTACCACTTTAATTGTACTAAAACATAAAGTGTAGTAATGAAGAGTTGTTCAATAAATATTAGATACACACATATTATGATAGTTCACAGTATCCTTTTATAATTGTCCTGTTTTAGAATTTCTAAAATGAAATGTATTGCCTGCACTAGTTGGCTTCTGTCAGCCTCTTAATAGTGCCAACCAAGGACACTGTCACTCCAATATTTATTGGCCACTCACTGTAGGATAATCCTCAATATTCCCTTATCATTTAGAGTTTGTATTTTCAATGACAAGACCACTTAGTAATATAACGAATCAGGAACAAATCTTTGTACCTACTTATTATGTGAGTGTCTGTCCTCATTCATATGCAAACACTGACCCTATGGTCCGCTCCAGTAAGGAAATCTGAAAATCATCCATGCAGACAAGTATCGGAATGGTAGAAGTGAGCCCACCCACCCACACTAATTAACAACCACATGCTATTATACACCTCAGTTATGATATAAGGAACTGGTGTAAAAATAAGAAGTCCAATATTGTACACTAAAGAAAAAAAAATTACATTTTTTTTTATTTGCAGGTACTATTTTGTGACCTGGAATGTGGCGACAAAATCACCTGGACAAGATCTCAATTCTTTACTAGATTTCCCTTCACAGTATAATAAAAATAAACCGCTGCCTGATTTCTATGTCGTAGGGTAAGTAATTGTAATTAATTATTATGAAAAAGTTATAAAAAAAATTTTAATTGTTTGTCTAATATTTTTTAAAGTTATCATCTTGATTATGGTGCCACAATTATAATCAAATCATATAAGCACATAAAAAAAATATTGAGTTAGTGATTATATTAGAATTTAATGTCTGTTCGTCAGTGTGTGTGGTGATCAGAGCTACAGTATTTCTATTAAATACAGCAATAACTTGGACATTTATTGGACTTAAACAATTTAATTGATTGAGATTTCAATTGATTGAATAGCCCAATCAAAGACCTCAATAAATAATAACAAATTATTTGCCTGCTTAAAAGCTGGTGATCTGTAGCACAGGTTTTGCATACCTCTTTCAGACACCAGTCTCTCCCTTTATTAGGATTTAGGTATAATCTATTAAGATTGTGTGTATAATTCATTGTGTATGTCTTTTGTGGACAGATAATACATGCTTTATTTATTAATATTATAAACATGAAGTTGACGTGTATTTTTATCTATACAATATTCTATTTACTATTTTAGCTTACAAGAAGTGAAATCACAGCCACAGAACATGTTAATGGATTCTCTGTTTTCTGATCCATGGACATCTTCATTGAACAAAATACTGTGCCGTCAAGGTTTTATAATAGCTAAAAGCACGAGGCTGCAAGGGCTACTGTTACTAGTATATGCACAGATGAAGCATGTCACACATCTCAGAGACATTGAGGCACAGTACACAAAAACTGGTCTGGGAGGTATGTGGGTAAGTTCCAATAGTGAAGTGATGTAGAAACTAGGGTTGGCAAAATATAGTAGATTTCCATTTGTGGGGTAAAAAAACAGTATCCATAGAAATAATATAGTATCCTTTATTTATAACAAAATTGAGAAACGGTTTTTACAACCTTTATTCTTCGACCTACGACTCCCTTATAAGTCGAAGGGTTTTTTTTATTTTGAGGTTTCCGAACGCGGTAAGCCGAAATAGAATGGAAATTATTGAAATAATAACCCGACCGACAGTGTTACCGCTGTATTAGGGTCATTCCAAAGTGACGGGTGGGACATTCTAACTCCTTTTTGCTCAAACTCCAAGTAATATCTCTTTAACTATTGTTGCAATCTGTATTAAAATAATTATAGTACAAAGCCAGATTGTAGTGTTAAAAGAAACCATTAAAATAAAATCTTAATTTACATAATTCACTCAGAAAATCGGCTTTTTCTAAGTGTGACGGGTGGGACACGCACGACACCCGCTTGTCTGAGTGGAAGGCTTTGCTTCCCAAATTAAGCCAAACCATCAATATTTTGTTAAACAGTTTTTTGATATGTTGCAACTAAAACATGAAGGTCTCATTTTGTATGTAAATTACATTGATTATGTTAACAATTATTCAAAATAATGCCTTGTTTAGAGTGTGACGGGTGGGACACCAATTTGTGACGGGTGGGAAAAGTAACTTTAGACCCCATAATAGTTCTTGAATAAAATGCATGTAACTGTTTGAACATGCAATTTATAACATTTTTATGAAAAAAGTATGAAATAAAGTAAATAAAATATACTAAAGTATATAAAATATATAAAAATATACGAAAATATTTAATCAAAATATTATAAAGATTAAATTTTACTTAAAATATTTAAAATAAAATAGATAATATACAAAAAATATATAAATATAAATAAATATAAACGTAACTGTTTAAACATGCAATTTATTAAATTTTTTAATGAAAAGGGTGTTAAAAAAAGTTAATTAAATATATTAAGGTTAATATTAAGTTAAATATACTAAAAATATATAATAAAATAGATAAATATATAAAGATATATATGAAAATATAAATTAAAAAATATTAAAATTGAAATTAAAATAAATTAATACGTAAACCAAAATAAATCCCATAAAAAATACAGGCAAACTACTTGGATAAACATTAAAGCTAAATAAAACACAATAATACAAGACTTTGTTGAAAAATCCATTTACAAATGTAATAAATAAATAAATAAACAAAGTATAACGCTGTTAAAACAAGAATCCATAAAAACTTTACTTGGTCCCACCCGTCACAGTGACGGGTGGGACATCCTTTCAAATCTCAATATTTCCATACACATTCACTTGTTCAATGTCCTTTCAAGCCAAAATCATTACCCGTGGCATAATTGTTACTTTTGCAAAGCCGAATAACAATAAGTTATATATTTTTACGTAAGGATAAAAAAGAACATGTTTTGCAGTGACGGGTGGGACATGAGGTAAGCGTTTCGTCAAACTCTTACAACTTTTCCTGATAAATATTCTCAAGCAGTAACTTACCACCATTTTACACTCCTTGAATTGTATTTTCTTTCAAGATAATCGCTTTTTAAAATGACTTAATAAATAGTGGAGAAAAGCATTGGCAACTTTAAGAAAAAATGTGCTACCAAACACAACCACACTATGGCTGTGTTCACAAACAATAAAAATTACGAAAATCTTAAAAATATAAAAATA
This sequence comes from Agriphila geniculea, assembly GCA_943789525.1. Classification (NCBI taxonomy): domain Eukaryota; kingdom Metazoa; phylum Arthropoda; class Insecta; order Lepidoptera; family Crambidae; genus Agriphila; species Agriphila geniculea. The sequence continues at coordinate 17,740,887 of OX038879.1, forward strand.
AATGGTTGATTCCTGTTGAATTAGTTCATTGGCTTTACTTTAGTCACAGATTCAAGCATAAAATATGTCATTTATTTTTTTGACCCGAGGTGTCATCTTCGCTGGAATGACCCATTACTGAAATATAGTTTGCTGAAATATAGATTTGGCTACTATATATTTTTCCAACAGGTGTACTATAGTAGCATGGCCCAAAATATAGTAGGCTACTAAATCATTATTATAGTTTTGGCAACGTTTGTAGAAACCCTTTCGTATTCAGTTTTATGCAAAAAATAACATTAGCTTTGGTTGTGTTGTTTGTGATAAAGATCTTTATAAATTCAATCTGCATTTGAAACTTTCTTGAAATGTAGGCCGTAGAAATGGAAAGCAGCAAGCAAGTGTCGTGTCGGCTACTTAGCTAATATTAAGTTGAAGTCCACTTTAAGCCTAATGCTGCGGCTCCACCTACGTTAATGGTAATGTCCAACTACGCGTTAGCTAAGGCATTATACTCGTATATATTTAGTACTGTCGTTTGTAAATTAACACGTTAAAGTGTTGGTCACATCTGCAACGCCTAGATTAAGTGCCCACCGAGCCTCCACTAGCGCCGCCACTAAAGAAAAAATCATTACAACGAAATAACTGTGTTTAATAAAATTCTGAAAAATATAATAACTAGTATTAGTTATAAACTATTTTTGTATGCGCTAATTCATAGTTAAAATGTGTTCGTGTAGTTACAATCTGTATTAACGTCTAAAGTGGCCACTTTGGGCGTTAATCCAGATTTTAACTACGTGAACTCATTTAAACTAAGAATTTAACTCATACAAAAATAGTTGATAGCAAATACTAGTTTATATATTTTTCAGAATTTTCTTTAACTAGTTATTTCATTGTAATGTTTTTTCTTGATTGGCGGCGCTAGCGGAAGCGCGATGCACCCTTAAATGCGTTAAGATGCAGGTGGAGCCGTAGCATAAGGAAAGCTAGTTTAGACAGCTATTGCAATAGCGAATAAATCAACCAATCACTTAAGTTCTATTTAAAAGTGGTGTTAAACCGACATTAGGATTGCTGAGACAGTTCTAGAATGATTTTAAATCGACGTTAAAATAATTATTAAATGATGTGTTACGTGACTAATAATGTTATATATAGCACGAAAAACTCGATAAAATTTTTGTCTACACCAATAATGTTATTTTGCACAGATATTATAATGGGTTTGTTTACATCAAGATGTAATTTATGCCATTTTGATGTAGACAAAATCCTTATCGAGCTCGTCAAGCTACAGGCACGCAAAAACCTACAGGCAATCTCAGGTCAGCCAGGAGGGTATTCCAAGCTCTTAAAACTTGCCGGGCTTATGAATTGCTATTGCTACATCTCTTTCTCTCTGTACAGCAAATAAAAGAGACGCATTGATAGCCAGTCAGAAAACTGCCAAGTTATAAGAGCTTGTAATACGGGGCAGGCTATATTCAATACAATGTGTTTTCGAACACGGCCAAAGTGTCCGGTACGGTGCTTCTTTCTAATGGGCCCTCCACACGAAGAGGTGGCCGAAGAGGCCGAGAGGGACGGATCAATACAAAGAAAAAGGAATGTTGTCGGTACGTCCCTTTTCTTTGTATTGCTCTATCCCTCTCGGTCTCCGGCCGCCTGTGCATTCGGAGGGCCCTCAACACATAGACTTTATTATTTTGTGCAATGTATGAACTGAAAAATCTAACAGTATAGTTGTTTTATCTCACAAAGTCCGTTCGGCTATGAATGTTGTTAGGCGTGCACATGCCAGTGCCGGATTCACTGTCTTGGCCTCCCTAGGCTGTAGTACCAGCCGCCTCTTTTTGGCGTTGCTGGTCTGTCGCCCCCCTAGGTCCTTGCCGCCCATAGGCCGCGGCCTATACGGCCTATTGACAAAAATTCGGCCCGGCACATGCACTTAATTTTATTATGCGTCTGTAGGTACGCTGTCGTATTACGGACACAGATCACATAAATTTCTATGTTCTGAGTGCACGCCTTACAACATTCATAGCCAAACGGACTTCGTGCCATAGAACAACTATAAATAAGTATGTAATTTCTCAGGGTAACAAAGGTGCTGTGAGCATAAGATTTAACATATACGGGTGCTCGGTTTGTCTCGTGAACTGCCACCTGACTGCGCACGAGCATCTGCTCGCCGACCGCATCAGCGATTACAATACGATCATCAAACAGCACGTGTACCATGTCAGCGAGACGATCAACATATTATACCATGAGTAAGAATTTGTATCTATTAATTTCAGTTATTTTTGCCTTATTTTCTCGTAAAACTCGAGATCGATACAGAAGATCAAAGAAAACAAGCGAACTTAATTGCTATCTTATTGATTATCAGTGGTTCCGTGTAGGCTTATCAATAGATAAATATATCCATCCTCGGTAGATAAGGTGGTTATCAAGGAACTTACTACCTAAGAACATAATATCACGGCTCTTGTATACGCGGTTAGCCTGAGTTTCGACTCAGACCTACGCAAATGACGGACTTTTTTGTCTGATGGAGTCTGATGACGATATTTATTTATTACCCTATAAGCGTGTGGATGAATTTATCCGAATATAAGAATTGCGCGAGAAAGTCCAAACTTATTCTATAGTAATAAAATATTACTTAAAGAATAAAAAGTCTTGTTTGCTCACGCCATGCTGCCAATCATTCCCGATCCAAGTTTGTTAAGACTGTTGAACTTCTTATGTTACAATTCCTGGATCATCAAAATTACATTCGAAAGTTTAGCATTACACCCGTTAAATCGTTACCAAACCTTTTTTATGCTTTCTAAGGTAATGTCCCAATGACAACATATTTCGTATTTACACGAATGCCCAAAAAAGAGTGTTATGTGTTCAGGGTTCATGTAGGTATGTTTGTATGTGGGTATGTAAGTTTCTTTATTCCACCATAATTTCTAAATCTCTTAACGGTTTTGATGTATGGAGTATCGTTAGAATCCTTACAATTCAATCATCCATACAAACAGTGCCTATTTAAAAAAAAATTGTGGTGACTACCACGCCACTTTCATTTCAACATGGGCATCAAAATTTCATATTTTGGCCTTGATGAACACATTCCGAAACTAAAAATGTGTGTTATAAAAATAAATACATTAAAAAATCTGACTGTTCTGCCAAAAACGAACTAAAAAGTTAAATAAATAAAGAAACAAGTGTCATTGCAGTCAGGGGACTTCTTTGATTAAAAATTGTTCTACAAAATGGCCCCCGACAGCAATGACACTTGTTATTTAACTTTTTAGTTCGTTTTTGGCAGGACATTAGTGTTTTTTAATATTTTTTAATTCTTATTAATATTCCTTATATTCTTATTTTAGCTATGTATTTTGGATTGGCGATTTGAACTTCCGGACAGACCACCCTGCGGGCAGTAGCCCAACTTCCGAGGAGATTGTGGAAACATTGAACAAAGTGGAGAAGGACAAATATTCTAGCCTATTGAACCACGACCAGTTGCTAGCTGTTATGGACACGGGAGAAGCATTCTCCGAATTCCAGGAACCGGAGATTAGATTCCCACCGACTTACAAATTCTCTGTTGGTAGCGACGAGTATGATATCAAGTAAGTAAACATACTAATCTATAGATACTTCCATACCAATATTACTTATAAATGCAAAAGTGTAAAGTTTTCACGCAAATCTACCTACTTAAACTGTTTTGATTTTTTTAAGTAAGTAGGTACTTATAAGTACTTAAAGACTTGTACTATTAGTTATTCTGTGCTTAAAGCAATGCTTTAAGCATATATAAGTTAGGAAAAATAATCACGCGAATTTTTTTTGACGCGGTCGCAGCCAAAGTCTTGCAAAATAGAGGTAGAAACTAGAAAGTTACGTAATATCACGCAATATAGTTTTGAAATACACCTTCTGACCGATGCTATCAAACAAAATCTGACTAAGTTAGTAGCAACAATAATAATAAGTATTATCGCTACTGTAAATATGTTATTTTTTATCTGCAACTTATTAAAATTTCAAACTTTGTCACGTCAGGGGCTCTATTTTTGAATCACTCGTCTCCAATCGAGTGCTCTTTTCTACTGATTTTCGTTCGTCATTTGACTCAAATGTATGGAGATGTCGAACGAAAATCAGTAGAAACGAGCGCTCGACGCAAGCCGAGCGATTCAAAAATAGGGCCCCTGGTCTGACACGTTTTTTTGTCACTCATAAAAACCGTGCTTACAGGTTAGAGCGGCCGACGGAATCTGATTAGGAATTCCGAAATGGAATATCGATAAACTGTATGACAAATTCCGATCGGAAAAATAACGCATACGTATGTGGTACCTAACCTAGGTCCATACATTTGTATGGATTTGCTGCGATCGGAATCATTCCGAATTCCGTATGTAAAGTTTGTCCATCCTTACTTGTCTTATTTAATAAACAGTTTTTGACAGTTGTCATACGTCTTTTAAACTTAAATCGTTATTTAAAAATATGTTAGTAACTTTATGAAACCGTTGTTAATTTATTAACAATTTATTTCGTAATCTATGTGTAGAAAACCATTTGTTGTATTGATTATTTCAATAAAGAGTTGGGTAAAGATTGTTTACCATATAAGACAAGTAAGGATGGACAGACTTTAATGTGTGGCCTAGTGACATTATCTGTCGCGAATTACGGTATCGCGATGTCTCTAACTATCAAAGTAAATACATTGATTAAACATAATAACAATTAAATGGCAACACTAAATCAGACAGACAACTCACCACTTTCGCCCTTCCCTAGCGCGTATGCGCTTGAACTAATCTGTCATTCTAACCTCATAAAATGAATGTGATGATCTTCTTCAACACCAGTGTAATCGTAGTTAAAGGAGGCCGAGTTTGCAGTAGCACCGAGGATTTCACAGCTAAGTCACATACTTACTTAATCTAGATTTATAGAGTATCGAAAGCAATACTACTGAGCCAAATGTTCGATCCTGGTCGTGATAGGATCGACTGAACGTGGCCAGGCCTGATCACGTAGTTCGCCGGTGGTGGATGCCTTAGGCAAGCAGAAACCATCGGCGGCGAGATGTATGCAGTCCCAAGAATAAGCCTTTACCTAAATGTGTTCACCGACGGGTGGCCAGGTCCGGACACTTAAGAGGGAATGAACAACTGCATACTGGAGGCTAAGGCGAATGAGGAACGCAGGGTCCTGATTCGATTAGCTCCTTGATGTAATAAACATATTAGTAAAGTTTGATAAAGTGAAACAATGAAAGAACAGCGCTGGAAGGGGGCTGCCTGTCACAGGCAGCCATCTTCCAGGCTTGATAAGAAAGATTGGCAGTAGTACATGTTTATAAAGTAATATCATAAAGAATAAAGGACATAACAGCGTTGAATGATTTAATAATACATATTAAAGTTAACAGTATAAAGTAAATTGTCTTATTAGTATCTGATAAACTAGAGAAAGTAGGTGTGTGCTTAGCCCAGATAAATATGGGACATTATACTTACAGGTGGGACATAAATAAGATGAAGAGAAGGAAACAGTAACGGATAATACAAGTATACCACTTCAGTGCCCCCGGGACTGGAGAATATGGAAAGGTTGGTTGAGAGGACGACATCCTGAAGGTATGTGTCTACACAGTGTCGCGCTGGATACCCTTTATAACCTTAATGACAATGCGAAGCACCCCATAATAATAAATTACTAAACTATATATTGACTAATTATAAATATGTAAGTAGTTCACTGAGAGAGATTATAAAGGGTCCCGGTCTGGTCGCGACAATGGTGGAGGTGCTGGGATATAGAAGAATCCCGATCAAGCAACCCAAAGCGAAATCTCAACCAAACTTTCCATTGGTAAAATTCTCAGAAACAATTAAATCCTATTCCATTTCTGTAAAACTGAATAGTAGTGACATCTATGAGATATTTTTGGTACTGGTTCCTTATAAGCAAAACCACATGAAAGCTACTTAAAGGCGCCAAAGTTAAATTATACCATCATTGTAAAAGCATGGTATAATTATTCATGTACGGCGCACAAATAAATGCTAAATTGAAAGTTTCTTAAAGATACCTTAAATTGAAAGATTATAAAACGAGTACACATAGAATGTATAGCGTTTGGAATTAATTGAAATGTCCACCTCGTAGTTTGGTGTGTATTTGACTTCGCGCTAACAGCGCTGTCAGCGTGATTCGGAACGCGGCCTTTATTTGTCAAATGAAAATGAACCTTAACCGGAAGTGATGTAAAAGACGTCATCCGTCATGTAAGAGGGCAAATGAACGCACTCTTAATAGATTTCAATTGGAAACTGTATTTGATTTAAGAAATAAACTATGTAAAATTCGGCAACTAATTTACTTAATGATGTTGTAAACAATTACACTGGATAGGTTGAAGTAAACAAGTTACGCGTGGTCTCTTTGAAGACAGGGAAGTTCTTTCGTACTTTGAAGATGGCGTCTTGGGAAGGTGTTGAGAAGTCTGCCTGAAAAGGATAAAATCCTAAATAGTACTGTTTATTTTCCACAGGAGCGTCATAATTCAGTAATAAAATTGTGATTAAACGACAAATTAGTCTCAGGTAGACTACATAACTAAGTACTGGTGAGTTTAAGCAATATTTACTTTGCCAAAATTTGCATAGGGCATTTTGTTTGGAAACATCTAATAAGTAAATGTAACTAAGGTTTCTTGTGAAATATGACTCATTAGTGAGAAAAGCAAGTAAGGCGATTGAGTTTTAATGTCTACAATACAATTCACTAACGAGCATAAATAAATATTATACAGAAATAGTTGGATGACAAAATGCATCATCCACCCACAATTGTGAGGAAAATTCGATGAATCTTATAAGAAAGTAGCTCATAGCTTTCCTAACACACAAAACGTATGGAAATTACAGGTTGACGTTGGAAAGGTCACAGTTGTGGCAAAGAAGTAAGAAGATTCCTATGAGAAAATTACCTACCTTTAAGTGCATATTTCCAAATTGAATGAAAGGTCTGATTGAATTGATGATCAGGATCGACAAGGAAGATAGCAAGGTAAACTATTGACATTTTAAGCTGTGGTAGTTACCAAGTCAACTCATATTCTGTCAAGTCTGACAGTAAAATTATTCTAAGGGTTCTGTAGGCAAGCGATTGTGGCATGAGGTGAGATACTCATGTATACCTAACAATAAGGTTGTATCATCTGAGTTTATGTAAAGATTACTAACCTAAAGGTTGATATTTCTAAATAGGTGATCGAATAAATATTAAATCAAGTCGCTGATGACTACATAGGTACTTAAAATTCATAAATAATAAACTAATAGAAAGAACTAAGGTACACATTTTCTTATGTTCATGATAGGTATAGTAAACACAAACTAAATAATATTTGCAAAACAAAATTAAACCAACGGATAAACATGTTTCTAAATGAATATATTCAATTTGATTGTATTTCATGCAAAACAATAGTCCCATTTGACCAAAGTACCTCTAATCTGATTTGGTACTCGTTTAGATAAATATTATGTTAATACATGGGGAACGTAACATTCTTTGTGGATGCATACACAAATAATGTTGGTTCTTCACATGTGTAAGTATGAGTTACAAAAATAATACCAATATTTTCATATGATCTGAAAGGGTATACTGGGGTAAATTGCAGAGCATGAAACACTTTTAGAAATTTAAAGTTTTGAAACTAAACTGATGAAATGAACCTGCTTATCCGTCAATAAGGATGATAACTGATGAAATAAAATCTGAATTCAATTGAATTCTAAAACAATTATAGAAATAATTTTAAATGAAGGAATTTATATTACAATTACAAGTTTATGGATGTGTTCGACTCAGAGAACACACCGCTTTATAGAAAATAACTTATTTCTCACATCTTGATGAAAATTAAAAAATATACAGGGTGTCAGTTTTTGGTATGCTACTTATTAGGGAGGGTACCGACAGCTGACACGCCACAGTGTATACAGGGTGTCAATTGTTGAAATGTTATTTGTTTGTGTGGTTGGTCGACGGTTGGCAGACGGCTCATTTTTGAGGTGCAAACTTTCGACTCGTGTTTTTAACATACAGGGTGATAAATAAAAAACTTTTTTTTTTCTAAGAAATATTACATTACGTGTATTAGGCGATTTGAAACTAACACTATATAGGGTGTAGGGTTTTAGAAAATCAAATTATATGGTATAAATTTAAAATTTTTTGATTTCCAGAAACATGGAAAAAATTATTCTAAATAGGCTAGAGTCTATAGCTAACGCCATAGAAAAGCTTACCTTAGAGGCTCTCGAGTACAAAGATAATATTAACCTAAAAGATGCTGAAAACGTAGAAATATTGCTCACAAAACTAGACAATGCGGTAAAGAGGTTTGGTACAGAATTAAATCAGTGTTTGTCGATAAATGAACTAGGATCCTTCGTGGAAGAGATCACTTCGTTCAGTGAGATACAACTACGGGGCGAAGAAACTTTCGCAGAATTAAATATCAAGCTGAAAAGAGTAAAAGAAAGTGCTACACCTGCAGCAACGCCTGGTAGAAGTATCGCATTGACCGGAAAGTTACCTAAACTACAATTAGCAGAATTCTCAGGAGATATACTAGAATGGTACCAGTTTTGGGATCAGTTCAGTTCCAACATAGGGAACCGAGATCTGTCTGATGTGGATAAACTATCCTATCTCAAGGGTTCTTTGAGAGGCGATGCGAAGAGGATCATCGATGGACTTGAAATTACCAACAAGAACTACGAGGTAGCTGTATCTATTTTAAAGGGGAGGTACGGCAAGGAGAGTCACATAGTGGACGCACACTACGCAGCTCTACATAAGATTCCTAAGGCTTCTAAGGGTAGCATAAAGGACCTGAGGGAGACCTTTAGCCAAGTTGAGAAGCACCTTAGAATTCTAAATTCATTAAACCAAAATATCAACCATGATCATCTGAGATTTCTCATCTTGGAGAAGATGCCTTCGGACGTAGTCTACGAGCTAAAGTTGAGAGCGAATACTGAATCTATTGAGGAGATCCGGCAACATTTGGAAGTGATCATTTCGGCAAGAGAAGATGCGCAGAGAATTACTTCTGAAAATGTAGAAGAGTACACTACTCAATCTCTACACGTGAATACGTACGTAAAAGGAGGGAAACCAGGAAAACCCAACCGAAGCCAAAGAGATTTCAAGAGACACAAATTTATACAACAAAGGCAAGATATTAAGAAGGAAGATAGATTCAACGAACCTGGATCATCTCACAAATACAATAACTACAACAGACTTCCATTGAAAAGGAAGCTTCAAGAACGAGAAAATAATAGGGATGCTCCACCGGGAAAGAAAAGGAGAGGGCAATGCGTTTTCTGTCAAGGATCACATTTTAATGATCAATGCGATAAATTCAAAACCATAAAAGAAAGGAAAGGAAGATTAAAGAACAGATGTTATCGTTGCTTAGGCCTCGGCCATAAAGGAAATAATTGCAAGAGATCTACTTTCTGCGTTCACTGTAAAGAAACTAATCTTCACAATAGAGCACTTTGTTTAAAAGGACAAACATCTAACTCTGAAAGTGTCACAACTCTTCACGCCAATTCCATTAACTCCACTATACTGCAAACAGCAATAGTCAAAGCCCGACGTGAAAACGATGATACCAAAGAAGAAACTTGTCGAGTTTTGTTAGACTCTGGCAGCCAGCGTACCTACATCACACAAGAAATAGCTTCTAAACTAAAACTGCCCATAGAAGAAGAAAATACTCTATCAGTTTTCACATTCGGTGCTAAAACTCCTCAAATCATTGAAAGTCCAATAGTTAGGCTACAAATGAAAACCAGAACAAACGATATTCTGGAAATAGAAGCAAACGTTGTCACACACATATCACATGGAGTTCCTTATTCAAATATAGACTTAAGCAGAAGAGAAGAAAATCTAATTTTGGCTGATGACGGCTCACTGTCACCGAAAGTAGATATTCTAATTGGAAACGACTTCTATTTTTCATTCATACTAGGAAACAAAATCCAACTGGAAAATAATTTATACTTGATTGAATCAAGATTTGGTTACATATTGACCGGAAGAACCACGGCTAAGGATGTGGACCCATTATCGGTGATAACGTACTTCCAAGGAGTAGAGAACAAATTAACTCCGCCTGACTTACCATTATACAATGGAAGCATCAAATGTTTATGGGAATTGGAATCTATAGGGATATGCGATTCACCAAATCTAACTAGAGACGAAGAAGTCATCAATCAATTTAATGAAACAATAGAATTAATAGATGACCGATATACGATCAGCTGGCCATGGATCGATTATCCACCTGAACTAGAAACCAATTATGGTCTTGCAATCGGTAGACTAGTAAATTTATTGAAGAAACTAGATTCAGAAGCATTAAAGTCATATAACGCCACGTTACAAGAGCAGTTAGAGAAAGAAATTATAGAACGCGTACCCGATCAAGAAAGGTGTGATATTGGTATAGACCATCCTATCCATTACCTGCCACATCATGGAGTAAGTCATCCAGGAAAACCTACACGTATCGTATACGACGCGTCAGCGAAAACAAAGAACAGCAAAAGTTTAAATGAATGCTTACACTGTGGTCCACTCATGTTGGGAGACCTGACAGGAATGTTGTTAAGATTTAGGTCACATCAAGTGGGAATAACCGCGGACGTAGAGAAGGCATTTTTGCAGATCGCGTTACACAAAAAAGACAAGGACGTGACTAGATTCCTATGGCTAAAAGACATAGAAAAGGCAGCCACGGAAGATAATATTCTACATTTACGGTTTTGTCGTGTTCCGTTCGGAGTGATATCGAGCCCATTCCTGTTAAACGCTACTTTGAAACACCATCTACTGCGTTCCAATGAAGAAATCCTGAAAAGGATAATGAACGACATTTATGTGGATAACTTAGTTACGGGAACGGACTCCATCCATGAAGCAATTGAAATGTATGAGTCATGCAAATTTGCGTTCAAAGAAATTTCGATGAATCTTCGGGAATGGAGTTCTAACTCCAGACAATTCTCAAAGGAAATAGATCCAACTGACGTTTGCCAAGACATAGAAGTGAAAGTACTAGGTCTGAATTGGAATACAGAAGAGGACACTATCAGTTTAAGGCCAAAGAAAATAACAGAGGCTAATACGAAAAGGGAAATATTAAAAAACGTAGCTTCAGTATATGATCCATGCGGATATGCTGCGCCAGATCTGCTGCCAGCAAAACTTCTACTTCAAGATCTATGGGTAAACAAATTTAAATGGGACACTCCTTTACCAGAAGAGATAACTAAAGAATGGCAAATTATTAGAGAACGACTAGAAAGAACAAAGAATATTGTCTTACCTAGAAGATATTTCAAACAAAAGGGCAATGAAGACATTCAGCTACATGCCTTTACAGATGCGTCGACCAAAGCATACGCAGCTGTAGTATACATTTCTAACGGAAGAGAGTTAAGTTTCGTGATAGGGAAATCAAGACTAGTACCCATCAAAGATCAAGACAATCTCAAAATTCCAAGACTTGAATTATTAGGACTTCTGATTGGTAGCAGGCTACTGAAGTATGTAAACAAATTTCTGAATTTCGAATCCAAAAAGAATACTATATGGACGGACAGTCAAATAATAATCGATTGGTACTACGGCGGTAAGCTATTACCACCATTCGTAGCGAAAAGAATAGAAGAAATAAAGGGAAATGTGTCAGCAACGATAAGGTATGTACCAACAGAGCTAAATCCAGCTGATGTAGCGACTAGACCCACAGATTCTGAAAAATTCAAGCACAAATGGTTATCCGGACCAGATTACCTGCTAGAAGACTGCAAGAAATGGCCAAAGAGTCGTAGGAGGGAAGTTTCTCCGCTTACTCAAGATGAAAGTGTACTGATTGCCACGCATTCCTCTGTGGATCGTCAATTTTCTTTTCCCATTGGGGAGGGTCTCACGAGTGGAGAACCAAGCTCACAAAATCAGAGACAACAATTAAATGAAGAATTGCAAAAGAATCCCTCAGAGAAATGCGAGGACGATACACTGTCATACGTACAAAAAATCAAAAGAATCCAAGCAAAACATTTTCCTGAAGAAGTAGTAGGTAAAGATACAAATTTAAAGAGAAATTTAAACGTGTTCACTGACGTTGACGGAATCCTACGTTGCAAAGGAAGACTACAAAATGCTGACTGGTCTTATGACAAAAGATATCCAATACTGATTCCAAAGGACTGTGAATTTACTAACACCGTGATCTTAGAAACACATAAAAAGAACTATCACGTAGGTGTTAACCACACTCTAAGTCTGATCAGATTGTTATATTGGATTCCTCAAGGAAGAAGTCAAGTTAAGAAAATACTTAAAAAATGCACAAATTGCGTTAAGCATGGAGGAGGTCCATTTAAACTACCACCACCTCCTGCGCTTCCAAAGGAAAGGGTAAATTATAGCTCACCATTTACATACACCGGCATGGATTACTTAGGTCCTCTCCAAGTAAGGACCGACGGTAAAACAGCAAAACGATGGATATGCCTGTACACTTGTTTGGTAGTACGCGCTGTACACCTAGAAGTTGTCAAAGATCTTACAGCAGAAGAATGCTTATTAGCACTACGAAGATTTATATCTTGTAGAGGCGTACCGGATAGAATAGTTTCAGATAATGCACTACAATTCAAACTGACTGCAGAAATACTGTCAAGCAATTACTGCATCACTAACGAAATAGACTGGAAATTTATTCCACAACTAGCTCCTTGGCATGGAGGATTCTACGAAAGACTAGTTGGACTAGTTAAACATTGTCTCAAGAGAACACTCACAAAGAATCTATTGAAAGATAATCAACTTAACACCATTATAAAAGAAATAGAAGCGGTGATAAATACGAGACCATTAACTTGTGTAGGATCTGATCTGGAAGACATTCTTAGGCCTTCAGATTTTCTAACCTTGAACAAATGCATCACGACAACACCTTCGGATGCTGAATTTCCACAAGAAGGCACGGTGACAAAACAAAACCTAGTAGACGGTTGGAAAATAGGACAAAACATGTTAAAGGAATTTAAAAGGATGTTCATCGAGCAATACCTGCCGAGTTTAAGGGAAAGATATCGTCACGCTCTGAAAGAACCAAGGATTACTAAGTCAGAAATCCCAAAAATAGGAGACATAGTACAAATTAAAGGAGATACGAAAAATAGAGAAAACTGGAAAGTTGGAAGGATCACATCTCTGCTTAAGGGAGCAGACGGTCAATGCAGGGTGGCACGAATAAAGGTGAACGACACGGAATTCACGCGCTCCATCGCTCATCTTTACCCATTGGAAGTTGATGAAGAAGTACCTGGAAGAGAAGAGGTTATGTTTGAATTCGAAAGAGAAGACGTAACAGCAACGTTAGACGACTTGCCTCTGTTGGAAGAGTTGGACATAACTAGTCTCACCAAAGATATCTCTTCAGCTCCAAGAACCACAGAAGAACTCGTCGACAAACCTGAAACAGAAAGCGGACAAACAAGTATAATAGAAACAGTAGACCAAATACCTCATAGAATACTTACCACAGAAGATGATATCCAATCAGTACATGATGAAGGACGTGATGATAAGAGCACACCTAAAAGCATCAACATTAATGAAAACACACAACCCGAAGAAGTGAGAGAAGTAAGAGATGCGTCTTTAAAGGCTCGTGAAAAGATACGCGAGTGGACGCGTAGATTAATGGAGAACATGTAACTTCTGTCGTCGTCGGGAGTGTCGCGAATTACGGTATCGCGATGTCTCTAACTATCAAAGTAAATACATTGATTAAACATAATAACAATTAAATGGCAACACTAAATCAGACAGACAACTCACCACTTTCGCCCTTCCCTAGCGCGTATGCGCTTGAACTAATCTGTCATTCTAACCTCATAAAATGAATGTGATGATCTTCTTCAACACCAGTGTAATCGTAGTTAAAGGAGGCCGAGTTTGCAGTAGCACCGAGGATTTCACAGCTAAGTCACATACTTACTTAATCTAGATTTATAGAGTATCGAAAGCAATACTACTGAGCCAAATGTTCGATCCTGGTCGTGATAGGATCGACTGAACGTGGCCAGGCCTGATCACGTAGTTCGCCGGTGGTGGATGCCTTAGGCAAGCAGAAACCATCGGCGGCGAGATGTATGCAGTCCCAAGAATAAGCCTTTACCTAAATGTGTTCACCGACGGGTGGCCAGGTCCGGACACTTAAGAGGGAATGAACAACTGCATACTGGAGGCTAAGGCGAATGAGGAACGCAGGGTCCTGATTCGATTAGCTCCTTGATGTAATAAACATATTAGTAAAGTTTGATAAAGTGAAACAATGAAAGAACAGCGCTGGAAGGGGGCTGCCTGTCACAGGCAGCCATCTTCCAGGCTTGATAAGAAAGATTGGCAGTAGTACATGTTTATAAAGTAATATCATAAAGAATAAAGGACATAACAGCGTTGAATGATTTAATAATACATATTAAAGTTAACAGTATAAAGTAAATTGTCTTATTAGTATCTGATAAACTAGAGAAAGTAGGTGTGTGCTTAGCCCAGATAAATATGGGACATTATACTTACAGGTGGGACATAAATAAGATGAAGAGAAGGAAACAGTAACGGATAATACAAGTATACCACTTCAGTGCCCCCGGGACTGGAGAATATGGAAAGGTTGGTTGAGAGGACGACATCCTGAAGGTATGTGTCTACACAGTGTCGCGCTGGATACCCTTTATAACCTTAATGACAATGCGAAGCACCCCATAATAATAAATTACTAAACTATATATTGACTAATTATAAATATGTAAGTAGTTCACTGAGAGAGATTATAAAGGGTCCCGGTCTGGTCGCGACATTATCTGTTAATTTTTTTTCTCATCGTGAAATCCTATCAAAATTTCAATTTTATTCAGTTCTGAATAATCGATTAGCATTAGGTAGGGTTGAATGAAATTGCCGATTTTTTTCTTACACACAAAGGGCCCTCATACATAACTTCTACGTTTAAAAATATTCACGAATTGTTTGATATTATATCCCACTGACATGAAATTTTTTTTTCTTATTAACTGGACTGGCCGTCTGTATGATTTGACAGCAAAGTTCTTGTGCCTATTTGAAACGCTACTAGCATGAGTCTAAAGAACTAATTTTGACGTGTACAATGAAAATCGTTGCCGTGATGGTCTCTCCAGACTTCAGACTTTAGTACCATGTCCCTCACGCTATGCTCACGCTACGTCCTACAGCGCCAAAATGGCGGAAATCAAATAGGCACAAGAGCAGTTTGACAGCAGCCAGTCCAGTGTAATAATATAGAGGTCAATGTTATAACCTATTACGAGTATAATCGTTACGCTCAACTATCAAAGTAGGTTGTTAACTATGTAAATAAACCTTTCCAGGAGAAAACCTTCGTGGACCGATAGAATACTATATAAGGTTATAGCTAACAACTATGAGAATGTGACTCTAAGAGCTGACCTGTTGTCCTACAACCACATACCTCACTATACGGTGAGCGACCACAAACCTGTGGTTGCGGTCTACAGTATCAAGGTTAGTGTGGTCGATCACTTGTCGTTCACTATGCATGCATGCTAGTAACACGTACGATAACACGTAGTTTAATACCTTTTTTACATTACATCTACTACAAAATATTTATGTTACATTTATATAACATTGACGTCGAAGTGACAAAATCAGAAAAACACCTATCTGCATCGATTTTCTTACAAACGAGATCACTTTGAAGCCTTGGTTAAAGCCTTGGTTCTCCGCCAAAGATTGACTGTGATCTGACGATGGCTATCCATGGGGGGAGATCCAGATCGCTATACACACCAAACTGATATAAGTATATGTTAAAAGAAAATAGCATTAAAATGTATGAAAATTCGAAACTGATCCTTACATCTCTTAAAATGCTGATCAAATCAGTTGGGTGTGTATAGCGATCTGGATCTCCCCCCATTCACTCCCAGGATAGCCATCATCAGATCACAGCTCGGTCAATCCCTGGCAGAGAACCAAGGCTTCAAAGTTAATTCGTTTGTATGAAAATCGACTGGCGTCCTTAATTATGTTTATGTGGCCACTACTATAATAATAGGGATTGTATGAAATTTTCGATTTTTTTCTCACATACAGAGGCTCTCATATCTTCTATGATGATAAAGATGCTTCAGTTACTTGTTATTATTTCGAATTGTGATCATGACGGTCATCTCATCATCAGCAATAAAAATATTTCTGATTTTCTTGCCTTAACATTAAAAAGTATCTTAAAAGTGACTCCATTTTTCGTTAGCCGAAATAACCACTTATTTCGTTGTAACTTAGCCGATACTTTCTTTTTCACTTAACACATGTGGCATTAGGTAGCTGATCGTTTAAACATTTGTACATAAATGTATATAATGTTAGTATGGAAATGCAAATTCTTTAAAATTCTTCAAACAAAACGGTAACTTCATACACCCCTAATATCTTAAAAAAACTTAAAAAAATGGACTGTATGTTTTTTGGCTTTTCTCACATCTAGTACGACATTACAATAATGATCTTTCTCATGTTTACCTATATGTTGCCAATCGTAGAATAAAAAGCAGTTTTTTGTTCTTGTAATTTGGCACTTTTTAGTATGTATTTGACCAGAAGAACCGGTTCACGTTTAGTACTACTTATTATATATTCTGTGCCGGTGCACGAATAGACTAGATATTTAAATAATAAGGCCATATTGTCATCCCCGTTATAGAACCGGTAACAGACATGACGTTATTTGTGACGTTACTTCTAAGTTTGTTTCGACGTAGTATTGACGTCATTGCACTTTGAGCTCTAATATTAATTCGGCGAGCTACAATGAATAAACTGACTGACTGATGCGGACTTAAATACATAACTCTCCATAGAAAAAGTACTCGTAACATTAAGCATCGAATACATTAGAGGACATGTTGAGAAACATGTCCCTCAAACAACTAAGTGGAATGTCCCGAGACAATTAATGTCACGAAACATTTTGCGGGCCACTATAGAGCGGAAGCTAGCAAAATGTCCCGCGTCAATGTATCGCAAAATGTTGCGGGACACTGAGCAAAATTGCAGCGCCACGTAGATGTGTTGCAAATCATGTTGGCGGAAATATTGTCCCTTGACTAATGTATTCGAGGCTTTAGCATTAACGGACTTCGCAAAGTAAAAAAAAAAGCAAAATAATGCTAGTTTGTCTACCTGGATTACTTATTGACCTAGTAAACTTGCTAGTGTGTTATGTCGTGAAAAAAACTTCGATGTAGTCCGTTCGTTTAGTTAGATAGTGTCGCCCTTTTATCGCGCCGCCTTTGCACGTGCCGCTTCTTGTCAAAGGATTCCGCCGCATAAACAAAGGATACCACGTGCGGCGTACACCCGCAAGTGAATTTGGATTTTGGCAGTATACATAGAAGTGCCGTACTGAAATGTTGTGTTTGTTACCGGTATTCCTGTCTCTGAACACTAGTAGTCCAGTAAAACTAGCTTTATCGGGACATAATAAGATAACTGGAATTTTCTTTTTCTGTCATAAATTAGTGTTAGTTATAGTTAAAATAAAAGGAATTAAACATTTAAAAACTTCGCATAAAACTAAAAAAAAAAATTAACTACTGAGAAATAAATTATTATTAAAACGTAAAAAATTAATGTTTAATTTTTGTCTAAAATGTCTAAAAAGACGCATAACTTAATAAGATATAAGCATCATAGTTACCATTTTGGCTTATATAGATATTGAGATCAGATGAATACTGTGAAAAAAAACGAACATGCGAATTTGGATTCAGTTTAATTTTGCTATTAGGTGATAGCATTTTAATGCACAATAAAATTATACTAACAAGGTATTTGGTTAACTATTTTGCTTTTAGGAAAAAGCTAGGTAATGTACGAAAACTCATGATTTTTATATGAAACGGTTACCACCCCGGATTTCTTACATCACATATCTAATTAATATTTGGCACTTAATATCAATATCCGATAAACTAATAAAAACAACGAGTTTATTAATTATGTCCAGATAAAGCTAGTTTTATTGGACTATAGCGCCTTTTGGGTGTACCGACACTATCTAAGCGAACGGACTTTAATCATTAACATTTTTGGAAAGAGACGTCAATGTGAGTCGAAGACTCACGTTTAAAATTCGTTAACTGCATGTAATTTTATCATACTTAATCATAACTGATTTAAAAAAAAAAGGTTGTTTTATACATGCTATGGGTGCTTCTGCATTCGCTGTAATTCGATTAATATTCGTAAATACGAACTTATAGAATGCTGCACAAGTGCTCACACATTTATCATAAAGGCTATTTCGAATAATATTTTCGCGAAAGATGCTCGAGCACCCTTTCTTTAATTTATTAAGGGGTAGTTTTATAGTACTTGTTTGTAAGCACATAAAGCTAATTTTGCACTGTTAACCATGCATGCTAGATCCCGCACGGCTTCACTCGTTCGGTAGTTGCTGAAAAACCGAGTCCTAAAGCTTCCATTAGGATGCGGTCGGCGATTGTCATGCCTTCTACCACGGATGAGGCGACAACAGCGATGCCGTTCGTTTCACTGTACGGGGAAGGTTCTAACGTGGTAGCGGTCGATTCTATCAGTACAGATAATCCTCTTGGAGCTGAAACTACTGTTGAAGAGACGAAGGTAATATGTCAGATGTTGATACGATTGAAGTAGTTTGTTATTTTTACTTTGTGTTATGAAACTTTTTTACGTCTTGTATTTGAATGCTTAGTCTAAAGTGTTAGATTAGATTGGTTAGATAAATAGTATTTCAATCATTGCGTGATATAAAAATAATGTTATTGTTTAATAGACTTGTACTTGTCTATAATCACAAAGTATAGGACTAATAATTTGGTTTACTTTAGTACACTATTTATCTTGGGATCATTTACTCCCCTTCGTCGCATCTCATACAACCATTCATCAACATGATAACAAATATTAACCACATTAAAGTTTGGTTTTGCAATAATAATTGTCTCCTTTACAATATTTTTTATCAAAAGGAACTGGTGTTAATTTATAAAAATATGTGGAATTGTTAGTATTTTATTAATAATATTATTATTTCTACTTTGGTATGGTTTTCCTACTTATCAGTAGTTCAATGAACTATTCAAAGAATTGTGTTATCCGATAAAATTATTTTGAAAAGTTACCTGATAGATAACAGTGATTACAAAGAACATAACTAGAAGTACGGAATAATCATCGAAGTATGTTATCTTAACAGCACCATCTACGTCACTAAAGAGAACTAAGGCTCGTATTATAGAATCAAACTCAAACTCAAGTCTATGCTTGAGTACAGTTAGAAAGGGATGGTGCTATTCATCGCATATAGCGCCATCCCTTTCTAGCTGTACTCAAGCAACGGTTTGAGTTTTATTCTATAATACGAGCCAAAGATTTCCAATACAAAGTGCTCGATACGAATTCGGTTAGCACTCCAAAGTTTTTAGTGCTAACGGTACTTGCCCTGCCCCCCTAGATGACCGAAAAAACACGATATACAGGGTGTTCCAAAATTTGCCACATGGAAGGAAATACCCTAAATATTGAATATAGGAAACGTTTTGTTTTAAAAAAAATGCGAACTGCATTCAAGGATTAAAAAAAAATCATTCTTTTCTATACAAATTACAAATACAATATACAAATTAATACAGTACGTAATAATTAAAATTTAAATGTTAAATTTCATGGTCTTCCTTTTGTTTAAGATGCTGTGTTACTTAACAAAAAACAATCCTAATGAGTAACCCTTTCGATCACTATCGTAAAAATAAAAGATTGTTTTTTTTTTCTAATTTGGTGTGTACGATTCCTGGTAAAGGCATTCGATTTTTCGGAAATCTTTGTATGCAGTTCCAATTATTTTAAAAATCAAAATGAAGTCTTCTTTCAGTAAATTTTCCTATCTTCAATATTTAAGGTACTTTCCCTCCGTGTGGCAAAGTTTTGGGACACCCTGTATATCGCGGGATATATCGTTTTATCGACGCTTAACTGTCAAAGTTCATTGTCTTTTGATAGTCGAACGTGATAAAACGCTTTATCACGCGATATACAAATATCGTGTTTCGGTGGACATGTTAAGCCCACCGGTAACGATCAATTGCGATTGTCAATTTTTCCGCAATTGACGCCCATTGACGGAAAAATTGATCGTTTACGCGTGCAATTGAAGCGATTGTCAATTGCTCCAACAATGGCATTGACGGAAAAATTGACAATCGCAATTGATCGTTACCGGCGGGCTTTAGGGGGACTAAACTCCGTAAAATGACGCGTTGTTAATTTAACTTTATTTTCAGGCGTTCTCCAACTATACAGTGAAGACGGTAGAGTTCGCACCTATCAGCCGGATATGGTATGTGGGCGATGCGGACTTCAGGACGCAGTGCACTCTGTCCCCTGACGTAGAAGTGAACCCGAGCGACTGGATTGGGATATATGATGTGAGTATTTTTCTTAAGGCTGATTGTTCAATGCCTAGATAAAGCTTTAAGCTACGTATAGGGGTTACCATCTGACCAGATAAATCCGGTCTTGACCGGATTTTAAGAGTTCAGACCGGACTCCGCCCGGATTTCTAACAACAAAGTAGAAACAGACTTTATGAACTTTACAAGCTTAGAGAAACTAACCAAAGCCCAGGTTTCTTAGAACATGTTAAAAAATACTCGAAGACTTTCAAAATGCTATGTGCAGTTGCAAAGTCTAACTGCATTAAAAAGCAAATTAAAAACTCGAGTAACAAAACTTAAACAACCTGGGATATCATTAATCGTGAAACTGGTAAAACTAAAGCACGGGAAAATAACCTAACGCTTAATATTAATAATGAATTAATAAAGTCAGATAAAGAAATTGCTAATATTTTTGATAAGTTCTTTGTAAAAATACCAGTAGAAACTACATCAAATTTGGATTCCTCACCAGCGGCTGCTGTATCTGTGCTAAAGGGACATGTGGCTGAAAGTGATTCATTATTTAATTTTAAATGTATTAATGCTTTAGATATAATTAAAGCTTTCAAATCTCTAAAAATGAAAAGCTCCACTGATTTATGGGGTATATCAGTTAAGGTTATTAATAATATTGTGCATACTATTGCCCCTTATCTTGCTGACATTTTTAATCGGTGTATTGATCAAGGAATATTTCCTGATCTTATGAAGTTTAGCAAGGTAATACCATTGTTTAAATCAGGAGATAAAGAAGACCCTAGCAATTACAGACCAATATCGATATTACCTGCCCTAAGCAAGATTTTTGAAAAAATAATACTTGAGCAATTATTAGGTAAATAAACTTCTGCACAATAAACAATTTGGCTTTACTAAAGGTCGTTCCACCACTGATGCTGGGGTTGCGCTTTTAAAGCATGTCTTTGAGGCTTGGGAGGGGTCTCAGAATGCCCTTGGCATTTTCTGCGACCTGTCCAAGGCTTTTGATTGCGTGGACCATTGGACGCTGCTGTTGAAACTAAATCATTACGGTGTAAAAAATAATGCCCAAAAATTTATACTGTCGTATGAAATAAAACACTTTTTAACGGATATAACGGAACGTGACCACGGCAGCTGCAAAGGTGCCGAAACGTCGGGAAAACCAAAAATCAAACCAAATACCAACTAAATACCAAAGTACATTCAATAAAACCGCGCTAGTATCCGTTAAAAAGTGTTTTATTTCATGTCTAGTGAGCGCGTAAGCTTGAGAAGTGAATAATACTGTCGTATCTCAGTTCAAGGACTCAAACAGTTAATATCAATGGAGTAAGTTCATCAGGTTCTCATGTAAAAATGGGCGTTCCGCAAGGCTCGATTTTGGGCCCTTTTTTATTTTTAATATATATAAATGATCTACCCTTTTTTGCAGAGAGGTTCTGTGATATTGTTTTGTTCGCAGATGATACTTCTTTAATATTCAAAGTTGACAGGAATAAAACTGATTTTGACGATGTGAACAAAGCACTCTCGCAGGTTCTTACTTGGTTTAATGTAAATAATCTCCAGCTTAATGCTAAGAAAACCAAATGTGTTAAATTCACTCTACCTAATGTACAGGCGAATCCCACTGAAATTGTAATCAATAATGAGAAATTGGATTTGTTGGATTCAACAGTTTTCTTGGGTGTTACTCTTGACAGTAAACTTCAATGGAATATGCATATCGCAGCTCTGGCTGGCAAGCTCAGCTCTGCTGCCTATGCTATTAGAAAAGTTAGACAGTTAACAGATGTAGAAACTGCTAGATTAGTGTATTTCAGCTATTTTCATAGCATTATGTCATACTGTATTCTTTTGTGGGGGATAGCAGCCGATATAAATACTATTTTTGTTTTACAAAAACGAGCAATAAGAGCTATTTATCAACTAAGTTCTAGAACATCTCTTAGGGATAGATTCAAAGAAATTGGTATATTGACAGCAGCATCACAATTTATATTAAACTGCATACTTTTCGTGCGTCGCAATATTAACTTATATACAAAAAATAGTGATTGGCACAATCGGAACACCAGAAATAAAGACAAACTTGTAATGCCTCAGTATAGATTAGAAAAAATCCGTGGTTCTTTCATAGGTTTTGGTATAAAGTTTTATAATAAAATTCCAAGTAATATTTTGGATTTACCATTTGAAAACTTTAAGACTCATGTAAAGAAATGTCTTCTTAAAAAAGGATACTATACCGTTAAAGATTACTTAATTGATAAAACAGCTTGGTCGTAGATTTTCTATTCTATGTGAAAATTGGGAGAATTGTCCTACCTACTTAAAATGTATTGTAAGCTTTTTGACTCGACGCCTTAATGCGGGTAGCTTTAGTATGTCATGCTCACTTTAAACATTTCTGCGGTGGTGTCGTGTGAGGCGGGTCGTTACGTTCCCTCAAATATGGTTGAGCGAAACGATGGCTGGTTCATGCGTCATGCTCGTGAACGGGTGCTGCCTGTGGGAATGGGTCTGCTTCTGTCTGCTTGTACTAAGGGCGTCGCATATATATATTTTTTCTGTTTAAGATTATCAATCAGTATGGCACTTCTTACTCAAAACATAGAATTAATAACTAATCCTTGTTTTGATTTCTCACTTTTTTATTGCTAATGAGTCTAATGACCAAAATGATTATTTGGCTTTCGTTATCACGATGTTTTCGTATTTTTTTGTCTATAGTTTTGTAAGTAAAGGCCTATGAAAAGCTTTTGGATATTAGTTTTCAATTCAGTGCCTTAGGATGGGTAGCCTAAGTATGTCATGCTCTCTTTAATCATTTCTGCGGTGGTGTCGTGTGGGGCGGGTTGTTACGTTCCCTCAAATATGGTTGAGCGAAGCGATGGCTGGTCCATGCGTCATGCTCGTGAACGGGTGCTGCCAGTGGGAATGGGTCTGCTTCTGAGTACCTATCTTAACGCATATTGAATTGTAAGAATTGCGTTTTTATTTGTATGTCTTGTATCAAGTGTTTTTTGGTTAGAGTAGCAGACGGAGTGATTTCTAAACTAGTTGAAAGTTATTTACTCTCACGATTACCTATCTGAATGTAGTAGATATTAAATTTTAACCTACCTACCCATTGTGTGTAACCTTTTGATAATTATTGTGATGGAAAATGACCTCACTTTAAATGTGGAGCTCATTTTTCAATCTTGACGACTCTGTATGAAATATACAGGGAGAAAAAAGCAGCCCTTGACGAGTTTCTTGCCGGTTCTTCTCGTTACAAGGTCTCCCGCTTAGGGTTTGCGAACCGATGGAGTAGCTTCTATGACATTCACAAGTGCTTGTAATAGCCTAGACTGAATAAATTATTTTGAATTTTGAATTTTTTTGAATTTTTCATTCGAGACCGGATTTTCAATCATGCTTGTTCAAAATCATTACACCATCATTGATTGTTATGATTTTGTCTAAGCTATCATTGCCGCATAGCTGGGAGCGTGCGTGCGTAGCGCGCCGCGACTAGACTCTATGAATGGGTGGTTTCCTGAAAGATGCCCATAAAATTTTCTTATAAGAAACAGCCCATTGTGTAAAATTTTACATAAAGATAAGATAAAGCTGTTGCCAGCACATAATAATATGAGTTGTGCATTGTAAATGGCCTAATTTTTTTATTTGAATTAAAGACCGGACTTTTGTCCAAAAATCAGGATTTTCAACCTCTTGCAACCGGATTGCCGAATTTTGGTCCTGGTGACCCTAGCTACGTACAAACTGAGGCGATTCCGCGTGCGACGCGGGACAAGAATCTGCGCGATTCGCTCGCTCGCTTAGCCTTCCAAACTGAGGCGAATCCCGCGCGTGATTATTTATGGTTTTTTCAATAGAAAAACATGTCTTTTGGTATCGAAGCTGAGGTTTGTTGTTATTGGCATTAACGAAAAAGAATCTGAGGAAGAAAAGAAAAAAATGGGTCCATGAGCTATAAGTACTCAGTGCATAGAATTAGAAGAGTATTTTATGATTGGAGATTATTTTATAGACTTCGTGGCTGAGGGCATATTGAAACTTTTCTTTTTTTTTGTAAAAATAATTCTAAAGATTCTACGGCATTTTGAAAATTCAGAAACCATCCTGCGTATATTTGGCTGCAGCACGCGCGACTATTCGCACCAATGTGACCACTTCCGTACAAGATAGCTGACGCAATCGGCGCGAGCGAATCGCGTCCTGAGGAATTCGCATCAGTTTGTATACAAAGCTTTATCCATTTGATAGCGTATTATACCGCCAAATTGAAAATGTTTGTCATTTATTCTCTGACACATTTTTAGAATGACTTCATTATAATTTGGCAAATATTTAAACTGACTGATATCTCTTAACTGAGGATTGAGAAATCAGCCCTTAGCATTATATGCATGCAGCCATCGATAGTAAATAAGTAGTATAATCCGCGCACGATGGGAATGGGACGGAACCTTGTCAAACTGATACGCGCACAGTACGCCAGCCAACCACAGGGATATCCAAAAATACGGCTTCAAACATCCGAAGTGAGGGAACTTTTGCGGCGGCAACTTCAAGTAAGATAACAAGTAAACAATTAGTTGAATAATTAAATTAAAAACAACTAATTAGCAAATATTTTTATTTACTTTGACAAGGTTCCATCCCATCTCTCGTAAATTCTAGGATAGCTACAGCAGTATTTGAACAAAGCTCCTTTTTCGATGTCTGTCTACGCATGTTAGTCTTTATTGTTATATATAAAAAAATACAGCAAATGGTGAACTTAATGCTTAAAGGCATTCTCTCCTAGTCAACCAGTGAGGATGTGAGAGTAGGCAATAAAGCAGCTATAAAAATAACAATATTCAATGAAGGTTATACTTTACGTCAAAAAAAAAGATAGATAGTACATGAAATTATCTTCGATTAAAAATACCCTAGATGTCCGGTCAGAGTTTCAAAAATGGCACCTCAATATAGCGTCCCACCTACAAACTGGGCTTATTTTGCACAAAGTAAGTGATAAAAGATGTGATTTTGTAAAAAATAAGTGATTTAAAATGTGAGTTTGTAAAAATTAAGAGGTGATTATGTTATTATCAGGAGCTCGGTGGCGCAGTGGTTTAGCGCGTGGCCCAGCGATTGTGGAGGTTAAGCAACTTTCGCAAGGGTCGATCATGGGATGGGTGACCAAAAATGTATTATGTCGATCTCCTCCGTGCTTCGGAAGGAAGGTTAAGCCGGTGGTCTCGGTTGCATTAGCAAGTGGTTAATAACACCCACCAATCCGCATTGGGCCTGCGTGGTGGGTTATGGCCTGTCCTCATAACTAACCCATAATGAAGGTCTGTGCCCTAGCAGTGGGGACACTAAAATGGCTGATGGACAAAAGGTGATTATGTACAAAATAAGCGCCAAGTTTGTAAGTGGGACGCTATTTCGTATGTAAATAATTGCGTTACTTCTTTAGCTTTACGCACACCCTGGGCACTCTATACAAGCGTCGCGTTTCAACTACTTATTACACAGACGCTACACAGTGACGTTTTTGCACACGCGCAACTGTGTGCGTGAAGTCTTAGAGTTATTGAATGAGTACACACGAATCGGCACACAAACTCGCGCGGTGGGCGCCGCCGGTGGGGTGAGGTAATTGATTGCGGGGCGGGGCGGACAGTTTCCTTTCTGTACGGTAGTACTTATATCTATTCTGTGCTTTATGTTAAAGCAGTGGTAAAAATGTAATTTAGATTTAAATTAGTATTTAATACAGTTGCCAGGTGGTTTAGAATCGCTAATAGAAACAAAATGTATGTCCATGTTGCTGCAAAAAATATATGGTTTCTATTTTCAATACTTGGGTAGACACAAAAAGTTACAATTTAAAATGGCACGTCATAGATATCCCATCTTATCATAGACAAAGATAAAAAAAAAAAAAGATTAAACATGCCAGTCGCACGATCAGTGATTATTTCCTCTGCGCACAATAAGTAAAAAAACTATTAAAATAACCACTAATTGATGAAAAGATTATTTACAAAATAAACAGTTTAACTAAAAATAATTGATTTACTTATGTAAAGTTTATAATGTTGTTTCCAGGCCAATTTCCACAGTCTGGACGATTACATAGCGTACGAATATCTAGCCAAAGTGAGCTTGCCGCAAGCGCCGGCCGCCCCCGGCCAGCCGAGAACTGTAACACTTAGCTTCCCGGTGGGAAGTGGCGTGAGGACACCGGGATTCTACCGGTTCATATACTTCAGCCAGCCGAATAGCGACGTCAGGAGTGTCCTTGGTAAGATATTGGTCAATTGTACTTTTACCGGTTCATATCTTCAGCCAGCCGAATAGCGACGCCAGGAGTGTCTTTGGTGAGATATTGGTCAATATATTGTATTTTTACCGTCATAAGCCAGCCGAATAGGGATGTCAGGAGTGTCCTTGGTGAGATATTGGTCAATATATTGTACTTTTACCGGTTCATATCGTCAGCCAGCCGAACAGCGATGTCAGGAGTGTCCTTGGTAAGATATTGGCCAATATATTATACTTCTACCGGTTTATATCTTCAGCCAGCCGAATAGCGACGTCAGGTGTGTTCTGGGTAAGATATTGCTCAATATATTGTAAATTTACTGGTTCATATCTTCAGTCAGCCGAACAGCGACGTCAGGAGTGTCCTTGGTGAGATATTGGTCAATATATTGAACTTTTTGTTTGGAACTCTGCAACCATCAGCTTCCCGGTACGAAGTGGCGTGAGGAAACCGTAATTCTACCGGTTCATATACTTCAGCCAGCCGAATAGCGACGTCAAGAGTGTCCTTGGTAAAATATTGGTCAATATGTTGTAGAAAAAAAAATCTTCATTCTTTGCTTGTTACTACAAAGTTTGCACCTGGATAGTGAGTGACCTAAGCTTGCGTTACTCCCGGAATATCAGACCTTGTTTTCTTGGACCATCTCGAATCGCCTCTGCGATCTAGTGTTTCGCCCACCCGTGTAAGACGCAGGGGCCCTGGGTTCGATTCCCAGGGGAGTACAACTTGTACTTAGTTTGGTTGGTGGTAGGGCTTATTTCAAGTCCGTCTGGTTAGCTACCACCATCTTACCTAAGTCTGACGCCATAACAGCAGTTTAAAAAAATTTTGTGTTCCGGCAGTTAGAGGTAAGATAGCCAGTTTCTCAGTCATGAGGATTCCGGGAGTAGTGCACTTCCATCTTCGGCCTTATCGTCACTTAACATCAGGTGAGATGAAGGCCAAGCATTATCCTGTTGTGCATAAAGAAAACTTGAACCGTCTTTTCCTTCCCAGGTATATCCGAGCCGTTCGAAGTGAGCAGCAAGGAAGACAGGTTGGTAGACTTAAATCCTTCCGAGCAGCCCTCTAGCAGCACCTCGCCCGGTCAGTCCAAACCTTCGACGGCCACCTCCGACATATTCACCGACTTCACCGGACTCGACGTGGCGAAGCTCTCCCGACACTTCTCCAACGATTTAAGCATCGACTGACTAAAGACTTACCTGCCTGGCTCACCGGCCAACGGGAGGAGGAAAGACGCCTTGTAAATATGAACTTTAGTGCACTTACAATAAGCGTCGATTTAAATCGTTAAATTGTGTTTTAATTGGTTTGAATTGACGCATATTCTTAGTATATATGTGAGTAGATTTTCAATGTACAGATTTTTCAGTTGTATTTTTTTTACATTAGTTGATGTTAACTAATTAGAAATAATCACGAAAAAACGTTATAACTTTATATTTCATCCAAGTATCTATTGGATTCTTGGTATTTAATTATTAGCATAATAACTCTTCCAAATCTACAAGTAAAATATTTATATTACATTTGCTTGCCAATAATTTATATTGTTACTTAATCGTTATATGTTAGAAACATAAAAAATAAATCAAAACCACTTTATTGTCAAATTAAGTTTATCGTATAACTGATTATCAGGGTTGTTCGGTATCAGTCATGCATGCCCCCTACCATGACCAACGAAACATGATATACCTACACTCGACATCAGAAAAATTGCACCTCTTCGAAAATATTGAAAGTACATTTTAATGAGGTTTCAATTAATTTAATTGTTTGATATAATTAACATAACAGTTACCATACTTAATCGCTTAAAGCGTTATTGCTTGCGCCGCCATAAAAGGGAAAAAAGGGGTCAGTTTAGGAAATGCAGGTAAATTCGCTTTCTAGATAATGGAGAAAACACACTTCAACAGTTCAATAAAAAAAGGAATACCCAAGATGGATACTATTGCCCATGAAGTTGTTCAAATATTGAAAAAAAAGGAGGCATTGTAATGTTGCTCGGAAACTGAATCTCAGTAGTTGATTCCGTTCGACGAGTATTCCAACGGTTTCTAGAGACTGTTGGCTATGTCCGAAGGGGAAGAAGTATATAACAACACTTAAATTAGATAGGATTAAATTAACTTTGAAGAAATTTTTGAAAAGGTGCGATTTTTCTGACGCCGAGTGTATATCACGTGATATAAGTTTTATCGACACTTAACTGTCAAATCCATTGCCTTTTGACAGTTAAACGTGATAAATAGCTATATCATATCGTGTAGGTGCTCATACTGTAGCAATAATATCTTCAATGTAGCTGGATGCGAAGAAATAAATAATTCTGACTCACTTTATAAATTAAATTCTGTGCGGAAAGATAACCGTCATGGGATTAGTGCTTGATCACCGTTTTTGTCATGTTGGTGGCAATGTTATACGTAATTATAGTGCGACTATCTTGATAGATATTAAGATACACTGGCCTGCAAAACTAAATACTACAGAGGCCTATTTTCATACAAATGAGGTAAATTTGAAGCTTTGTTTCTCCGCCCAGAATTAAATGGGGTGTGGTTTGATGACGGCCATTCGAAGAGTAAATGGAGGAGACCCAGATCGCTAAAGAAGTCCGATGGATTAGAAGAATCGCTTAGGTCAGGGTTGAGCTTAAAAAAATAACAAGCTAAAATGACATCAAAGTATGGAAATTGTAACACAAAAAGTCCATACGGTCTCTAGTGTGATCGTACGTGTAAACGACTCTTCAAATCTATTGGGTTTCTTTAGCGATCTGGGCCCTCTCTATTTACTCTTTGAATGGTCATCATCAAATCACACCCCGTTTAATCCTGGGCGGAGAACAAAAGCTTCAAAGTAACCTCGTTTGTATGAAAATAGTCCTCTGTAGTGCATACTTTTGCAGGCCAGTGTATTACAGTCGCACTAAAATGCCATCACCATTTCAAAAACGGTAATCAAGTACAAAGCCCACGACGGTTTTCTTTCCGCACAAACTCTACAACTGATTAACTCTAAAGATTAGTATGCGCGTCCTCGCAGATGATGTTTGTTTTTGTATGAAGAGTCGGCCGATACCAAATCGTTGTAGTGTGCGCACTTGCATACTTCTTCATACTGATTAAAGGCCCGACCCATCTATCGGCCGACAGTTTGGTCTGTAGTTTGCGGGGACTCTAACCAGTACGAGTATTTTTCTTTTTGTTGATGATTGTGTATTACTGTGCTAAATGATTCGACAGAACAGACATAATAATTTTTCACTTTCATGTTGAAATGAATTTGTCACAAATATTTTAAAATAAAGATACAGACAGAGTGTATTATCAATTATCAGTATTATTTACAAAAACAATAATAACATCGTATTACGAAAAGGTTGCCATTTTGTTGGGTTGCATTTGTTTTAGTATTAAAATTGGTTGTGGCGTTATCTTCATTAATATTATAACACGTAAACACAAAAACTTACCGTATTTGAATACATAATAAAATTGCATTTTTACACAACAGATAATATGTTAAACGTTTCTAATACCAAACCATAAGGTTTAAAATCAATTAACCATATACAAAGAACTATTAAAGAGAAAGGTTACATTTAGATAACTTACTGAGTTTTCCAAAAGATTGCTTGCTTTTATTTTTCTATAATTCTAAAGTTATTTTCTATTTATCATAATAATTATGTGAAACACATAAAAAATATTAAACTATGGAATTATAATGCTTTTATGAGAATATAAATAAATGTGCTTAATGTAACGAATAATTGTTTCCTTAAGACATTTTCGTTATGTGATTATGTAGTACAATACTATTTTTAATCATACTATAATGTAGTGTGTAGTATTGCAAGTATATAAAGTAGTTATATAAAGAGATAGGAATTGATATATGTCGTGTTATAATAAAGCCGGGGGGCTAATTGTCTAATTCAAAAAATCTATCGCAATCGCTTTCGTTCGACAGATGGATGTGACACATTACTGCATTTCTTTGGTAAGTTTTTATTGGTCCCAAAAAGAAGCTTCAATGTGTTACATCCTGAAAGCGATTGCGATAGATTTTTAAATTAGACAATAGAAAGGCTGGTTAGATCATGTAGTTTGTATGTTAAGGCATTTTTGTATGTTATTTATAGAAAAAATAAGTAAAATTTGTGGGCACAATAACGAAGAATCAAATCTTGTCTAGATTCGGAATTCGTGTGAGTCCTCGCCCGCGGTGCACAGGGGCGAAATTGGACCTTTGTTGTTGTTGAGAGGATGTTGTTTTAGACTCGCACACTATTGTTGTCATAATGATGCCTATTTGAGAGATGGAATAGTTTATGACTTAAGAGCACGTAGCGATTTTGCCGCTGACTGCCGCTCTCTCGCTTGCACATTTCATGTTTTCTCAAGATTTCTCAAATCTGAGTGCGTAATTGAAAAATAGGTTTCGGCCACTTTTCGCAATATAAGACTACGGACATTTCAACATATATTTCAGTGTCGAGTTGCTGAAGTACAAAAAGTTATCGTATTTTCCAGTTCAAATAAACTGTTAGAAACGACAACTTTTTGTACTTTAGCAACAAAAAACTGAAATATATTTTAAAATGTCTGTAATCTTATATTGCGAAAAGTGGCCGAGACACATTTTTCAATTACGTACTCAGTTTTAAGAAATCTTGAGATAACATGAAATGTGCGTGCGAGAGTTAGTGGTTTGCCGCAGTTAGCGGCAAAATCGCTACGGGTCCTTAAGGATTAAATCTGATGGCTCCGCGCCCCTGTGCCTCGTGGGCGAGGACTCATTAAAACGGTTGAACGCCTGTAGCACAACTCCGCTGCGAAACCGTACCAGCAACACCGCGGTAGTATCGCCATAGTTCCGCTATGAGTTGTCTTCTATCGACAACGATATATGAGGATCACACTACGTAGCGGGTTCGCGTCATTACTTTCGCGTGTGTCAACGGATCGGGTGGAATCGCGCGTAAAAAATCTATGCATTAGGACAGGCTGTTCGCATTTGTTTCGCTTGTCGAACTCATGGCGGAACCTACAGCGGGAATTACATTAGGCCGACGTGGGCCACGTACGCCGATCTAGGTGCGTTCGATAATGTACTCTATGGACGTGTCATAAGACATATTTTTCGTTGCGTCGAGTAACGTGGTATCGCGTCACAAGGTGTGGATTTAGTGTAACTCTAAACGACTATCCTCTATGTAAAATGCATGGGGACCGACGCGCCCAGATCGGCGTCCGTGGCCCACGTCGGCCTAATGTAATTCCCGCTTACTGGCTGCGGTGTTTTGCGGCGGACATATGCTACAGGCGTAACGATTAATGTTTTGAAATCTGTGTACGATGCCTGTTAATAGTGCATTCCTAGGTATATAAGAAAGCTTTATATGTAACCAAAATTATTGGACAGTCATCACATTCTATTGTGCAATTGTAGCTTATTATTAAAGATTTTATTTTTTATATCACGCTATAATGACAATTTGACTAAGTAAGAAATGTTTACTGTGACTAAAATGGTCAGTGAAAGCAAAATGTTATTTTTTTAATGTTTATTTTGCTTTATGTGATTGTAGGGGTAAGTTGGAAGAAAGAAAATGCATTTTAATGTTAGAATATTTGACTAGCTGGCTTGTTTTAGGATATCTGACTTGTATACTCAGACCAAATAAAAAAGTAAAGACGGAGTCTTCCGACAAAGCGGTGAGGCCAGTAAAACTACGCCTTGGCTGTGTACATACACAGTTTACGCACACACATGTAACGAAACTACGCCTTGGCTTTCGTTCGTCAATGGGCGTTCCATATCGAACCCTGCCGCCCGGCCTCCTCGCGCCCCCTAGTACGCACACATGTACCATCAAAAACCGGCCTCACTTAGTTGTTCGCAACCACTGCGCAACGCTCCATCTTCCTTTTTTATTTTATCTGAGCTTGTATAGCGATGGATTGTGACTGTTCAAACGATGCATACGTTTGGATACTTTAATTCTATAATAAAACAGTGCAATGACTATATCGCTTTAGGTGTATTAAAATTTGTACTCAAATTTTTGAGTTAGGTAGGTACTAAAATAGTAAGGACCCCCATTTACAATTTATCTATTTTGACCATAAATTATACTTTGGCTCAAACTGTGACAGAATTTGAATTCCCCTTATTGTCTATACAGCTTAAAAAAATGCAATTCGTTTTAAAGAAAGGATATCGTGTTGTTTCACTCATACAACCAATACCAATGATAAGCCGCGTGATATGGCACGATAATTGCCGCAATTTTAGATTCGTTTCTTTAATGGCGCGAGTGATAAGTTCATACCAGTGAAAATCCAAAATTATTTCACCGATACTAGTGACGCGGTTATACCCGGTATATTAAAAAAAACGTAGTATTGAAATAAAAAATATAATAGTATTTAATAAGGCCATTATAGTAGCTATTATGTTTAAACGGCGTTTAAAATAATAAAAAAAACCTTTGTTCCCAACGAGTCACACCATCGACTGTCACACTGTGAATGATTGGGATTTTTTTTATTAAAAAATTTCCCAACGAGCCACACCTGTTACTCGATCGGAACTATTTATCAGAAATTTCCCAACCGCAGTCACGCTGTTACAGAGGAAAATAACCTGTACCAATGTGAAATTGTTACAGGGAAATTTCTAATAAAAAGTTCCCATCGAGTAACAGGTCTGTGTGACTCGTTGGGATTTTTTTTAATATATAATTCCCAACCAGTCACAGTGTGACAGTCGATGGTGTGACTCGTTGGGAACAAAATGATAAAAACAAACAAACGAGAAAGCAACGTAATAAAAAACCGGCCAAGTGCGTGTCGGGCCACGCGCCATAGGGTTCCGTAGTTACCTTATACCATACCATATTTAATACCACCTATTTTTTTTCGTCTGCAAAAATAACTTTGTTTTTCACAGTGTTGGTATGAATGACAAAGTTATATTTGCGGTTTTGGAAAATGTGCTATATCTCGAAAACTAATTACTATATCTCGTTCAAACCAATTTTGGTTGAAAGTGTTTATTAAGATCTACAGCATATATTTTTTTTAGATTTTTCACTCTCTTATTTCAAAAGTTAAAGGGGGGGGGACACACATTTTACCACTTTGGCGGTGAATATCTTTCAAACGGTCGAATTTGAGAAAAAGTTGTCTTAGGAACCTCAATGTCATTTTTAAAGACCTATCTACAGACAACCAACACGTGTTGGTTTGAAGAAAAATTTTCTTTTCAGTTTCAGTTCCATGTATGGGGAGCCCCCCCTTAATCTTTTATTTTTCTTATTTTTGTATTAAATTCGTTAAGCGGTTAACAGAATACATCTACCTACCAAGTTTCAACTGTGTAGTCTTAATACTTTCGGAATAAAGTGGCTGTGACATACGGACAGACAGACAGACAGACAGACAGACAGACAGACAGACAGACAGACAGACAGACAGACATGACGAATCTATAAGGGTTCCGTTTTTGCCATTTTGGCTACGGAACCCTAAAAACGTGTTAAAAACATTAAAACTAGACACGGCTTAAAGCAGTCTCACATCCACCTGCTTTAATGTTACGAGACCATCTATTTTTTCACATTAAGTAAGAAAATGTATTGTGAACACTAGTCTGTTTAAATGATTGAAATTCCTTAGGTCTGATATTAATCAGCATAGTAGCTCAAAGTTAGCTCAGTCACGGCACGGAGACAATAAATAATAACAAGTAGAGTTAGTAAAAAATATTGCATACAAATATTTTAGTCCAACTTTATGTCCACTGTGTCTGTCCGGGTAGTTTTGGACTTGAACTACGCTACGAGTGTACAGTACGAGGCAAATATCTTGAAATCGGGTGGGGATTGCGTGGAACGCGTATTTTGGGCATGCGTAGCGGTGAGGGGCGCGGGCGGCGGGAGAGGGGAGCGCGCTATTGGTCGCTCACAAGAGCACATGCGCGAACTTATCCCCACTCCGTCGAAAAATTTCAAGATATATGCCTTGTGCTGTACAAGATCACTAACTGTATAGTGAACGTTAACTTTAAGACTCTGTCCTTAAATGATATGTCTAGTTACCTACAAAAATTAGCATTATCGTCTAAAATATAGTGTTCAATTTAGATTGGAAACCATTTCTTAGTGTATATTGTATAAGTAATTTATTTTCTACCACGTTACCGTTATGACTTTATATTACGTAATCTTTATATTTAAATTGCCGATCAGAAACCACCGATTTAATAATGACACGTAGGTAATAACATGATAATTTAATAGA
Organism: Agriphila geniculea; assembly: GCA_943789525.1. NCBI lineage: Eukaryota > Metazoa > Arthropoda > Insecta > Lepidoptera > Crambidae > Agriphila > Agriphila geniculea. The sequence continues at coordinate 17,776,214 of OX038879.1, forward strand.
ATGTTCCTGGTTAACTAAGTATATCAATTTATCGGTTACCAGGTATGCGCTTGCGGCGAACTGTGGAAATGTCGTTTGTGTATGAAACATTAAGAGAAAAATAATGAAGGTATCTAATTGACGTTAGTATGGACACAAAATAGAGAGAGGGAGGACAGATTTCAAGCTTGGTACATACCTACTACGCCCGACAGATACACACAGACAGCTATCACCGATCGACCACACTGAGGTGCGTTTAAAACATAACCCAACTAACAATTTTACGTCGTGCAATGGTCGTACAAACGTTATCTTATTACCACTGGTCGCAAAAGATAGGTCACACTTTTACTCAACGCGAAAAGGGCCCCATTTATACGACCTACATTGTCGTTTAATGGTGATACAAAAGTCACAAGATTACTACTTTCATCGTACAGTAGTCGCATCAAAACTTTACAACGACTCTTTCGTTATATTGTGGTCATACAGATGTTTTTTAATGACGAAAAAGTTGTATATGAGTCAAGTAACAACACTTGTACGACTGATTTTTAATGTTTGTCAGTGACTCGTGTTTGTGGTTATGTTTCGAGATCTGAGTGCAAAATAAATCTATTACAAGGAAATTAAATGCGAGTATTACATAACTTTCATATCTTGCTAACTGTGTCTGTCTCTTATACCATTTAGTTCGTCTGGGAATTAAAGTTTTATGATAATATACCTATGTAAATACAATTCATATTTTCATGCCCCTTCGTAGTTTTGCGTTTGAAACATATTTTTTTTATTAATAAAATGTTTTTTATTTAAATGTCAGCCATGTTAATTTTATCGCACACTAATCTCTATATGACGTTTTAAAGATAAAAAGTCATTTTAAGGTTATTTGAAGACCAAGTTAAGCCGCCATTTTGTTAAACGTCGTTTAAAAGTCGAAACTTGACATCAATGCGACTACAAGTCGTACAGACGTTTTGGCTAAAACTTTAATATAACGTCGTAAAGTTTAAGTCGTGCCGACGTTACTATGACCAGTTTATTATGACATATTTGTCGCACGACTAAAAAGTTAGATTTAAAACGTCTATATGACCTAGCAGTCATCTCATTACTAAGACTTTTGACGTCTGACGATTGTAATGTAAGACTGCTATCCGACTTAAAGTCGTACAAGTCAGAACTTATATGACGTTTTTGCTTGTTGGGAAGTTTCGAGTGCAACTTTACGTTCTAACGGCGGCGTTCTAAACATTAGTGCGTGAAGTTCGGTAACGTCAGAGCGTTGCGACTTTTTAACCATCAAAATCTGTCGTTGAAAAATGCTCTGACGTGTACCTGTACCTATTAAAAAATTGACAAATGTCATTTGACATTATTTTGTATTTTGATGTTTTTATGTCTAAATTTCAAAAAGTTCATGGTTGCTCCTCAGAAAAATGGATTTTATTTGATTTAGAATATAGGAAAGTTTAAATTTCGTATTCCAAATGGAAATAGAAACTTTGTATTACATTTATACAAAATCTTTGGCCGTTCCGAACACATGAGAGAGTTATAAAACAACCATACAACCGCACTCTGAACTTCGGAACGTGTCTCTACGTCATGCACTCGACTCGTTTGAGATTCGTCCAGGATTCCGGTTATTCCGTGTCGGTGAGAGGTGTCTATTAGAGTTGTTCATAACGCCTATAAAGCAACAGCACGCTACAGACTATATGCTATTGATTTCTAGCGCGCTATTAAATACGCTATGTTATAACGCGCTATTTATCAGGTAGCATGCGGGCGGCTGGCTGGCGCGTTAGATGCAGCACGTTAGATTTCGTAACACGTTACTTCACACGTCGTTCGTTAGACAGATCGCGCGCTTTACAAAAACGTTATTTATTAATACGTTACATTTTAGTCTTAAATAAAATAAAGCAGTAATGTAAACTAATGAACTTTATCTTATACTTTTCGGGCTTAGAACTGTCTAAAGTTCGAAAATAAGTTTCGTAATAAGGTCGAAAATCGCTTGCACTCATTTTTCTACCTTGTGATCACTAGACAATGTTTCCTAGTTAAAAAAACAGGTGCAAGCGATTTTAGACCTTATTGACGTTTGCAATTCGGTTGTTTTTTTGCCGTATTCTCGTTTACTAATTTTGATGTTACATTAAAAACCGTGATTTTGATAAATGTCAATAAGGTCGAAAATCGCTTGCACTCATTTTTCTAACTTGTGATTACTAGACAATGTTTTTTAGTTAAAAAAAACAAGTGCAAGCGATTTTCGACCTTATTGACGTTTGCTATTCGGTTGTTTTTTGCCGTTCTCGTTTACTAATTCTGATGTATCATTGAAAACCGTGATTTTGGTAAATGTCAATAAGGTCGAAAATCGCTTGCATTCGTTTTTTTAACTAGTGACCACTAGACAATGTTTTCTAGTTAAAAAAACACTGCAAGCGATTTTCGACCTTATTGACCTTTGAAATTCGGTTGTTTTTACCATATTTCTCATTCAACTAACTTTGCTAAGCTAAATAGTTTTTACATAATACGAACTAATTGACTAGTTGTGTCATAAAAGTCCTAATCGAACTAACACAATAGAAGGTCGCGCGCGATATTATACTCGTTCCTATTGTGTTGCGAGAGAAACGCGCGTAACGCGTCCGGTAGCAAAAGCGCGCACGCAATATTTTTTAACTATAACGAATGCCCGCGCCCCGTCCGGCCAACGACGACGCTACTTGTGCCACGCGCGATATTCATAGCGCCATAGCGTCTACTTACATAGCGCGCTATGTGCGCTATGTACAAATAGCGCGCTATAATATGGCGCTAGATGCTATATTAACCACCTCTAGTGTCTATGTGTGCGTAGCTCGAGCGCAGCTTGACTTCAGTCCTCTTGTGGTATGCACTTCTGTGAACCACCGGATTGTTGTTTTAAAATATACTATTCTGTATTTGCACCCACTAAACTTAAGCAAAGTTTTGGCTTAGGCCTTAAACTTGTTCCAGAGTTAATTGAGTATTAGTAATAAAATATGAAAAAATATACAACTTGGAGATGTCAATTCGAAAATAAAATAAATGTCGTTTAAAAATAAATTAAAAATATCCAATACTTTAGAACAGCAAATATTTTTCAGTCAAAATTTTTGGCAGAATCTATTTTCGCGCTATTTAGATTTTTTTTAAATTATTTAATAATTTAAAATACTCCTATGAAATAGTGTATCACTAACATTTTCATTGTAGTTTTGTCGTCTCCAGGTTGTATAAGGTAGGTACAGTCAGCAGCACCTTGATAAGTGGCAAAACACATGTCCCAAAAATATTTTGAACTTAGCGTTTAGCTTGTTGGTTATTGTACCAAAAGACGCTTTTTGAAAAAGAGCGCGCATATTCGCTTAGATTGAGTATCTTATGCCTAATGCCTTTTAAAATAAGTTTCGCAAGTGCAACTCAAACGAGTAAGATTTTTTTAGAATGTATGCATATTTTAAACTAAACATGTAAAGCGTGATCGTTTAGGTTTACTTAAGCGATCTAGGTTTGCATAGAAATCTGCTAACACCAATATTAAAGCCCGCTGCACACATTAGGCCAAGTAGTTGATCCATCATGTGGCCAAATAGTGTCGATTTTTTATGCACACATCAAAAGTTCTTAGTATATCTCTATCAAAGCGCCAATGAAGAATTATCAACTTTGGCCCAACATGATAGCCATCTTGGCCCAATGTGTACTGCGGGCTTAAAGTTAGGCAAAAAATTTACAGGAAATAGGTATGTGTACTTAATCGGTTGAACAATGATTGTATGAAGGTTTTTTGAGCATTAATTTGTTAACCAGATTTGGAACTTGCCATTAAAATTCCCATTATAAATGTAGTTAATGTATTGGTCTGTACATTTTATACAGTTAATTTTGATGTTAAAATGAATATAATCACAGTGGCTACTTAGTAGGTAATTATAATTTTTCGATGCTTGTATAGTTTTATAAATAATCATACTTTTCAATTGTAACTAGATGCAATATAATAATAAAAACATTTCAGACAAGTGATGCAGTTGTAGTACAAAATGTTAATTTGTAGTTATATGTCACAAAAGTTGTGTTAATTTATGTGAATAAATTTTATTTAGTTGGAATATGTTTTTAATTTTTTTACTTACATACTTCTTAGTCTTACCCAATTAGTATAAAAGTAGTTAATCTTCTAGCATAAATTCAATTAAAAATAAACCAAAATAGTTTATCTTTGGATTTACGGTCTGCCATTACTTACACCTTTCTACTAAAGAGGTCGTTGTTAGGTAGGTACTGCATGAGCGAGCGGAATCGCGAGCGAAGCGTCTCCGTTTCAGTTGGGTTTCCTAAGCGTGCCCGCAGACTACAGACTTTCTATCGGCCGATAGTTGGTTTTTACCCGACTGCAAGAGGGTTATGTTTTTACCCGACTGCAAGAGGGTTATGTTTTTCGCGCGTATCTTGTAAGTATGTAAGTTTGTATATAATATTCTTTATTACCTCATATCTTTCAAACGGCTGAACAGATTTCCATGATTAACATATCGTTAGATTTGTCTCGTCAGCCCAAGTGTTCTTAAGAAGGTGGCGTTATAAAAAAACCAACATGGCGGCTGTACGGTGCTATTATACGTAGCGGAAAAAAAATATTTTTTTTAGAATGCTGCAATATGGGTGTCAAATTAAAGGGCTTATTATAAGGAATTCAAAAAGGTATATCATATAAATAATAACTAAAAATAAATAAATAAAAAAATAAATTTAAAAAAATTAAAAACCCGCCTGCCTAAAAAGCCAAGTCAACTGAAAAGATGGAAACAAGATTAAATATTAAAGGCAACATTATAACATGCAGTCGGAGGCATATAACTCAAATCATTCATAATGTCACTTTCTTTATGCATGCCTCCGACTGCATGTTATAATGTTGCCTTTAATATTTAATCTTGTTTCCATCTTTTCAGTTGACTTGTCTTTTTAGGCAGGCGGGTTTTTAATTTTTTATATCAAGAATCGGCCGCTACCAAATCGTTGTAGTGTGCGCACTTGCATACTTCTTCAAACTGATTCCAACTATCGGCCGACAGTTTGGTCTGCTGTTTACGGGAACTCTAATCGTGACCGAATGACTTACCGAAGTCCATCCGGTTCAGGTTGGGCAAAAATGCTTTTGTATGTCCATTTGTACCTTTACAGGGCGCATTTCTCAACCGATTCTCGTGTAATTTTGTGAGCAGGTACTATTTTTGTCGATTTAGTTTTTCGGAATTTTTCAAAATTGTGGATAAGTAGGTTGGTATATGGGGAATATCATATATTTCAGTCATTTTTTTTTTTTTTTTTTTTTAATTTATTTAAGGACAACCAACAAAGCAAACACTAAATTCATGATCTAATACACTTGCAACTTAATCTAGGAATAGTGTCACCTTAATTAAAGGCTGCCACGGCATGCAATAGAAATTATAGTCTGGTTAGAACTTAAAATTAATTACCTATCTTAAATTACTAACAAGGTTGGTATCTAAAATTAACTAAAATTATACTGTAATTACTATGCAGTAGCAACATTACTAAATTACTAACAATTTTAACAATTCCGTTTTGAATTTACGTATTTTAAGGTGAAATATATCTAAGCGGCCTTTTTTATTTAAACTATTTTGTAACGAAAGAATTCTATTTAATGTCGAAAATTTACCTAAATTGCTTATACTAAGCTTACGAGTAAACAGGGAAAATTTACCAGGACGGGGTAATCTACGAGGGCAATTAAAAGTGATTTTAGAAAGCAGATGAGGGCAATCGTACGCACCATTTAAAAGCTTGTGTAAGAATATTTGATCAAGAAGTTGTCGTCTTAATTTAAGGGTATTTAAATTGTGTCTTCTTAAACGGTCGTTATAAGACTTAAATTTTTTACAATCCTTGGATTGGTATGTAAGATGGTATAAAAACCTTTTTTGCACACGTTCAATTCTAGACTCATGTACTTGATAGTGAGGTGACCAAACAGCACTACAATACTCTAGTCTAGACCTAACCAAAGCATTAAATAAAGTTATTTTTGTGGCTGCGTTTTTAAAACCCTTACTACTTCTCACTACAAATCCCAGCATCTTGAAAGCACTCGAAATCATTGTGTCCAAATGTTTATTGAAATGCAACTTTTTATCAAGCGTAACGCCAAGGTCTCGAATAGAATCCACCTCATCAAGCCTTTGCCTCTGGATAAAGTACTGATTCTTAAATGTATTAACATTTCTGGTAAACGCCATATAATGACATTTGGCAATATTGAGGTTCAGACAGTTTTGATGGCACCAAAGAGCAAGGCGATTCAAATCCTCTTGAAGTAGGCGAGAGTCATTAGCGCAACGAATACTTTTCAAAATTTTTAAATCATCGGCATACAAGTAAAATTTGGAGTGCTTGAAGCATGATCTAATGTCATTGATGAAAATGTTAAAGAAGATTGGACCGATATGGGACCCTTGAGGTACGCCAGAAGGGGTAAGATAGGGTCTAGAACAGTAGCCATCAACAACCACTTTTCCCGTACGAGATGCGAGATAAGATGCACACCACTGCAGAAGGTCGCCAGCCACACCGTAGCGAGTTAATTTATCCAGCAACAAGTTGTGGTCCACCCTGTCGAACGCCTTACTAAAATCAGTGTAAATTACATCCGCTTGAATGCGGGAATCGACAAGCTCAATAACGTCATTAGTGAAAGACACTAAATTGGTTGTCGTTGACCTAGCCTTCGTGAAACCATGTTGTTCAGGTATCAAAAATTGTTTGAAATGCCAAATTAGCAAGGCGCAGACCAGCGACTCAAACAACTTACCAAACACAGATAGAAGAGATATTGGTCTATAATTTTTGACACAAGAAGAATCTCCATCTTTAAAAATAGGTACGATCAAAGCCTCTTTCCAAATTACAGGAAAAATTCCGGAGCGCAAAGATCTATTGAAGATGCAGGACAGAGGAAAAGAGAGAACCTCGGCACATTTACATGCAAATAATGCCGGTATACCGTCAGCTCCAGCACCTTTCGAAGTATCGAGCCTTTCCAATGCACTGAGAACCTCCTCCTGGGTAAAAGATATGTTAGAAAGGGTAAGAGAGTCTGTGCTCTGTGGGTAATCCCTAGAAACCACAACACCACTATCAGTCACAGGAACAGTATTTACGTACACTGAAGAAAGGTATTCAGCCAATAATTCACAAATTTCTGGTCCAGTTGAAACTGTGGTACTGTCTAAGTACATAGAAGAAGGATAATTACTGCTATTTTTACGCTTTTGTTTAATATATGACCAGAAAAACTTAGGATTGGATGTTATCATGGACTCAATGTTCGATACATAATTATTGTAACACCTAGAGGATAAAGTGATGCACCTTTTTTTCAAAGTAACGTAATCTATATGGTCTAACGGGTTATGGTATTTATTAAAACGAACACGATATTTATTTTTTTCTCTTAATAGTCGTTTCAAATCAGGTGTGTACCAGATAGGGTATTCACTAGACCTAGGTTTATGTTTTGGTACAAATTTTTCTATAGCAGACCTAATGATTTCATAAAATTTGGACACCATGTCATCTACAGAAAGATGCGGGGAGAGAGCCTCATCCCAGTCTATAGAACTCAAATATGTACTCTTCGAAAAATGATTAAAAATGTCACAAATCTGAGACACTAGTTACTAAAATGCGTGGGTATACTGAAGTAGTCATGATTTGTTGCGGAATATAGTTATTGTCCTCAACTGAAAGCTGATTTCACTCTCTTCATTGAGTCCGTTACGCCAGCAAGAAAGTAGCTTCTAGAGGGAAGCGAGTTTGATGAATAATTTGTGCGCAATTCGGTGTAAATGTGCGCCAAATAAAAAATTTGTGGGCCTTATAGTTTTGGAATAAAACGGGAAAAACGAATTCTGCTGGGGTAACGGTACTCCAGCAAGAAGATTCTAAACTAATGATCGCAGAGAAATAAAAGATATATGGGCGGGTAGCTTGATACTAGCAAGAAATGTGCGCCAAATATATAATTTGTGGGCCTTATAGTTTTGGAGATATTTGATTTCCTGCTGGCGTAACGTTTTGCCGGATCCCAGATCTCGGAAACTACTAAATGTGCGATCTTACAGTAAACATATATAAGTAGCCCCTGATTTGTGCTATTTGTGCGGTAGAAAACATTTCAAAATAATTCACAAATTTTGAAGTAATCGGGTATTTTCTGAAAACAGAAAAAAAAATCTAGCGCCTAAACTACCACATAAATAAAGAAACCAAAAACGGTGTTCTATTCTTCTTATTATTTCGCATTACCATACAAATTTTGAGAACCGCACATTTACACATTTTTGAATAATACCCACATGAAGGTGAGACTCACCATGTCATGACTTTGACAGTCAGCAGGATAAAAATATCAGAGATTATTTAGATCCTGGCCCAATTAATAATCTGTGCGGTTACTGAAGTACATGCTCTGAAAATTTCAGCTTCAAATTCTTCATATTAAAGGAAATATCAATTAAAATCCAAAACAACTGTCAGTATTCCGATTAACCGACCAAATTCGATAGACCACAAAAAAGCGACGCGTTCATACATATTAATGACCTCCTTAACTTTGTTGTCGAACAGGTTTGTACACGTCACGTCTACGTACATTTAAGTGAAAAAGTGATTTGAATGATGCTTTTATTTAAATATAGAATGAAGTTATTTCTGTTTCATTTCATTTTTACTTGAATTGAAAGAATTTTAACATTATTTTAGCAAAAAATAAAGGATGTTTTGTAATTTTATTTCGTTTCTTTTTGTCATACCAAACTAGGTACTTAATGTATCTACAATGCGATTAATTAAATTGACAATAGACAGTGATCCCTTGCATGCAACTTCTACATGGATGTAGGTCTCTTCACAGAGGGCCTAGCACGAGTTGGTTTTTGTTCTCACTTCACTTTGCGAATAGTTAACTATCGTTTTCATTCTTTCACTCGTTCACTCACTCGCATGATTTCCTCTCTTTCACTCGATACTATTCGTAAAGTGAGGTGAAAAACAACTCGTACTAGGCCCTCTGACGTCCATTATACAAGTTGTATAATGGACGTCAGTGGTCTCTATGGAAAATAGAAAATGTTACAGATTAAAAAACGTCGTTTTATAGCACAAGCGCTATGAAGTTGGTCACTCACTTCTGTTGTAAAATTTATTGCATTTTAAGTAAGTACTTAGGTATTACACTTCAATAAAATATTATTACAAATACCTACTTGTTACACCAAAACTAAATACCTACCTATTATTAAGGTAGGTATTTAGTTTTGGTGTAACAAGTGAAGTGCCCGTTTAACTGATTTTAGTGCTTCTTTCCGGTTCGAATGAAGTTATAAACACATACCTACCTAAGACAGATAGATAGTTGTTTTCAGTTATTGAAAATAAAAACAGCTATGCTATTGATGTTTAGACAACAATGATTCTGGTTTAATTCACTAAGAAGTAAACAGATCTTCTAGTAACTTAAGAAATTTAGCTGGTTTCACAGTCACGTGTTCGAAGAGTGCCGTCCGCAAAATATATAATATGGGTGTAATGTTGTTACATTTATTACGTTGATCTGTTGATCAACGCCACATTGTATTGGTATAAATACAGGCTCAAACTAACTATTTAAATGTTAAAACACTATTTACCCACATTTGCCAATAAGAAGTTATGAACGCGACTGTACAAACAATTTTTCTGCATAATACGACACATTAAAGAAGGTCATCAATATGTATGAACGCGTCGCTTTTTTGTGGTCTATCGAATTTGGTCGGTTTATCGGAATACTGACAGTTGTTTTGGATTTTAATTGGTATTTCCTTTAATACGAAGAATTTGAAGCTGAAATTTTCAGAGCATGTACTTCAGTAACCGCAAAGATTATTCATTGGGCCAGGATCTAAATAATCTCTGATATTTTTATCCTGCTGACCGTCAAAGTTATGACATGGTCGGTCTCACCTTCATGTGGGTATTATTCAAAAACGTGTAAATGTGCGGTTTTCAAAATTTTTATGGTAATGAGAAATAATAAGAAGAATATAACACCGTTTTTGGTTTCTTTATTTATGTGGTAGTTTAGGCGCTAGATTTTTTTTTCTGTTTTCAGAAAATGCCCGATTACTTCAAAATTTGTGAATATTTTTGAAATGTTTTCTACCGCACAAATAGCACAAATCAGGGGCTACTTATACAGGGTGGAATTTTTTAATGCCACCTGGAGGGAAAGTACTCTAAACAATGGAGATAGCAAATTTCACTCAAATAAAACATTCCTTTATTTTTGAAAAGAAACATAACTGCATTCAAAGATTTTTAAAAATACGCTTCCCATTACCAGGAATCGAACCGGCTAAAATTCGAAAAAACAACACCCTATACTTTTATGATATAAATCGATGGGGTCAAATATAAGGATCAAATCTCTCTAATAAACATGGTAAATTAAATGAAAGGATGTATTATCTTAATTTGAAATGAAGAACACGTTTTTAATGAATCACCATTTTTTATTATGTTAACCAACACACACACATTAACAACCAAATGTTGCCATGTTATCAATGTTACCATGCTATGTTATACAACTTATACAACATCTCCCTTTTCAACTTATTTAAATGATTTTAGCACAGTTTTAGTCTAATACAAAATCTCTAAATCTAACAGGCATTGAGACCTGTCTTTTAGGTCTCCCAATAATTTCTTGATTATTGTTCTGATTATTTTCATCCAAACTCTGTGTACTTACTGACATTTCTGAACTATTAATGTTACTACTACTATCATTCCCTTCATAATTGATTGGAACTATGGTACTTCTTCTTTTATTAATGTGTTTACTATTTCGCCTGATGACATTATTATTCATTAGATCTTTGACATAATAAGACCTAGGCGTGTTATTATGTTTATTTACAATCAGTCCAGGTGTCCATTCTTTCCCCTTTTGTATTAAAACTTTATCATTTACATTAAAATCACTGCTTGTAGCACTTGTTTTATCATAATACTGTTTATATTTAGTTTGATGTTCAACAATAGACTTATTTAAATTATTAATACAATATGGTTTTAATACAGAAGGGTGTACAGGCAACTTTGTTCTCAACTTTCTGCTCATCAAAATTTCAGCAGGGGAATAATTTAAGTGTGGGATTGGAGAAGTCCTATAATTTAACAATGCAAGATCTAAGTCAGTACCATCTTCAAATGATTTTTTAATTAAATTTTTAGCAATATGCACTGCCTTTTCAGCCATACCATTCGATTTAGGGTATCTAGGACTACTAGTTACAATTTTAAAATTCCACTCTTGTGAAAACTGCCTAAACTTTTCAGAACTGAATGGCATATTATCAGCAATCATTGTACAAGGTATACCATGACAGGAAAAAATATTTTTTAAAATACAAATTATTTCCTCACTATCTTTACTTTTAAGAATTTTGACCTCCATCCATTTTGACAAGTAATCAATAACAACTAAGTAATCTTTTCCTTGACATGTTAGCACATCTACACCTATTTTATTAAACGGTAACTCTGGAATTTCATGTGGTATCAAAGGTTCGTTAATTTTAGAGCTTCTAAATTTTTCACAGATGTGACAGCTTAGTATATACTTTTCTATGGACTCATTCATTCCAGGCCAGTACACCATTTGCCTAGCTTTTAGCTTAGTTTTGGTAATCCCTATATGCCCTTCATGTAACAATTTTAAAATTATTATTTTATTATTTAAAAATAACACATCATATTCACAATAAATGTCATTCTTAACATTCCAGTATTTTCTTATTTCTTTTGACACAGATTTACATGTTTGTGGCCAATTTGTTTTACAATATTTTATAATAGTATTCAAATCTGGATCACATTTTGTCTGCTTCGCTATCTCCTGTTTATCAAACTGATCAAACTGCTCTACGCTATGTACAATTCCATCAATATTTAATTCAGTGTCATAACTTTGTTGAATATAATTTCTTGATAACAAATCGGCAATAAGCATATCTTTTCCTGGAATAAACTTTAAGTCAATCTTGTACTTAGATAACTTTAATTTCATTTTTTGTAACCTGTCTGACACTGTATGCAAATCTTTTTCAATTATTCTGATTAAGGGTCTGTGATCAGTTAAGACAGTAAATGGATAGCCATATATATAATTATGAAATTTACGACAAGCAAACACTATACTGAGCAATTCTTTTTCAATCTGGGAGTATTTACATTCAGATTCGGTTAGACAGCGAGATGCAAATGCCACAGGTTGATTATTTTGCAACAAACAACATCCTAAACCTTGCTTTGAAGCATCACTTTGAATTACTATGGGCAATAAAGGGTCAAAATTCCTGAGAGTTGGAGCAGAACTTATAATATTTTTTATTTTTTCTAAACAGTCAGTGTGATAATCTGTCCACACAAACATACAATTCTTTTTTAGTAACTGTCTTAAGGGCTCGGTTAACTCTGCTAAATTGGGAACAAAGTCTCTAATATAATTTAACATACCCAAAAGGCCTTGAAGTTCTTTCAAATTTTTAGGATTGTTCAATTTCTTGATAGCTTCTACTCTTTCAACATCAATTGTTACACCCTTGGATGAAAAAACATGTCCCAAATATTTTATTTCACTTTGTTTAAATTGTAATTTTTTTGGATTAAACTTTATATTATATTTATTAGCAGGTTCCATTATTAATTTTAATGTTTCATTATGTTTTTCTTCATTTTCAGTGGCCAGAACTAGATCATCAAAATAAATTATTAGATCGTCTATGTCTCCAAAGATTTGCATCATCACTTTTTGAAAATATTCTGGAGCACAAGACAACCCAAATGGTAGTCTTAAGAATTTGTAGTATCCAAAAGGGGTACTAAAAGTACATAAGTCACATGAGTTTTCATCCAAAGGAATATTAAAAAATCCATCTTTAAGATCCAACACGGTAAATAATTTTTTGTTGGTTAACTTAGCCCTTACTTCAGCTAAAGTTGGAATTAACTGATAGTCTCTTTTAATTGCTTTATTCAAATGTACAGGATCCAGACAAACTCTTAAAGAACCATCAGGTTTTTCTACAATTGTTATATTACTTGCCCATTTGATTGGTCGTTCCACTTTCTTAATAATTTCAGAAGACTCTAATTCACACAATTTATTCTTTAATTTAGGTAGCAGCGACAGTGGCACTCTTCTTGGTGGACAAATTACACCTTCATTTTTGTTATTAATGTTAATAGTATACTTGATGGGACATTGACCTATTCCCTGAAATACATTTTTGTTACAGTTAATGAAATTTTCTTTTTCAGACACACTATTAATCACATTCACATTATGTACTAGTTTCAAAGTTTGACAGCCTGACAACCCTATTAAAGAAACACAATTGTCATCAACAACATAAAATTTCATTTTATAAGTATCATTCCTAAATGTACAATTTATTACAGAAGAACATACAGTTTTGACTTTAAAGCCACCAAAAGTAAGCAAAATAACATTAGAATTCTGTATTGAGTCTTCCTTGAAACCACACTTTAAAAAATCCCTAACAGTTATTAAATTTACATCCGACCCTGTATCAATCTTAAAACCAATTTCAACACTATTAATTTTTAAATATTCCAACCATTTAGCTTTTCCCAACAGCCCAACAAATACTGACCTTTCTTCAATTAAGTTGCTATCATCATTCTCAGCTTCTACTGCTAGTGTCCGTTTAAATTTTCTACTCGTAAAGCACCCTACAGCAAAATGGTTTAATTTCCCACATTTGATACATGATTTGTTGAACGCAGGACACTTAGCTGCTTCATGTTCCCTGCCACACTTCTTGCATTTATATTTGGCACTCTTCTTGATCTCAAGCGTTTGATAATGAACGTTTTCATTTTGTATAGTTTTAATATGCCTTTCATGCACTTCTGCCTGCTTAACAATTTCAACAGCATTCAGCCAATTCAATTGTTTTTCTCTTAACATCTGTGCTTGTGTATTTTTGTTATAAATTCCAAGCACTAAACGGTCTCTCAATAGGTTTTCTTTTTGTTCACCAAAATTACAGTTTTCTGCTTGTACTTTTAATTTATTTATGAAAGATTCTACTGTTTGGCCCTCATCCTGGCTAATATTAAAAAACAAATACCTCTCGTAAATCTCATTTGTGCGACAAGCAACATGTTCTTCAAATTTTTGCAGAATTTGTTCATAGGTTATTTCTTTTGTGTTGAATACAAACGTGTTGAAAATTTTTAATGTTTCATCGTCCAATCTGTTTATGAACAAAGCGGCTTTCATTTTATCGGTAAATTTCTTCTCCAGAGCATCCGCTACTACAAGATAATTTTCAAATTTTTGTTTAAATGTCCGCCATTTGACGAGGTTACTTGCTCCTCCACACTCGCCACCCAAACTCAAAGACAGCTTCTCTGGCAATAATGACTCCATTTTCTTATTTTATTAATGAATTACTTAAATATGAACCGCCAGATACGCAGCGCCATGTATTATCTTAATTTGAAATGAAGAACACGTTTTTAATGAATCACCATTTTTTATTATGTTAACCAACACACACACATTAACAACCAAATGTTGCCATGTTATCAATGTTACCATGCTATGTTATACAACTTATACAACAAAGGAAAACCATAAAAGACAAAATAAAACACTTTTACTGAATGATCCATTAGTAGTTCACAATAAATTATTTGACATAGAACTACATATTTCTTTAGGATGTTCGTAATGCAGACTTTTTATTAGATGAGACATAGCTGCGTGTGGCTAAATTATGGAATTTTACATTTGGAAATGGAACAGGGAAATACCAGCAACATAGGGCCCATCTCGAACAACTAATAAAATAAGTCAGATAGTACATCTTTTTTCTCGTTCAATTAAAATAGGTTAAGATTTAATGGTTTTCCTTTCATTTAATTTACCATGTTTGAAAAAGAGATTTGATCCTTATGTTTGACCCTAACTATTGATATCATAAAAGTACAGAGTGTTGTTTTTTCGAATTTTAGCCAGTTCGATACCTGGGTGTGGGAAGCTAATTTCAAAAATCTTTGAATGCAGTTATGTTTCTTTTTAAAAATAATGGAATGTTTCCTTTGAGTGAAATTTGCTATCTCCATTGTTTGGAGTACTTTCCCTCCAGGTGGCATTAAAAAATTCCATCCTGTATATGTTTACTGTAAGATCGCACATTTAGTAGTTTCCGAGATCTGGGATCCGGCAAAACGTTACGCTAGCAGGAAATCAAATATCTCCAAAACTATAAGGCCCACAAATTATATATTTGGCGCACATTTCTTGCTAGTGTGATGAAAACTACAGTAATAACGGTGAACTACTTTTACTTTCTTCACAGGAACACACCATGATATTATTAAACCACTTGACCGTTATTAGAAGCTTAAAATATTGAGATAGGCACATCCGTTTCCCGTCCTATTTTTCCTCCTTTACTTCCGTATATCGCTGTCTCTCTCGCTCATCGCCAGGCGTGGTGGGGGCGCTAGCGACTTGGTTGCGTTGCGTCCACTCGTTCGTCATTGGCGTGAAGTTTCCCGTCGGAGTAACACGTGTTTCACAAAGTGTTATAAAAGCGGCCATTTTTTTTCAAACGGCCATTTTTAAACCAATATAGTTCGTGTTCCTGCTTACATGTAAGTTTTTTAAAACCATTTACTATTTTGCTTAACGGTTTTACCGTTCGAATAATAATTTTATGCAGCAGTTTTTACCTCCTTTCCGTTTTTTATTTACAGTTAATAGTCGTCCAATTCTTTTAAGTAATAAGGAATAGTGTGGTTAATTTTGTACTTTTTTCTAACTACCTGCCCGCGATGGCATAAAAAGGTTTTTCTCTTAGAGTGTGTATAATTTTATTCTTTTTTCTTTTTATCGTAACTACCCTCGATGGTATAAAAAGGTTTTTCTTTTAGATTGTGTATAATTTTATCTTTTTTTCTTTTTATCGTAACTACCCTCGATGGTATAAAAAGGTTTTTCTTTTAGATCGATTTTTGTGCTTTTTCACAATGAATATCGGAAATTTAAATGATAATGAACCTGGTAATTCTGGTACGACACAAATGAATAAAGATAATCGGCGATCTCGAAAACGTAGTTTGAGTTCGAGTAGCACAACTAGTAGTAGTTCTTCTTCTACAAATTCTTCTACATCCCCGCGGGATTCTAAGAAGAAAAAGAAAGCACATCGTCGTCGTTCTAAAAAATCTAAACGAGTTAATGATCGAGCTTTGGAAAAAATATCAAAAGAATTGAGTGAATTAAAAGAGAAATTATGTGATTATAAACATCCTGATTATAGTTATTTTTGTGAGAACAACGACGATGTCCTTTCCGATGTTAGCGGCCATCTTTATGATGAACAATGTGCCTCGCAGGCACCGCCGACGCCGCCGCCGCCGGCCCACGCCGAAAGTATCGTAGTGAATGATATGAATTTAAACTTTGATTTTGGAACTAAACTTAAGGAACCTGCTATGCCACGTACCTCTTCTGAATATTTGAGCTTACTTAACGAAGTGCAAAGATTTGATAACACCACATGGTCTGAAATTAGATATTCAGAAACACAAAAGGCGTACAATCATACACCTGGTTTTACGGACTTAGAATCAAACGAAGTGGTAAAAGCTTACGATACCTTACGTCATCTAGCTTATTCCGATAAAACCTTTGCTGCCTTAACATTTGCAATATTAAAACAAAAAGAAATGTTTATTAATCGTTTACGTGAGCTAGTATCTTGGTCTAAATCGCCAGAGGCTTCTCTTGATCAAATTAACGATAAAATTAAAGAACTATTGCTTAGCGGTGAATATCAAAAAATATCCAGTGATATTTTACAAATGGTTTGTGGACATCGGGCAGAAACAATAGAAATGAGGCGGGATGGAATTCTTAAAAATGTTCGTGACCCACTAGTGCGTGCCTCTTTAAATAAGATTCCACCCTCTAACACACATTTATTTAATACCGAGCAATTTACAAATGTGCTAGAGAAATCAGGAGGAGTTAGAAAAAGTTTTTGGCCAGTGAATAAATACAAATCGAGTAGCGGTTATTCTAACCCTACTAACGCTAACGCAGCACGGCGTCCCTCGCAGGGTCAAGCCTCTCGTGCCGTAGCATCGCATGCTATGACTAGCCACTGCTGCGATTCACATCACCAACCCTCGCAGGGTGGGTATCGTTATCAGTATCCATCACAAAGACTTAATTATACAGCCAACGAACAGCGCGGCTATTATCATAATACTAATAATAACAGGGGGCATTCCTTTCGATCTCGCGGGTCAAGGTTTCCACCGCCCTCACAAAGAGGACACAAACGTCCCCGTTCCCCTTCCGCCCATAGAGGTGATAAACGAAGACGACAATGACTCACGGTCATTCCAAGCCGGTCAGTTGACACACTACTACAATCGTTGGGAGAAAATGGGAGCACCAGACTTCCTTCTCCAAATAATAAGAGGATACCGCATTCCATTTGCGCACAGACCTCCTCTCATAATTCCAAATGTATTAAGCGATCGTCGTCGCACATTAGAGTCCGTGGACATGACTACCGCTATTGCTCAAATGAAGAAGCAAGGTGTCTTGGAGACGGTCGCTGCCTCGCCAAGCTTCATATCACCCATGTTCCTAGTGCCAAAGAGCGATGGGTCCCTTCGTCCCATCTTCAATCTCAGAATGCTGAATTATTACGTGTTAGCCGACAAGTTCCGACTTATAAACATGTATCGCATACCCGACTTTCTGCATGCAAGGGACTGGATGTGCAAGGTCGATCTCACCCAGGCATATTTTCATCTGCCGATTGCAAAATCCCACAGGCGGTTCTTACGCCTTCTATACAATGGCGAAATACTAGAAATGACGTGCCTCCCATTCGGGTTAAGCACGGCGCCCAAAACCTTCGCGTGCCTAACAAATTGGATTGCTCAAATAATGCGAGAAAAGGGTGTAAGGATAGTGGTTTACCTGGACGACTACCTCATAGTCCACCAAGATCCAGAAGTTCTGAACAGGCATGTAAAGATGTTGTTAGATACACTAACGTATCTTGGGTTCCAAGTAAATTACAAAAAATCCATTCTTATCCCTCAAAAAACCTTAAACTATTTGGGAATAGTGTGGGATCCATGGGCAAACCGGAAATGCTTACCGAACGAGAAACATTTGTCTGTGTACCGAAAACTAACACAGTTTCTAATTGTGGGCAAAGCAACTCCGAAAGAACTGCAAAGCCTTGTCGGTCTTCTAAATTTTATCAGCTTTGTTGTGCCTCGAGGCAGACTAAACCATCGGGCAATGCTCAAATTCCTAAATTCTCTGCCGAAGTGTCAAAGCACATCGAGAAAATACATTCTCCCTCGCAGTGTAATCGTGGAGATACAATGGTGGCTCAAAAACTATCAGCAGACAGCACCATTGCACGTGCCGCCACCAACATTCTTTCTTACAACAGATGCCTCAGATGTGGCTTGGGGTGCACAGATAAACAATGTTCCTCTTTCGGGCACTTGGAGTACGGAAGAGCAAGATCTTCACTGCAACAACAAAGAAATGTTGAGCATTCTCAAGGCTCTAGAACACGAAGGAGAGAATATGAAGCAAGCTTCTGTCCTGATTCAGTCAGACAATCGTACCGCTGTTGCTTATCTTCGCAACGAGGGCGGCATGAAATCTCAGTCCTTGATGGACCTCACATATCGAGTCCACAACATTTTAGACAAGCACCAGATCCAATTCAGAATTCACTACATACCT
The DNA here is from genome assembly GCA_943789525.1 of Agriphila geniculea. Taxonomy (NCBI): domain Eukaryota; kingdom Metazoa; phylum Arthropoda; class Insecta; order Lepidoptera; family Crambidae; genus Agriphila; species Agriphila geniculea. The sequence continues at coordinate 17,795,148 of OX038879.1, forward strand.
GGCAAATTCAACAGTCATGCAGACCACTTGTCCAGACACCGCAGGCCCCCGGAGTGGCACCTGTTGCCAAATTGCACAGACGTGATATTTGCCAAATGGGGCACGCCCGTGATCGACTTGTTTGCCTCCAAACATGCACGAGTCGTAGCGAACTACGCAACACTGGACCTGAACGACAGCGAAGCCATGTTCCACGATGCTTTCAGCGTGAAGTGGAACTTCCCACTGGCTTGGGTATTTCCACCACCATTCCTCATTCCTCGGATGTTAGCTCACCTCGACCAAGCCCACGGAACATACCTGATCGTGGCTCCCCGTTGGGAGAAAGTCTTTTGGAGAGCGGACCTCAAAGCAAGAGCGACCGCAGCCCCGTTCGTTCTGAAGGATCTGGAACGACGCCTAGTGGACATCTCAACCGGCCTTCCACCTCCCAAGGTAAGGGAAATGACCCTAGAGATCTGGAGATGTGGGGGTGGACAAGTAAGATAAACTCATGGAACCCTGTTCAGAAAGAGCTTCTTATGAAATCGTGGCGACCATCAACTAGAAAAACGTATAATGTTGCTTGGAAACGCTGGTTAGAGTGGGCAAACTCGCATAATATAGATCCAACGAATCCTCAAGGTTCTGAATTGGCACAGTTTTTAGCAGACTTACACCTCAATTTAAAATTCTCATATAACACCATAGTTTTATATAAATCCGTAATTTCTACCTTGTGCAGTGTGGACATGTCCGGAAAATTAGGTGACGACGTTTTAGTTAAACATATTTTAAAATCGATTTCCAACAGCCATTTAAAATTATCAAAAGCTCCGGTTTGGGACGCAAATGAACTTATCACTTTTTTAAGCAATTATTCTATAGATTCAAATAATATCTTCCAGACAGTTCGCCACACTGCAACATTATTATTATTGTGCTCTGGACGAAGAGTCCACGACCTCACGTTGCTTTGTGTTGATAGTAGTCACTGTACTATTCAAGATGACGTAGTGATTCTCTGGCCCCAGTTCGGTTCCAAGACTGACTGTAGGGAATACAGACAGTCTGGGTGGAAACTTTTACATAATCCTCAAAATGACAATCTTAGTCCTTCGTTGTGGGTAAATAAAACCATAAAAATTCTAAATGAAAGGCGCTTGAAAAGTCAATCTTATAATTTATTTGTAACATTGAGAGGGTCTCCAAAAGCCGCGTCGCGTACGGTTATAGCCGGATGGATAAAATCCTTGTTGAAGGAAGCTGGCATCGTCGCTCCCCCAGGAAGCATACGCTCCGCCGTTGCATCGCGAAACTGGGTAGACAACTATCCTCTTGACGATATATTAACACAAGGCAACTGGAGGTCAGAAAATACTTTTAAGAAATTTTACTGTCGAGAAGTTATTGGTTCAGGAATAAGCTCGACCGCATCAGTTAAAGAGATGTTCAACCCTATAAATTAATTCATATTCAAATTAATTAACAGAATGTAAAATTAAAGCTAATCATTTAATCTAATAGCTAATTGTACTTAAACTAAATGTAAAATCGTAACTAATCGTATTCAATTTAATTTATAGAAAAGTTAATCATTGATTTATGTAGTATTATTAAGAAAATTAACTAAATAATTTATAGAAAATTTTGAATCGCTGATTGAATATCGAGAATAAAGGTAATTCCATTGTACCAAATTGAATTGTATTCTGATAATTAATAATAATAAAAAGAAGCTAATAATATATATATAGTTCTCTCTCGCATAAGCTGCTTTTTATTAATCCTATCACATTGGCGTTTCTTCACCAGGCGATAACAAACATGTCTCAATATTTTAAGCTTCTAATAACGGTCAAGTGGTTTAATAGACGCGTTTTACCTGAAATAAAACGCATATTAAACTACTTACCTTATTAGAAGCTTAGTTTTACTTCTGCCTGGTAAATATTTCGACGCAATGACGAACGAGTGGACGCAACGCAACCAAGTCGCTAGCGCCCCCACCACGCCTGGCGATGAGCGAGAGAGACAGCGATATACGGAAGTAAAGGAGGAAAAATAGGACGGGAAACGGATGTGCCTATCTCAATATTTTAAGCTTCTAATAAGGTAAGTAGTTTAATATGCGTTTTATTTCAGGTAAAACGCGTCTATTAACTAGGTTAAAGCAACAATACGTTAGCAGTTTTCCCTAACAATACTTCTCTTCTTGACGGTTGGAAAGTGACTGAGCCCGCAACTGACTTTCGTTGACCGTTCTGCCGCCTATCCCCACCGCTTACCTTCTCATTCCACTGAAAATGGCGGGAAACGGCGGAGCCAAGCGTCGGTGTTGCCAAGCTATTAAACTAAAATACTACTATTATTCTTTCAATTTTGATTCGAAATCATAACAATAAAATGGATTAATTACTATCAAACTACAAAACGTCACATTCGTCCATCCTGACCTCGTGCATGTCCTCGTGCACGATCAACTCAATACTAAATAACGTCACATTCGGCCGGTTGTATGTAAACTTATATCGCATTCTATTAAATAAATTTAACTGGTTTAATGCTAAAAAGAGAGAATCTACTGAATCTACCACCATTTCACAAAATGGGAGGCCACTCCAAGAAAGAAATGGTGAACGAAAACTTGGAGAGGGTCGACCTCCGTCTTTTATATTTGATAATTTATTTACAAGAGGAACTAACTGTTGTATCTTATCGCATCTAGTATGATCATCAGATCAAAAAGCTTTGAAATTTTTAAAAGCCAATAATATTGTGACACAAATATTAACTAAAACATCTTCAAAAAATATTACCATTTTTCCCACAATAAAAAATCTAATAATTTATGCAAGTACATCATTTCTCATTAGTTCTTTCTACTAAATTATGAATTTTATTATAATATTTAACAAGACATAAGTACAAAAAGTAAATATAACAGTCGAAGTCACGCCGCCGGAGTACCACGAAAGGGTAAACAAATTTAATCACAAATTGTAAACTTTTGACAGATGATTGACTGAAGACCCGACGCACGTACTGTGACTACCTAACTGAAATTATCAATGATGTCAACTTATTAAACTCACATAAGTCCTACAGTTTCTTACGGTATACAATTTCAATTTGCTAGACCTATTAGGTATGCAAAAGGCAAGGTAATCGTATAATGATTAAAGTTGTGTTGCAACAATCATTATATGTATTATTTTTATTTATTTCACAATTCATAGCGTGAGCTAGGTACTTATTATATTTAATTTAGCTTAACTAGAACTACCAACTTTAACAGGTTCTGAATAAGATTTAAATATAAGTACTTGATAAATCGATGCATAGGAATTCTGGTCAGTATCTATGTTCAACCAGATAATTGCAGCTGAAACCTTATTAGCCGTCGCAGCCAATAACGGAACAGTCGTTTCTACCATCCTGCCTCGCGTCGCACACCGCGCCACCATCACCTTAGCTAAGTATACCGCATGGGCATCTTGTCAGATGCAATATGTTTCTGAAATATATAAAACAATCGACAGTAACCATGCTTAAATCATAGGACAAACGTCTACAAAATAAAATATCAGGGTCAAAAGGAAAAATATTATAATCTACTCATGAAAACTGTTTCATTATGAGATGAGAAAAACTTATTATGTGAAATACAAATTCACATTTATAATAAACAATATATAGTTGCATTGTTATTAAAATATTATCATGATAATTTATTTATTTTATTCCACAATTTGTGGTTCTCTTGCATTTTATTATGTAATGTGCTCAGTTAAAGTAATTGTTAATGTCGATACTCGCAGGGCTACCGTTTGCCACTATGTGGACACGGTCTGTCAAGACATATTCAGGGCTACCGTTTGCCACAGTGTGAACACGGCCTGCCAAAACATATATTTAAGCCAAAGCTATCAACCAAGGACACACATGGCCCATACAATACGACACACTTGGCCACGTAACCAGTATATTTAGGATACACACGGCCCATAGACGCGACACACTTGGCCGCTTACTGAGTACCACACTTAAGGACACACTTGGCCCATAGACGCAATATACCTAGTCGCCTAAACACTGCACTTGAGGACAACTGGTTCATATAATAGTAGCTTACACACTTCTTACCTAACATTTTTAAGAATTTATTTTCTCAAACAAATATAATGTATTCAAATTAACCATAATTACATTAGCATCGGATTGCAATATTATAAACTAAGAGATAACCAAGTAAAAGAAGAAGAAGAAGTTGTGTCTTAAAGAAGAACGCAGACTTCATAAAGTCTACTTATTGTTTGACAGATCTTCGTACATGTGTAATTGAGTACTGATTATTTGTGTACCCCAATATATTTACTTAAGGGCCTGTGCACTAATCTAAACAACAACTTAAATAATCGTTGCAGATGACGATTCGAGTATGAAATTAGTAAAATTGCATAATGTAGTCACATAAGCAAGTAATATAAGTATATGACAACCTAGCCTTGTAAACCGCTGGCGCTTCTTGCCAAATTGTACTTGGTTTATCTTTTTTTTTTTCGTTTGACATTTATTTTTAATTGGAATTGAATTGCAATTTATTAAGTAATTATTCATTAATGTACCTAATGTAGAATGTATGGAATAAATAAATTGTATTGTATTGTATTGCAAACCGCCGGCGCATCTAGCCAAATCTCAGGCGCATCTAGCCCAAATCTCAGGCGCATCTAGCCAAATCTCAGGCGCATCTAGCCAAATCTCAGGCGCATCTAGCCAAATCTCAGGCGCATCTAGCCAAATCTCAGGCGCATCTAGCCAAATCTCAGGCGCATCTAGCCAAATCTCAGGCGCATCTAGCCAAATCTCAGGCGCATCTAGCCAAATCTCAGGCGCATCTAGCCAAATCTCAGGCGCATCTAGCCAAATCTCAGGCGCATCTAGCCAAATCTCAGGCGCATCTAGCCAAATCTCAGGCGCATCTAGCCAAATAAAAGGCGCATCTAGCCAAATAAAAGGCGCATCTAGCCAAATAAAAGGCTCATCTAGCCAAATAAAAGGCGCATCTAGCCTTGTAAACTGATGGCGCTTCTAGCCAAACTGGATTTGCATCTAAATACAATACAAACCAATCATTTATTTCCCAGAAAATGGAAGTATACATTGATGACATTATAATTTAACAAAATCTGCATATTCTGACTTTGTTAGGTGTGGAAATCTGTCAGTAGCTAGGTGATTATAAAATTTAAATTCGATACTTAACATTAATCATCAATTATTACAACTAATTTTCATTACCCATCATTTCAGTAAATAATTTCAAATCCCAATAAAATAAATGTCAAACTTTAATGTCAAATATGATAAAATGACATTAATAATAATAATTGCCAGCCAATGTTAATTTAATTTACAGTAATAAAATATTAATTGCATTTAGCCAAACCGAAGGCACATCTTCTCAAACCGTAGGCGCATCTAGCCAAACTGAAGGCACATCTTGCCATACTCAAGGCGCATATAGCCTTATAAGCCGCAGGCGCATCTAGCCTAACCGCAGGCTCATCTTACCATATAAAATGAAGGCGCATCTAACCTTATAAAATGACGGCGCATCTGAACTTATAAAATGAAGGCGCATTTATACTTATAATAAAATGTAGGCACATCTAAACTTATAAATAACAAGAAGGCGCATTTAATCTTATAAAATAAAGTCGCATCAAACCTTATAAAATGAAGGCGCATCTAACCTTATAAAATGAAGACGCATCTAACCTTATAAAATGAAGGCGCATCTAACTTTATAAAATGAAGGCGCATCTAACCTTATAAAATGAAGGCGCATCTAACACTATAAAATGAAGGCGAATCTAACCCTATCAAATGAAGCACATTAAAACTTAAAATATTCATTCATATAAATCTCAAATCTCTTTACCAATCTGGTATCAAAAGTTGCACTTTATAAGTCGAAGGCGCGTTTAGCCTTCAAGCTGAACGTGTCTAGCTTCGAAAGTAAAAGTTGGAAATTTTCATCTATATTAATATTTATTATAATAAAAAACCAACAGTTAATAAAATTAAGGCGCATCTAACCTTATAAAATGAAGGCACGTCTAACCTTAAAAAAAACTTTCCCCGTATAAATTCTCAAACCTCTTCAGCATTCTAGTATAAAAACAAACAAAAGTTAGAGGTACCTTAATTAGGTCGAAGGCGCGTTTAGCCTTGTCCTAGCCTTACAAACTGAATGTGCATCTAGCCTCGAAAGTCAATGGTATAATAAATTTTCATTAATATCGTATAAATATCTAGTATAATTACTTCATTTTAGTAATTTTCACTGCATCATCCCTATGTACATAGAAAACCAAAAGTTAACCCTAATTGTAAGCCAAAGACGCATTTAGCCTTGTAAACCGTAGACGCCTAAGGGCGTAGGCCTTGTAAACCAAAGGTGCGTCTATCCTTGTAAACCGAAAGCGCGTCTAGCCTAGTCTCAAAAAGTATTAGTAGAAATACCTAAGAGCCGGCTCACTTCAAATAAAATTTTAAAGTAGCAAAATATTTTCTACCAACTACGATTAATTTTAAAAGCGTTATATTTCTTACAAAACTAAGAAATTACGCCAAATAAGTGTACTTCAAAGTAAACTTACTTCATTCATTTAGGAACACAAAAATGAAATCAAAATTATAATCGTAAACATACCACATATCGAAACCATGTACACCAGATAATTATCTTTCGTATTATTTTATTCATAAAGATAACTATGTACAGTTTTTAACTGTAAGATCACTTCTGTAAAATCACGTTAATTAATGAAATCGACAATTCTTTATGAACGGCCTCTTAATAGAATAAGAATTAACTTCTTGAACTAAAATAGGAAAACATGGTTTGTGGGGTCATATTTTTATATAAAAAACGTAAAGTTACCACAAAACAAAAACATACGACAAGCTGAAGAGATTCTCTAGTAGCTACTAGTATTAAATTGCATATAAACCTCACAGATGATTGCAAGAAAAATAAGAATATTATCATAAGGGCTTGGGTAGGTTAATATTTTTGGCATAAATAATAGCGGAAACGTATAATAATATCAAAAATACGTACTGTGAAGTAGCTTCAATAAGTTTTATTCATGAAAGAGGATTGTGATAAATAAAATGATGATAAAACGCCGAAAAACATCGAAAATGTGCAGAAGTGAGGTTATTTTCCATACTCTTTCCACGTAAAGTAAAAGACAGACAAATGTGTTCGTAAAACCTAGCCTTAAGCTACGACTATAGCGTCATGGTACTACTAAAACCCTTTTGAAGGTCAACGTAACCTAATACCAATTCTACAGTAAGTATCACGTTATCCGTCTTATTCTCCGTATCCGTACATCCACAGGGTACAGTGTCAAGGTCGACTACTAACGACAATTAGAATGCACTTAGAATGGTATGAAATATAAAAAAAATAAACTTAATAACCTCTGCGGAACACATTGTGCAAGATAAAAGTTCCTATTTTCATAATTCATTATGTAATGCATTTCCAGAGTTTAAATCACGAAAGTTACAGTTGGGCAGTAAAGATAAAAAAAACATTCATTTCATGACCTCTCTTTATACAATCATGAAAATTACAATTCCAATATCAACGCACTATTTCCGAGACTGAGTGTAGTTTTGTGTGCAGTGTATGCACGGCCGAAGAGTCGCCTCGGCCACGTGCAATGATTGTGAAGTGTTTATGCACTGTCGAAGAGTTGCCTCGACCACGTGCAATGTTTGTGAATAATGGTGTGAATGCACGGCCGAAGAGTTGCCTCGGCCACGTGCAATGATTGTGAAGTGTTTATGCACTGTCGAAGAGTTGCCTCGACCACGTGCAATGTTTGTGAATAATGGTGTGTACGCACGGCCGAAGAGTCGCCTCGGCCACGTGCAATGATTGTGAAGTGTATATGCACTGTCGAAGAGTTGCCTCGACCACGTGCAATGTTTGTGAATAATGGTGTGTATGCACGGCCGAAGAGTCGCCTCGGCCACATGCTATGACTGTGAAGTGTTTATGCACTATCGAAGAGTTGCCTCGACCACGTGCAATGTTTGTGAATAATGGTGTGTATGCACGGCCGAAGAGTAGCCTCGGCCACGTGCAATGAAAAATAGTCATAAATCTCTCGAGTGTATTAAAACTTGAAACTACCCAACGTAATTTCGTAATTTTAGCTCGGTTTAAAACGTTAGAAAAGTAAGAAATTCGTGAGCGTACATACTTTGGTTCTTCCACTGCTGATTTGTGATGAAAACTACAGTAATAACGGTGAACTACTTTTACTTTCTTCACAGGAACACACCATGATATTATTAACTAGGTTAAAGCAACAATACGTTAGCAGTTTTCCCTAACAATACTTCTCTTCTTGACGGTTGGAAAGTGACTGAGCCCGCAACTGACTTTCGTTGACCGTTCTGCCGCCTATCCCCACCGCTTACCTTCTCATTCCACTGAAAATGGCGGGAAACGGCGGAGCCAAGCGTCGGTGTTGCCAAGCTATTAAACTAAAATACTACTATTATTCTTTCAATTTTGATTCGAAATCATAACAATAAAATGGATTAATTACTATCAAACTACAAAACGTCACACTAGTATCAAGCTACCCGCCCGTATATCTTTTATTTCTCTCCGATCATTAGTTTAGAATCTTCTTGCTGGAGTACCGTTACCCCAGCAGAATCCGTTTTTCCCGTTTTACTCCAAAACTATAAGGCCCACAAATTTTTTATTTGGCGCACATTTACACCGAATTGCGCACAAATTATTCATCAAACTCGCTTCCCTCTAGAAGCTACTTTCTTGCTGGCGTAACGGACCCCTCTTCATTCACCAAATCGATATATTTCTAGTTATAACAAAGTTCTGAATACGCACAATTGAGACCGCAGCAGGGTGTCGGTCAAAAACTTGAGCAATTATATACCCAAAGCCGCGGTCGAATTACATTATTAAACCAACGGCCGACCCTTATCAGTATCTTCTAAGTGATTTCGTTGAACAACCGTTAGGTAGGTACTGTTGTCTGATACACGTGCCTATTTCTCTTCATCAACCTGTGATCTGCAGGTACCATGGGCAACAGCGTCGCTTAACCACTGCTAAGGTTAAAATCGCTTGCACGCCGCGCCCGCTGTCTCATACGTTTAGTTTGTGCAGGGGCGATACGCGCGCACACAAATTTTGTTGCAAACTGGTTAAGCGACGCTGTTGCCCATAGTACAACACTTAGGCTAAGTAGGTACGCAATGATAGGCGGCTTGCTTAGCCCATAGAGCCTAGAAAGTCACCTAGCGTGTAGCGAAGTGAAAAAACGTTCTATAATGTTCGTAGCCGGCGGCCGCATTCGGCGCCTTCATGCAGCCGATTGCAAACATTATAGAATATTCCTTTCACATCGCTACACGCTAGATAACTAGCGAGTCACCTAGCGTGTAGCGATGTGAAAGGAATGTTCCGCCAGAAAACCGTCCGCAGCGCCTAGAACCTAGCGAGGCTCTAAGCGCGTGCGGCCGGTTGTGAATATTATAGTAAAGAACATTAATTTCGCTACATGCTAGGTGTCTAATTGGCTCTAGGCGCTAAGCAAGCCGCCTGTCAGTGGGTATGTGGCCTTATGAATTTTCAGCTATAATTTTGTCGTGAATGTGTACTTAGTTAAGTGTGGTACTGTGTGTTAGATACAGAAGTCCGAAGTATTACCTAAACAGGAAGATACAGAAGTCCACTCTACTCTAGAGATTATTTATTTTTCTCTCAGGTGATCGATAGTGATGACTAGGTACGTAAGTAAAGGAGTAAAAAAAACAAAGTTAAATTACTTAAGTTGTTGGCCTTTACGCTTTCATTTAAGGTTTGATTTGAAACGCTTCATTTAAATCAATGCGGGGATTGAACTAAATCATTTGACAAACTTAATAAGTAAGTAGGTAGGCACAAGTAGGTAGCAGAGGTGTCTCTAGCTAGAGGTGCAATCATTACCCTAGCGCCCTCTAGTGCGTGCTGAGCAGCGCCGGCTCAAGGAAACTTGGCACCCTAGGCAAAAGACTGGTCGCTGGGTGCGAAGGTATAATAATCGATCGCAGCGCTCATGGTGGCAAAAAGTAGAAATAATGAAGGCTCTGTGATCTGTTTGAAAACGCTATTTAATTGATTACTAGCGATACAGGAACAATTATATATGTTTATTATAACTTAATAAAATTATTAAAGTAGCTTTATCCTCTTGTTTTACACAATCTACAACTAAAAAAGAAGTAAACAAACCCTAATATAACCAAAATAAAACACTCTTTTTGAGAGTCTAGATCTTACTTGCCATATTTAATTTAAAAGACCAAAAATGATTTCACAACGCTTTGTCCACCCAAATCACAGTAATTTTGAAAATATGTATAGTATTTTTTAGTATTTTGTCACAATGCCGCCATTACATATCAAAACAGTCAGGTCAGAGCCAACAAAGTTGCAAGACGCTAGGTGGCGCTAAAAGCGTGCACGGAGCCAATAACTACGACTACCTACGCTGAGCTTGTCAGAAAGAAAAGATTTCTTTTGAGAGCCAAATTTAATTCTTACTCTTCCCCGCGCTAAGTTATTGCAGTTTCTTGAAAGATGCCTTTATATATTCTATACTCATTGCTTGCATTAAGTCTAGTCGCGGCGTGCGAAGCGCGCCGCGGGCTCTGGGCCGTGCGGCGATTTAACTCAAAGGTATATTTCAGGAAACTGCCCACTTGTGTAATTTTACAAAAACTAAGCGGGCTTAGTTTTTGTAAAATTACACAAGTGGTCAGTTTCCTGACTTTTATATGAATCACTTCAGTAGACGTCTAGTCGCGGCGTGCGTAGCGCGCCGCGCGCTCCGGGCTGTGCGGCGATTTAACTCTGCCCCACGCTTAGTTTTTGTAAAATTACACAAGTGGGTAGTTTCCTGAAATATACCTTTATACTTATTTCTTGTGTAGACGTCTAGTCGAGGCGTGCGAATGCGTATCGGTAGTAAGCAAGCTTGCTTAGATTCGAATTATGAGTCACTCTTGGCATAGCCGCACAGAGGGAGCCAAAGAGGCGCATGTGGCCCTCTAGCTTTGTGTTTGTCGCTTCTTCACAAGTGGGTACAAAGATATTAGGCATCTTTCAAGAAAATCTTACAAATATAGGCAAGGGCGTCGCCAGCCCATGGCCCAAGGGGGGGGCAAGTTAGTATTAAAGAGGATGAGAAAAATATGAATTGTAGGTACAGTTAAGAGCACCTAGTGAATTTATTCAAGTTTTGAGATGGGGCAGGATTTATCGGAAAAGCAAGTCAATTGCACGGCCTTTAGGACTTTGGTTATTTGCAGTTGGCTACATATTTTAACCTCTAGGGGGGGCAGCGGCCCCCCCTGCCCACCCCTGGCGACGCCCTTGAATATAGGTATGAAGAAGAATCTACAAAGACTTAAAATTAAGTGGGAAAGATGATCGATGGTATTATGAGGGTATTATGGGCTTTTTACGTAGGTTAGTTTATACCACGCCCGGGCCCGGCATTATGAGACAGGGGGCGCACGGCCCGTGGCGCTCGGCGGCGCTGCAGCGGCGCCCCTGAGACCGCGCACCCAGGTGCCCCGCACCCCCTGCACCATAGGTAAAGACGCCTCTGGTAGGTAGTACAACTTCTGCTTAGTCTGTGACTAAATTAATAATGTGAGTAGAATTTATTATTAGAGGTAGGTATTATTCGAAACGAGACAGTCGGTCAGAAGGATAATTTATTTGCAGAATATGGATCTTTCTTCTTATGACTTGAGATTGAGAAGCACAGTCATATTATAAAAGATTTCCCTAGATCCACTAAAATCCATTGTAAAAATTAATTTAATCCGTGATCCACAAAAACCCACTCTTGATTCAGTATTTTTACAAAGTGATTTTTTTAGAAATAACTTTTGTCTGAAAATCCATTAAATAACGGATGACATTTATGAACTTCTTGGAAAAATAAAAATAATTATTACCTACATTGAAAATATTTTTAAAAGTTAAAGTTAACCTCCTCTAGATTTATGTGACCCTGGTAACTTTTAGGGTTCCGTACCCAAAGGGTAAAAACGGGACCCTATTACTAAGACTCCACTGTCCGTCTGTCTGTCTGTCTGTCACCAGGCTGTATCTCATGAACCGTGATAACTAGAAAGTTGAAATTTTCACAGATCATGTATTTCTGTTGCCGCTATAACAACAAATACTAAAAACAGATTAAAATTAATATTTAAGGGGGGCTCCCATACAACGAACGTGATTTTTTTGCCGTTTTTTGCTCGATATTAATAACGACAACAGGTAGACAGTTGAAATTTTCACAGATGATGTATTATTATTGCCGCTATAACAACAAATACTAAAAACAGAATAAAATTAATATTTAAGGGGGGCTCCCATATAACAAACGTATTTTTTGCCGTTTTTTGGTACGGAACCCTTCGTGCGTGAGTCAGACTCACACTTGGCCGGTTTTTAAAATAAATTGTAACCCCAATCCTTGTTATTCTATTCGAAATAATATTTTTAAAATCATTGGCATTTAAAATTGGCAAAAATCATGTACCTACAGTACTAGGCACGTATCTTGAAATTTTTCGACGGAGTGGGGATAAATTCGCGCATGTGCTCTTGTGAGCGACCAATAGCGCGCGTCCCTCTCCCGCCGCCCGCGCATCTCACCGCTACGCATACCCAAAATACGCGTTTCGCGCAATCCCCACCCGATTTCAAGTTATATGCCTCGTAATGTATCTAGTATTTGTTAATAGTACATTACAGCCGAGAACGGGAAGCTAGCGATTGCATTGTCGAGGATGGTTTGAAGCCCGAGCCGCAGGCGAGGGCTTTAATCAATCGAGGCAATGCAAGTAGCTTCCAGTACAAGGCTTGTATAGTGCTTTTCTCAAGAAATGCGAGGAAATTCTATGGTAAAAAATTAAAAATAAAATGTGACCACTCTTGAAGTACTTACATCGTTTCAAACAAAAAAGATTCATCTAAATCGGTTCATAAACAAAGATGTTATGTCCGAAAATCCGTAAAACTCGTGCGATGGCAAGCTAAATAATTGATATTTTTCAGGATTATGAAAAAACTACAAGCCAAATCTCTGTAAAATTTTTATGGGCCACACACAAACTATGTTCTTTGAGATAAAAAAAGAATTGTTTAAATCGGTTAACAACTGACGAAGTTGTGTTAAAACATACATAAAAAAATTAAAAAAAATACCATCGACTTAATAACCTCCTCCTTTTTTGAAGTCGATTAAAAAAGGGACCATCTCGATAACGAAAAGTCATTCGAATAAAAAATAATTATAAAAATCGGTTCATAAATGTGGAAGGAAAGTACCTATCTATCTATGCGCGAAGAACATCGTTAAAAAAATATGTAGAATAGCATTGAGAACTTCCTCCTTTTTTGAAGTCGGTTAAAAATAATTGAATTACTTTTAAAAGTGGTCTTTATATTAACAACTCCTCATACCAATTTATTTTTTATCATTCATCATCTTATATAATCAAAAGCCCATAAAGTACCTACTGTGACAAGGTGTGAAATACTTACTTAAACCGGACTTTACAAGTACCTACCTACACCTATAAGGGAATTTATTACTAATAATTTGAGTGTGATGAAAAATTAGGTGCCTCTAGCTACTGCTATAAATAATCGAGAGTTTAAATTTATTACACCTGTTTGGTTAAACGGTGTTATAATAGCGCAAATGTACCGTGGGCGATAGCGGTGTTATTAACAGAAGCTTGATCGAGTCAATGACCTACACGCTGAAATTTTAATTATTTGGTTCCCGCCCTGGGGTGGTTCCACTCATGATTACAAGCAACTTTTACTATGAGGCCAACTCTCCTGCTCGCAAAAAAAAATCTGCTGTTCCATACAAAAGTGCAGTACCTACTCGACCTTAATGTATGGAACAGCTGATATTTTTTGCGAGCAGGAGAGTTGGCCCGTAGTAAAAGTGGCTTGTAATCATGAGTGGAACCACCCCACGGCGGGAACCAAATGATTAAAATTTCAGCGTGTGTAAAACAATTGATGCGCGCGTATTTTGATAAAATCAAGTTGACTTATTGTCTTATGGCGATTCCCTGACCGAAAGGGGCGCCCTCAGAGGTTTTGACTTAATAAGATTTTAATAAAAAAGGATTTTTATAAAGCAGATTTCGTGGAATTTTTAGGGCTCATAGTCTAGTAATTTTAGAAGGTATCACTACATTCCCTCGCAGTCATTCTTAGAAGTAGTTAGCAAAAAACGGACACTTTTAGCAGTTTTGCTATCTCCTTCTAGCAGTGACTACGAGGGAATGTGATGATACCGTCTAAAAATACCAGACTATGGGCCCTAAAAATTCCACGAGAAGTTTTATTAAAATTGTGTATTAGAATTACAATATGAAATAAAATTCATCGCGGCGCCACTTTCGGTTAGTAAAGCGCCTTAAATGGAAATCTGTATAAAATAAGAGACGATTATTGTTAAAATAATTACTACTTATTAGGTACATGAGGTATTTACAGTTTACACGAGTCGACTTGGCTTGGCAGGCAACTTGCTGGTCGATTTTATTTAATTAGCGCTTTTTATCAACAACCGCTTGTAAAATCTAATCGCAAACCTAATTTCAATGAGGTGGCGATGTTATTTTCGAAGCGACTGTCGATAAAATGCTATATTCGACTAAAGTCGCCTAACAAGACGCCCGGAAAATCGAGCCGTCTAAATACCCCATTATCTTCATAGGTAGGTATAAAATATAATAAAGAGCTACCTATTTCAGATAAGAAATTAAACAACAACAATAATAATAGTAAAAACTGTTTTAAGTATGAATGGAATTATCAACCAGTTCCGGTTATTGATAGGAGACAAAAACTTACATCTGGCGTATAGTTTAGTTTGGCCTTCACATTCAGATTAACTGATAAACTTTTGACGAAATTGAGTCCAATACAAAATTACATTTATTATGATCAAATTTATCTAATCAACAATAAATTTTAACATTGGAACTGGCTGTCGTAAGGTAATTTGGGTAATGTGGACGTTATCAATCATATCAATAGCGGGTAAAGCAGTTATCAGTGGGCGAGCGTTGATGTCGAATGCGTGTAGAGTTGCGGCGCGTAGCTCGTAGCGTAATCGGGAAACGCGGGAAAATCCTCCGTAGTGTAGTGTCAGTCGGCTCGCGCCCGCCGAGAGAGATGGTCGGCCCCGCGCGCTCGTTCGCGCTAGCACTCGTCGCGATCGCACTCGCGACCGCGCGCGCCCATATACCCTCCCACGACAATATCCTCAGAATACAACTGTGGGACGCAGAGGGACTTAGCCGGGACCCTATAACCACCCACGCCCCCACCGTTCCCCCTAAACGAAAGTTAGACGTCGACTTGGACATGCTGAATGATGCTATGCTCGAAGAATGGTACGGAAGCGGCAGGTTCACCAAGCACCGGGTGCGGCATAAGCGGCGTCGGCCGCGACACAGTGGTGACTTCCCGTGGAAGTTCCACACCGGTGGAAACTCCATAAACGTGCTTGTGTATGACCCAGAAGTGCCATGGGATGATATTGAAACGAAACAAAGCGTCAACGATAGTGCAGTGAGTGTGAGTGGCAGTTCGCAGCGTGAGGTGTCACCGCCGCTGAAGCTGCGCCTTCCCGCGGAGGTAATGAGTGGCAAACAAGCCTGTTTGTCCTGTGGAAGGGTTCCTTTCAGCGTTATCGTCGCCCGAGGTGGTTAATAGCCATTCACTGAACTGATAGCCTGCCGGTGTCGCCGGAGGGATCTTTATTCATGGAACCTTTTCAGGATGTCCCCTCGAGCGACGATGCGTTGATAAAAGTGAATGCCTTTTATTGTTTTTAAAATATTTTCACGCAGCTGCATGTAGATGGTATCGTCGTTGATGCGGGTGGGAGGGTGATGTTTTTTTCAAAGACGCGTGGCTCTCGCAGCCCCTTATCTGAGATATGATACGGGATTATCTCTCGGTGTACTCAGACATCGATGTTTGTTTAAATACTTATCTGAAAGTACTCACACAGGTCTGCAAACAACAATATTGTATTAAGGCGTTTTATCGGCGCATGTTAGTTTATTATTCCCCGAAAATGTTGGAAATTATTTCACGGAAGTTATTATTTGGTGCGTAAGCATTCAAAATAGTACCTACCTAGAGTTAGGAGATTTAATACAAAATTTTAATGCAAGGTTTTGTCAAAAAGTGGAAAAAACAATAGAAAAGACTAGCTATATTAAGTGCTTCTTAATTTTTATCAATAATAACCCCCTTACTAATAAAGATTGTATAGCAGCTGCATAGTTACACAGTGTTTTGTCACTTTCTTTTTAATGTCAAATTCAAATAGTTTGACAGAGAGTAACCATTGTGTAACTATACATCTGCTATTCAATCTTTATTAGTAAGGGGGTTAGTGTATAAGTATTTTTGCAATGCAATAGGTAACTTTGTTTTATTTATTCAGAGCCTAAATATTATTTAGTAAAAAAATGCTGGAAAAGACTACCACGCAATACCGACCTACTCTATGCATTCTTCATAAAAAAGGCCGGACATCTATTTTGTATTCCCTCGGAAAAGTCCCCGTCAGTATTAGGTCAGCTACAAATGTCGGACCCCGAACATTTGAATACGTTCACACGTGACCGCTCTTCACCTGAGCGGTTAACCTTTGGCGAAACTAACTAAAAATTTGACATGCAATTCATGGAAACTAGGCTAAAAATCTGCTGTGCTAGACAAAAAACAAGTTTGTATTGGAATAGGTCCAAAAATATATTTTTACTGTTTTTATAAATTTACTTAGACTAGGACCTATGAAATTGGCGTTTTTTTCTCACAAAAAGCGAACCTTGTAACTTCTATGATTTAAAATGTTCACCAATTGATTGATATTAGACAACTATTAATAATAAAAAATCCTTATTATAGTTCTAAACATACAAAAAAATACCATGATAAAAATTACTCCATTTTTTGTTAGCAGAAATTACCACTTTATTTGTTTTATCATAGACCAAAACTTATTTTTTTGCTTAACCTAAGTAAGATAATGTATGCCACGTTAACTTAGTGTTTAAAATTTGTGCATAAAAGTTTTAAAACACTAACCTTCATGGTTGATAAATAAATTAATAAAATGTTGGAAAATGCAACTTCTTTAACAAAACGCCGATTGACTTAATAATAAGACTTTCAGTTTTCAGTACCTATTACAGAAGTCACATAAACTTTGGTTTTATACGAATTCAAAAAAAAAAAGAAAGAGTAGGTTACCTATTAGTCTTGAATATCTGTTCTTTATTCTCTTTCATTGACAAAAAATGTCTTCCTTTTGTTTACTTTTTCACTTTTTTTTGTATCTAAAATTAGTATGATATGAAATTCTAAACATTTAAAGTAGGTACCTATGTATAATGTATATCCGTAGATCTAACTTGAAGGGTAGTTGCGAAGTGCACGACGCGTTAAGTTGGCTTTTGTACATGCGACAAAACTTCTGGTAAGCTCCGCGAAGTACGCCCTAACTAAATTAAGTACGCAGCTTGCTTTCAAAACTTTGTGTTTGACAAATGCACTGACGTTTATTTACATAAATAGAAACGTACAAATCATGACCCTTAAAACACTGTCTTACGGCTAAAAACCATTTTGGTCAGCTTAATTCAATAACAATTTTAAGCTTTCAATAAGCATTGTATCGAAGTTACAAAGTGTTATAACCACAAACTACAGAAATTTTACTTACTAATCTTTAGTTGTGAAATTTCTAACACTTATTTACTAAAAATACAACTTTTCTTATAAGACTTCTCTTTTCCCTACAAAATATTTCTTGTATAACGAACGTACAAAATAATGAACTAAAGGCTGCAGTCTTGCACGAATCAGTGTTCTTGCAGTATTATCAGAAACTAAGATCTTTTTAGGGTTCCGTAGCCTAAATGGCAAAAAACAAAACCCTTATAGATTCGCCATGCCTGTCTGTCTGTCTGTCTGTCTGTCTGTCTGTCCGTATGTCACAGCCACTTTATTCCGAAAGTATTAAGACTACACAGTTGAAACTTGGTAGGTAGATGTATTCTGTTAATCGCTTAACGAATTTGATACAAAAATAAGAAAAATAAAAGATTAAGGGGGGGCTCCCCATACATGGAACTGAAACTGAAAAAAAATTTTTTCTTCAAACCAACACGTGTTGGATGTCTATAGATAGGTCTTTAAAAATGACATTGAGGTTCCTAAGACAACTTTTTCTCAAAGTTAACCGTTTGAAAGATATTCACCGCCAAAGTGGTAAAATGTGTGTCCCCCCCCCCTTTAACTTTTGAAATAAGAGAGTGAAAAATCTACAAAAAATATATGCTATAGATCTTAATAAACACTTTCAACCAAAATTGGTTTGAACGAGATATAGTAATTAGTTTTTGAGATATAGCACATTTTCCAAAACCGCAAATACAACTTTGTCATTCATACCAACACTGTGAAAAACAAAGTTATTTTTGCAAACGAAAAATGATAGGTGGTATTAAATATGGTATGGAATAAGGTAACTACGGAACCCTATGGCGCGTGGCCCGACACGCACTTGGCCGGTTTTTAGGGTTCCGTAGCCAAAATGGCAAAAAACGGAACCCTTATAGATTCGTCATGTCTGTCTGTCTGTCTGTCTGTCCGTCTGTCTGTCTGTCTGTCTGTCTGTCTGTCTGTCTGTCTGTCTGTCCGTATGTCACAGCCACTTTATTCCGAAAGTATTAAGACTACACAGTTGAAACTTGGTAGGTAGATGTATTCTGTTAACCGCTTAACGAATTTAATACAAAAATAAGAAAAATAAAAGATTAAGGGGGGGCTCCCCATACATGGAACTGAAACTGAAAAAAAATTTTTTCTTCAAACCAACACGTGTTGGGTGTTTATAGATAGGTCTTTAAAAATGACATTAAGGTTCCTAAGACAACTTTTTCTCAAAGTCAACCGTTTGAAAGATATTCACCGCCAAAGTGGTAAAATGTGTGTCCCCCCCCTTTAACTTTTGAAATAAGAAAGAGAAAAATCTAAAAAAAATATATACTGTAGACCTTAATAAACACTTTCAACCAAAATTGGTTTGAACGAAATATAGTAATTAGTTTTCGAGATATAGCACATTTTCCAAAACCGCAAATATAACTTTGTCATTCATACCAACACTGTGAAAAACAAAGTTATTTTTACAGACGAAAAATTATAGGTGGTATTAAATATGGTATGGTATAAGGTAACTACGGAACCCTACGGCGCGTGGCCCGACACGCACTTGGCCGATTTTTTTTAGTTATTAAAGAAACTTCAAATGAAATTTATTTAACATCACTTTACAGAGTGGGATTTCGAGTTTCCAAAACATATTAGATTATTTACTTTGATGTTACTTTTAATCACTTTGTTAGGCACAATTTAACCACTTACAAAACAACTATTAAGTACCTAATGAAATAAAAAAAATGTATTGAAAAATACATTATAGGTACCCTTTGTTGATCAAATCTTCTTGAGTCTTTATAAACAAAAACGTGCTGAAATCTGATTGAAATTTCGGCGTGTTTTTTGATAATTTCTCCTATTCGCCATGTGTCAGCTGTTACCTATGAAGAAAGAAATTGGATTTTCATACAAAAATACGGGAAATTTTACATTCTTCAATTCTAACTGACACGCCGAATAGAAATTATACGGTAAATTCGACAGTGAAGTCCGCAAGTTGCTTACTGTCTTCGAACAATATCAAATTCAAATAAAATCACATTTAATTTATATTAAAAAAGCTTTCAAAAATTAGCTCGTTTGTACGGAAAACCATTTAGTGGTCTCTATTTCTTTTGAGCAGTATTGAGCAGTACTGCTTAATAGTACATTATGAGACAAGTTAGCTAAGGTTGTTCATTGCACACAAGGCTGCAGGTTGCAGCCCGAGCCGCAGGCGAGGGCGTAACTCAGCCAAGTGTGCAATGAGTAAGAGCTCACGAGTTTCATACGACGTTTTTCCACACATTTGCGAGGAAAATACAAAGTAATTTGAACCACACAGCAACAAATACGATAAAAACAAAATGTGACAAAATTATGGGAAAAGGCGCGTAGGTTTTTTTTGTTTTATTTCACACGCCCAATACAAGAATATTTTGCAAACAAAGGGGTGAGTGAGCGTACTGCCAACTACAAAATTATAATTTTAAGTGATAAAATTAAAATAATTTAATATTTTATAACAAAATATTGTGAATTATGAATAATTTGATATTAATAAATATTTGTTTGAATTAATTAAGGACTTACGCATTTGTTTATTTCAAAAATGTATATGAATTTTCAGCGGCATAAAACCTCTTTGTTGTTACTAAAAAAAATAACTGTATTACCCGGTTAAATTGGGAATGCTCTGTTTACTCGCATAGAACTTGCAGTAAGGTACTAATTTAACTTTGTAGGGATAATTCTATAACAACCTAGTGTTTTATATATTATTGCACGTGTTTGTTATAGCTCGGTTTATGACCCTAAAAGCGATGTATTAGGGCGCACTTTACGAGCAAGTATGTTGAAAAACATTTTATTTGTCGCTAGCGAAGTTCGCCAGTTCCACATTTCCATCGGCAATCAACGTTACCGGCGCATTTATTGGACGAAACAGTACAAGCATGAGATAATTGGACAGTCCCGACAACCTAGTTATAAGTTTAAAGTACAGTCTGCAACAGTTTCAGGTACTATAATTCCGTTACTGAATTGGACATGAATTTGTCGACGTATGCAAATGTTAAGCTAGGTTGGTGCTGTTAATTAAGTGCAAAGTTTGTTAACATTTAATCCAGAAATCAGGCATTTAAGAGACCGGCGAACAGTGAACATCCTATACAAACGTAATACCAAAATTAATAATAATACCAGAGAGCATAATTTACTGTTCTTGTGTTTTTATTCAGATTAGGACACTATTTGTCCAGGGTTCTATTAAAAAAAAATACTAACCCAATTCAAATTAAATACCAACTACTTACATTTTTTCATACAAAACTGTAAAGCGCATTAATTTTTATTTCCTTTGGTATTTTGAATTTTGAAAAACCCTAGACAAATACTGTCTTTATCCGAATAACATCACAAGAAGAGTTAATAATTATGCTCAAATTGCAAATCATTATGGTAGTATTACGTATGTAAAGGAATTTCACTGTTAGTCGGCCTCTTAAGCCATGAAATAATGTTGTCACCTATGTTTACTTTATTGTGAGCAAGATGTATAATGTTCATGAAAAAGTCCAAAAGGATAAAATTGTGTAAAGAAATGCACTATCTTGATCAATCTTGATGAAGCAAACTTGATTCAGGAAGTGCTTAAATTACTACACTTTTATTACAATCTCTGTGTGTCAAATAGGTAAAAACCATACTAACCAATCAAAAAACCTGTACCAAACCGTGTGTCAGTAAAAAGTGTGTTATTTTATTACATTATAAATAGTATATTATTCAATATCAAATAGTGTCATTCTGCTAGTCAGCAGAGTTGTTATTATCAGACTTGAATTTAAGTAACTACTTATAATATATTTTTCTTTTTCAAGATGTTGTTAGAACATTTAAGAAAAAACGGGACACGTAAAAGATATTTCAAATATCAATCGTTTGTTACCCACCTGTTAAGTATGCGTTTCATTTCAATGTCCACAATTTTATATTTTTTACTAAAAGTTATAAATATGAATATAATCAATGTTTTGTATAGCAACAATTTTTATCAAAACGATATTTTATCTAAATGCGTGATAAAAAAATGCCAAGATGCAATGAATGGCGCCGAAGATATGAGTGGGTACAAAAAGCATTGATAACATATTTTTTTATAATTTTTACTGAAAGTTATAAATATGAAGATAACGACATTAAATGTTTTGTATAGGTAGCAACATTTTTTTGTTATCAAAATGATATTTTATCTAAATGCGTGATAAAAATGTCAAGATGCACTGAATGGCGCCGGAGAATTATGAGGGTACAAAAAGCATTGATTATGGTTAGACTAAATCCGAATACTTTATGTTTCTTTAAATGTTTGTCTACAATTTCAGGTGACCACCAGTGTCTTTTTTAAGTATATTATAAGACAAGTTAGGTAAAGTTGCTCATCGCACACGAGGCTGTGGGTTGCAGCACTTACAGCCCGAGCCGTAGGTAGGCGAGGTCGTAACTCAGCCGAGTGTGCAATAAGCAAGAGCTCACGAGTTTCATACGACGTTTTTTAACACATTTGCGAGGAAAAACCAAAGTAATTTACCACACAGCAACAAATACGACAACAACAAAATATGAAAATTATGGGAAGGTTTCTTTTTCACACGCCCAATGCAAGAATATTTTACGAACAAAGGGGTGAGTGAGCATACAGCCTCGTTCAAAATTATAATTTTAAGTGATAAAATGCAAATATTTTAATATTGCCTAAGAAAATATTGTGAATTATAATTGGATAGTAATAATATTTGTTTGACTTAATTAAGGACTTACACAATAATTATTTATTCCAAAAACGTATATGAATTTTCAGCGGCATAAACTCTGTTATTAAAGAATAACTGTAACTGTTTACTCGGATAAAACTTGCAGTAAGGAAATAATTTAACTTTGTAGGGAAAATTGTATAACGGACTAGTGTATAATATTTTTAGGCACGGTGTTTGTTATAGCTCGGTTTATGGCCCTAAAAGCGAGCAAGTGTTTTGAAAAATGGTTCCATAACTTTAACTTTCTCAGAAGTGTTATCATATCGATAAACTTAGGGTTTTTTTTATTACAGAGTCGGTTCATTTATTTTTAATTATTTAAAAATCTAGATATTTTTAATTAATTTATTCATATTTAAAATATTGTATTAAGTGATGCAAAAAACTTTGATACTCAATGTGTACTTTGTGTAGAACTATATCATAAAATTGGTCTTGCAACAGTATTAACTTACAAATAAATATGTAATAGTACATTATGATACAAGTTAGCTTAGGTTGCTTATTGCACACAAGGACAGCCTTGTGTGCAATAAGCAACCTACAGGGGTTGCAGCCCGAGCCGCAGGCGAGGGCGTAACTCAGCCGAGTGTGCAATAAGTAAGAGCTCACGAGTTTCATACGACGTTTTTCAACACATTTGCGAGGAAAAAACAAAGTAATTTACCACACAGCAACAAATATGACAAAAACAAAATGATAATTATGGTGAAAAAAGGCGCGCAGGTTTTTTTTTCACACGCCCAATGCAAGAATATTTTGCGAACAAAGGGGTTAGTGAGCATACAGCTTACTTCAAAATTATAAATTTAAGTGATAAAATGCTAATATTTTAATATTTTATTACAAAATATTGTAAATTAGGAATAATTTGATAATAATAAATATTTGTTTGACTAAATTAAGGACCTACACATTTATTTATTCCAAAAAATTGTCAGCGGCATAAAACCTCTTTGTTGTTATTAAAAAAATAACTGTATTACCCGGTTAAATTGAAAATGCTCTGTTTACTCGTATAGAACTTGCAGTAAAGTACCTATTTAACTTTGTAGGGATAATTCTATAACCAACTAGTGTTTTATATATTATTGCACGCGTTTGTTATAGTTCGGTTTATGGCCCTAAAAGCGATGTATTAGGGCTCACTTTACGAGCAAGTGTGTTGAAAAAATATTTGAACCCTAGTCAAGACATAGCAAAAAGATATGATCGCAAAGGCAACATATTTCGAGTCGAATATCGATTATGCTCGTAGGTAAATTGATATTTGCTTCGATTCGCTAGTTAATCGGAAATGTGTATGATGACCGCACACACGCCCTCGCCCGCGGCGACGATCAACCAGATATTAGATGCGGACCAGTAATATCCACTAAGAGTAACTAGTCGGAGTAATGTATTTGTGTGTACCAATGAAATTGCTTCAGCCAGTTTATAAATCTCATTTAGTTATATTTTTAAGACATGAGGAGGTCTGGCCCAGCGATTACGAAGGTTAAACAACTTTCGCAAGGGTCGGTCATGGGATGGGTGACCAAAAATTATTTTCTCGAGCTCCTCCGTGCTTCGAAAGACACGTTAAGCCGTTGATCCCGGCTGTATTTGCAGTCTTTAACACCCACCAATACGCATTGGGCCCGCGTGGTTAGTTATGGCCCGTCCTCCTTACCCACCCATAAAGAAGGCCTGTGCCCCAGCAGTGGGAACATTAAAAAAATGGCTGATGGACATATTTTTTTAAAGATATATCTTAGGTACTTAGATATTTATAGGTACCTACTTAACTAGAGTTTTGCTATATACTTACATGGTTCAATCAGGAAAATATTGTAAAAGCTTCTTAACACAGAACTAAACTCGACACATATAGAATCAAGTTTGTAATATTTTGTTGATAGTAAAATTGTGTCTTTTTCAATCTTTGAATCTACTGAAACATGTGAAATACAGACCATTCCGTGTTAACCCCTCCTCTTTCGCTCCCAAGAATGAAAAAAATGCAATTATTGTTGCGGTGGAAAAAATATCTAGTGATGTGCCCACTCTATTTCTTCCTGCAAGTCCGACCGCGCGCACGCCCTTCGCCCGCAGCGATCGCCCACCGCTCGGATATTAGTTGCAAATCAATAATTTCCTGCCAATACTGTCCACTCGCATCACGCCTGCTAATGGACTCTGATTGGAAGAACAGATTGCGAATGACAGCATCGATGTGTACCTCGCCTATGTATGACTACGAACACACTTCAGCTTATCTTCTTTCCTTCTAAGAAACACTTTTCTATAATCTCAATGTGCCAATTCCATCTTATTAATAAATACTGAAAGGTTATAAAAAATACGCCTTTAGTGCATGCAAGATACATTTGCTGAAATTATAGAGTAATTTGTAAGCATTATAAAGTCATTATTTCCCAACACTAATGTTGGAAGTATGACATTGTTGTTCTTTTATCATTTACGACTTTTTCAACTAACAAATTCGGTGGTTCTCGGTCGGTTCATAATGAGGTATATAAAAATAAACGATTCTATAAAGATTAATATCAGAGATATATTATAATTATATCTCATGTAATTTTAGGAGCTATTTGTGCAGCCTTTAGAAGGTTATCGCGTGTTTGAATTCAGGCGTTACTCCAGTTACACCATTGGTTTACTTTTAGTCCGTTATTACCGAATTATATGCGGTACGCGGCCCACAGAATAATGTTAGCCTAAACCCGAAGCTTTCATTAATTATCAGGTTAATAATGGAATCAAGTTCCCAGCATTATCGTGTTCTTACATTGCAAATAACGGTCGCATTTCGAGATACGAGAAAATACCTAGTTAGAAAATAACGTCGTTACTCAGTTTTATCTTCATTACACTATTACAGGAATTTACGATTGTAAAGAATAATCCATTCGCGTGACGAAACCCTAATCCAAATGTTATGACTCATGAAATCACCGTTTTTATTTCAATGAACTTTGTAAAGATATTCGAATGCCTAATAATGGTGTTCTTTTTTATTGCTGGCGTAAAAGTCTTTATGTAAAGTATTACGCGTTATTAGGCGAGATGGCAAATGAGGCTGTTTAAAAGCAACGTTGTTGGATCAAACATCTGCATTTGAGTCGCTTTGAAGCAAAATAATTATCTCCGACGCTCCCCTGATCATAAAGGGAATAACTTGGGGAAAATCAATGTGATTATTGTGTTCGGCTTGGAGAAAATCAATGTGAATATTGTGATAATAATATTGTGGTTCGCCACCTGTGTCTTGAAAACGTGATTTTTTACGTTTTATGACACTTATTTGTAGGTGGGTGAATAAATCCTGTAAAACAGCACAATATTTTTTTAGATTTTGTGATACTTATTTCATAAAAGAAAGAAAGGACTAGTCAATTATTTATTTTCCTTTGCTACGAGTTAAATTAAAAGTGAAAATCGCATTGACCTGTACGTACAGTGTACATACGTAAGTATAAGACACAGGCAATAAAAAATATTACTCTTACAATACCACAAAATGATGAAAAATTGCTTCGTTAATTTGATGGCAAGTTTACTAAACTATTACATTAATCCACGCTGTATCAACATAATCAATAGAGATATTATTCAAGCCATCCATTTGTCCGAATTAGCGGTTATGGCTCTTACATAAATCAGTGTGGCGAAGTTTATCGCTTAATAAATCTTTATTACTCGTGTTAACTTTGTTTGGTATCGGCCAACAATATTTCCGAAGTTAGATACTTGCCCTGATAGTGTTTTAGGGACAGCTACGAAGGGTTCTTTTGTTGTTCGTGATTTTATTTTGTCAAAACGACAGGTCACTTTGTGTATACTGTGCTATTTAACAAATTAAATGTTCACTGAGCTTTTTCAATATCATCAAGCAAATATTATAAAGCAATATCATAATCAAATATTTTAAATATTATCAAGCGTCATAATAAAATATTTGTAGCTAGGTATATCTTAATAAAACGAATCACGGTATCTTATTTTTTAAAGCTTAGATAAACCAGGTAACCTGGAATTAAATGTCATTTAAAACTGATCGTGTGTTCGCTATTATAGAGCTATCTCTATAATAGCAGCCACACACACAGATATCTGTGTTGAACTATAATGTGCTTTTGAAGAGTGCATTTTACTAAAGTTCGTTATTTTGTATTTATGTCTGGATTTAATAAGTCAAGTATAGTTATTAGTAGGATGTCGTGTTTTAGGCGACACGCGTAATGCTTCAAGCTCCCGGACGTAATAAAAAAAATTCAATGCCATTTCGCGTCACTTTTTGTACGATACATCTGTGTTTATAAGTATTTATATAAACGTGTTGATAGGGTTTGTTTGTGTATGTACAAACGCAATTTTATCTAAAGTCCGTTTTTGCTAAAAAATAGGTGACAGTACTGTATGACCCTAAAGAGTTTATGTAGTACAGAATATTGTCATTTTTATTAACATAAAATAATCAAATAGCTTATTCTCAAAGA
Organism: Agriphila geniculea; assembly: GCA_943789525.1. Classification (NCBI taxonomy): domain Eukaryota; kingdom Metazoa; phylum Arthropoda; class Insecta; order Lepidoptera; family Crambidae; genus Agriphila; species Agriphila geniculea. The sequence continues at coordinate 17,822,327 of OX038879.1, forward strand.
ATGTATACAGAAAACTTTCTTCTTTCTGTCATTGTTTTTTCGTATTTATTAATGAGTTTGGGTATTTCCCCTTTATTCCTAGAATTTTATAGTTGCGTTTCCTGTTGCAATCAATTTAGTAGGTGATTCTGATAATATGCGCTTGCAAATACCTGTGAATAGCTTGTAGTCTGTGACTTAGATGTATGTGGTCAAACAACATAATTAAAATTATTACACTTTAATTTTTATGGGATTTTTTTTAATTATGTAACACGTAAAATACGTATATATAATAGATATAATAGTAGAAACTGATGAGAACTTTCCCGAAGGAATGACATTAACCTACAAAAACTTTCCCCATGTTATAAAGTTTGAGCAATACTTTTAAGAGTGAAAAAATTAAAAATATATTTACGAGTAGGTATTTCAGCAAAAAGTTGACTTAAAACTAAACACAAAAGTAATTATGTAATTAACGCACGAAATATCTTCCGGTAGTACCTTACAGGCAAGCCTGTATCAAGGTACCTAATGAGTTGTTGAGTGTGAACAATAACATTACAAAATATAATTTCCCAACATATCAAATGAGAACCGTTGGTGTCGATATGTTACATCTTTATCAATGTAATGTGTGGGTGTCGACGGACCGTGAATAAATCAACTTCGAACAATACCATTGTACGATTTGAATTTCAATGAGACCTATATGAGATTTCTTTATAATCGTTCGCCCATTATGATGATTCGGTCGTGTACTTATTAGAATTACAGACACACTCTCTCCGTCATTTTCAATTGAATCAATTGCTTCACGAAGAAATGAAAATATTGATGCATCTCTTAATGAACTCTTGCATCATTCGAAGTCAAACATCTAAAAGGAGAAACTTACGTACTGACAGACATTATCAGCAATGTCTAAGTTATTAGGATTTCGAACTTGTTTTTTTTTATTCCTTCTTTATTTTAGGCGAGTTTGAGCACAGAATGGATTTTTGAAAATATTGACTCAGTCAAAATTGCGATCGCTAGTAAAAACTATAATAATAAGCATAAACAAAAAAATTGTGAGTCTGTATATGTCTTAATAACACTAATTATTTTAATGATAATTAAATTCTTAATTAAAATGCTAATTAGATCACTTGTAAAATCTATTCGCAAATCTAATTTCAATGAGGTGGTGATTCGATTTTACCACTCGCATTAGGTTTGCGAATAGATTTTACAAGCGATCTAATATCGCTTGTAAAATCTATTCTCAATCCTAATTTCAATGAGGTGGTAATTCGATTTTACAAGCAATTGTCGATAAAAAGCTCTAATTGACTAAAATCACCAGTCATGTCGACCCATTTAAATACCCCATTATTACTAAAATGGTTTGTCAAAATTTTAAACTTCTTTAAATACTTAGTTGCATGTAATAATAATAACAATGAACATTCATTGGGTAATTTAAGAATAATTTCCATTAAATAAAAAGTTATCTTATTGTATCACAGCGGAGATATTGTAAGTTGTAAGATATTAAATAAATAAGGAAATTCAATTACAGGTGAAGTAATAATATCAATCTTCAATATTTATTTTCCTATCCAGAATACGTTCGAATATTCATCTTCTTTTGAAACGTCGTCTTTGGAGGTATATTATACTATACAATCAGTCGAATTGTATGTCAGCCAATAAATAACATACCGAGACACGTTGAAGCAACTAATTAAGTTCTTGTGAGCCCGAATGTGCGTAGGCGCAGAGATTCTGCCCCTTAACGATGCACCTCCACTGTCCTTTGAAATGCAACCTTATCTACCAACCATACGATTCAAATTAGATTAATAGGATTTTAAACCTATGAATTCCTTATGCAAATCCATAAATATTTAGTGGTCAGCTTCATTTCAACTGTTGATAAGCCTAATGAAAAGTCAAGTAAGAAATATGCACTCAGATTATTGTTTTCTAAATGCAAATTAGTTAACTGTATACCGTATTGAGTAACTTATGTTAATTATATTCCGGCGTAATAAATATAAGGGACGCTGTCATTTGTCTTCTTCGAAGTTTCTTGTTTCCATTAAAATAGATCTCGAGGGAATGTGTGGGAAATTTGATATATCAAATAATTCATTGACTTTACTATTTTAGTCTAAACCTTAATCTATTGATAATTTAAAAACTGAACTTAGCTAAATTATTTACTTTAAATTATCAAGTAGAACCTATGTACCATGATTATTTTATAAATGAGAAATAAAATAAAAAAAATATCTATATACGTATGGTATTATTAAATTTATTAAAACAACATCGAGGTTAAGTTCGTTACCTTATTTTTCATTATTATTAAATTTAAATTCTAGAGTAAGTATGTATTTTTACACTGATGATAAAAAAGTAGGTATTAAAATATTTATAGTAGTAGATTTTTTTACATTTTGAATTTTAGGACCTGTTGCCTCGGTCGTCAACGACCATCAGTGGCGGTTTTGCCCTAAGGCCGAGTAGGCCCGGGCCTAGAGCGGCCAGATATTAGGGGCGGCCAAGCGTGGCGAAAAATACACTGATGATAACAAGAAACGACTCAAAGTTGTAGATGTCTACACTTAAGTAGACGCGTTTTATAACACTTTTTTATTTTGTATTGATAGGCAAGAGTACGATGAAACTGACTAAACATCGCTTTGCGCGGCCATTTTTTTGGTATTGATAGGCAAGAGTACAAGATTAGAGGATGAAACTAACTAAACATCGCGCTGCGCTGCCATTTTTTTGCTATAGACAGGCAAGATTACGAAATAAGTGGATAAAACTGACTAAAAATCGCGCTGTGCGGCCGTTTTTTTTTTGCTGTAGACAGGCAAGAGTACAAGATTAGTGGATAAAACTGAATAAAAATCGCGCTGCGCGGGCCTTTTTTTTATCTTAAAACGTCATCCGAGGCTAGAGTTACCATCTGACAGGCTTTTGCCGCCCGCACTTGACAGTTTAGACAGGTTAGACAGGCGTGCGGCCAACACTAAGTTGAGACAGGCATTTTTTAATTTCGTGGATAAAACCACAGATTACAATATTAGTGAATGAAACTGACTAAAAATCGTGTTGTGCGGCCGTTTCTTTTTTGCTGTACTGTAGACAGGCAAGAGTACAAGATTAGTGGATGAAACTGAATAAAAATCGGTATGCGCGGCCATTTTTTTACATTAGACAGGCAAGATTACAAGATTAGTGGATAAAACTGAATAAAAATCGTGCAGTGCAGCCGTTTTTTTTACTGTTTTTTTTACTGTAGGCATATTTTAGAAAAATCAGGCATTTTGTGCATCCTAGACTCACATATATGGTAACCCTAACCGAGGCTCTGAGCCCTCCTCCCCCCCCCCTTTTGGGAGCTGCGAAAGGGGCGGCTGGTACTTTTCGGCCTAGGGTGGCCAAGACTATAAATCCGCCACTGACGACCATAATAAATAATCATGTTTTTATAAGATTATTCTTCATCATCGTGTGGGAAGTCCTGTCAATAACCATCATATATCTTTACGCACGATCATTGTCATATCCAAATTATTATTGTGAGTTGACAATAGCTGGCATTCCGTCGGGATAGTGCCAAGTGGTATGGATAGTTAATGGATCCACCACTATCCGATTGAATTGTCATATCATATGCTCAAACTATTTGTCAAACAGCTAGTTACTGCGTTCAAGGATTGATAATATGTATTGTTCTTTTTAAAAATTATAGTCTATTTTCTGATAAATTCAAGACCACTTCTACTCTGCTGGTACAAATAAACGAAGAATAAGTTTAAACTTAGAATAACCATATTATGTGTTACTTCTTATGTTTGACGTCTCAAAGCGTCACGTCATATTCATAAACAAACGTTTTGGTTATTCTAAGTATAAACTTATTCTTCGTTTATTTGAACGGCATAAAGAGCGATACACACCGGATGCGTCAGCGTATGCGTAAGCGAGCACGTAGACGTACCATGACGTTGTAGTGCCTGAAATTTTATGAGATATGGCACACCGCTTGCGTAACGTACGCGTGCACGTAGACCGATGCGTAACCCTACGCATTGCAGCTCCCATGAGACAAACAGGCTGCGTACCTACTCAGAGCGGAACGCATTGATGACGTTGTAGTCAATGGCATTCCCTGCTGGACGTCACACCGAACAAATTCGAACACGCACGTATCTTTGCTGCGCGTCACTACGCGCGTAACCACGCGCGTGACTACGCATTCAGTTGTATTTGTTTACAAATAGTACCGGTACTACCGGAAGTAAGTGGTGTTTTATTTTGTTTTTAAATAATTAATAACGATATTAAAGAAAAACTAATTGAATTAGTGCTAAAAAATTAGTCCATTTACTGAATCTTCGTCTGACATCGCGCACTAGAGTCGCAAAGATGGCTGCCGCAGCGGCTGGGTACGCAAGGGACAGGTTGCGTTGCGTGCCGCGTAGACGTATGCGTAACCCGGTGTGTCAGGGGGTTACGTGCGTAACTAGGCGCGTGTCTACGCGCGCGTGACCACGTGCGTGTCTACGTAGCCGGTGTGCCCAGGCCTTAAATGAGTTCTTATAAATAAAGAGACAACTAATACACTCAAATAATATTATTTAGGAACTTGCGTGATCAAAAATATCGGAAAAATCGATCAAATAGAAGACAACATAAAACGGGCTATCTAAAAGGATTTGAAAATTCAGAAAACTGCCTGTTTTTTATCAGTTTAGATACATATTTCTAAATATTTGGGCATTATGGCTATTGTAAATGGACATTATAAATGGGCGTTGTTAGATACCTGGACGCTTCGAAAAATTGCGAAATAAACATTTCCAAACTTTCGCGTACGTAGTACAAAGATAGTAAGTAATGGGTCTGACAAATGACTGTGACACACGGTTCCCAAGCTACAATAAAAAGGGTTTATTGCCCTTCAGGGAACGTTCGTCATGTTTCGAACACAGCTCGAGATATAAACGAAAAACGTGCTGTAATTATTAGGCAATAAATTCCAAAATGCTGTAGTTCTATTTCTCACTTTGGACTTGGGAACTTATTTCATCGCTTCGACGGCAAATGTTATTGGAAATGTGTTTTAGTTATTCGTTGTTTGTATTATCAATATATGTACTTAGGCGGAACCAAAGGACGTGAATGATACTGAAACAGGAACATTCTCCAAGGAAAATAAGGGTTGAAAAAACTTTTTTTCGCCTTTTTTATTCTTTTTTTTATTCACACCGTAATAGTGCTTCGCCTTTTACCTTACCTGATGTTAAGTGACGATAGAGCCGAAAGTGGAAGCGCACTACACCCGGAATAATCATTACTGAGGAACTGGCTATCTTACCTGTACTGTAACTGCCGGAACACAACAATTTTTAAATTGTTCTTTTGGCGTCATACTTAGGTAGTAGTAGTAGGTAGGCGAAAATCGCCTTTTTATAGTAAGTCGGTCAGCTAATCATATATTTTGTATGGGAGTATGAATTTTTTTTTCGTTTTTCGACCTATGTTCAGAGGGCTCCACATTCGCGCCGCGAAAGCCCGCGAAGGCCGCGAACCGCGAGTGTGGAGGGTTTCACGGCTTCGCGTATGGGCTTCGCGGCTGGCGTTCCCCGTCCGGTGGCGGTTTTTTGGTCCGCGTCAAAGAACTTGTGTGCCGAACTAATGTTGCCATGATTCGCGGCCGCGGTTCACGCGCGAGTCTGGAGGGCTATATTTTTCGCACCGTTTTCATGCGCAAACCGCGCCCGTGATTCGCGGCCGCGGTTCGCGGCGCGAGTGTAGTGCCCTCTTTCCATTTAAGCAACACTACTACCTGTTTCAGTATCACCACATAATTTGGTTCCATATATTTCGTCAATATGTAGAAACCTACCTACGCATGATTATGTCTTACGTATTAAAAAAAAGAAAAAGACATTTTGATGTATCAACCAAAAACCCGGAAACCGATAAGAACAAATTATAAACCAATCGATTGCTTAGAACTTTTGAAATAACCTTAGCCAAGTAGTAGATAGCAAATCCATAGAGTAACGGAGCTATATGAGACTGACGAAATAAAAAAACCTAATGGCAAAACATTGGATTCAAGCCATTTGCGTCGCAAAAATGGAATTATTGCCCTATCCGGCATATAAGTGCAACAAGCATACAAAAGATCAAAATTTGCATTTTGCATAGTTCAAGGTCAAAGGGGCGATGGAGATGAGGAATAAAAGTCTCGTTTGCTACATTCGTGAATCACAAAGCTTAATCATTTTAGTGGGACAACATGAATACTCTTTTGGTAAGTGTCTGAGCATTTGAGACTTTCATTATTATTATTAAATTCATACAATTGTTTTTCCATAAACACGTTTGAGGACATTACCACAGTTAATTTTGTGATTTAACCGTAAATGGTTTTTTTTTCAAGTGTTTTTATTAGCCGGAGTTAAAATAGCTCGTATTTTAAATTTAAATGTCATTTGATTGTTCTAATATCTGGTGATTTATGTCGCAGGTGTTTGCTGCGGTAGTGTCACTCGCTGCAGCGCATTTTTCCATTTGTGGAGATAGCCAGCGATATCAACCTATCCAACCAGTGAAGCCCAGCTTTCTGTCGACCAAGCCACCTGGCAGCTCCTTCGAAGATCCAGTACAGCAGCAGACTAAATCCTCTATAATTACACGACCGAATGCAAACATTGATAATTATTTTGAAGGCATGGGGTCAAGAAGAAAAAAGCCAAATCGCTCAGAAAAAAGATTTAATAAATTTTTGAAATAAAACACTTATAACGGATACTAGCAGTTTTATGTATTGAATGTGGTTTTGATTAGATTTTTTATTTTTCTCGACGTTTGGGCACCTTTGCATTTGCCGTAGTCAAGGGGACTGAATCCACTTTTAAGCCTAGTGAAATGTTTTAAAGAAAATTTTTACCAAAATTTAATTGGATGTAGGTAAAGGACCAACAGCATGTGGGTAAAGGTTTTTTGTGTAATTTTTGATACTGTCTAAAAATACTAGACTATGGGTTTTCAAAATTCCACGTAAAGTTTTATTAAAATTGTGTAATAGAATTACAATATTAAATAAAAATCACCACGGCGCCCCATTTTCGGTTAGTGTACCGCCTTAAGTAGGGTTATTTTGCACATCGATTTTTGTTCGTTTGGATTTTTTGGTAAATTTTGTTACAATCTCCTTTCAAGATCATATTTTTTCTGTTATATTTTTAGTTTAAAATAATAAAATTAAGAAAGATTGAATAAAATAGCTGCAGTACTAAATATTATTGTTGTATTTCAAAACGTTATTTATGTTATAAATGCCCATTATCTTTTCAACTTATCTTATATCTTTAGAATGTCCACTGGATGATTGGTTATCAGGTGTATGTCTGTTAATTCTTTACTTATGAGTAGAGACTAGGGGACACTCCTGTGCAAGTTATCTGAAAGATACTAGATAAGAAGTACATACTATATTTGTATTCGGATACGGTTACGTTGTAAAATGTGTATAAAACAGTTCTTTAAATTCTTAAAAATAATTTCAGGTTTGCGATACACAAAACATAATTAATTTCTTAAGATTAATAATACAATTGAAAAATATTAGAAAAAATCGACTCACCCATAGCAGCTCAGACGGGATGCTGATATCCCGTCTGAGCTGGACTATTGTGAATGCATAAAAAATCTAAAAGTTTAAAAATAATTAATTTTTCCCATCTATAACTATAACTTAATATATAAAATAATTATATCTTATTTAGTTTTAATTTTTAAACAACATCTCTCATACATTGGACGAACTGGTAATGTAGGTATTAATCGAAGTCTTAAGAATGGCTTGATCCTAAGCGACGTTTACTGTTTTCTTTTTCATTATTTTAATCATTAAAATACCGTTTGTAATTTTCTCTATGTACTATCATGTCCGTAGATAATCTAGACCTCTCAGCCTAGCGCGTTGTACTTTATGCAGATTAAGTATTCATAAGCTTGAAGTTGAAGCTAATTTTGGTTTGGATTAAATGTAGGTAGTTGGTAAATTACGTGGTTAACTGAATAATTGTTACAATTAAGATGTAGTAGTGCAAAATTGATCCAAAAGAGAGTTACGGTGACACCATGTTTTACGTTTTACTTTTTCAGAAAGTAGATAAGTATATTTACCATTGAGTTATATATTTAGATAGGGATATACCTAACTATTCAAACATCACAACTATTCCGTAATTGAGAAAAATTATAAATTTAATGGATTGAAATCGGTAGAAATGAAGGCATTCCAACAACCCTAATATCAGTCGTCCCAAATTTTTTACTCCATTTCATTCCAAAACGATCTAATATTAGCTTTGTGTAATTTTCGTTTGTCGAACTAACAAGTTCGCATGAATTCGTAATTGAAATCAGCATGAGTCACACAACTTTTGTATTGGAAATGCTTTGTGATTCTAATATTTGATGTCTGTTCAATCAATTATATTCGATAACTAGGATTGATTGAAAAATAGGCTGTATTGGAAAGTGTTTATATAAATTAGTTCTGGGAAGTTATGTACTAAGTACTAAAGGGTTTTGAACACTGACTCATTGTATAAATGACGTCAGTGTGGTTTTGAACAAATTAATGAGTTAGATGGTCAGGGCTAGGCTCTTTATATTACTTTTGAATTAAAAAAGCTGATGTTTGTATTCCATATTTTAATACTAGAAGTATGGAAAAATACTAAAAAACAAAGCTTGAAAAAAAGATGATCCCAAAACGAGATTAGGTATTCTAAAACAAAAAGATGACAAAATGAGTAAACTAAATATTATGTTGAAGCGACAAACCATTTGTTGTTAGAAAACGAGCCCAAAAAACAGAAAAAATAATGTAAGGTAATATCGCAGGGTGGGTTGTCGTAGCTAAACTAACAATTTATGCATGTGCCCTAATGGTTTGCTCCATCAGCCATTGTTTGCGAAGCTTTCTGTGAAATTTTATTCGGTAATAGCGAGCCTTTGCCTCAATTTCATGTCAATATGACTCTTTAAGTGATTTAGTAAGGGTATCCGTTTACTTACAAAGACATTTGGGATGCGTATACTTCAAACCCTTTTTGTGTCCGTAGTTTAAGTATTTAGTTGATGTTTTTGAAAATTGCATTTTGCGTGCAGAGTTAAACTTGTCTTAAGGAAAAGAGGCTTTCAATACATTCTAGTGATAAAAATATTTGTAATTTTACTTCTTCTTCTTATCGAATGAGTATTAGTGGCCACCTCTGGTGTTAGAGTTTATCAAGCCGCCTGTAAGGCCTACTGTTATGAGTTGACAACAGCCGAGACCGACGGTTTAACATACCCTTCCTTACGGTTTAACATAAGCACGGAAGCGCTCAGTTGTAATGCCACTTTACGGTCACCCATCCGACACCTGACCGCACCGAGCGTTGCTTAACAAACGTGATCGAGTACGATCAGTCTGTCAAGCTCCGCCACGAGCGCTTCAAATACTTGACTCACAGAATATTTGTAATTATTTGATAGTTGTGGTTGAATCACGGTAGGATTTGCTCATCACAAAAACCTATTGTTTATGATGAAGTGAGTATTTGGTGATTAGTCCAGAAAATATTGGTCCAGATGTACACAAGGCACAAACAAACGCAAAGTGGAATTTAGTCAACATTGCTTCCTTTCTTCCGTGTTGGAGATGCAAAATAGCCGTTTAAAAGGCATAGGCGAAACTTATTCGAAGTGTACCAACACCGAGAAAGTTCGTTCCAGCCGAGAATGCGTTGAATAGAATTCTTCTATTGGAGGCTTTATCGGCTCTAGCTAGCTGTCGTCGGGGCTGCTTAGGGTTCTCAAACTTTTAATTTACATGATAAGTCTAAGGAACATATTTTTTTTAGTATATTCTTAAACTAGGTAGGTAATCGATTTTACGGAAATGGTTGGAAATGGTTGATATCGCTGAATATGGTAATTTTTGATTTAAGCACGTCTTTTATTTGAGCACAGTTTCTATCATTTTTATTGTGTAATTTAATTACTTAAAATCATCTAAGTTTAGAAAAATAAAATTATATTTATATATTTAATTCAGGCGACTACGCCCATACAATATATACCTTACAGACTAACATACACATAATTAAATTACATTTGAATTATGTGTATGTTATTTATGATTATTACGAATATCAATGAAAGGTAATAACTACAAAAAATCTGAGAAATCATTAGGAATTCCAATGATGTACTGAAATATTGAATGTCAATATTTTGACATTCCATTACAAAGGGATTTTGTATTTTGGTTAACATTTGGTATTATTTCCTTATTATTTATTCAAATAACGTATCGCACGCACCCTTTGTCTTTTCTTGGAAAAAGGGATTCTTTGTTTCATATCCTATCGATTCAGTTGGTCTTAGATATACATAGCAAGTGTTTTAATAGTTAATGAAGGTTGATAAATCAGATTTTAAAATTGTTCAATCGTATTTGGTTGTTCTTGAGGTTTGTTATTTTAATTACCAAATTTTTTTAACTAAACTTTAAATATTCTATAACAAGAGTCAACCCTACAGCCTGTCGTCGTAATATCGTAGGTATCAAGAGGCGGCGAATTTTCGCTGTCCCGATTGTCAATTCTTCAGCTCATAGCAGTCGGGTTGAATTTCATTACGGTCGTCAAAGTACTCGGTAATGGTAGGTGGCAAATATTTTAACCATTCGTGATTTAAAACTTTTCTACTTCCGTAAAAGCTTAAGACTACATTACAAAGCTTTTCTGTACTACATTTTGACCGATTGATTTATTGGGAAATATGTAGTTGGAAAACTTGATAAGAATTCACCTTTGTACTAAATGACTAAAGTTTTTAGGGTTCCGTACCCAAAGGGTAAAAACGGGACCCTATTACTGAATTTCCGTTGCCGCTATAACAACAAATACTAAAAACAGAATAAAATTAATATTTAAGGGGGGCTCCCATACAACAAACGTGATTTTTTTGCCGTTTTTTGCTCGATATTAATAACGACAACAGGTAGACAGTTAAAATTTTCACAGATGATGTATTTTTGTTGCCGCTATAACAACAAATACTAAAAACAGAATAAAATTAATATTTAATGGGGCTCCCATACAACAAACTTATTTTTTTTTGCTTTTTTTGGCACGGAACCCTTCGTGCGCGAGTCCGACTCGCACTTGGCTGGTTTTTTTTTTATAACTGTCATAGTCTTACTAACTTCGCTTGATGATAAACATTCAATTTTCAATACTTAATTTATAAAATAACAAAGTTCCAGACCTTTACGAGACATAACATGTCACGATAATATTGATTTATAAGAATCGGCTATAATTATATTGCTTTCCGTGTGTCCATTTATTGACATTTTTTTCTTGATTGTTGTATTAATTTACTATCAAGACGAAGACCTTGAGTTGAAGCAAGGCATCGACTCTCTTGGATACAACGCAAAGATTATCGGCAAGGTCAATAAAAATTGTGCAAATATTTCGTACTGAATCGATTGATTTAAGGGAAAAATAACTATGTAAAGATTATTGATTTAGATTTTTGCATTCGCAGTGATAAGCTTTTTATACTAACGGGTGGCGCAAAAGTACTGGCACTAAAGAAAATACTTTTATTTTTTTTATATGGCATTTTCTGTTATTCTGTTGTTGAAAATTGTGTAGTGAACAAATATAAAATACACTGAAAATAAACATGGACCGTTTTACTCCCCAAGAACGTGGAATAATTGTGTCAATGTTCTTACGGAATAATTCATCAGTGATAAGAACACAACGTGAATTTCGTCGACGATTTCCCCACCGTCCGGCACCGATTGGTCGCACAATTCGACGCTTTGCCACACGCCTTGAAGCAACTGGCTCAACATTGGATAGACCTAAGTCTGGGAGACTCTCGCAGCTCTAAAAGAAAACATTCGTCAAGAAATAACGAACATATCGCAGGAAGTGTTACGGCAAGTTATGCAAAATGTCATAAATAGGGCTCAAATGTGTATCAACTCTGGAGGTCACCATTTAAAAGACATCATCTTTAAATCCTAATGGTACGAAATTTAATGGCACAAATATACATTTAAAAAAACCTAAATCTAGTTTTCTAATTTAGAAAAAATGTTATAGCTGAACCAAATAGGGTCTTTACTTTTGCGCCACCCGTTATTAAAATATACCTCGCTTTATACTTTTTAATCTACCAAAAAATATCTATAGTCTCTTAGTACTAAGACGGGAATCGAACCCTGTGTTCTGCTGACCAGTCGAATCGAATGATCTGACATTAAAAAAAATAATTAAACCAGAACATTTTCCATCCCTACTTCACTATATTTACCTACAAGAAATAATACTTACGAAATATTGACTATCATTGCTACTGACTAACATTGTTATTATATAAAAAAATATAGAGTTTTTGTAGCAATCCTTCAAACGGAAAATTAACCATAAGTGTGTCATCGTTTTCCTACATAATGCCTCACGACACCCACTGTTTGAAATTGGTTAACTTCGGTCATCAAAGAAAAGTAAGTACTTAATCGAAAATCAAAAACCTGAAAAAAAGTAACAAAACACCGCTTAAAAATTAAACAGCTATAAAAATTAACCACTGTCCGGTTTCGTAATTAACGGTCGCCAGTATATTTTCCAGTCACCCGATTAAAAATATTTACAAACGAATTGAGAACCTCCTCCTTTTTTGAAGTCGGTTAAAAATGAGTGGAATGACAACATGACCCACAAGCATTCATGACTTCCTTTTTAATTTGGGCACAGGTGTTTCTCAGTATATTTCAGAATAAATAATCACATGCGTAACAGTAAATGTACTTTTTATACTTCATGCCCAATTCTGGATATGTGTCCAAACAGAACGGTGCGTGTTCCTGTTTACTTAATGACAACTGTTGCCTTACCAAAGCTGCTGGTGGACATTGACATTGCTCTGTAAATACTTTGAAGGGTATGCAAAAAGGTCTTTACTCTTTAGTTCATATTTTTTTCCAAGAAAATAGTTAATTAAAGTCACATATTTTTAGTACATACAATCAGTCCATGAAGATAATAAAAATTAAAAAGGAAATTTAATTTCTCACTAAACTTATTACTACCGTTTCGGGGTAACAACAATACCGTACCGTCACAGCTTTTACTGCAAAATTCAGTCCAGGCTAGGTTATAGCCGGTAGAGGTGGAATGTTCGCCGCTCGAATAAACCAGAATAGAACAATTGAGTCCAGGAAATCGGACCCATTGTTTCCTGGATCGACTTGTTCCCCTGGGTCGCCGGTTGAGAGTCGAGACCACTTGGAACGGACATCTCGTTTAGCTACCAATCAAAGAAAATGGAATCAGTGGGTTTTCGTAACGTGACAACTAAGGTTTTTGCTTTGTTGATTTGAATGTAATTTTCGCTAACGAAGGTGTAAATTTAAATAATTAAAAATGATAAATTAATTAATAAATAAATTTATTTCAATAACATGTTGTTTACACTTTATGTAAAGTGTATCTTAGCAAAAATGCTTGTGTCAGGTGACTCCGCTCTTCCATAACTACTTAGTTTTAAACATTAGAAGATAGAGTTCGGAATAATTAAAATAAAACTAAAGAAAAAAAACATTTTACATTAATTTTATGTACAGTGAGTATAGTAAAATATCTACAGATATTATAAAAGGATAATGCATTCTGAAAAATTGCCCAGGTATAATAAAGATAATACCAATTTGGTAATTGATAGTTCAAAATACAAAACAATCGAAAAGCGTTTAACATAAATAGAAAAGGCATTGTAAGAATTTTCAATAACAAAGAAATCAATTGACATAAGGAAAAGTCCGTTTTTTTAATGACCTCTATGTCCCTCGGGTCCCTCTGATCGCTGGACCGAAATAACGTGATCAAATGTCGTAAATTAAATATTAATGTCCCTTTTTCTCTCAGAAACCTTTCGTTATTTTATCTTTTTAAATATTTATGCAATTTACCATTTCCTGAAATTAATATGACACGTTTCATAGTAGGTAGTAACGTAACACAAAATAAAGAGAACAAAGTTGGTAGTCTCTTCGTTTTCACAAAGGATGATTTTCTCAGATTACGAATATCACTTAACTGAATTAAATTGTGCTTACTTTTCCTTGATCCGGCCACGATAATTTAATTACGTTTTCTACATTGTTTCATCTTTTAACTCTAAGTACTTTGGGATATCTCAATAGTATCTAAAATTTTAAACTAACATTAGTAAATAGGTACTAATGGCGTTGGCAACGCAAAGCTAATTGTAGATGTCGCTGCGTACGCTTGTTCCTAAGACAGTAGACGTTCAGAACAAACCTATGGGTAAATTGGTATTTATTTTGTGGTATTTTTTTACCGAAAAAGACCCATTGACCCAAAATGGATATAAAGGACTATTCTACAATGCAAATGACGGAATTGAAAGCCAAATTAAGACGTTTTTATTCTTACAGAATTTATCCATTTTTTCTATATCCAGATTTTTCAGAAATTTGTAAGTGCCAACATTTTTAAAGCCTATTATACAGAATTTAATCATTTTAAACCTGAAAAAACGATCCTTTGTTTTCATAGCTCTCGTAGAACAAGCGTACGCAGCGCCATTTTGACAATTGCCTTCCCCATTACAGAAATATTGTTCATAAGGAAATTCAATAGAAAGTTTCAATACACACATTGATTGATAGTCTCTACCGGTTTGAAATCAATTAAGGCCGATTTGTAAGGCCGTTTTCAAGTTAGCCCAGCTAACCCCGTAAGACAATTGGCTACGATAGCTTTTGTAACTGTCCCGGGGGTCTCTACTGAACTGTTGATGCGGAAGCTCGATTAGCCAGACTGCAACTCAATAAAGTTAGGATAGCCAGAATTGTCTAACACTGAGACTAAAGCTAGCTCACTGTGTGCCAATTGCTCTCCAAAACAGTATGGAGATTGCAAAGAAGCCTTTTCGGTAATGTGACATGAAAAGTTTTTATCTTTTTAACAAGGTAATAAGAAAGAAAAGGTTTTTTTAATGCACAACGGGATAGTGCCTGACCTCACACGATGATAAGTGACGATAAGGCCAAAGGTGGAAGCGCACAACTCCCTGAATCCTCATCACTGAGGAACTGGCTATCTTACCTATAACTGCCGGAACACAACAATTTTCAAATTGTTGTAATGGCGTCAGGCTTAGGTAAGATAGTGGTAGCTAACCAGGCGGACTTGAAATATGTCCTACCACCAACCAAAACGAGTATCCTCCTCCTGGGAATCGAACCCAGGAACCTTGCGTCTTACGCGGGTGTGCGAACCACTAGACCACAGAGGCGGTTAAAGAAAGGTTTTAGATTGATTATTATTGCTGATGGTGGCACTTCCTTTATACATCATGTATCACAAAACCCTGTCAGATCCTGAAAAAGTTGATAATGTTGCTGAAATTAACAACATTCTCCATGGAACATAGGTCGAAAACGAAAAAAATTTTCATACTCCCATACAAAATTATTGGTCAGCTGACCTACTTACTATGAAAAGGCAGAAGATAAGGAATTTTCGACCTATGTTCCTTGGAGAATGTTGTTTAGTTTAAGCAACACTATGACTGTTTCAGGATCTGACAGGGTTTTTGATGCATTATGTATAGCTATGCGTGTTTGTGTACTGCCAGTGCTTGAACATAATCATGTGAGGATTTGTTTGTTAATTTTTCCGAATTTATGTGACGAACAAGTAACTTTGTCAATGTCCCTCTATTCGCGTAATATAAATTTGTACACAGAAATAATAAATTGAAGAACAAAAATTGGCATCAAATACTTTGAATACGATACCACACCCCGGGCACTCCATACAAGCGTCGCATTTCAACTCCTATTACACAGACGCTACACAGTGACGTTTTTGCACACGCGCAACTGTGTGCGTGCTATTGAATGAGCCTACGAACTGGCCTACGAACTCGCGCGGTGGGTGCCGGTGGGGTGAGGTAATTGATTGTGGGGCGGGGCGGAGTTTCCTTTCTGTACTACCGTTACTTACGTATCGTCACAGAATAAGTACGGTACAGAATAAGTACGGTAGTACTAATTTGTGTTTTTATTGCATGTCGTCATTTAGCTGAGTTGATATCAGTTTGCAAAGTGGGAAAGTCATAAATGTTAAAATTTTTCTTAATTATCCTGAAAGATGGTTTAAATTCTTTAAAAACACACACAAATGGTTTAAACACACACACACGCACTGCACTAATCTCTTACTGTGTAATTTTCATCTTATTCAATAATTTTTGAAGTGAAAACTTCTTTAGCGGCGTTGCACGCTTTTTGTAATGGGGGAAAAAAATGCTAAACTCGCGTCAGTAAGAATCACGTGGCTGATCGAAAATGCGTAAGACGGATGTGACGGATGGAGTAGACAGCTGGCGGCGGAAGTATCCCCCTCTCTTTCTACGGGGCGCGTAGAAAATGGCGGTGCGTCATTTTAAGACGTAAACACTTATGTCACCAGCAACGCGCTAATTTTGAAAATGGAACTAATAGCAGCGATCTCTTCGGTGAAATCATAGACTTATTTATACTCTGTGACTATAAGTTTAAATCGTAGAATGCGTGCATGTAACAATTAAAAAGGCCACTGGCGCGAATTCTTTAGAATTTTTCTCTAATTACAAACTGTTTGAATTGTGTGACTGTATTAGGAAAGAAATAATTTTAATCCTTTGCCGCTAATTTCAAAATTTCAAAAATGCACAACGTTAATATTCAAGTTTTCACTTCCAGTGCCAACCGATTTTATTTTTCTTTTTCATACCTTGTTAACTTCATTAGCAGCAACATAAACTTTGTACTTGAATGAAAAGCTACAGTTCAATCCGGGAAGTGAGGACCAGATGTCTTGTGACAGGTTGCAACCCAACCCATTTCAAGCATCAGTCTTCACAACTAATAATCTAAGACTGATATTGTTTATTTATTTATTGTTGCTTGGTTCTACTTTTTTTAGATATTATTTATTATTTATTTCTAGCCAGCTTGAATAGAGTAAAGTCTGGTATAGATAGAAGTTTCTAGCCAGCTTTAATAGCGAGGTATAGAAGCATCTAAATTCGATATTGTCTAAGTTTATAGGAGCAGTCCGCCTGCACTTATCCGCCCTGTTTTGTGGAGCACGAAATCGTCCCGAATTGTTTCCCCAGACGTCTCCTCTCAGGGGACACTAACTACTAGAGTGGTTCACTACCAGCTCGATTGGCAATACAAGTTCTCTATAATTTAATTATTTCTCTTCGGTAGATACGTTCTCGATAATGTGAGATTTCTAAAGAACTTTTGTAAATGTTGCAGAGTTTTGGCACGTAAACGAAATTCGTCAATTAATTTAGTTATAGGAACTTAAAATTATCGTTTTCAATTATATTCATAGAATTAAGCTCTCCCCTGCCTTGAGCGGGATCCCGGCGCGGGCGTCCGCTCCGGGTGCTGTTTACTGTATATTCATAGAGCAGCGCTGCGTGGGCGGATTGCCTGCCGCACGCGGTGCGGGCGGCGAGCACGCTTGCGGGTCCCGCGCGACGGGTCACGCGAGCGGGGCTGTTTCTTGTATATTCATAGAGCAGCGCTGCGTGTGGCGGTGTGCCCGCCTCGCGGGTCACGCGACGGTGCAAGTCGCGGATCCCCGCGCAGCTGTTTGTCCGCGACGGAGAACAGCGCGGGCCCCCGCGACGGGCTCCCGCACTGTGTACCCGCGCCGGGATCCTGCTCAACGCAGTGGAGGGCCTGAGAGATGAGATATAAATAATATGTTGTTGCTTTTTTACGAATCTTAATAAATTGAGAAAAATGAAATCTAAACTCTATTCAATTTTATTTTGCATGAAACGCAACTGTTTTTAAATTATTACGGGATTTTTTTATGTAGTGTTATATGAAACTGAAAATTAGCTTCAGAGTGAAGCTTTTGTACAAAAAGGACATAACTCAAAATGTCACATTCAGTTAAGATTACGCTCGGCGTTCAGCAATAAAAACAGCAAAGTTTATCACACAAATAGCCGGCGTATTACTCAACTATATTGCCACAATTCCTCGCTTGCCACTTTTTACTCTATGACATAAATGCCACAGTCTATGTAAGCTAAAGCAGTATCTCAACTTAGCCGTTTTCTCGATATAAAAAGATCGCACGTGGGGGGCATAGTGCGGGGCGACTGGCTGTACTGCAAATCTTAAGGTACGCAAAGTGTACTCTTAAAAAGGTTCATACGCGACCGCGACGTATGACACATTAGCTTTGTATGCAATCGTATGAAGAACATTGAAGGGGGAAACCTCTGTCTCGTGTCGCTACACGAGACCGCGGCGGGCATCATTCACGTGACCGCTTCTTCTGGTGAGAGTGAGTCTGTTAAACCTGCTGTCATTTCGGTAAAGCAATAGGCGAAACGGTCGCGGTCTCTTCATCCCCTATCTCCCGTCTCCCGTCTCCCGTCTCCCGTCTCCCGTCTCCCGTCTCCCGTCTCCCGTCTCCCGTCTCCCGTCTCCCGTCTCCCGTCTCCCGTCTCCCGTCTCCCGTCTCCCGTCTCCCGTCTCCCGTCTCCCGTCTCCCGTCTCCCGTCTCCCGTCTCCCGTCTCCCGTCTCCCGTCTCCCGTCTCCCGTCTCCCGTCTCCCGTCTCCCGTCTCCCGTCTCCCGTCTCCCGACTCCCGTCTCCCGTCACCCATTTCCCGTTTCCCGTTTCCCGTCTCTGTCGCGTAGCTTAACTTTACCTTTTAAGAGCTCTCGGTAGGCTTTTAGTTGCGTTACTGCTTTAGCTGTTTGTTATGTGTAAAAGCGTAATAAACGCGAGACAATGTGACGGCGAGCAATTTATACAGCCAACACGCTGCGCACCTTGTTAACAAAATCACAACGTGTGTCAAATGAAATGACGACATTAGGGACATGACAACTGAAATGTCTTTTTGGATACATCAATAGTGGTGATAAAGTATATTAAAATTCTTTACAATTCTTTTTACAGTATTTATATGATGTCTAAACGGTGGTGTATAATTAAAGTCTCATTAAGGATTTTTATATGACACAACACAGTGATGATCCAGTGAGTCACCAACATGTCACCAATTAAAAAGGAAAAAACGAAGTTCTTATAAAATATTGAATATTGTATCAATAGTATAAGTTCTAAGAAAGTTAGTTATCTTTTGTTTGTGACGTTACAATACGTTTTAACGAATTCGATTGAGTTTTGTTTCTTAAAAATTAAGAAAAAGTTAAATGACTAATCTTGTTACATACAAAAAGATTGTCGCAGGTTAGTATCACAAAGTTTAAAAAGCTTAAGAAAATACGCTGTTCTTAAACAATGCTTGTAAATGCTAACTAGAATAATTATGAAAAAAATGGTAGGTATGCCTTAAATGTGATATGCCTAAGAAAGATAGCAGTCATCTGTCAATAAAGTTAGAGATTATTATTTCGCGAAGCTCCGAAATACCTTCTACAGGAATAATCTTAGCGGCATTAGGGCAGAAGGCAATGTAATTTGCCTCACAAATGTTAGACATTTTCTTTCGCGCCTCAGACTATGAAGAGAAATGAAACAGATGTGTTTACTTTTTCACTACATTATGCCTACGAGTCGGAAATATAAAAATGAAAATACCTTTGCACGAAAACAAATGAATATGGTGATGAAGAGAAAATGACGTCATTAATATCATCGCTTTAGGTAGACATCTTTTTCGTAGCGAGAAAGAAAATGAATTTATTTTTTGATATACAAGTAGCATTTTAATCTTAAAATGTAAATGCAGTAAATAACTTTTTTTAATGTAATAAGTCTATTTTATTTCATCTCAAAACTTTATTTAATTGTATTTTATTACTTAATAGAATGCAATATACTATTTAATAGAAACTAATATCTTTTTAAATGAGAGCTAAAAAAATGTACCAAGAGCTACAATAATTTATGACTCAAAAAGTAATGGCCAGGTTCTTAATAGGCGTATATTAAAAGTTCTCAAAAATAACATAAATGGCTCATATATCATTAAATTATTACAATAATCCCCAATCCTCAGTTTCGTAAAGTTAACACCCAATAACTTAACAGATAACATAGTGTGTCGAAATGTTTCACAGCATATCCAGTGATTTACGTCTCTTTATAATACCCGGTAACATTTTTATGAGCAATCCAATTTTCTAGCCTTTGTCGGGTAATATACGACGGCGCGTCGCGCATTATTACTCTTCATATTTCTTTAATCTATGACAGGGAAGGGTTGCGTAATAAGCCATCAGTGTATGCGAAGGTTGGGAAGAAAAATGTAACGTATTTACTTGGACTCACGGTTCTGATGAATATTTCCTGGTGCCGTTTTAATACCGATTTGTACTTTGAAGGTTGTATGAACTTTAATGATATTTGGAACGTAAAATGTTTGGAATCAATTTAATCTTGAAATATCGACTATTGATGAATGAACTTAATAACATCCTTTAGCGGAGTCTTACATTAAATTTATTAAAATCCGGTCAAGAGTGAGTCGGACTCGCGCACCGAGGGTTCTGTACAATCATAAATATATTTGGATATGTTACTTTAGTACAGTCTTTAAAAAAGTAGGATAAACGGCGGACAGGTGGAAGTCGAACAGGCAGACAGTTAATTTACAAATCTTAACCACAGCTGCTTATGGTGACTGAAAAACATTTCAGCCACTTCACATTGCAAACTGTTTATATTACTAAGTAGAAACTTATTCTTCGTTTATTCGTACGGCAATAGTAGGTAATTATTAATATTAAAACCAGCCACCAATTATTGTAGTATTTGGTCAGCACCATCTCTTGACCGATAGTGGAACTAATTGTTTTTTCTTAGGTCAGAATTCTTAAGTCAGGGCTATCTGTTGACTGGTAGTGGAACAAATGATTTTTTTGTTTGTAATTTGAATTTCTAAAAAAGTGTGTTATATTGAGAAATGATTTTATTTTTCCTGTAATCTTTACATAAACTACTATCACATAGAATTATTTCTGATTTTTCTCTTTGTAAACTTCGGAGATAATGGGGGGGGGGAACGGTTTTTTTTACATTTTTCATCATAAATCGAAAACTATGAAGCCTAAGAAAAAAGAAAAAAATGTTTTAAAATGTGCAAACAGCGCTCTTTCATATTATACCCTACATGCCCTAGTCACTCCACTTCAAATTTTTAAGACCCCTTTTTCAGTCCCTGTTGTAAAAAATATTTTTTTTTAATTTCTTTCTTATTTCCAAAATAGTTGGGCAAATGTCATCTTAAATTATTCCAATATTCGAGTTGATACCATTAGTAGTTTTCGAGATATCCAGCTGTGACAGACAGACAGACTGAGTCACGCCATAAGGGTTCCTTTTTACCATTTTGGAACCGAACGGACCCGCGCACGAAGGGTTCCGTACCAAAAACGGCAAATTTTTATTTTTTATTTTTTTTATTTAATCTTTATTGCATATGTATAAAATACAGCAAATGGCGGACTTAACGCTAAAGAGGCATTCTCTCCCAGTCAACCAGAGAGGATGTGATAGTTAAAATGTGCAGGCAATAAAGCGAATTGATAAATATGAATAATAATAATATTCAAATTATATATAAGTACTATAACATAGATTAAATATATATTATCATATAATACATATATATACATACATATGCAATACATATATTTATTTAAGTAGGTAATAGAAGAGGTCAGATTCCAAGGGAGCTAGCGTAGAGAAACAAGATAATGTTCACGAACCAGTTTCTTAAAAGTGAACTTGCTGGGGGCTTTCCGTATATTCGTGGGTAAGGCATTCAATATTTAATATATATAATATATATATTTAATATAAGGCATTTAATATTTATTTTATTCTGTTTTTAGTATTTGTTGTTATAGAGTCAACATAAATACTTCATCTGCAACAATTGTCTAATTATTACGGTTCATGAGATACAGCCTGGTGACATACAGACAGATAGACAGACGGACAGTGGAGTCTTAGTTATTACTTTATACTTTATCCCGTTTTTACCCTTTGAGTGCAAAACCCTAAAAAGTTTAATAGTTTTTTGAACTAGCTATCTCAGTTTCAGTGCCCTATAATGGATTGTTTGGGAAACCCGGAGTAATCCCCGATGTAGACAAAGAAGCTCTCAATGAAATTGAAATTACAGTTACAAAGATGATCATAAAAAGAACAAAAGTATTCGACTTTTTCTCTCATTATACTTAGTCGGAAATCCAAAGAATCGGCCCGCGGAGGGGCTAAATTAAGGAAATTAACTTTTTATAATAAAAGTTCGCTTTCTCGCTATTGCAAATGACGGCCCATTAATTTGACTGATGTAATTAAGTGAGAGAACAAACAGCACTTTGACATTCAGGATTTTTGTTTATAAATTATGAAGGGAAAAGTGTAAACGTTCTGCCGTGCCGACAGGAAAAAAATATTTGTTTTATTAAATAGAATTTTGCTTGTACAGTTGTCCAAATTGCTGGAAAAGTTAAGTTTTCCACCGATTTTAACAACTTTTGTTTTAATAAGAATAGTAGATTGTTATATAAGGGTCAAAAGGAAGCAATACCCATACGAGATATTTAGACGGCTATAGTTCGAGGATGGAATTGATGACTTTTACCCGTGTTTAACACTCTACTTTTCATTTCGAATATAAGGAAAGTAAAAAAATCGTAGTTTTTTTTCAAAATGTTTATTAATAATAACATGTAGCTGGTACCTTATACTTATTATACCTATTTAAAATTAATCGAAAAATTAGAACAATTATATAGTGTTTACATTGTGTTTAGCACTTAATGTGCTCTTGAGCATAGAGTACTTGCTCCATAGAGTGGAAGGCAGTATTTTCTTTGATAATCCACTGAAATACGTGAGAAATACTTTTTCTGAAAATGATTTTATTTTGTTGTTTCTCGCCACTTCATAAAATCATTGTACGCATTTAAGTATTTTTCTTTCGAAACTTCTGGCAAAAGATTTTATATTATTTTGTTTGCCTCGTTTGTTACTGAAGCCGGGGTCAATATTTCAAAATCGCTTGATGAACTAATTTTTAGTAAGTATAAAATCAACTCAACACACACAGCTCAAAGTCACAGAGTAAGGTATCCCGCCAATATTTTATAGTTTTTCTTATTTTGAATTTGGAACACGCCGCGTCGCCGGCCGCTCCGCCCAATATTTTTAATTTTGCACTGGCTGGTTATACCATGTTTAATTTTTGTTCGTGAATGCGCCCTATCTATTTTTTTAAACCATTAATTACCAATGAGGTAACTCTATGGTTGACTATGTAACCAAATTCAGTTCTATTTTTAAATTTCTTTTACTCCCTAGGGTGGAACGAAGAGTTTTGGACCCGCTGCTCAGTTTAAATATACATCACTTTCCGAATATGAGAAATGAAAAATAATTTTCTTTAGTTGTTAAGCTTTTTATATATTTCGTACTCCCAGAATGCTTTACAGATGAAACCAACAGATTACGAATTCAAACTCCACGTAGAAATATGGAATCAGAAAGAAACACTGTTCACAATTTTCCCAACCCAGCATAATTGTAACATTTCCTTTGACAAGTTATGTTATCTTGTACTAGAACTAGACAATCGCTGATTCTGCGATAACTGCGTAGGTCGACGATCTTGCTTGTCAGCGGGAGTTTCCTCCGAGGGGACATAAAGTACCCGTTTTATTTGAAATGCACGCACCTGGGCCAAGAGTGAGAACATTAAAACCCGTATGCAAATTACAAAGTCGATATCAGCGAGAATTTACGCGCAAACTTGGATATAACAATCAAATGGGAATCGATAAAGAACATGGGATATGGAGTGCTGACTTGGATTTAACGGTTATTGCTTCTTGTTTCTGTTCACACGACACGGCGTTTTGTTTGCCGTTTGAATGGGAGTTGTAAAATCTGGGATGAGAATGACTTCAATTTACATTGTTGATGAAAGACATGGAACAAATTATGAGTATAGGGTTGAAATTTTATTATATTTAGACTAGAATATGACTTTTATTCACAATCATCAAATATACTGCGGTAATGTTAGTACTAATAGTGGGCCGGTATGTTCATAATTCGAAATATTAACAAGTAATCGAAGCACTTCAACGCCTGGAAAAGAGAATAGATTTTCTATTGTTGTCCGGCCGCATGCGGCTGCGCTGGCATTGAAAAATTGACATCATAGAAGATATGAGAGCCTCTGTGTGTGAGAAAAAATAAATCAATTTCTTCAATTTCATACTTTAACCCCTATTATTAATAAACCATCATTTGAAATTAATTAAGTAGGTATTTTAATCGACTTAATTTTTGTAGTTGTTAGGTACTAGTAGAGAGTTTTGATGTTGTTTAGCTGCAAACGTTATTGCATTGAATTGAGTTCATCTTTATACAAAATGTTAAATAGAAATTGTTAAATAACAGGATTTATCCTGTTTTTGGCCGCGGTATCGTGGAAACATACCAATTGAAATGTTAACAATCTTATTGAACTCAATTCTTGAATATTTTATAGTTTCATTTACTGGACTTTCAATGTTTATTCGAGCATTGACTTTTATTGCAGCTTCTTGCACACATCGAGTTGTTAGCCGTTAAAAACGTGAACCTCGCAATTATCTTGTACTATAATTTTCTTGAATTAATAGAAAAGGAAGAAATTAAGTAGATTTAGTAGAATTTCTATAGGTAGTTACTCGATTTTCCATGTTAATCTGGCAGTTAAGCCAAACAAAATTAGCTGGGACTGCATAAAATTCCGCATAATTAATATGTTGAGAATTGGGTTTTCTGGTGACTCAAATTATCTGATAGTCATTATTTAATTTTTGCCCAGTTATTTCTCAAGTGGGGAGGAAATATGGAAGTATTAATAAAATTCCTTCCCACAAAACTAAAAAAAAGTGATTAAGTACCAAACCAAGGAAATTAATTTTTTTTTATATATTTTTGTGGGCCTGCCTTCAACTATGATTTAAATAACACATTTACTTAAAATTAAGCGCACAACAACTCATTACGTATTCCAAATCAAATTCTATCGTCAACAGCCATAAATTCCCGAATTATCACAATTGGGTTTTAATCAATACGCCTCATACAATTAGCACCGGTTATCGACAGCCCCAACAACAGACACAAACCATAATATTTCATGGTAAACATCCCGCTAAGCTGCCCGACACATAAATTATAAACCGGTGACATTAGAATAGGAATAAAGGCATTTAGTCTCCCCCAAGCGGGGAACACGCGATGGTATGCGATGAAATTAATGAGATATCATGTTACGTTTATAAATAAAATAAAAAAAATATCCCGGACAAGACACACCATCACCTAATCCCAAACTAAGCGAAGATTTTAATTAAAATTGGATAGAAATACATACATTTTAATAAGAATGTATTACTTGTAGTTGCACCTTACGAACGTCGTAAAGAAATTTGTTACTTAGCTTTTGTAAAATTTAAAAATGCATTTGATGTACATTCCTCTCATAACCATTAATTGATATGCTCGTGATAGAATACTAAATATTGAAAGCGGTATTGAACAGTATAATTACAAGGATAGTGTTTAAACAGGAATAATTCAACATATTCATACAGACACGTAGCCTCATTTAATATTGTTAAATGTAATCGTATTTTCGAAATTCCTAATTCATTTTCGGATCACTTACTCTGATATTCACCGGTTGTGTTCCAGAAGCGAATCTGTTTCGAAAGGGCGTCCTACGTAAACAAAATCTTTCCAATTCCCATCACACTCCTATAAACAAAGGAATATGGAGGCCCCGACCCACATTAAAGTGGAATTAACGTATTGTCACAATTTAATAATAACATAATTTCGAGCAACTCGCATCAACCCCAAACTAAGAAGAGATTATAATTACCTACCTCCTGGGAGGATACATTAAATAACTATGTATTTGTAGTAGTGTCTAATCTGTTAGAAACTATAATAACATTGTCTGTGCTTTTTGACGGATCCGTTTCCTCTTTGGCTCGGCTCTTAGCAGCGTGCACACGATCTTTTTGTAAGACATTTTTAATAATTTAATAAACGCCCCATCTGCCTCCAACCTGCTGTTTTCTTTAAGAAGACCCGCCACCACATGGCGCAGCCGTTAAAAGAACAAGTAAGAATTGTTATTGTACTCAATGCAAGTGGGTGAAAAAACTACACAAGACAGCGTGCCCTGCGTGTCAATTGTGCCTTCTGAAGACGCTATGGCGGCGATCACTACACTAACAACACATCATAAAACCATGACTCGTGAACCGCACAAGACTATGGGTATATTGTTCTCATATTTTATGCTAGAGCTTTCCACGCGTAATTAAAGCTCTAATAAATTAAATTAAAGTTATTGATGTTCTTCGATTATAGTGAGAATCGCCTGCTGAGCCTTTTCTACCTCCCAGAATACCACGTTAAACATTCTTGGAAAATATTAGTTAGTTTTAGCCTTTTGACAATTTTTATGGGGTTATCTTACTATCTGAAGACTGCACACACATCTTGTCTTACAGGAAATGGCAAAGTCTCTTTCCATTAAAGATCGGAAATAGGCACAACAAAAGATGTGGTCTTTGACAATCTACTCGTATAACAATACATTTGAATTGAATGAATATTCTGTATTGTTCTTTTTCGTTACGATCAAAGCCATAATCCAGAACATCACAAAAAGCTTGATAAAACTTGACACTTATTTTTACTTTGCCTTAATTTACTCGCTCACCTAAGCCTTATTGCTTTTAGAAACATGTAAACAAACCTTTTCGGATGAGACCGGCAGCTTTGCTGTCAGGTGGCATAAACAAGAAATATTAGATTTCTGAGGGAAACCTTTCGTCGCGCTCAAAGCGGCAAAGATGTCAAATTTCCACAAAAATAGGGCATGTCAAGTTGGAGTTAAGAGTCCCAATGCCCGGAGCGATGACGATTATGTAACCAAAGCCTGCGCGATCGTTAGGGCTGCCACCACATTTATATTTGAACAAATGTAACAATTTAAAGAGGCCATATATTCTTATACAATCCTTACTAATATTATAAATGCGAAAGTCCGTTTGTTTGTTTATTTGTTTGTTTGTTTGTTACGCCTTCACGTCTTAACTACTGAACCGATCATCATGAAATTTTGCATACACGTTGTCAGGAGTACAGAAAAGGACATAGGGTACCTTTCATCCAGAAAAAACATATAGTTCCTGAGGGATGGCCAAAAAACTGTCCACGCAGACGAAGTCGCGGGCGGCCGCTAGTAATAAATAAATTACTAGAATGAATACGACTCGCACCAGATCGATTCTCGGACGAAAATCGATCCCGCGACCTTTGGATATCCAGTCCAATGCTCTGACCACTAAGCTACCGAGTCACTCGGTGTCAGTTTTTTAGTATATTATTTAGTATTGTTTAAAAATTGCATTGTAAATGCAAAAATCTCAAATTTAAAAAAGGCCATATTCTGCTGTTATTAAAAACAGTTTTACAGAAAATCGTCTCAGTGGTTATAAAGGAACTCAGAGCGAACGTTAATTTTTAGTGAACAAGTGAGGTTTGAGTTATTGTACAATTACAACTAATTTGGGTTGCCCCTAATGCCCCTACCTACTCATTTTGGTTAGCCTCAATTCGAGGAAGATGAACGTTTACCTACAAGCGTTCTTATTTCAAGACCTATTTTCATCCAATCAAGACGATACATCCCAAGAGAGAGATAGCAACGCTTCAGTTAAGTCTGACCACGTTTGACTGTCTGTATATTTATGTCAACACAAGCAACACAATCTATTTTATTACGATATTAACGTAGGTAAGTGAATTTTTGATTTAAAAAATCTGTTATTACGAGTATTAGGGCTTTTATCTACACCCATGCATTAAATCCTCTGTAAGGGGTTCTGAAACAGCTAACTGCCATCATTACAATATCCCGAGCGAGAGGGTCCTGCAGTGCCGCGCGCCCACGCGCGAGCGTTGCATTATGAAATTCAGTACAACATTAAAACACTCTTGCGGAAAAATAATGACGAGGAGGGAGAGGAAAGTCAAAGACAAAGTCAAAGTCAAAACCTTTATAGAGGAAACAATCATGGGTTTAGATAAATATCATGGGTGTTTTTAATCCATATGTATTAAAATTTTGTTTGTTTCCCTAATAAAAATAAGAAAAAATAAAAAAATGGGTGTAAATAAATCTTGTATGCAACTGTACATAATTAGGTATTAAAACACTCATGTGATACTCTTATCACACTCAGCTTCGCCTCGTGTGATAAACACACATTCGTGTTTTAATACCCCTCGTTATGGTACAGTTGCATAAATCATTATTAGATAACAATTTTCTTTGTTATTTGGCCATAAGCGCTACTTTTTACCCGACTGGAAGAGGGTTATGTTTTTCGCGCGTATCTTGTAAGTAAGTATGTAAGTTTGTATGTAATATTCTTTATTACCTCATATCTTTCAAACGGCTGAACGGATTTCCATGATTTACATATCGTTAGATTTGTCTCGTCAGCCCAAGTGTTCTTAAGAAGGTGGCGTTATAAAAAAAACAACATGGCGGCTGTACGGTGCTATTATACGTAGTGGGGAAAAAATTTTTTTTTTAGAATAATGCAATATGGGTGTCAAATTAAAGGGCTTATTATAAGGATTTCAAAAAGGTATATCATATAAATGATAACTAAAAAGAAATAAATAAAAAATTAAATTTAAAAAAATTAAAAACCCGCCTGCATAAAAAGACAAGTCAACTGAAAAGATGGAAACAAGATTAAATATTATAGGCAACATTATAGCATGCAGTCGGAGGCATATAACTCAAATCATTCATAATGTCACTTTCTTTATGCATGCCTCCGACTGCATGCTATAATGTTGCCTATAATATTTAATCTTGTTTCCATCTTTTCAGTTGACTTGTCTTTTTATGCAGGCGGGTTTTTGATTTTTTTAAATTTATTTTTTTATTTATTTCTTTTTAGTTATTATTTATTACAATCATGATATACCTTTTTGAAATCCTTTTAATGAGACCTTTAATTTTTACATCATTTGCGTTTGTGTGCTTTTCATAATACGAGTATTATTAATTTTAGGATTTTACAATTACTTAATAAGTTTCAAAAGGCATTTTATTAACTTTCGTTATCGTGACAAGAGTAAGCAAGTAAGCAGAATTTATATTTAGGCTCGGTTACGCTGGAACATTTGTCTCTGTCTTTTGAAAAAGACAGAGACGTATGTAATGAATTACATGTAAACTAAAGAGTAAAGAAAATAACCTCACTTCTGCACTTTTTCTTTTTTCATCATAATCATTATCACAATTATTACTTTTCGTGATTATTCAAGAGTAATTGAAGCAACTTCACAGTAAGTGAAAATGTATTTTGATGTAGAATTCAATACGTTTCCTCTATTATTTACGCCAAATATATGAACCTACGCAAGTGCTTTGGGTGATATTCTGATTTTTTTACAGTCATCTGTGAGGTTTATAATATGCAATTTAATATTTGTAGCAACTAGAGAATCTCTTGAGCTTGTGCGCATGATTTTTTGTGGCTACAAGTTTACGTTTTCTATTTAAAAAAATTACTCCCCAAAACCATGTTTTCCTATTATGGACCCATAAGTTATTCAACAATAGAAATTCATTTATGGTATGTATATGTACTTACACATATTTGTGACTCTAATAAATATATGATTATTATAACCGTATCATTAAGACTTACGTACCTAAGGGACAAAATACTTAGAAATGTTCAAAATACTTTAGTCTACACGGAATCGCGACAAAGGGTCAATGACTTGAGCCGTCAAGATATTTAAATTTCTGTCAGCGGTAGCCCTACGGAAAACGCGCCGATGGGCGGCACAGCGCGGAATGAAAGCCCTGTGACGACCCTCGTCATCTGAAGGAGTGCGACTGTGGGACGCAACGCTCCACATTTCACCGGAATGACCGCGACAACCTTATGGCATTACAAACGATTTATTTGCTGTAGGTATAACCCTCTTAGAACTCGATTTGATGACCGCTCTATTAAATGGGATATTGAATATCATTGATGATGTAGTTTGTACATTTGTATCGTGTAATACATCACAAACAGAACCAGTATTTTAGTTATAAGTACTTTGATAAGGAATGTCTGTTATAAATTAATACAATGCAATTAGTTTAACTATGTAAGCGGTAACTTCACTCGAGAATATTTATTCAAGCAAAGAGTTTTTACAAATTAAAATATTACATCGTTTCGTATCGCAAGCGCTCTGAATTTGGTCACTTCTGTTGTATACAGTTAATTATTTAATCGAATTTACATTCCATACATTTTGAAACGATTATATGCCGATTTACAGTCCTGTAATTTAGTAATCGAGATAATTTGCTACGCTAATAATTTGTTATTACTGAATTTGAATTTCATATTTCGTACATAACCTCTACAGTGATGGGACAGTATTTGCATGCATTTTAACTCTATTTGCCTTTACTGCTATATTTAAGTTGTGATATGAAAAGGTTGGCCATAAATACAATTTTATTTGCGCATTGTATATTTTGATATACAGTGGCCAATAAAATGCAGGTTTTCCAAGTTTAAATATAACTTTAATGCAGATAATGCAGAATGACTTTCATTCTTCTTCTTATTTTTGTTATGGCAATCTACTTTCCTCTTGGAAGTAATTTTTGCCAGTGTCATGTTTTGAATAGTTCAGTATTTCTAGATTTTCAAGTAGATTGTTTCAGTTTACATTAAAATGCGGGTGCATCACATTCCAATGCTGCTTGGAGCATTTGGCAGCAAGTATATCAAGACAGTTTACTCGGTAAGTTTTGCCGAGGTAGCGACCACTACATTAAAAGTCTCAGCTTCACACAACCAAGATCACGCCTATTTCCATTATCCCACATATTGTTCAGTTGCGTAGACACTTGTACCACAAAACTGCACCAATTTTAAGACACAATATCCACTATGAATCAATTTGCGAATAATTAAAATACTCACCGAACTGAACTCGACAAAATCCCGCCAAAAACTCCGACTTTCATTTTACAAGATGACGAATAGAAGAATGTTGCTAATACAACAAATCAAAAAATGCATAATAGGGTATTTGACAACATTGAAAATATACTACAAATTGTGGTCATCCTAACAGATAATGGCGTAAAAAACATATTCAATATAGACTAAATTAAGTCTATTAATTGATTAATTTCATCTAGAAAAATGTGATATTTTTTGAATTTTTTTCTGTGGCGAAAACGCTCTAAGATGACTGATGACGTCACTTGCCTGTAAATAAATGTCTTCAGGCGTTTGACACGACCATAGACTAAGGATCCGTGATTGATGGCTGTCAAATGGCTAAGGATGTTACAATGTTTACAGGCTTGTGACTTCAACAAGTCACGTGTCCAGCGCCATAGCGTTTTTGGCGCAGTTTTAAAATTTTAAACTATAACATTGTTTTTTTTTTAAAGAAATACATTGATTTTTCCTGAAATGTTCATGTAGTGCGCTTATTACGTAATAAGGAATAATTTTAAATAGTTTTCCAAAATTAGTCAAATAGCCTATTCCTTGTTCTTGATTTTGTAGTGTTGCCATATCGTGAAATTAGGTTAAGGCGTTTAGGCACGAATATATAGTAACTTCTGTTTCTTTTTACCCGACTACGGCGAAGCCAAAACGGAGGGTATATGATTTTGACCTGTATGTATGTATGTATGTATGTTTGTAAATTCATCTGTTCCCTCATAGCTTCTAAACTACTTGTTATAATTTGACAAATGAGGTATCGCTAGAAGCGTCTTAATTGTCCAATGAACATAGGCTATATGACGTCACATTAAATTGAATGTTGCGCCCTCTAGAGGAATTAAAGACATGAATTAAAAAATTTTTTTTTTTAATAATCCCGTGTTGGGTACCAAATGAAAGGGCTTAATGAGCACTTTTCAAATATGTATATATTGTTAGCTTTTGCCCGTGGCTTTGCTTGCTTTCACCCTATTAATAACTTCAAAATATTTAAAATAAAAAAGAAGTTTTAAAACTAAAACCCGACTACGGAAAAATCGTGCTCTAAAAAGTAAGAAACAAGAAAATATTCGAGTCCAAAATTCAATAAAAAGGATAACCGTAGTCGCATGCCACATTGTCCTAGACACGCACGACACGAACAACAGGCTGGAGGTGGCATGCGACTACGGTTATCCTTTTTATTGAATTTTGGACTCGAATATTTTCTTATTTCTTACTTTTTAGAGCACGATTTTTCCGTAGTCGGGTTTTAGTTTTTGGTATCTCAATATCATTTTTTATATATCTTTTTTACCCTGTTAAATTCCTTTAGCTTTATAAAATGGCTCGTCTTTGAAAAGCTAGGCATTGCTTCTGTAACCGCGCCGTTCGCGACGTAGACATCTTTCTTTACTTATTACACCAACATTTCTGTGCTTTGTCTTGATAAAATCTTGCTGTTGACAGTTAAGTAGCTTTAACAGTCGTCTTGTTATCTCAACCGAACACTGCACCACATTGTTTTCCTCTAAGCGAGATGTTATTCTAAGACCTTGTCCAGAAGGGGCAAATTCGCGGCGAATTTAAGCGCGATTTTGGTTACACTGCTGTTCATATTACACACGTTGTTGATGTCGCTGGTCCTAAGCGAACATTGTATAACGAAACGAGTCTAATTCGTGCGTGACTTTGAACAGGGTCTAAAGTTAGGTTCGCAATTACTTAGCTATTAGTTCGTCAATGAAATCGTAAAATTTACGTCAAGAACTGTGCGTCTGCGGACGTCGTTTTTTAAATGTAACTCAGGTATAGGTAGATGATTGAAGGTAGTCAACTTTTTACACGACTGCCCAAAAAGGAGTGTATATGTGTTCAGGGTTCATGTATGTTTGTGGGTATGTGAGTTTCTTTATTCCACCTTAACTTCTAAATAGCTGATATAAATGATAGTTTGATTAAAAATTGTTCCACAAAATGGTCCCCCGACTGCAATGACACTTGTTATTTAACTTTTTAGTTCGTTTTTGGCAGGGCAGTCGTGTTTTTAATATTTTTTAAATTTATTATTTTTTTACAGTTTCATTTCGAAGTATTTTTGATGTAAGAAACTACTTGCACTTAAAAAGGGTCGTGAAGCTATAAGTTTGAGTAGCACTGTCCTAATACATTCGTGCTGTGTCGCTGTAGTTGTGTTTCGTGTGACTTCGGTCGTGTCCTATGGTAAATTCCATTTATCTTTGGGCAGTATCAGGAGATTGCCGCTATTTTCCGTTCCGGTCCCAGAGGAATGCTGATGTTAGATCTGTGCTTTATATTTGTATTGTGATATTGCATATCTCAGTATGCGGCGGTGCAATCTATTGATTTATCGTTTTGTTGTTAGTTTGATAAATCAAATACTGAATTAGATTTATTGTTTTGAGGTAGAATAAGGAAGTACTCTGTGCGGTACCGATTGCGATCGGCAGTGGAAATGCAATTATATTTACTGAAGCGATACTCCCACCTTCGTATTAAACATAGCATTAGAATGAAAAATTGTCGGAAACAGTTGAATGTGTCTATCTTACTTTACTATTATTGTTGGGATATTCCTAGAATTGATGACATGAGGTAAAATATTGTGTCCTTTTTCCAGATATTTCAAATACGACTGATTTATTTTAAGGTTAATATATTTTAACGTATGATGTTTCATTTGTAGTGATCTACCTAATATTATGGCATGCATCAAAGTAATTAAACGGATGGTCTCATCACAGAACAAAGAAAAAATGTGTTCTGTGGGTCTCATCGTATATTATCGTCCAATCGTCATGTATGCGCTAACGATACTAATTAAGCGTTAGTTGAAAACTAGTAAAATCGTTTTATAACGATATCTGACATAAGGTTTTAATCTTCATCAACGTTTACTTATGTTGACTCTTCTTTCTCAAGTAATTTTAACGACTTTGAATAAATTTGTATTTTTTAAAAGACTGAATAATAATAATAGTACATTATGAGACAAGTTAGCTTAGGTTGGTCATTGCACACAAGGCTGTGGGTTGCAGCCCGAGCCGCAGGCGAGGGCGTAACTCAGCCGAGTGTGCAATGAGTAAAAGCTCACGAGTTTCATACGACGTTTTTCAACACATTTGCGAGGAAAATACAAAGTAATTTACCACACAGCAATAAATACGACAAAAACAAAATATGACAATTATGGGAAAAGGCGCGTAAGTTTTTTTTTGTTTTTTTCTCACGCCCAATGCAAGAATATTTTGCGAACAAAGGGGCGAGTAGACCATACAGCCTACTTCAAAACTATAATTTTAAGTGATAAAATGCAAATATTTTAATATTTTATAACAAAATATTATGAATTATGAATAATTTTATAATAATAAATATTTGTTTGACTTAATTAAAGACTTACACATTTATTTATTTCAAAAATGAATATGAACTTTCAGCGGCATAAAATCCCTTTGTTGTTACTAAAAAAAATAACTGTATAACCCAGTTAAATTGGGAATGCTCTGTTTACTCGCATAGAACTTGCAGTAAGGTACTAATTTAACTTTGTAGGGATAATTTTATAACAACCTAGTGTTTTATATATTATTGCACGTTTGTTATAGCTCGGTTTATGGCCCTAAAAGCGATGTGTTATGGCTCACTTTACAAGCAAATGTGTTGAAAAATTATATTGTTTATTGTTTTGTATATATTTATGTGCAATTTAGTCTGTACTGCTTAGGTACACCAAAAGCGATCAATAAAGCACTAAAATGAAACGTTTGTGCTCTAAGCAATTTGTAGTCGACAATTTTATTCCTATGAAATGTGTCCAATGTAACAAACTTTCAGACACCTACAAACACGTGTGTTAGTCTGCTTAACAAGATAACGTTAATGTACAAGGCTTTAGTTAATTGAGCAGAATAGAGAGTAGGTACCGACTTTGTGGTTTCCTCAAAACAATGTTGTTTACACACGTACCTTTGAACTGTATTACCGAATGAATCGTGGAACAGAGACGTATTATGAGTTTACGCTTACTATTACTGATAGCAACTGTAGTTGATATTTGTATAACCACTTTTAGTTTACTAAAGTTACCGCCAGAAGCGCAGTGCTGTGCCAAATTGTGTGTGTGAAAGTGAAAGTGCAATATTCTTTATTTAAATAAGCTCACATAATAAGCATTTTTAAATCGTCAATTCTTTTACCCTACCACCCATTATGACGTCTTTTAGCTAACAAGAAAAATGGGCGCAAAAAACGTGTCAGCTTTATCAAATGGAACGATATTTACAAATATGTATATCGTTTCCAGATTTTATATTAACAAAGATTAACAAATGTAACATTATTTAATTAGATCATTACTTAATGAATTTCAAATTTCTTAATAAATTTACAGGGTTCAAGCAAAATTCAAAGTTTGAAGTAATTATTTAGTCTAGGCTGTTACAAGAAAAAAACATACAATTCCATATGCGTTACGATAGGTAGTCAGAAACAGACACTGGCAGCACCCGTTCACGAGCATGACGCATGAACCAGCCATCGCTTCGCTCAACCATATTTGAGGAAACGTAACGACCCGCCTCACACAGCTCACACTACAGCACGGCAGAAATGATTAAAGAGAGCATGACATACTAGGCTACCCAAGTTTAGGCATCGAATTGAAAATTAATATCCAAAAGCTTATACAAAATTGCTTACTACAGTCACTATCGAGTGTAGTAAACGTAACTGTGCAAACTCATTTTTAGTTCGCTGATATAAGTACTGATGAGTAATCTGATTAGTAAGGGAATAAGCCGCATTTTTTATTTTTTACTCCCACACAGTTTTCAAGGTTGCAAATTTAATGTATGATTAACAGCCCTCAGTGTTACCTGACCTGACGCACAAGAAATCAAAACTCCTTGAATTAATACTAAATAATACTAAATAATATACTAGAAAAAATACGACTCGCACCAGATCAATACTCAGACGGGAATCGAACCCGCGACCTTTGGATATCCGGTCCAATGCTCTGACCGCTGAGCTACCGAGTCACTAGTGACATCGTCGAATTTTTCCTTGAATTATTTCCAGCTAGAGTGGAATGTACCGACCCCTGAACTATACATGTCTGGTGATTAATCGAATGCAGCAAACAATGTATTATTAATTTAGTTCTAAATCTCACTCATCATAACTCTGATCTGAATACCTATAGTCTTTCATGAATATGAGTTAGAATTAGTTCGGATACTAAATAGAATGGCGCAAATTTATACTTTCATGCAAATATGGTTGACGAGTATCTTTTCGGTAAAGTGCCTGTCATGTCGCTTAAAATTGTTTTCTGAATTTGATAGTCACTTTGAATAATTTTTTTTGATCTCTGTTGCTTACGTCTGAAAAGTTTTGAAAAATTACTCTTCTTTCAATCATATTATCTATACGACTTGAATAACAAATATTTTTGATTACGTATTTTTGTAAGAATAAAATGCTTTTTGTGAAACAGATATTGTATTCATGATATTCTATAATGATAAATGGAGACGATTTTAGATTTTTTGTTAAGGTTTTAAAATCCACATTAATACAATTTTTTTTAATGATAAACTCAATTTTGTTATTACCTATCCATATTATTGGAACACTGATAACTGCAGCTACATTTATACAAGTACCTACCTACCTTTTTTTTACCATATACAATAGGCTCTCAATGTGATCAAAGTATGAAATGACTCGCAAGGCGATTATGTCAATTTTGTTGAAATGAAACAAAACACACATTTTCAAATGAAATTTTCCATTTTGTGGGTTCATAATAAGGTCATAGACGATATATTCATCACGATGATACCATCGTGAGTCTATACAGACTCAAAGTAGTTATAAGGTCTTATTACGATGGCCGCGGAACAAATTCGTTTCAAATAACGGTTCTCCGTATTGTTATAGAGAATAATGATAAATTGCTCTCGGTGTAGGTACCTCGCAGTGATCTTGTTTGACGATTCTAGCTAGAAATGAATGAATGTTTTGTAACAAGAAATGTGACTGATTCAACTTTTAAAGATTTGAGTCAGATTAGAGGCTAAAAGGCAGCCAGCAATTATAATGATCATGTTTAGACCAGTAACTTTTATGAATAGTCTTTTCTTCACAACATTGTAAGTACTTTTTTGTCGTCAGCCAGTATTTTTCCAATAAAAATAATTTAAAAAAGCCAATTAAATAAACGCACAATGTAATTGGATGTCATTGACTGGTATCTTTACCACGTGACGGTTGAACGTGTCTGGCCGGCCAGTCGGACGATAATTCTGATTCAATGTCATGGTGACGATGACGTGACGAAATCGCCAGGTGCATTTTCGAAACCCATTTAAAGTTCGCGCGAATTTTTGCGATGTTGTTATTTGTTAGACTTGTTTTTAGGGTTCCGTACCCAAAGGGTAAAAACGGAACCCTATTACTAAGCTGTATCTCGTGAACCGTGACAGCTAGACAGGTGAAATTTTCACAGATGATGTATTTCTATTGCCGCTATAACAACAAATACTAAAAATAGCATAAAATAAATATTTAAGGGGGGCTCCCATACAACAAACGTGATTTTTTTTTTGCCATTTTTTTGCTTTATATTAATAAAGACAACAGGTAGACAGTTGAAACTTTCACAAATTATGTATTTTTGTTGCCGCTATAATAATAAATACTAAAAACAGAATAAAATAAATATATAAGGGGGGCTTCCATACAACAAACGTGATTTTTTGCCGTTTTTTGGTACGGAACCCTTCGTGCGCGAGTCCGACTCGCACTTGGCCGTTTTTTATTTGTTTTGCGTGCAGTTATACAGTGCCTTTGGTCTTGAACTAGCGATAATTTAAAGGCGTGTAATACACCTAATTTTATCGACAAAAACACCCACATGTTGGGGTCTATCCCCACTCCTGTTGGAATGGCCGCCATTTTAAATTTGACTTTTTATTTTAGATGATCCTGCAGAAAAATATTAATTTCTCCGGATTTAGAAGTCCTACAGTTATAACAAAAATACTGTTCAAAAGCTAATAATATCACCTATCAATTTAAAAAATAAAATGTTTCAATTTTTGGTTCAAATACGTCATAAAAAATTACTGAAATAAAATTTTATACGAAATTTGTGGGATTTTTTTGAGTTTTTATTACATTTCTCAAAAACTAGAACCTAGGACTTAATATGACCCTTACAAACACTAAATGGTTATTTTCGCAAAATAAAAAAAAAAAAAAACTTCTAAAAACTAGATTTTATCATTTGATTTAATTAGTATTCAGATAATATTATCAACATAATTTAAAATATGTTCAAAATGCTTGTTATTATGTCCATCTTCAAAAATAATCAGTTTTTGGTTACGTAAGAGTCATAGTTCAAACAAAAATAACTCTCGAAATATGTAACATAGAGCAATGAATTTTAAAATTGTTTTGTAGATAATATTCCTGTGTATTTGAATAGTGCAAAAAAAGTGGACATTAATGTCCTAATTTTTGAGAAATGTAATAAAAACTCAAAAAAATCGCACAAATTTCCTATAAAATTTTATTTCTGTAATTTTTTATGACGTATTTAAACAAAAAAATTTACACATTTTATTTTTTAAATTAATAGGTGATATTATTAGCTTTCGAACAGTATTTTTGTTATAACTGTAAAACTTCTAAATCCTGATAAATTAATATTTTTCCGCAGGATCATCTAAAATAAAAAGTAAAATTTAAAATGGCGGCCATTCCAACAGGAGTGGGGATAGACCCCAACATGTGGGTGTTTTTGTCGATAAAATTAGGTGCATTACATGCCTTTAAATTATCGCTAGTTCAAGACCAAAGGCACTGTATAACGTG
Source organism: Agriphila geniculea (assembly GCA_943789525.1). Taxonomy (NCBI): domain Eukaryota; kingdom Metazoa; phylum Arthropoda; class Insecta; order Lepidoptera; family Crambidae; genus Agriphila; species Agriphila geniculea. Next base: position 17,861,468 of record OX038879.1, read on the forward strand.
GAAGTTGTTAGTATCATTTTGTGTGCGGTAGTAGGTACATGAGAGATCAAGGTAGATACTTAATTCAATATGTATTTAATTTAAAAAAAAAACAAACCCCTCTGGGTTTGATATTTGAAACATTCTCTAAATTCTGGTTTTATTCAAGGTTTTATTACATTGAAAAAGACACTGCAATTTTCTGTCTCATTCAGGTACCAACTAAGAAGTTCTGGTGAAATTAAAAATCAAACAAAATTTAAGTACATGAATTGTAAGTACTTAGTTGTTAATGGAACTTAACAGAAATGTGTAGTATAACTAACGATACTTAATAGTTTTAGTTGTAAAGGTATGTAAAAAAACAATTACGTATTTGAGTTCTTCTATAATTTTGAAATGACATCTATGCTTTGATGTGTTTTGATGCCAATAAATTATAAAGTACTGTTACATAAAATGATACTTAAGCGTTGGCCTTGAAGATGGTTTTTGTTCAAAGTACAGACAGCGAGAAAACCTTTATCTATTTTTTAATCAGGTAAGTAGTATTAAGAAAATGATTCCTAAGTATAGAATTACTCAGAAAAGCGTTTAAGTCTTAATTTATCAATAACGTAATAAATTTGCCTGCTAGCTAAGTTATAAATATCCAATATTATAATTGAATTATTTAATATTAACTTTTAAATTAAATTATGGTACTTCTTTACGCACGCATGGATTATGATATGAGTGTCGAAGTTGTAGTCATAAATTGCAACGTTTAAATATAACACAACTGATGAAATAAAACAAGTACATAGTAATTAAAATTGTTTAATTTCATCATTTGAATGTATAAAGTCAACTTTTTGACTTTGTATTTGCTTGCAGTTAACGGCATGAAAAATTATGAAATGTCACATAATAATAAACTAGGTATTTTTTTAGTCAGACTAAAATGCAAATAAGGAAACATAAGTCATTAATTTTAGTTTTGTCATAGGGTCGAAATCGATGCGCCAGTTTTCTTAGGAATTTGTACGTAGTACGTAGTCCGTTTGTACCTACGTACTTTTGGTGATGACTGTATGACTATACATTTGATTAATTTGCTTCATTTGTGGTTCGTCGTAATATTAGTCATACATAACTTTTTGCGGTTCTAACATTACGTTCCGGTTTCTGACACTACTGTATCAGATTGCCTCGAGAATACATTTTGATCGATATATCCTGTTTCTTTGAACACTTTCTTGGAATTGTGATGATGTAATGTGGGTGTTTGGACTTTTATCATTTTGGGGAATCACTTTTTATTTTGATTTGCATGCACGATAAAATTGGAATGCAGTCATGTCAAAGTTAAGTCAGAATATTGGTGTTTTTACACGACTGCCAAAAAAAAGAAAAGTACATTGTTTTCAATTTCAGGCTTCAATGTATGTGAGTTTATTTATTCCAACATAACTTCTAAATACCTGAACAGATTGGGAGGTGTGAGGTATCATTATAATCCTTACATCACCCCGATACACTGTCTATAGATTTTTGAAAAAAAGACAATAATATGTCGGCTGGATGACGCCATTTTTACTGAGCAAGCCTCATGTTTTGTAGAGTGAATTAATCAGCTTGATTACGAAAAGGCAAAAATAAATAATAATTAGTTACGGCTCATTTAATTTTATAGCAATAAAAAGGAAATTAAATAGGTACTTTAAAACAAACCTCATAAATGCACCCGCATTGGCTAGGTTCGTAATTATAAAAGACTGTAAACATTTCCAAAGCGTAATTGGCCTGCAAGCGTATGCACTGGCCATACGAGTTATAAAACTGCTATAGAGTTAAACGAGTGCCAGTGAATGCGTATTTGAATAAACTCGCAGAGATTCCGGGAACGATATTACTGACCACGAGTTGTCCAAGAGTGGAGGCAATTATGACAAATTGTTTCAACCGCTCAGACGCTCAATAAAGCGGTACGATTGAGGCGTTTAGTACGATTGGCCTCTGATCTTTAATGCTAAGTCACATTGACTATAATTGAGCTGGTTTAGGATGTTACATGCTATACTATAATATGACTACAACAATTGGCGTGACATGGTTCTAAAGTGTTTCAGCAGCTGTTAAATTCTATACGACTCGTGAAATATTAAATGAAATTGCAAGAAATTTGTAACAACTAATTAAAAATAAATGTATTGGAAATATAATTTTTATGGTACGAGTATCTCTCGTCCGTTAAATTTACACCGTTTTTAGGGTTCCGTAGCCAAAATGGCAAAAAACGGAACCCTTATAGATTCGTCATGTCTGTCTGTCTGTCTGTCTGTCTGTCTGTCTGTCTGTCTGTCTGTCCGTATGTCACAGCCACTTTATTCCGAAAGTATTAAGACTACACAGTTGAAACTTGATAGGTAGATGTATTCTGTTAACCGCTTAACGAATTTAATACAAAAATAAGAAAAATAAAAGATTAAGGGGGGGCTCCCCATACATGGAACTGAAACTGAAAAAAATTTTTTTCTTTAAACCAACACGTGTTGGGTGTCTATAGATAGGTCTTTAAAAATGACATTGAGGTTCTTAAGACAACTTTTTCTCAAAGTCGACCGTTTGAAAGATATTCACCGCCAAAGTGGTAAAATGTGTGTCCCCCCCCCCTTTAACTTTTGAAATAAGAGAGTGAAAAATCTAAAAAAAATATATGCTGTAGATCTTAATAAACACTTTCAACCAAAATTGGTTTGAACGAGATATAGTAATTAGTTTTCGAGATATAGCACATTTTCCAAAACCGCAATTATAACTTTGTCATTCATACCAACACTGTGAAAAACAAAGTTATTTTTGCAGACGAAAAAAAATAGGTGGTATTAAATATGGTATGGTATAAGGTAACTACGGAACCCTATGGCGCGTGGCCCGACACGCACTTGGCCGGTTTTTTTAATAACTAATTATAAATAACTTAATTGTTCCAGGTACGTTGGCTGTCTGTGAGTGTCAGGCGTACTAAGTGAAGGGAATACTCGTAAGTTAGTTATTTACAACCACATTATGTCTTATTAATAGACAACCAGGAAAAATATTGGAAATCTTGAACACTGTATCATTGTTAGTAAAGTTATCGGCCACCTTAAACAAAATATTTTTGTCTGTGGGTATACATCAATCGAGGTAACCCCCCCCCCCCCCATTAGACTGGTTATAAGGATTTGCAGAGCAAAAAAGATGCTCCAAATTTTCGAGGTCATCATTGCAGTTTTTCAGAAAGGTAGCTACTCCGTTTACGTTTTTAAGCAAAAAGGTGACGTCATTCAAGTCACAAACATTATGAAGTCAATGTCTTGATTGATTGGTCAGTGTCATTGCTGGCTCTTAACGTTGACGTCACTTTTTATACGACGACTGCCCAAAAAATAAGAGTGTATTGTGTTCAGGGGGGTACGTATCAGAATGTCTAAAGTTAAAATGTCTAAAGTTAAAATGGCAAAGTTCAAAATGTCAAAAATCAAAATGCAAATGGTTTAAAATGTCAAAAATCATTATGTATAAATTCATAATAGCAAAATTCAAAATGTCAAACGGTTCAAACATCAAACTAGTTAAAATATCAATGGTCCATAAGTCAAAGGTTTACAATGATTTGAAAACAACAAATCGCCTTTTTTTTCGTTTATCGCCTTGCAAAATTTTGTGAGCAATTCTTTGTAGTTTCTAGTAATAGCGTTACAATTTTTAAATTGTAACATGGAGGAGGGTATACTTACGTTTTCGAAATTTGTGATTATTTACCTAAGATGTAACATTATTACACTATTGTGTAAAAAAAATGATTTTTACTATTATAATATACTTACTGTGATTATTTAGGTACTTAGATGTAAAGCTTTTGAATATTATGATGTAAATATAAATGATGATTTTTTTACCTCTTTATCATATTCATTTTCTATTACTTTAAGGGCATGATTTTATCAATTACCTAATAAATGCGTTTTCAGTGACCTAGTTAATAATATTTGTTCCTAAAATAGTAGATCTCTCACCTAAATCGAATCACCAAATAATGTTAAAACGATTACCTAAATACTAATTAAAAATTACTTGGAAATAATATCAATTATCAAAATAATAAAAGTGTCACTGAAATTGAATCACCAAACAATATCAAAATGGTTTTAAAAACTCCGTTATAAAAACTCCGCCCCTATTAGGAATTTTTCTATTAATTAGGTAACAGATTTATAATTTCGATAATTAAACGAATTAATCGATGCTAATAGTTAGATGATTAGATTTATAGTGACAGGTTTATTATTTTAGGTAGGTGTATTATTCCTGCCCGTAACCGTAACTTACTTTTTAGAGCATAGATCTTAGGTATATTCAGGCTATAGAAAAAAGTGATCAAACTATAATTTAAGATACATATTTACATTAATCCGATGATTTATACTTTAGAGATAGTTTTGGTAAATATGATAACTAATATATTTCTTGGAGATAGATATTATTATTAGGGTGTTGCAGATTAGTGACACATCTAAACTTAGGTGACAGAAAATTTTGTTCCCTTTTATTTTCACTTTTGCTATAGTATGTACCTGTGCGAATCAAGTTTGCATACGTATACACTATTTTCAGCACAGGATAATTTTTTTTTGCTGCAGGTTCGCGAACCTAAGTGAGTACCCACCTTAACGTGCGCCTATTTTCCTCCAGTTTTTTGTGTCCATTTCTTTGATTCATTGCAATATATCAATTGGATGCACTCGCCGAGATCACCAGTCAAGACTAAGCCACCACGAGACGCGGAGCGCACGCCGCTCGACCAATGCACCGCGCCCGTGTTGTGCACGCGCTGACATTGTCGTAATCAAGTTGTTATTATTTCTTAACTTATTCAAATCACACTTTCTCAACTTCAATTTTGGTAGACTGCTACACTTATCACCAAACATTAAAGCAGGAGAATAAGCGATCCCCTCCATGAAAAAAGACTCCGGCAAACAGTGAGCTTTCCATACAAACGTAATACATAATTATCTGTGGTAATACCAAAATGATTTGCGATTGGAACATATTTAATCCTCACCACTGAGGTACTTGGCTTACCTCTTACTGCCGGAACACAACAATTTTCAAAGTCCCCCTAGACTATGGCTATGCTGAAACGTCAAGAAAATCCAAAATCAAACCAAATACTAACTAATTATCAAACTACTTTTAATAAAACCGCAAGAAAACCGCGCTAGTATCCGTTACTCCGGCGAACCGTGAGCTTCCCATACAAAGTATTAACATAACACCAAAATGATTCGCAATTTAATCATAATTAACTTTTTTGTGATGTTATTAATTGGATAAAGAAAGACATTATTTATCTAGTAATATTTAACTAAATAAAAAATCGAAAATACAAACCAAACAAAAATTATTGCGATTTACAGTTTTGTATGAAAAAATGTAATTGGAATTAATTATGAATTGGTAATTTGAATATTAGACATTTTAAGTTTTGATCATTTGAACTTAGATATTTTAACTTAGGACTATCTGACCGATTGACATTTTCGTTTTTGACATTTTGAACGGTTTACATTTTAATCGTTAGACATTCAAATTTTTGACATTTTAAACTTTGCCATTTTAAGTTTAGACATTCTAACTTTAGACATTCTGATACGTACCCGTTCAGGGTTGTATGTATGTATATGAGTTTATTTATTCCACCGTAATTTCTAAATGCCTGAACAGATTTGGACGTGTGAGGTACATCACCTTGGGTTATACCTACTGGCTATAGTTTTTTTTTATTATTCGCGGATTATAGTAAAATTTATTCGTCTTTAGAACTTCGATCCTTTATCAGTTATCACTAATAATAAGTAAATAGTTCAAGCAGGTGTCACTCATTAATGTGTTTCAAGTAACTTGTACAGGTGTGTTATTACAGGAACTGGTATATCTATAGTTGGCTAGTCAGTACGTGTTAACCTTCAATCTACTATAAATACGCGGCGGTAATGAGCGGAAATTTGTTATCTTACATTTTCTACTTTAATTATCTTTTTAGATTTGATTATCAATTTACATAGACAAGGCTAGTTATGGAGAGTTTATTATCTAATTATGTAGTACAAGTATAACTTGAAGTACCTATTCGTCGTTGTGATATGGCTTATGTGCTTCTGCTCCCAGGTTCAATTTTAGTGCTTGTTGGTTGGTGGTAGAGTTTTTATTAAATCAAATTGCCTTAGAAACTAGTCATAATTATAATACTAACAAAGTTGTGTTCTGTAAGTACCATTAAAATAGATAAGAATCCGATATCTGTCCATACACACTTCTAATTTCTAAAGTTTACGCGCGTACTTTTGAAATAAAAATGATGTGGTTTTATTAAATTAAAGGAGACGTCCAAGCGTTGCTCCAGTTTCATTTTAATTAATTACTTTCATAATTAAAAAATGCTAATTACATTTTATTTGGGTATAGAATCAGTCAAGAATTGTTTTATATTTAGAAAAACAATTACAAAAACATTAAGTTGTTTTCTGAAGTATTTTGTGTTTTTTTTAAGTAAATAGTATACTATCATGATAAAAAATTGTGATTTAAAAGCGTTCTAACTTAAAAATCCCACTTTTTAATGCAGAAAATAATTATTAACCTGATTCGGAAAATACCTACTCTGACGTACTACTTTGATTAAGACGCGATAGACTTTCAGTTTTTGAGAATGGTGAGGCAAATGACATATGCGCGATGGGACATGTCCTTTGATATTTAGTTTGGTTTTTGTATCTGATTTTTTATTTTCCTGACGTTTGAAAGTAGTAAAGTAGGCAAGTAAAATGGCAGGAATATAGTTTTCAAAAACGATTACCTACTGTGTGCATAATGTCGTAGTAGAGTAGAATCTGTAACTGTAACCCTTAGCCCAAAAATCTACTTATCAAGTAATTTTGAATGGATTTTTTTACAGCTCAACCTAAATCAGTATATTGCACGTAACATTCCCTTAGTAAAATTACTTGTTATAAATTTGATTCTATTTCGTTAAATTTTTCATGCAAAGTTAAGTGTTAGTTAGAGCACAGAATAAAATAAAAGAACTATTGTTAAAGGTAAAGTAGCCAATTCCAAGATCCTTGAGGGTTCTTTTCTCGGTCAAGTCTTCATTAACTTTCGACCTCATTGTCATTTAACCTTATCGTCACACATCAGTTGAGATGAAGGCCATCACTTTCGCATTGTGTTGAAGATTGAGAAAATACGTCTTCTCTTATTTTGGTCCAAAAATTTTAATCATTTTTCATTACAAAACTGATTGCCGTAAAGTTAGAAAGAAGTTGTATTCTTTAGGAAATACAGACACCGATGCTATTTCACAATTAAACTGGAATCAAATTGTTTAAAAAGTAAGCAGTTTTTGCCCAAAAATCTCAGATCTAGATATTATTTATCTTCCTTCCCCCTTTTTTATTACAAATACATAGTTGCTTTAGGTTCCTTAACATCCAAAAGTGCAAAGATATATTACGTCAGGTACCATGTGGGCGGCAAACGGTGAGCAGCAACGCTAACACAATTACTACTAATGGAGCAATTTGTTTGTTTGTTCTCGCAAACACCAAAATGTACCGTTTAAAACTTTCATCCTTACCTGTTGTCCCACTTTAGATCTTAATTCTTACGTAATAGGTGCGGAGTTTGCTCGCTAGTTTACTGGTTGTTTACGTTGAATAGATAATGATTTGTAAGTATGCTCTCGTAATTGAGACGGAGGCGTGTTCGGTATAAGATACCTTAAAAGTATCTCAACATTTTAGTACCTTTTCATATCAGTTATAACGCTTGTTCAGGAACTACACCCACTACAATCAATGCTATAGTTAGTGTGACATAGTACTCTTGTTACGCTGCTTCACCAGTTCCTACAATTTTTACCTGTATTATTATAACTAAATTAAGTAATTTACTATAGTTTTTCAAATTTTTCAAATTTATATTACAAAAGGATATATATTTAGCTTTTACAAAAAGTAAAACGGATATATTACATTTCAAATAACTGTTTTACGAAAGTGAGGGAGGACTATTGTATCTATCTATCAATATCTAGCAACAAAGGTTCTAATTTTTTTGCACTTATTGTCAATAGCATCATTATTAACTATCTAGATATAATAAATAGAAAAAATAGAATATACATATTTAGAGACAAAGTAAGTAACGTTGATAGTTTTCATCATAATTTCAAAGAAAATATTAAAACCTTTCTACGTTCTTTCTCCATTCATAAAGCAATAGGTAAAATTAAGATTTTGTATACGTGTCAAACAAGATCCCCATTTTGTATCACCTTGAACTTTTGTTCAGAAATTTTGTTTATGAGGAACTCGCAGTCACAGCCTTATTTGCTTTCACACGGCATTTGTTAGCCTTAACAAACATCAATTGTATTGTATGTCAGTCGTGTAAAGTTGGCTTCCGAATGTGTTTCTTATGTTTATCATAACAATGGAATTTCCTTATTTGGCTGTATTTGGTCACAAACAGCTTCTGACGCAAAATAAAAATATGTATATTGGTGCCCCCGATTTCCATCTTAAAAAATTCGAAAATATATGGAAAGAGTTGCCTCTTTATGTTTGGAAGTTCTTTTTCTTTATCTAAAACTATATCGGTAGAGCATTTTTGAAAATTTTCGAAATGGCTGAAATATTATTTTCACCATACCTGAATCGACAAAAAATACGATATAATTTCTACAAATAAGAACCAAAACCTGCAAACTACAAAACAAACCTGCTTACAAAATTTTACGAGAATTAGTTGAGAAATGCGACCTTTAGAGGAAAAAAAACAGACAGCCGGACAAACATACGAAACCATTTTTGCCCAAGAAGAATCGGAGACGCTTCGCTCGCACTTCGCGCTCGCTCGGTCAACGACTTCCCGGTTTTCGACTATAATTTAGGCAGTGTGTACCCTGGCGTAAAACTTTTTGATCGTGATGTAACTTTTAAAATCAATTCAGGACTTCCATTACATACAGAATCTCACATACTTATATTTGTTTAAGTATGTATATGTCACACAGAGGTACAAGAAAAACACCAGTACATGTTTGCAGATTTGTGGTCAACTCACAACCAGTGACACGTTAAATATTAGCTTTTTTCGTTAGAATGTTGATGTAATTGTTTGCATAATATTGTTTTAATACATCATGTAAATCTTCACCTTAGTTTTGTTTGATGTAAGCTAATATTATCCGGATCTAAAAACGGAGCATGATTTCATAAACAGGCAGGTAGCCAATGATTTTAAAAGGAAGGATGCGCCCATTTGAGTATTTTGCCTTACAATTCCTTCATACTATCAAAATCAGCGACATCTGTTAGAACCCACTCGAACTACTACGGTATTAGAGGTGGGCAAAAAAGATTACTGAAGTGTACTTTAGTTCAATTGTAGTTGAAAACTAGTTCACTCATCTAGTTCAATTGGGTCGCTAGTAAAATTTTATTATGGTTATTATAACAGTTTTTCGATGGTCATAAATAAAACGTCAATCATAATAAAATTTCAATCAGGTTTATTTCAAATTAGATATTTTTGATACTAATATTATAGTCTATTAACTAGTGTATTATTTAATATAAAGAAGATAGATTTGTTTTAAGATTATTAATACATTAATACAAATAGCATTGTGAATGCATAAAAAATCTAAAAGTTTAAAAATAGATTTGTTTGTTGGTTTGATTGTTTGTAATGAATAAACTCAAAAACTAACTGATCCGATTTTAAAATTCTTTCACCTTCATCAGCGACTAACATTTAGCTCTTAGATAATCTAAGCATTAGCTGTATTTTGTTTTTAAAATTAGAGATCCCTATAAAAATTGGAATAATGAAACCCACAGTATCATATTTTTTTCTATAAAAGTGATTATTGATCGGAAGACATTTCGTATCATGATATTTATCCTTGTCCAACTAAATATACTTTGTCAAGGGGCGCCTACTATCGCACTTGGCTGGCAAATTATCCCTAAAATATAAGTATTAATTTACCTAAAGTTTTTTTAAAGGTAGGTATATAATCAATTTATTTTTATGTACAAAATCTATAGTTTACACCGAAGTGAAGCGAGGGCGGGTCGCTAGTCCTTACTAATATTATAAATGCGAAAGTCCGTTTGTTTGTTTGTTTGTTTGTTTGTTACGCCTTCACGTCTCAACTACTGAACCGATCGTCATGAAATTTTGCATACACGTTGTCAGGGGTACAGAGAAGGACATAGGGTACCATTCATCCCGAAAAAATGTATTGTTCCCGAGGGATAGCAAAAAACCTTTCCACGCAGACGAAGTCGCGGGCGGCAGCTAGTTGATTATATAAATATAATCTTTTTCACACTCACTTTTCATTCACTTTACATGAGTAAATTTATTAAAGCTACCTATCAATCGTCCATTTAATCAACATTTTTGAGTAATTTGTGCATAGTTTTTTGTACTAAAATTATCAAAATTATCGTTTGGTGTTGTAATCAAAAAAATTTTTTATTATTTTGTAAATCACCAACATCTAAATCAAATCAAAATATAAAAACTTTATTCAACTAAACTTTTAGAAGTTAAATGCTTTTGAGTTGTTTTTATTTTTTCTACCACCCGTCTGCTGATTTTTTTGCTGATAAGAAAAGCGGGCGCAAGAAAAATCTGCTTTATCAGAAATCAGAAGTAATACGTAAACTGACTTATGGAACAGACTTTACCTATTTACATAAACTTCTGCGTTTGCGCAAGCTTGTTAATAAAAATGAAAAGCGGTAAAAAGCGGTAAATACTTCAATCTCAATTCGCGGTATTGCCATTGCTTTCAGCCTTCGTAGTCCAGCTCTTGAAATATCAACATCTGTGTTATTGAGCAGAGCATATTCTTGCATTTTTAGGAGGCTTGAAATAGGGCTTTTCGGTGTTATGGAATTATGTGACTACATATTTCTTTACGCACTGGATCATTAGGAAATCTGTAATTAATTGAAATATAATGTATATAATTATTTTTGCAGCGAATATGTTTCATAGGAGACGTTAATAATAGCATATGTATATGAGAAATTTCTGTACGCAGTGTTCGTAATCTATCCTTTCTCTTTATTTTCGTTCTTCGAGTTAATTAGCTATAGAACTAAATGAACTAAAGATTTAACCTTTGTTGCCCGTGGTACTACCAGTATTACTACCAGTAGTACCAATGTACTCAAGTGAACTAGTACATTTGAATCATGATGGATGACCCATCTCTAGTGCCTCGAACAATAACTTGTAATAGTAATATTTTAAACTCAATTAAAATTGTTAGACATGCAATAAAAATAATGTAAAGCTACTTACGGATGATTCAATATTCCAAGCAACTTTTTAACTTTTGCAGCATAATTTTTGCAATCTACAAATGCACAATTCGGCATTTTTATGTCACGTCAATCACCGTCTGTCTACCATAGTCTTCCGCGGATGACTGAATCGCGTTGGCCCTAAAACTGTAATTTTAGGGCCAACCAACTGGCGTCATTTCGTAGCGACGTTGACCGTGTCCTTACGCTAGTAATATAATAAGTCTATGCAGGTAGCACTTCAAAATATGTTTTTCTTAGATATAATTTTATTGCACACAATGAACTCAATTATTTTACGTTTGTTTCGTGTTTACAACTTTATTGTAGGTGCTTTTCTCTGATCATACATTTATTCGCTATTTGGTTAACTGTAACGATATGATCGCGTCGCTACAATACCCTAGATTGTGCTGGAAAAAGATACTTATGAAATGCTTATAGATGTCTTCTGTTCCGATATATGATTTTATTCGTATGAAGGAGTATTCCTTCAAGTCAAGCAAAGGAGTATTAATATGAAAACACAAAGAGGCGCGGATTAGCCCCGCATGCGTTGCCTTTATCCGGCATAGACTGTAACGTAAACCTGTCCGGAGCACTCGATGCTAGGTCGAACGAAACGGTGCTCGTTATCTGCCGTAATATCAGGCTTTAGGGTGTGGCTTGGTAAACTAGTGCTACAGTATCTCATCTTTATGGTGGAAAGCAAAGATTAGTAATGCAATGAGGGTTTTAAAGAAATACGGCCTTATTAATAAACGAAGAGTAAGTTTACACCTTTGGCATTATTAAGTTCTTACGTTTAACGTTTCAAAGCTACGAACAAAGATTTGTTCGTAGGTTTCAAAGCATTATATACACATCAACTTTGTCTAGGGATACAAGTGTTATTTTTCATACAAACGAGGTAACTTTGAAGCCTTGGTTTTCTGCCAGGAATGTACCGTGCTGTGATCTGATGATGGCCATCCAGGGAGTGAATGGAACAGATTAATGGGTTAGAGTTCTCAGTTTGAGGATTTCCATACATTTTCATGCTATTTTCGCGGTTTTTTTAAACTTGTCCTTTACGTTTTGAGAATGCTGGTCAGATCAGTTGGGTGTGTATAGCAATCTGAATGTCCTCCATTCACTCCCTGGATAGCCGTCATCAGATCACAGCACAGTACATCCCTGGCAGGAAACCAAGGCTTCAAAGTTACCTCGTTTGTATGAAAATAACACCTGTATCCTTAGACAAAGTTGATATGTGTATATGCCGCAAACTTTTTGGCTATAACTCTTCGTTTATTAATAATAAGGGGGTTTGGGTCTGTTTTACTAATTTTCTATTCTATTTATTTTCTATTTATTCTATTACAAATCTGTTTTATTTTTAAATAAATAGAACTTTTTTTTAAAACTATGGTTTAAATAATTTGATTTTAACTGAAACATGTGAAAAAACGGTTAGTTTGTTATCAGTATGTAATCATCGCACTATTTTTTTTTCTTTAATCATTACATTTTTAATTTTAAAATGATTTATTAATGAAATACGTTTCGAAATTAGACTTGCATCTATGAAATAATATCCAAAAATTACTTATATAAATTACAAAAGTTTGTCAGTTAGAAATCAGAGGAGAGTGAAATTTTACTAAAATTTCAGTAAGTATTAAGGTCTCTACGCACTACGCCGTAGCATACCATGACCGTGCTAGGAACGTGTCAGGCAAAAAAAATATTGTTTGTATTGAAAAGTATGACACTATTCCCACTAGACCGTTCCGTCACCGGCCATGCACGTAGGTGCATGGAGCGTCAACAATAGTCGGTGAGAATAATTTTACAGGTGCTGACACGCTGTAACCGCATTACGTTGTAACCGCGTATGATGCCGTTATAAAAGCAAATTAAAACGCATTCCTATCGGTTTTGGATGTTGCATACGGACACCATACGAGTAGCATACGGGCATCATACGGGTTGCATACGGACACATAACGCCGTCGATCCGTTTCAGTGGGCATAAAATAGAGTGTATCGTGTTGCTTTTCGTGTCTGATACGTTCCTAGTACGGTCATGGCATGGCACGGTGTAGTGGGTGAGACCTTTAATCATCAAATTAAAAAGAAAATGTTGAGGCTAGTCTATTATTTACTATGTCATACCAATATTATCTTTGATAGCATCCCATGTAGATCGATAGTACCAGCGAATGCTATCAACTGATAGAGTTTTGTTCATATTGTTATTATTGAACTGCTGCTCTCATTGAGAGTGGGCCGTTTCTGTATTATAATAATCAATTCATTTCTTCAAGCGACCAAGGCTCACATTGTGTTAGTTTGTATACTTACTTATCCTATGTTAGCAAAAGGTAGGTAGCTCCAAATCTTAGAATTAAAATTATCTTTGGATATGAATCACTGGTGCATGTAATAAGGATAGCCAGTGCAGCCAGTGCCCCATAAAGTGAACCGTCACTTTATTGGGCACTTTATGGACGGCCATGCGGCCTGCAATCACTGTCAGGAGCTCAGGAGACCATTGCTGCTGTATTGCAACTCTTTAGAAAATATTGATAGTTTATTGGAAACAAGAGGATGTTTTTGAAGCTGTTAGTTTTTACCGACAGTTAGAAATATAGCAATAGTTTGTTTAGTTAGTGTCAAGATTAAAACTATAATGCAGTTAACTTTTCGGCAATTTGTTTCTTTGCCATTGTCATTTACATCGCAGTTCTAAGTGGATTTGTACACACTACTAAATCAATAAATTACAGAGTTGAACTGCAAAAATAACTTTTTCACTCCTCTTGCTCAAAAAGTCCGTCATTGTAACGTACAAAAGTCGAGATAAAATAGCATAATTACCCCTAGGGGATAAAGTTTTTTCTTTTTTAATATTTGTCTATTACCAATGAGCCTACTAAAACGAAAAAGTTTGTATTCATAGATAGAATAATTACGAATAAAGACTCGATCGACTTTTTGAAAATAGAACTAAATCTCTTCGGTGAAATCATAGACTTATACTCTGTGACTTTAAGTTCAAATCGTAGAATGCGTGTATTGTGTTTCTTAGCTGCTACAGTAGACATTAAAAAAGCATGGCGCTAAATCTTTTGAATTTTTCTCTAATTGCAAACTGATTGAATTGTGTGACTGTAATAGGAAAGAAATAGTTTTAATCTTTTGCCGTCGAGCACAAATCATATTGTATGAAAAGTTTATGAAGTGGAGGATAGAAAAACGAGTGGATTCGTTTGCGGAAGTATAAACTAGGTATTTATTATTGTATTTTATTTTCTCGCAATCGTAGTGAAAAGTAGAGTGTAACACACGACGCTAAAAACCCATTGTAACTCGGTTTCTATTTATTCCCTCGCTAAAGCTCGGGAATAAAACTACCTCGTATGCAATGGGTCATTTTAGCGTCTTGTATAACAATCTACTATTATTACGTAGTTAATAAAGATCAACATTGTATAGTCTGATATGCCATATTCTTTAAATAAGGAACTTCAAAATTCGTCATTGAAATCAAGAAAGCCAGGTATGCCATTTGAACCACTAAAAGTCGAACTAGAATTGGAATAAGATAGGAAAAGATAGCCAACATTAAAAGGACCTTCGAAATTTAATTCCATTTCGTCCCCTCCCTTCCCATTACAGGTAATTTTATAAAAAAAACATTTCATGGCTCCGCAAGTATTTAATCCCGTTTGGTGGGCGATATCAGGGAATAATTCAATTTCTGGTCCGATAATTGCAACGGTCTTGGGGTGTGGTTAGAGATATAGCGGGGTGGTCAACCTTGACTATTATTACTATTTATTATATTAGTGCGGTGGTACAACCTTGACTATAGTAAATATTCGATGAAAAGCTAATAGGGTTGCCTTAACGTTGATTACGTCTTTGTGTTGTCCTACAATCGATGTTAGTTTCGGTCTTGGGGTATGGTTAGAGATATAGCGGGGTGGTCAACCTTGACTATTATTGCTATTTATTACATTAGTGCGGTGGTACAACCTTGACTACAGTAAATATTCGATAAAAAACTAATAGGGTTGCTTTAACGTTAATTACGTCTTTGTGTTGTCCTACAATCGATTTTAGTTTGGTATCGCATGAGTGTTCTAAAAATGTTAATTTCTTTTATTTGACTTATTGGAGATGTTCATATTATTTACATTTTTGTATTTGATATCAAAAAAGTTATGATATACTTATTTTGGAAAGAATATTCGTTTGAGAGTAATTTGTAAACGTCTCCGTTATTAGTAGATAATACTATTTCAAAATCAGCAACACTTGTAAGTATATCAAAACTCGCCTCCGGAAAATGTTTAATGATTGATGAGTTCCCCAAGCTCCAAAAGAAATTATAGACTTTATAGGTATTTATCCGATTAACCATTTTAATCTCCAATCTTTCGCGAACATTTCCCCCCGTCCTTCGGTCAAAGTAATTAATTTTGTTATTTGGGATTATTGAGAACAGCGAGGGCGTTTTTTTATGCATCGCTAATTTATTTGAAATGCTTTTGCTATTGGCTACAGTAGAAGGTATTCAAGCATAGAATCAGAAATTCTCTTTGCTTGAAAACTTATGAATGAATAAAAAGTTTAGTATTCAAATGTGTACTTCATTTTTTAAAGAATTTTGCGATTCCATCCAGACGCTAGTACAAATTGCTAATTCTATATTGAATTACGTGTTTAAATTTTTCAAGCATCTATCTGAAGGTTAATTTAATTCCAGCAGAATTGGGTTGGCATACCGATCAATGTTTTCTTTCCTTATTATTATAGGTTGGCACTACAGATTGCTCAATTAGAGGCGAAAGCAATTTGCTCCGATGCGAGAGGAATAAAAAAGAGTAGGTATATACCGGCACGTGTTGACTCGGCAAACATCAGATGTGGAATGAAATGAAACGGTCGAGTGTGGCCAAGTGTCGCCCCCTGGTGGGCAGTGTTGGTGGTTTTGTCAATATTTGCCTTCTATTATCTCTCAAGACTTGATACTTGGTAGCAGTATCACGGGATTTTAAGTGGTCTGTATCGTTGCTTTTAAATCACAGAAGGGTCCTTATATGTTTTCATCAAAAAACTGAATCCAAAGGTGTAGAAAAGACGTTTCGAGGGGTCTTTCCAAATGGTATTGGATATTAATTATCGATAGTAACTGCTATAAACTCAATTTTATAATACAGACACGTCTATCTACAAGTATGTGTACAGTTTAGAACTTTGTCATTCTAAAAGCTATTACCTTTTTGAACAGAAATCAATGACAAATGACAACTACAACAAAGTGACAAAGTTCTAAACTGTATACATATTTTGAGACGTGACTGTACTGTACGTATTTTGAATTCAGAGCATATTTTAGTTAACTAGACTTTAGAAAATAAACATGTTGAAAATAGAAGCCTCTTTTTGGAACCTCCTTGTCTTACTAAATAAATGGTTGGATTTACACTGGACAGGCTTATGTCAAACTGTTTTTGTGCCTATTTGATTACCGCCATGTTGGCGCTGTAGGACGTAGCGTGAGCATAGCGTGCGTACATGGTACTAAAGTTTGAAGTCTGGAGAGACCATCACGTCAATCATTTTCATATTGTACGTCAAAATTAGTTCTTTAGACGCACGCTAGTGGCGTTTCAAATAGGCACAAGAACTTTGCTGTCAAATCATACAGACAGCCTGTCCAGTTAAATAAATAAATATTTTTTCATGTCAGTGTATCTGACCAATAGACAGCAATGCAAATTATATATATATATATATAGCAAATTTTGCTTTCAGTAGAATTGAAAGCAAAATAAAAATCTCTGCGCCATCAAAATACAGAGAAATTGAACGTGGCGTACCACAAGGCAGTATTTAGGACCGTTACTGTTTTTGTTATATATTAATGACTTACCTGATATAACTAAAAATGAATGCTTCCTTATTGCTGACGATTGTACATTACTTTTTCAAAATAAAAATATTGACCAATTAGAATCGGACATAAATAATGCTCTTACTGACGTAATTAACTGGATGACTAAGAACAATCTGATGATTAACCTTGACAAAACAAATGCGATAGACTTTCACACTTATAAATCAAGTAAAGTTAATATGGACATAAATTACAATAATAATAAAATAGATTTAATAGATTCGACCGTGTTTTTAGGTATCACGCTAGACGAGCACTGTAGCTGGAAAAAGTACATAGATAGTCTTTGTAAAAAAGTGAATAGATTCGTGTTTGCTTTGAACAGAACCAAAAAAGTAGCTTCCTTCTAAGTAGCTTTGCAAGCATATTACGTATATGTTGTTGCTTCTCTGTTACGCTATGGTATAATAATATGGGGTAATAGTGTGGACTTTGAAAGAGCATTTAAAGCACAAAAAAGCTGCATTAGGGCGTTATGTCGAATTAGTAGCAGGGAGTCATGTAAACCACTATATCAAAAACATAAAATCCCAAATCTACCATGTATATATATAGCGGAGATGTGCTTATTTGTAAAAAAATCAACCTAACTACTTCACTAAGGTCAGCCAAGTTAAGACAAATGCTCGGGATTCTAGAAAAACAAAATAGTTATACCAAAAAGTAATTTGGAATTTTTTAGGGAAAATGCATAATGTATGGCAATAAAATTGTATAATAAGCTACCATCACACATAAGAGATTTACCAATAGATAAAAATAAATTTAAGAATAACTTACTGCGTTGGGTCCTTGATAAGAACTTTTATTCAATCAAGGAGTATCTAGAATCCAAAGAACTATGACATTCATATTATTGTTTTTATTAATTTTGTACGTACTATTAATCACTTATTTGACATCAATTAATTTTTTATTGTTATTTTGCGCTCTTGATAATTTGTAATAAATACTAGCACTAAAAATATTTGCATGCCTACATTCATAAGGTATAATACTATTGATCCACATTGACAATACCCTCTAACTCTGTCTGTACATGGTATTATGCAAATAAACATTCTTATTCTTACTTTAATAGAGATAGCAAAACAATTAGTCTGAAAGCAAACTACGAAAGCTTTATAAAGGAAAATGCATTATAACCCTCCACCAGCAGTGTTAACCGTAATCCTAATTCGATTATACTTATTGGTGTTAGTGGTTGATAATAAACAGAGGACATAATGTAACAATAGAGAAAGTATACAATGTGAATATAACACAAATAAAAGTTTTATAATATCGAGCCAATTCTCAAACCAATTAAGCTAACGTCTGAGAAGCTATGGGTGAGTCGATTTTTTCTAATACATAGGTTACACATAGGTTTAACCAACAGCTACCGGCTGCACCTAGTTTTAGCCGGCTAAAACTAGGTATAGCCGCACTTCGGGTATAAGAATATACATATTGTTGGTAGCGTGTCTGATTGCGCCGCCATTAGCGTCCTAGTGAGATATAGTACTTAGTGCAAATATAGCTTGCAAGCTTTAAGTGTTTATTATGGAATACGACAGGTTACTTTTTAATAGTCTTCAGCCGCAATAACCATAAATTTTAATTGCAATCTTCATCGTAAAGTCGTATGCAACCTTTTAGTTTTGTAAATATTTATTTATTGTAAACAATCGTAGGTAATGGAATTCCTTGGGTGTGATTCTTTATGAGTTATTAGCACATTTATTAGTCATAAGAAGAAACCTGTGATAAGAAGTTGGTCTTCGTTTTCTAATTATGTATTTTTATGAAATAGCATTTCAATAGGTAAATGAGATATTATTGACTAGACTTAATAATCACGATAAGATTTTGTTAGTTAGATAAAGTAAAGGAATGAGTTAATTCTATTGATTATTTACAATCATAAACACATGATCGGGAAAAAGACTTTTCTGTAACGAACCTTATTAAATGTTAAGTTAAGATCAGTTGGGTGTGTATAGCGATCTGAATCTCCTTCATTCACTCCCTGGATATCCATCATCAGATCACGGCACGGTACATCCCTGACAGGAAACCAAGGCTTTCTTGTTTGTATGAAACAAAATACCTTGATCCCTAGACAAAGTTAATGTGTGTACAAAACTATTATGTCGCAGTAATACCAAAGGTTTAAATCGTAATACTCGTTTTATTCAACTTGAAGGGATTATCCCTACACGTCACTGGTAGTCAGTGCCTTTATTCCGAATATCAGACAGAAACCTGATGACGGCTGATATGTTATATTACGTATAACGAAATCGACAGAAAATCCAATAGTATGAATCTTTTATGAACTTTGATTTCAGAACTCTTTTCGTCCTATTTTGAGTTTCACCATCTGGACACACGTGTATCCGGGGGATAATTATGTAATTTTGTTGCAATCAACTCTGACAGAAATCGCAGTTACATTGCTGTTTTAGTTAAGAACCAATGTGATATCTATTTTACTTAAAGCAGCAATGTAACTACGCTTTCAATCGATTTCAATCGAGAATTGTTAGCAACAGACTTACGTAATTAACGTACAGGTCTCTTGTGTCAAGTTGGTGAAAAACCACTGTATAAAACACCCAGGATAGAAGTAAAAAAAACCATAGATCCACCAGTGGGGCTTCTTCGGTGGATTGTAGTGGCAAGTGGGTTATGTTTGCGTTGGCCCAGTGCGGTGAATGAAATTCGACCATAATAATAAAATTATTACTTACTGATAATTTGGAAAAAACATATAATTATTTTTTCCTTTCAAAATATTTCGTTGAATCGTGGCCCTGTTCTACTTCAATCTCCATGCTCTATCTTGCAAGTATTAAGTTGTATAGTAAACCATAGAGCAGACATACCCCGCAGCTAATAACCCTCTTGTAAGATACAGTTCGATGTAAGGGACCCCATGTTTATAGTTTATATCGAACTAGTATTCCACTTCCACGGTCTCGTAGGATGGCTCATAATGATTAGTTAAGGCCAAGTACTACGAAATAGGCTATTTGACTAACTTTGGAAAACCATTTTAAATTATTCCTTATTACGTAATAAGCGCACCACATTGATATTTCAGGAAAAATCAATGTATTTTATTAAAAAAAACAGTGTAAAAGTTTAAAATTTTAAAACCGCATCAAAAACGCTATGGCGCTGGACACGTGACTTGTTGACGTCACTAGCCTGTAAACATTGTAATATCCCTAGCTATTTGACAGCCATCAATCGCGGATCCTTAGTCTATGGTCGTGTCAAACGCCTGAAGCCATATTTATTTACAGGCAAGTGACGTCATCAGTAATTTTAGAGCGTTTTCTCCACAGAAAAACATTCAAAAATTATTGCATTTTTCTTGGTGAAATTAATCAATTAATAGACTTAATTTAGTCTAAATATGTTTTTTTACGCCAATATCTGTTAGGATGACCACAATTTGTTGTATATATTCAATGTTGTCAAATACCCTATTGCAATGAAAATAATAAAAGGAGGGGTCCTACGTAGGTAATCGAACTAACATGCCATTTGGCCGCTGAATCCGCCTATACATTTATTTGATGACTCTTACGTCAGGTCATATTGATCATTTATAAATATAAGTGTAAAAACCGGCCAAGTGCGAGTCGGACTCGCGCACGAAGGGTTCCGTACCCAAAAAACGGCAAAAAAATTACGTTTGTTGTATGGGAGCCCCCCTTAAATATTAATTTTATTTTGTTTTTAGTATTTGTTGTTATAGCGGCAACAAAAATACATCATGTGAAAATTTCAACTATCTACCTGTTGTTGTTATTAATATCGAGCAAAAAACAGCAACAAAAAAACATGTTTGTTGTATGGGAGCCCCCCTTAAATACTAATTTTATTCTGTTTTTAGTATTTGTTGTTATAGCGGCAACAGAAATACATCATTTGTGAAAATTTCAACTTTCTAGCTATCACGGTTCATGAGATACAGCCTGGTGACAGACAGACAGACAGACGGACAGCGGAGTCTTAGTAATAGGGTCCCTTTACAGGGTTTTTACCCTTTGGGTACGGAACCCTAAAAAGGAGCCACTTTAAGCACTTTTACATACTACTACAACGAACTATATTTTACAGAGGTTATTGTTTGTAAATAAATTTAGAACCTTAGCTTCAATCGCCACGTGTGAATTTACGTTGAAATTATGTACTTAGTGAGCAATAAATTTAATTAAGATGAGGGCAACATCACTTAAGGGTACTAATCACGATTAAATTGACAATAGGCAGTGATCCGCTGTGCAACTTTACTTGAGAATACTGTATGGCAAAGAGTAAATTTTACAAATTTAAATATACGTCGTTTTGTATCGTAAGCGCTCTGAAGTTAGCCACTTTAATTGTACATTGTCAATTTAATCGCATTAGATCTAAATATTGACCTGGTATAAGACTCATTTACTTGTATTGTTGGTTATTTGGCGCATATAAGCCCCTTAAACCGTAACCTACCTCGCGGCTAAAGCAAGCAATTGAATACGTTTTGATTGCACAGATTACGTTTTACTCGGAGAGGAATGAGCTAGCTTTATCTTATCTGCTTCACTTTATTTTAAAACAATTCTGTTGTACGCTGTTTTATTATTTGAGGTACGGTGGAGGATCTTAGAGCTCGCCCAAACGATACAAAATATTTTATACTCCGTTTATACTGAAAACTGTAAACAATAATAGCATGCGCTCGAATAGTACATTATGAAACAAGTTAGCTTAAGTTGCTCATTGCACACAAGGCTGTGGGTTGCAGCCCGAGCCGTAGGCGAGGGCGTAACTCAGCCGAGTGTGCAATGAGCAAAAGCTGACGAGTTTCATACGACGTTTTTCAACACATTTGCGAGGAAAATACAAAGTAATTTACCACACAGCAACAAATACGACAAAAAGAAAATATGACAATTATGGGAAAAGGCGCGTAAGTTTTTTTTTTGTTTTTTTCACACGCCCAATGCAGGAATATTATGCGAACAAAGGGGTGAGTGAGCATACAGCCTACTTCAAAATTATAATTTTAAGTGATAAAATGCAAATATTTTAATATTTATAACAAAATATTGTGAATTATGAATAATTTGATAATAATAAATATTTGTTTGACTTAATTTAGCACTTACACATTTATTTATTTTAAAAATGAATATGAAATTTCAGCGGCATAAAACCTCTTTGTTGTTACAAAAAAAAAATAACTGTATTACCCGGTTAAATTGGGAATGCTCTGTTTACTCGCACAGAACTTGCAGTAAGGCACTAATTTAACTTAGTAGGGATAATTCTATAACAACCTAGTGTTTTATATATTATTGCACGCGTTTGTTATAGCTCGGTTTATGGCCCTAAAAGCGATGTATTAGGGCTCACTTTACGAGCAAGTGTGTTGAAAAGTATACTTACATAATAGTTTTATTTACAGCATGCATTATTCATTAATGCAAAACGTTTTAACGGATATAAGATGCGTTTATTTTAGAAATAAAAATAATAAATAAGTTGCAAATGAACACAAAAAATAACGAATAATCATGTTTTTTTTCAGTTTTCTCTTATCGTACTTATCTAAAATAAATATTTTTTTAAATAAGATAAGTTATAGGTACCTATATTTTTATGAAATAGATAGGTAAGTACCTAAAATACCTAAAGTGAAGGTAACTATCTTATAAATCAGTTCTAAAGGTTTCCGAAATTCATAGGTTAAAACAAATTGATAGATAGTCGTTTAATTAATATTTTAAATCCGGTGGAATAGACAATACATTTTCATATTCACTCCACACTATACTAGCCTGTGGTCAAACTGGCCGT
Organism: Agriphila geniculea; assembly: GCA_943789525.1. Lineage (NCBI taxonomy): Eukaryota > Metazoa > Arthropoda > Insecta > Lepidoptera > Crambidae > Agriphila > Agriphila geniculea. Next base: position 17,884,655 of record OX038879.1, read on the forward strand.
TCAATTTCACATTCATTTATATTTTGCATGCAGAATTTCAACTATTAATTATGTGTAAAATAAATTGTTTTACAAATATTCATTGGCCGTGGTGTTTGCAATAAAACAATTTTGTTTGTGACTGATGTTAAACGAATGAAAATTTCGTAAATATGGTGTAGCGTTGTGTTATTTTTCAATGATTTTCGATTGTGGGTTATTCAAATTTCAATTGAAATTACCGTTTTTTTCCTGTTTACATACTTACTTTGAAACTTATTTCTTCTAAAAATGTTTCTTTGTTCTGTGATTTAATAGATATTTAATAATAAATCGAATCTAGGTCAAGTTTCTGAAAGAATGATACCAATATCTTTTACCTCTGATAATGTTTTATTTCTTATCTTCGTAAAAATGTCAATCTCATTGATTAGAACCCGACACTTTGTCTTCAGTCTTATTGCATTTTGTTACAGTCGTATAAAGGAGGTTTACGGAGCTTAAATCAAACGTTGAAAGCACAGTATGGGATGCGCTTAATAGCTTCTTAGGTTTATGTGCAATTCCAGTCCGCGAGTCTTAGAAATTAATTGTTAAATGAAAGAGGATTACCTACCCATTCCAGCTTTAAAGCTTCGACGAATAGCATAATAACAATCTTAAATTTTATTATTCAAGTGAGAATCTCCTGTCGTTTCGCGGAATCCTTGAGTAATCAATTGGAATGATAGCACCGTAATACGTAAGGCGAAATTCAACGTTTTATGTAATCTCAATATCTGCAAAGTGAACACATCGCGGAATTCCGGTGCGAAGTAATCGATTGACGATAAATCCTCCGTGTAGGATATTAAAGGCGCCCCAACAGTACTACCATATCGAAAAAGCGGGCGCGGGCGTGGGCGCGGGCGCGGGCGCGGGGTATGTCTGCTCTATGGTTTACTATACAACTTAATACTTGCAAGATAGAGCATGGAGATTGAAGTAGAACAGGGCCACGATTCAACGAAATATTTTAAAAGGAAAAAATAATTATATGTTTTTTCCAAATTATCAGTAAGTAATAATTTTATTATTATGGTAGAATTTCATTCACCGCACTGGGCCAACGCAAACATAACCCACTTGCCACTACAATCCACCGAAGAAGCCCCACTGGTGGATCTATGGTTTTTTTAACTTCTATCCTGGGTGTTTTATACAGTGGTTTTTCACCAACTTGACACAAGAGACCTGTACGTTAATTACGTAAGTCTGTTGCTAACAATTCTCGATTGAAATCGATTGAAAGCGTAGTTACATTGCTGCTTTAAGTAAAATAGATATCACATTGGTTCTTAACTAAAACAGCAATGTAACTGCGATTTCTGTCAGAGTTGATTGCAACAAAATTACATAATTATCCCCCGGATACACGTGTGTCCAGATGGTGAAACTCAAAATAGGACGAAAAGAGTTCTGAAATCAAAGTTCATAAAAGATTCATACTATTGGATTTTCTGTCGATTTCGTTATACGTAATATAACATATCAGCCGTCATCAGGTGCGTCATCAGGCGCGGGCGCGGGCGCGGGCGCGGGCGCGGGCGCGGGCGCGGGCGCGGAAACGGCGTGAAAACTCAAGTCTGTCCTGTCATTCTCTGTCAGTTAGCTAATATAGAAGCGGGTGTACTATGCGAATTCCACTATGATAAAAATACGCCTGAAACAGTTATGTTCTTAATGTTCTTCCATGATAGAACAAAAATATTCCATGATGGAATGATGGAATCTGCTTGAAGATAGCAAAGTGGTTCAATTATTTATGTAAAAGAGAGACCTTAACATCTTTTCAAGATATACAGGACTTTTTTCTACAATTTGTCTACGGGCATGTTGCTTAATTTGGTATGCAGGTGAAATCAAAGTTATTAGTATAAACTAAGAGTTTAACCGCGAAATTTTAACTTTAGTAATTGTAACGACTTTTTTACTTTACTATTAATTTCATTTCATGTTTCATTCATTTCATGATTTTTAGCACCAGTAGGTAATCTTTTACTTATGACTTCTTGTGATTTATTTTACATTTTAAATATGTGATTTATTATTATGTTTATTTCACCTTGTATTTTGTCCACTTTGATTAAAAAAAAAATCGCGGTTAGATTCTTAATTTGAAAGACTGCCAATGACTTCGATGTCACACTGTATTATTAAGCGAATTTTATATTTCTACCAACAATACAGCGCCAGCTTATCGTAATTGCATACTTTACGAATTCATAGTTATCGAGCGGACGCGGAGTGAGTATGTCTACGACGCGACGCGTCCACGTCTGTGTCCGAACCCATGTTCGCGCTCGCTCTTTTGCTGTGAATGAGTCTTAAAGCGTGCCCTTATAGCTCGGTCTTATCTCGTCAGCCACCAAACACAACGAAGAGATTCGGCGTGAATGTAATTACAGCGCATCCGCATCCGCTTTCGCGTCCGTGCCCGCTCTTTCGCTGTAAACGAGTCTTAAAGCGTGCGTATTAGCTCGGTCTTATCTCGTCACCAACCGAACGGAACGAGGAGTGGTAGTCGGCGTGAATGTGATTACAGCGCATCCGCACCCGCACTCGCGTCCGCGCCCGCTTTTCGCTGTGAAAGAGTCTTAAAGCGTGCGTTTTATAGCTCGGTCTTATCTCCTCAGCCACCGAGCACAACGTGGAGTGGTAGTCGGATTGACAGCCATCGATACCGACTCCCACTCGCTAGAACACGTTCCTACGATAGATTTGAGATCGATTAATTTATTTAAATACTTAATGTAGTTGCATATTAAGTCATTAAAAAAGTAACATTTGTTCATTTTTTTTAATAAAAAGTTATATCATCCAAAATTCCCCGATCGTTCGTTCGTTAACAAATCATGTGCACTAGAATGAATGTATTTTTTGACCGAGCGAGCGCGAATTTAAAGCGCAAAATTTTGCGGTATAAAGCAAATTTTGTTTTTTATTTTAAAAAAACTCAAAAGTTCATCAATCAAAACATTTCTGGCCAATATTCGAAATTTGAATATAAATAAGGTTGTGACTTTGTGACAGAACCTAGAACTGCGTACCAAAGAGAATGTAAAAAACTAGTGCTGCGTACTTAGAGCAACGCGGGCTTCCGCACGGAAGCCCATGTTGCTCTAAGACTGCGTATATTATTTGCATAGTATAGATACTTATTAGTTGAAGAACTTATATCTATTGTGTGTTATTTGTTGTTAAAAAACATACCATTTGGGCTACTTTTTAGTACTTCAAAGTTAATATTTTAAATAATTATTATCGAAGTCATCTTAGATTATTGACAGAATAAAATACCCCTCTTCTCCCGAGTGTGTGGGTTTAGAAAGCAGGATAATCTGCTTATTTAACTTGATACGCGTATCTTTAAAACATGAACCTGTCACTTGAAATGTTGCAGTACAACCTTGTAATGACGTAACGTGTTTGTATTAATGACGGCCTAATAAAGAAGCTACATTTGATAACTTATCTAGTTTGACGTGACATGCAATATTTTTCTTCTGAGGTAGCACCGGCTTGACAGATGTCGATAGTTACACCCACTCACGAAACAAACGCATTCCAAGGGAACTTGTTTTCAGTAAATATTTATATTATAATAAAATAATAATAATAATTTTATGCAATGGTGATGAATATAATAATCATGCGGCTGATGATGATGATGATGGTTAACGATGCTGATGATTAGTGAATTTAGCTCTCTCTCTAGAGAGCGGGAATGGTTCCGTGTTTTGTTTTAGAGATTGTTATAACAGTACAGTTGCCCGTAGAACATTTAAATCACCAAAAAGGTTACCGTTTGCCGTTGTGATATAGTTATTTATTACGAAATTATAGATACTTCAACCTAAGTTTTACAGATCGCAACCCGCCGTAACCTATTGTATATCTCCAAAAAAATTTATTTTTTTATTTTTCAAGGTTTACCACATGGTTTAGCTATTGTCGTGTTCTACAGCTTTGTTTTATTGCCACTGATGATAGTAAGACCATGGAAAGTGATCATACACAGATTTAAGACCAGATAAAGTCCAACAATTTTCATCAGGTCTTAAATCTGTGTATGGCTACTTTTTATAGTCTTACTTTTATCTGTGGCAATCAAACCAAGCTGTAGAACACGACAATAGCTAAACTATGTGGTAAACCTCGATACATAAAAAATATCAATTTTGGAGATATACAATTAATATAGGTTACGGCGGGTTGCGATCAGTAAAACTTGAGTTAAAGTATATAATTTCGTAATAAATAACTATATCACAACGGCAAACGGTAACCTTTTTGGTGATTTAAATGTTCTACGCGTTCTACGGGCTACTGTACTATAAATACAATCAACTCCAGCAAAGAAGCGAAAAATTATGGCCTTATGTAAAGATAAATAAATTTAATAGAAAAAATACTAGAAAAAATCGACTCACCCGTAGCATCTCAGACGGGATTCGAACCCGCACCCTCGGGATTCAGGCCCAATGCGCTAACCAATAATGCTACCGAGTCGCTAGTGGGAACGGCGAAATTTTCTAGTACTTTTTACGTTTTTGCTGTAAGCCAGCGTTATTTCATCAATGTGAGGAATTACCTTCAACATTCGAATGCACATCTTTACAGATGCCAGACAATCGATTAAGATGAAATAGCTTAATTACTGAATTTTTTGATTTTGTTTATAAAAGTTTCAAAGGCCTTTTTTACAAGATTATGATTTGAGATTCATTTAACAGGCCTAGTATTTCAATATATTTTTATTCTTGATGTAAAATAATAACAATCTTAACAATGAATCGTGTTAAAATCCCAATAGTTGGCAACTGGTAGTAATTACATTGACGGTATCAATTTTGCGACCTTTCAGATAGCCTGCTAAGTCTTGAATAAAGCTAAAGACATAATATATAGACACTACATAGGTAGTGGTACAATACAATGCAATTTCCATGAAGGACACTCCGCTAAGGCCGCGTGAGAATAAATAACTAATAAGAGCGATAAGGCCATCCCGACGGAGGCCACTTAAAGAGATTGCCCGAGGCCTAGGAGCTCATCCATTCTCCGGAGATGGGATTCTGTTGATGCCAGTTGAATTCAGGTTTCTGTGTATCGTTTTGTGAAGCAATACGATACGTATATGTTACAAACTATTATTGGATGTTCTTTCATTCTTACTTAAGTATGGCATAAAACGAAAAAAAAAATGGTAAAAGAATATAGGTTGCTTGCAACGGAAGTTCTAAAGAAACCGTTCGCTGTAAATAGGTGTGTTTTAGGTTTGTGATCTGGAAAATCTAGGCAACTAATAGTACATTATGAAACAAGTTAGCTTAGGTTGGTCATTGCACACAAGGCTGTCGGTTGCAGCCCGAGCCGCAGGCGAGGGCGTAACTCAGCCGAGTGTGCAATAAGCAAAAGCTCACGAGTTTCATACGACGTTTTTCAACACATTTGCGAGGAAAATACTTTATTTTACCACACAGCAACAAATACGACAAAAACAAAATACGACAATTATGGGAAAAGGCGCGTAGATTTTTTTTTGTTTTTTTCACACGCCCAATCCCAGAATATTTTGTGAACAACGGGGTGAGTGAGCATACAGCCTACTACAAAATTATAATTTAAGTGATAAAATGCAAACATTTTAATATTTTATAACAAAATATGGTGAATTATGAATAATTTGATAATAATAAATATTTGTTTGACTTAATTAAGCACTTACACATTTATTTATTTCAAAAATGAATATGAATTTTCAGCGCCATAAAACCTCTTTGTTGTTACTAAAAAAAACAACTATATTACCCGGTTAAATTGGGAATGCTCTGTTTACTCGCATAGAACTTGCAGTAAGGTACTAATTTAACTTTGTAGAGATAATTCTATAACAACCTAGTGTTTTATATATTATTGCACGCGTTTGTTATAGCTCGGTTTATGGCCCTAAAAGCGATGTATTAGGGCTCACTTTACGAGCAAGTGTGTTGAAAACGTATATTATTACACCTATTGATATTAAGATTTTAGATTTTAATAATTATATTTTTCTTTTTTCACGAGATCTAACTGAATGACAGACAAAATTAAGTCTCTTCGACTTCACAAATGTACGAAAGTAACAGTAGAATGGAAATTATACCTTTGCCACTGCCACAACCACAACACGTAATTAAAAAAAGTTTTGACATTTTGTGTTGAAACTTTTTTTTAATACCATGTTGTTGTATAGGTAGGTACAGCGTTTCTATATACATATCAGAATATTCGCCTCTCGTTGGTTATGTAGATCTAGGAACCGCCCGCAACTTCGGCTGAGCGTAGGTATTTCTTCTTCTGCAAAACGTCAAGGGCTTTCAGGTGAAAACTTTTTAGATAAATGATAAATACTGAATTTTGTTTTAATGAAACAGGTAAATATTCACTGTGTTATATATAACATAAATAAATGGAACCTCCCATAACAAATATTTCAAAAGTAAAAGGAAAGGTCACTAATATAAAATATAAGGAAAACGTTAAGTAGTAAGTTTTTTTTATGAGATTGTTATGAAAAAAGTTCACGAATCTGGGAACGGGACAGATGTCCGTCTTCAGTTTATATTTGTGACCGCTCCGAATAATATTTGGTACGTTTTGTAACTTCCGCTTCCTTATTATTTTCCTTATATTAAACCACAAATATTATATTTTTCAATTTAGGTATTTGTGAGTACATCTCCAATTTGTGCCTTTATTGAAGAGGTTGTAATCTTCTGGATTTTGTATTTCATAACAAAAATCTTCTTTATATTTTTTTTTAATTGAATAAATATACTTAATTTGTTTCGAATACCCGTCGTCGTCAGCGGCTTATATTTTTTTATATTAACGAGTACTTGTTTAAGATTTTGTATCGCCAGTGTTTTTTTTTTTTCATATTTTGTTAGATGTATTCCATAAGTTTAATTCTGAGGAAGCTTGTGTTTGTGTTTAATCTATAATAATAGTAATAAAAACAGTACCAATAGGTAGACAATCAGAAACTAACTTAGTCTGGGAACTGAGCTTTAAGACCCTATTTCTTAAATCCATTGACTGCTACAATTATTAATAAACAATAAAGGTAAATACGATAGGTATAACAAAATTGGCAGTTGTTGTGTTAATATCAGTTATTGAAAAACTCTATTTATTATTTATTCAAACAGTACGTCTCTACCAAATGCGCATTAAACTACAACAAAGGGACGCGGAAAAAGAAATTTCCCTCCAAAAATCCAGTCCCCGACCGAAATAAATATCGTTAAGTACAACAGTGTCTAGAGCAGTCGTGATATATCAGCAGGAACAGCTGATAATGTTGTCTGATGTAAATAAAGGACTGCCGAGATTTCGAGTAAATGTTTTCTTTAACATAAAGGATGTGTCTGGCGAACACACGAATTACACCAGGTTTAGTAAATACGCTAACTTTTTGGATAAATAAAAGTATTGATAATTTTGTAGAGGTAAAAAAGGCGTGGGCGTGATTGCGAGTAGTAATTTTTAAGGATGTATCTGGCAAAACAAACTAGCTACATTTGTACTAACTACCAAAAATCGGTGTTTAAAATGTATAGAGAAACTTTACAGTTCGAAAATATGCATACGCTTATAGCACAGTATAATAATATATTTACATACACGTCGCAAAAGATATGATCTTCTTTGCCTTCATAAAATTTTGCACTCAACTATTGATTCAGTGGACTTGCTGTCTTCAATCGGTCTTAACACCAGGCACAAGTCACGCTGCCCGAATTCTTTTTCAATTCAGGTTTACAAAAATAATACATCCTATTATAACCCCGTCGTTAGAATGTGTCGTACATATAATGAATTAAGCCGTGTTCATAAAAGCTGTCTTCAATAAAAAATTCTCACTTTATAAAACATCTGTTTCCGAGCTTCTTAAGACAGAAACATCTTATGTTACTTATGTTACATCTAAGGTTATTCTTAAAATGTTCTTTATTTTTGTAGTGTTAATTTTTTTGTATATTTTTTTTTAATTTTGCGTAAGTTTATAATTATTGTGCAAGCTGTGTACGCTAATTTTGGATTACTGTCTTGTCTTATCCTCTGGTATAGATTATAAGTTCTTGTAACGACATTAATCTGTAAGTGTACCTACAATAAATAAATAAATAAATATGGCAACAATAATCCTTACTATATATATACTAGCGGCCGCCCGCGGTTTCACCCGCGTTGTTCCCTTCCGCATGGGAATATCGGGATAAAATCTGTTCTATGTTTTAATCTAGGCTATCAACTATCTGTGTGCCAAATTTCAACCAAATCCGTTCAGTAGTTTTTGCGTGATTGAGTAACAAACATCTAAACATCCAAACCCACAAACTTTCACATTTATAATATCAGTAGGATTAAAAATGCAAAAATCTGTTTGTTTGTTTGTTTGTTACGCCTTCACGTCTTAACTACTGAACCGATCATCATGAAATTTTGCACACACGTTGTCAGGGGTACGGAGAAGGACATAGGGTACCTTTCATCCCGAAAAAAGGAACTGTTTCCGAGGGATAGACAAAATACTATCCACGCAGATGAAGTCGCGGGCGGAAGCTAGTAATTTATATTGTTTAGACTGAGTCAAACTTTTTTACGACACCGCCATTGGTTATTGCAAAACAATTGAAAACTCCATGCCATAAAACTAAAGTGATTTAACATGAGCAGGCAATTTAAAAATAAAAACTTTCGTCATAAAACTGCAGTTTGACATCACTGATATCAAACAAAGCTTTTGGTATACAACATAGGCATTATATTAATTCATAACCAGAGCTTTATTTATGATATGAACAATGTGTTATTATTTATTAATGGAATAGTACATTAAGTATTCTCATTAATCCATACCACAGTTTATAGTACTACTAATTATGAATTTGTTTGACCTTAACGTTTTAGGGTGGGTACCCACTTAGGTTCGCGAACCTCCGCGCTCCGCGAACCTCGAACAGTGATCCATAGCAAAAACAAATATTTTTACTTTGGCTACAGTGTGTACCTGTGCGAACCAAGTTCGCATACGTGTTCGCTCACGTACACACCTGGGCGCCCTGTTCCAGCAGAGGATAAACGATATTTTCGGTGCATGTTCGCGGAGCGCGGAGGTTCGCGAACCTCCGCGCTCCGCGAACCTCGAACAGTGATCCATAGCAAAAACAAATATTTTTACTTTGGCTACAGTGTGTACCTTTGCGAACCAAGTTCATATACATGTTCGCTCACGTACACACCTGGGCGCCCTGTTCCAGCAGAGGATAAACGATTTTTCCGGTGCATGTTCGCGGAGCGCGGAGGTTCGCGAACCTAAGTGAGTACCCACCTTAAGTGAGTACCCACCCTCACAGATAATTCGCCAAACCAATTTTGATGAGTAATTATATTATTTATTATACTATCATATTGTTTTGTAACTAGAAACTTCGTTAAAAGTAATATGTATTTAAGAGATTGCCATTATCTATATTTATCACAAAAAAGCCAATCCTCCAAAAATAAATGAAATGAACACCAAACTATTCGTGTTTAAAAGATTTTTGCTGTTATTGATTAGTAGAGAATAATACAAATTGTTTGTTGAAATACTTATGTTGCAATGTATATTATTATGATTCACTAACAATCACACATGGAAAATATTTCCAAAAGCACATATCACAGGCCCTTCTATTTGTGCTAGATTGTGAGCTACGTTAAGTGGCGCGAGTAGTGAATTTTTTGTTTGTGATATAAATACCACAATATCTACTATCGCAAAGTTAATCCAATTTTTTATCGTGCATGTTACGGGAAAAGCTTGCTACAACAAAAGCGCTTTTCTTCGCTGCCTCGAATGTATTTTTCTCTGCCATATTCAGCGATATCATGCAAAAGTAAATGTTTGTCAGGCTAGCCACGTCGCGAAGTTAGTGACGTCACAGTCGCCGAGTTTCGGAATCCTCGCGAACCTTATAAAACAAATTGTTTTAACATTGCAAATACCAGAGGAAGTTGCGGACTTTAGATGCTGTTCTCGCGATTTTTTCTTTTTTTCCTTTTTCATGTTTAGGCTCGGGAATGCTCATTTTTTGCCGGCGTTATTTACTTTGTTTCAGTCTGTTATTTTGCAATTTGGCCCGTAGTAATACGCCTGGGAATAAGGTACGTTTTGTATAATAATAAAGACGTTTTAAAGTGAATATTCGGCACTTTATTATTGAAGCTCCGCTTGGGCTAAAATGGGTAAACAATTTCCTTGTAAGTATATAAAAAGCAGAGGTACCTACTGCAGATTTGTATATTTTACATACATGACTACTAAAAATATAAAAAACATTGTAAGTAACAAGTTGCTTATAACTAACTACATATTTCAGCTTAGTGAATAATTCGAAGACTAGTCAAGTCCTGATTCCTCATTAAAGAATTTGAACACAAGCACTCTACTTAAAGCGTCTAGAAATACGAAATGCTAACTTCTTGAAACTAGAAATTGCAGAACTTATAAGCCTTATTTCAAAAGTTTGCTCATACTCAAGCTCGTAATCACTGATGCAAAACTGCGAGCTTAGAATCAAAGATATTAATCGAATTTACTCAAGTAGATAAGAATTTGTAAACAATGTTATTCCGTTTTACAAACAAAGTTATCAAGATCCGATTTAAAATTTAGATGGGAGCTTATTTCTAGAACAACCAAGGAGCCGTGGTCAGGTCGTGGAAGTAAACAATACTTTGTTAAATCTAGACAAGAAACAAAATACCTACCTAAATATTTATATGTATATTGCAGTACATTTAGACAAGAGACAAGACATTTAAAATTGAAAGCACCTTGAGCTAATCAAGAGCAATTTGATAAGTTGCGAAATGTTTATGGTCTTATAGAGCTTTATCTTGCTTGATTTATTACTACGAATTGAAATGCTTTTTATTAATAAAACCATTAGTGAGTGTCAAAAGAGGTTTTCATCGTCAGACCTTGAATGCATTATTCGTCAATTTGACCAATCAAAACTGATGAACAATATCCATTAAGAAATGAAACTAAGAAACGAAACTAAATGAAACTAACCGCCTCTGGCTCCGCCTCTCCCGGGTTCGATTCCCAGGGGGGGTACAATTTGTACTCGGTTTGGTTGGTGGTAGGGCTTATTTCAAGTCCGCCTGGCTAGCTACCACCATCTTACCTAAGTCTGACGCCATAATAACAATTTAAAAATTGTTGTGTTCCGGCAGTTAGAGGATAGCCAGTATTCCGGGTGTAGTGCGCTTCCACCTTCGGCCTTATCTTCATTTAACATCAGGTGAGATGAAGGCCAAGCACTATCCCGTCGTGTATATATAAAAAAAAACTGTATATGGGGGTCTAAACGGCAAAGGCGTTGTATTTAACTTAGCTTTTATTGTTGGTACGTTGAAATTTAAATCATTTGGTTCCCGCAGTGGCGTAGTTCCACATTACAAGCACAGACATATTATCTCGATAATGTCTGCGATTACAAGCCACTTTTACTAAAACTGAAAATTCCCTAGACGGGGTGATACTTCGTAATAGTTCGTTTTCGTAATTTATTGCATTTAGCTGTCTTTGATTCTATACCCCTCATATGTCTGTGATTACAAGCCACTTTTACTATATCTCTGATATCGCGAAAAAAAATCAGCTGCTCCATACAAAAGCGCAATACCTACTCGACCTTAATGTATGGAACAGGTGATTCTTTTTTCGCGAAATCCGAGTTGGCCCCATAATAAAAGTTGCTTGTAATCATTAGTGGTACCACCCCACTGTAGGAACCAAATAATTAAAATTATCCGGTGTATATTTTATTTCCCAAATCTTATATTAAAAATCATGAATGAATTAGTTAACATAATATTTTTTTTATATCAATTAAGAAATGGATGGCAGATGTTTCATAAATTAAGGTCACCATTTTAGAGTTTTAAAGGATTTTTGCTAATCAGTAATATTTTTTCTAAAATTTCATTTACACATAGTCAGTTATACTAATTTAATTACATGTTTATACATATAAATATGATTGTCTTTGTCGTTATGGTTTCTTTATTTAGTTCATGCATGGGCGTAGCCACGTGAGGGTGGGGCGCTTGCCCCAGATCTCAGGATCCATGATTCCAGGAAATGTAGTGATTCTGGCATATAATGGCCTAAATTATTTTCTCTGCAAGTATACCGTAATAATACATCTTATTACAACCCAGTTGTACGTATGTGTCGCCTTTACAATGATCTGACTCAGGAGCACCCTAATATTGATGTCATGAAAGATAATCCAAATGCCTTCAAGAGGTGTATACACAATATACTTAAGTAGATGAGTCAATTTTACTTACTTTTTATACTGCACATTACCTATATTAGTAATTTTGTCTCTATTGTACTGTAGTTTGTTTAATGTTAATATTGATCCTACCACATGTTTTAGTTAAACTGATTCAATTCAATAACGATTTATGCTTATTAAGTACTATATTAGAGTTTAGTTAACTTAGTACCTAAGTATTTTAAGTACCTATGTTTCTTTCTCAATCACAGAATAATATTGCTTATTAAAGGATGCATGTTGTTGGAGTTTAGTCTAGTACTTGGACATTGTACAATTTGTAATCATTTGCTTTCATGACTGTATTATGTTATGTGTCTAATAAAGAAAATTAAAATTAAAATAATGTTAAAGGTAATGGATTACATGTTTTTTATGCACAACGGGGTAGCATAAAAAATTACCCGATACCCCCCTGGGAATCAAACCCCTGCTTCTTACACGGATGGGCGAACCACTAAACCACAGAGGCGATTATATGTAATCAATTTTTTTAGCACAATCTAAATTAATGCAGTAATTGCGCATCCGAACACACATGCTTGACGATTTGTGGTTCTAATGAGTTAATTCGAACATGTTGATGTTGATCCGTAAAATTCATAAAGTTTTATTGTAAAATGGAGAATAAGGATAAGTATTAGATAGCTTGCTCTGCTCATATAAAACTTTCATATCGAACGTGTCTAAGTTTAGCCTAAGCCAAAAATAATAAGGTGGGTGTACCATGGAAGGCCATGCTCCTTGTAAGACCAATTACCGTAAAATGGCAGTCAATATCGTAGAATCTTAAAACTTCTTCAATGAACACAAAGATCCAACCAATTCAAAGTCACAAACGCGGTGCCGTACTGGTCGCGCCACCATTATGCTAGTAAAGTGAGTCACTTCGTCGAGGTGTGTTGTGAGACCACGTTGATCTAATTTTCGGCCGGAACAAATTGTAACTTTTCAATTAATATTACTGGCATTTTGTTTCAGATTTTTATTCTGAATTGGTATATGCTAGTTGCACTATACTACTGACATTTGGTAGTTTTGTTTAATTTTAGTTGTAAACATTGCTGTGTTCCTAGGAAGGCCAATCGTGCCTTGTAAGGCCAGTCATTAGGTGTTTTCTGAAAATAATAACTAATTCAATAGAAAAAGTTGTTCATATTATGTATCTGAGACTGATATAGTGCTAAGCAAAACGTTTTTTTTCTAAGTTCTTTGTTTATATTCTATGTTTTACTTTTCCTGTCTAGTGTAGTTCAGTGATGTAATTTTAGGTCAAAACGTTATCAAAGGTGTTTGATGATTTATATAACAAAAGAGTTTATAGTATAGTTTATATAAAACCACAATATGTGATTGTTATAATGTTAATTTTAAGCACAATGACTGAATTAGGAAATTGGCCTTATTTGGAGCACCTGTTTCTTGCAAGGCCATTTGTAAGCGCTGTGGTAAACTCAAATTTTAATAATGATTTATTACAAATATCAAACATTCTCCAGTTATTTATATTATACAATGAAACAAAGCTTTATCCTACACTTAGTATGTTTTGTTGGTCCAGGAAATAAACCAATGAAACCTGTTTAAACGTTAAGGTGGCCTTCCATGGTGCACCCACCTTAATTTGGTTTGGCCCTGGCTACGCCCATGAGTTCGTGCAAAATAAAAAATCGCTTATGTCAATAAATTAGCCTATGTTTCATATTATTTATAGATGATGAAAGTCCTTATTTACTTTTAGGAAAACACTTAACATAATACTAATAACACAATATTATTATGCCGTTATCGCAACTTCAAAATCTCGCCGGTACATATAAACTGTTTGCCCAAACATGAAGGTTATGCGATACCCAAACTTGTTTGCTCACAAAATTACAGTTTTCCCTATGAATGGATTACAAATATTCGTGATCCTAAATTACCATTACTGAGTATATATCGTGGTCACGATCTTTACATTCTGGATATTTTTGAGTATTTATTGTGTTTTTAGGAAAATATGTCTCTGTATGCTAATAACATACACAATTCATATTTGTAAGGGTATTCTTCAACAGTATTTTAATATAATATTACCTACTCTTGAATTGAAAAAATACACCTAAATGCATACATACACAATTTCATTACAATAATGAACAAAAAAAAAAGAATTAGAATAAAACACTTGTACGAGTTTTTTTCCTTTACATTTTGGAATTTTCCGCGGTTTCTGCCCCTTTTTTAGCTCACCTGATATATAATAAAACCGGTCAAGAGTGAGTCGGACTCGCGCACCGAGGGTCCGTACCATCAAAATAAATACACTGCAGATAAAATTATTATTGCAGTTTTAGGTCAGCGCCATCTCTTGACCGATAGTGGAACTAATGTTAACTTTTTTAGAAATTTGATAATTTCTAAAAATGTGTGCTATATTGAGACATCGTTTTATTTTTCCTGTAATCTTTACATAAACTGCTATCACATAGAATTATTTCAGATTTTTCTCTTTGCAAACTTCGGAGATAAGGGGGGAACGGTATTTATTTACATTTTTCATCATAAGTCAAAAAATATGCGGCCAAAAAAAAGATAAAATGATTGAAAACGTGCAAACGGCGCTCTTTCATATGATATCCCACATGCCCTAGTAGCTACTTCAAAATTTTAAGACCCCTTTTCAGTCCCTGTTGTAAAAAAGATATTTATTTTTTATTTATTTCTTATTTGCAAAATAGTTGGACAAATTTTATCTTAAACTATTCCAAATTTCAAGTCGATATCATTAGTAGTTCTCGAGATATCCAGCTGTGACAGACAGACAGACAGACTGAGTCACACCATGAGGGTTCCTTTTTTACCATTTTGGTACGGAACCCTAAGGTAGGAACAAGTAACATAGGTACATCAAAAAAAGATTCCGACGAACTGAGAACCTTCTCCCTTTTTTAAGTCGGTTAAAAACCAAAACAAAAACAGCTATTTGTTATTTTTAATACATCAAAAAAGTGTCGTCTTGACTTCACCTCAACTGATTTGAAAGTTAAATTGATGATCTTTTAATTTACTACTGCTACTATTTTATTACAGTTTTTATTGTGTCCTTGTCGCGGTCACTATGCGTATTCAAAACTTACCCTATAGCTATACCTACCAAGACAGAAAATTATGAGTCATATCTGACTCGATGTAGTTCAAGGGAAATTGTTAAAGATTATAGGTAGGAACATAAGTCAACTACGTCGTTATATGACTTAGAAATGTGTACATAAATTAGAAATTGACTCAAATGTCTGTTTGTCCACTGTCGATGTAATCTCTATATTGCTATCGTATTTTAGGAAAATCACTTTGTTCCGTTACTGAAATTTCATATAGAGCAATAATTGCATTAGGTGATCCGATCAGGATCTAATTCAATTTTAGTTGTGTTACTGATGAATTTTGGTAGCATAGAGGAACTTTGGTAACAGCTGAAACCCTAAAGAACAGTAAAAAAATAATCATTGTAAATAAACTTGTCATCTTCTCAAGAAATTATAACAAGCCTTGTATTAAAAAATCGTGTAATTTTTTGTCTTAACAGATAGCAAGTGACCAGTGAGCTCATAACATAGAATGGTTTAGTTACTTACTTCGTATTTAGCGTTTAGCGTATTTTAAACTAATTCCATTTAAGTAATAACATTATATACTCTGAACCAGACGTTTTTCATGTGCGTTGCTATTCCTTAGCTAAGTAACAAGAATTTGTAGAAAGGCAAAGTTGAAAAGATGCATAACGTTCAATTCCATCCCAACTTTGCCAATCGACTCCAACACAAGATTTCTTTATACGTCGATTTGATGACACCGTGTAATGACATGACAAATGTTCCCACGGATGCACTCGTTCTTTGAAAACTTGCTTTGTTGTAGAGCACGTCAGATTTTATGTGTACATCGATAGAAATTTTAGTAACTCAGAATAATAAATACTGAATTCGAATTAAAACTTTTTTGCTTACCCTAAAGTTATAATTTTACCTTTGAAAACGGAAAAGTCACAAAAAAAAACAGTCGAGCTTAACTGTAATTTAACGACGTCGTAAATATTAAACGGGACTGAAATAATAAATAAGGCTTAATATATAGGGATTAAAATTAAAAAGTGATTTTTAGAAAAAATCTAAGTGCATGGTTATTGAATTAGGTATAGGTAAATATATACATATTAAGTTCGTAAGGTGGTGCAGTTACAGAAATAAAGTACATGCTCGTTTGATTGCAAGTCTGAATTTAAATATTAGGAAGAAAAACTACAGGTTAAAATTATATCAATTTAATCACTTACTGTAGTTAATTAAAGTTTTTGGAAATCTGAAAGCAATATTTTTGTTTTTAAAATAAAATTTATTCCTATTTTTTCTAGCAACTTCGCTTTGCAGGCATCCTTAGTAAATAAAAAACCGGTCAAGAACGAGTTGGACTCGCGCACCGAGGGTTCCGTACCATCATAATTGCACCATCAAACCACACTGCAGAGTAGAATAATAAAATAAGTATTGCAGTTTTAGGTCAGCGCCATCTCTTGACCGATAGTAGAACTAATGTTAACTTGTTGAAAAATTTGATAGTTTCTAAAAAAGTGTGCTATATTGAGACATGTTTTATTTTCCCTGAATTATTTCAGATTTTTCTCTTTGCAAAATTCGGAGATAAGGAGGGGGATGACGTATTTTTTTTACATTTTTCATCGTAAGTCGAAAACTATGCGGCCTAAGAAAAATTTTTTATTGAAAACGTGCAAATGGCGCTCTTTCATATGATACCCCACATGCCCTAGTAGCCCCACTTTAAATTTTTAAGACCACTTTTCAGTCCCTGTGGTAAAAAATATATGTATTTTTGGGCAAATGTCATCTTAAACTATTCCAAATTTCAAGTTGATACCATTAGTAGTTCTCGAGATATCCAGCTGTGACAGACAGACAGACAGACAGACTGAGTCACACCATAATGGTTCCTTTTTTGCCATTTTGGTACGGAACCCTAAAAACAATTAACTATAGGCTTAAAGCAATGCGGCTCCCGTCCGAATGGAAGCCCGAAGAATTTTGCATTATTATAAATGCTGAATGGTGGCTGGAAAAGCTTTCAGATGAGTTCGACTACTTCAAACTTGAAAGAAAAATCAAGCTTATGAGTACCTATTTCAAAATTAGTTTTTTTTTATATAATTTCTTATTACCTTTCGGTAGGTAGTAGTGTAAAAATGTTAATATTTTCCTATGTTAATTTAAATTAAAAAGCATATACGTTCCTGAGCTTCAGTTATCACGTTATACGCATTTTATGTTTATGGTGTTTAAACTGCGTCATAGAAGTGAGGCATATTACGCCACGACTTCATCTCGAAGCGGCAACACTTGCGAAGCAGTAATATGAGAGAAAGGTAAATGTCTATGTAAGGTAAAATTGTAAAATGTGTTTGTGGGTAAACAACGTTTTTGGCCTAGGGTAGCATGTGTTATACCTGATTTACATTATGACAGCAATACATAGACTTATTATATTACTCAGCAATACAACTATTTCTATTCAGACAGACAGCTAAAAAGATCATTCAATGTGACGTGGTTCTACGGTGTTATTTTCCTTTTTATCGTGACAGTACATAGGTACTGTAGAGACGTAAAATTTATATAAAAGGAAAATTGTCTCATCTGAATATTCACTTATGATTTACATTTCAAGGTTTTTGTTTATTTATCCTGTAGTAGAACTTTCCCGAGGTAACGCAATGACAGGCAAATCTTTGTTACATTATCTTCAATGAACATCGCATCATTTTCAAAGACATGGCGCAAACAATTACGTGACCAATTTGGAGGCATTGCCTGTTAACCACAGACAAATTTCTTTTATGAATAATGTTAAAGTTCAAATGTTTGTCTTGAATTTTGATTAGAGCTTATCAAAGCATAGTGAACATTTTGAGAGCATACCATTCTGTAAATATATTTGTTTTTTCCTCGCAAATGTGTTGAAAAACGTCGTATGAAACTCGTGAGCTCTTACTTATTGCACACTCGGCTGAGCTACGCCCTCGCCTGCGGCTCGGGCTGCAACCCACAGCCTTGTGTGCAATAAGCAACCTAAGCTAACTTGTATCATAATGTACTATTGTATTTTCCTCGCAAATGTGTTGAAAAACGTCGTATGAAACTCGTGAGCTTTTGCTCATTGCACACTCGGCTGAGTTACGCCCTCGCCTGCGGCTCGGGCTGCAATCCACAGCCTTGTGTGCAATGAGCAATCTAAGCTAACTTGTCTCATAATGTACTATTTTGGCTTACATACCTTTCATTAATTCTATGTTGTTTTATAATCGTTTCCATGATACTAAATATGTTGTGGAAATAAATAAATAAACTTTACAAACTTCAGCCAGCTTACATTGATCAGATTTTGCTCTTGGGAATTCATTCAAATATACTTAGAAAACATACTGATAAAATGCCCCCATGACATCCTCGCAATTTATCATCGTTTGAATGACGAGCGTAATTAACTTGTCCTTACCTTGTACTTCAGATTTTACGGGACACGACCCAATTTAAAATAATGTGTCACGAGTCTCAATCTCGTTGAAATCATGAAGAGCTTATTAATGATATGAAAATAAAAAAGATATGATTGGGTTAAGTATTAATTGTATACGGCAAAGTTACAATTCTTGGAGGTATACAGGGTAGTTGTAAAACACCAAAAACCTCGCAAGAATAGTTTACTAACATCATAAACAACAACGTTTGTTCTACGATCATCCGAAAAGACAAAAATAAAAAATATATTAAAAACACGACTGCTCTGCCAAAAACGAACTAAAAAGTTAAATAGCAAGTGTCATTGTAGTCGGGGGACTGTTTTGTGGAACAATTTTTAATCATAGAGGTTATTTTTATTTTACACATTTTAGTGATAAATTATATAGTTTTTAAATGTGTTCATAAGAGCCTTTCATTTGATGCCCATATTGTAATAATTGAAGAAAAAAATATGTTTTCACATTTAAAAGTGGCGCCGTACAGTCGCCATATTGACATTTCTCAAAAAAAATATAGCCAGTGTCACTCGGAACGATGTAAGGATTCTAACGATGCCCTATACATCTAAATCCGTTAAGCCATTTAGAAGTTATGGTTAAATCATAAAGTTAATATTCCACTGGAATAGAGGAACAGAGTTCGCTTGGCTGCGACACCAAAAGTGACATGAGCCAGTGTGTGAAAATTTGTAAACGTGTGCGTGAATTTTAGGGATGCCCTGAAGTCCATTTTAGATTGTCGATAACCATAATGTATTATTGCTCTAATAAATAAAACACAAACAAGATTTTGAACAATTTTATTTAAATAATTTCTTACAAGTCTCCTTGAGGCTCCCAGCCTATTCTATTTATGACATTTATCCAGTAACTTAATCACTGGATTTACAGGAAACCTGGAAATATTGTTAAAATAGTACTTAAGTAGGTATAGTTTACCATTTGAAAACTGTCGGTTAAAAGCAGCTTTAGATAAAGCTATCAGTGTTCACAAAGACAAATAAGGTTATATTGGAAATCATCGACATGAGTATCGATAATATAATAATTTTTGATCAATCTCTACGCCTTATTTTCTCAAATTCACGGATATAATATATTTTTATCTAACACATAATGTTTAGAAATCAGCCTTTATTTAGAAAATAGGCGGTTAATAGCATGATATTAGTGTATTACTTAGTGTGTTTAGGAATATATTCAACTAAAATATGAAATATGAAAATGGTACTTGTATAATCTTATTTACCTGTGAAATGAGTGTTTATTTGGGTTGTTGTCGTAAGTAACATTACAATTCAGTACAGAACACGACACCATTATTGATTTATATAGCTTTATGAGCCAAACCAATCAGATCGCGGTCAAAATTACAAAATAATCGTGTGGACGCTTTTCACCAAGATGATAACAGACGATAAGTGAAGTCAAACTAGGTTCTGCTGTCATTTTCTTTTAACTCTTTCTCGCACATCGAATAAGCCGTAAGAATCGGTTTCTCACTCGCATCATTGTCCGTCTACTTGAGCGTAGCGAAATTTTTCTATGTCTATGGGTTAAATAAACTCACATACCCAAAAACATACATGAACCCTGAACACAAATACACTTCTTTTTGGGCAGTCGTGTATAAAAAAACTTTTCATACAAAACTCAATTAGCTGTTCGGACATTTGTAAGAAAAGTTTTTTTTGTTTTTGGAAAATTAGTAGAACTAACTTTGTTGTTGATATAAATTTACTCCTGCGAGGTTGTTGGTGTTTTATAAATAACCCTTTTGTTACCTAATTATTAAGTTATGGCTCATATTACAACTTGATGGAAAATGTTGAAACTTTAATATCTTTAAGTTTGTTAAGACTTCGTAACATTATTCATTCATAGAGATAAATATAACTTACCTATTGATATCAAAAACTTATCTTGGATGTTTATCAATTTGAAAACCGTGATATTTAAACCTTTTCTCTTTTTTGCTTGCCGCAACATCCTCGGTGCTACTATTTTATGAATCGTTATTATTTATTCAGGATCAGTAAAACAATCTTCGACGACCTCCGTGGTCGAGTGGTTTGCACGTCGGTTTTCAAGGAGTCACCATCTCTTGAGGTCCCGGGTTTGATCCCCGGCTAGGTCAATGTAGAAAATGAACTTTTCTATATTGTCTCAGGTCTGGGTGTTTGTGACACCACCGTTGTCACTGATTTCCATAACACAAGTGCTTAGCTACTTACTGTGGAATCGTATGTGATGTTGTCAAATATTTATTGATTTATTTAATCTTCCTTTGTTTCAGGAAGAAGAAGTAAAACAAGTACCAGTAGTTCCAAAATGCTGCGCCAGCGGGCAGAACCTGAGCGTCAGCTTCGAAGACGGGAAGGTCAAATCAGTGTGCACGTGGTCCAGCCTCACGTTCCAGCCCAGCTTCTATCAGGCGAATGACACTCACATGTGGAGCTACGACAGCAACGTCTACGAAACCATCGTGGGCAACCCTTGCTCTTACGACAGGTCTTTATGACATGTAACTGCCTTTGTCCGAATATGCTCTACGAATTAATCTTCTGTGTACAAAAGATTTTTAAACAGTGCTTGACTTAGACACCTGTTTAGATGTGATGCTGTCTCATTCAAACTATATTGTCGAAAAAGTGACAACATTACATTTAAATAGGTGTCTGTTAAATAGTGTTTAAAAATCTTTTGTAATAACACGG
Source organism: Agriphila geniculea (assembly GCA_943789525.1). Classification (NCBI taxonomy): domain Eukaryota; kingdom Metazoa; phylum Arthropoda; class Insecta; order Lepidoptera; family Crambidae; genus Agriphila; species Agriphila geniculea. The sequence continues at coordinate 17,906,353 of OX038879.1, forward strand.
CTAGACTTTTTCTTTCATTCTAAGAAAGTTTTGTTGAATTGAATAAAAATGTGTGATATCAAGTGATTGACTATATTGATGAAAAATAGTTCTTTATTATAACCTATGGTTAAACTTTGAACTTATCTATCGACGCCTTAATTTTATGCTTCACATAGTTATTCATAAATAAAGCAACATTGAATTTGTCTCGCAGTAAATTAATGCTTTAAAGTACAAATTAGAAGTATTTGTAAATCTAGCTTTTGTTCATTTGAATTGTATTTCCAGATATAAACTAGAACCAGAAAAAGTGAGCACAGATGAGTTCTACTTATTACTCAACGGTTCCCTGTTTGTCCCGTACCACAATCCTCCATTGCTGGGCACAAGGGATTTTTGCATGGAAACGTTTTATAACGAGTCGAATCCAGCCGGGATAACATTGCCATTGGTTTGTTTCACCACGCCCTTGGAAGAAACTAAAACATCGGCTACTTTAATTGCGTATGCGATAGGTAAGTGAATTTTTACCACATGTTTTGTTAGATTATTGAATTCTTACCGAAACGCCAGCAAAAAAATTACTTTGCCATACAAAATGTGTTATATCAATTTTGCAAAATGATATCCAAGTGGGATACTGAGTAAAGACTGAGTATCATTTCTATGTTCTAATTTACTGATTAGTGATTCAGTAAGATATAAAAGGTTTAGTAAACTAACCGTAGCAAATTTCAACTATAAGTTCTGATTAATTTGAAACTGGGATGTTATTTGTTATTGTTTGTTTCATTTTGACGGAACTACTTTATTTATTATTTTTAACAGACTTTGTTCGTCTGTATATTTGATTTTATTAATAATAATAATGTGGTCTCCCCATTTTAGGTTTAATAGTTTCAGTGCCATTCTTGCTAGCCACGGCAGCCGTATACGTTCTAATCACAGAGCTGAGGGATACACACGGCAAAGCCTTGGCATGCCATACCATCTGCTTGGCAATCGCATTCTCATGCTTGGCGGCCACTCAGCTGGCAGGCCATGCCTTTCCAGTACCTGTGTGTTCAGCGATGGGTAAGGAATAAAACAAATGAAACTCAAGATTTAAAACATTTTGGAATAGTGTTTTATTTTGGTTGTCTTGTTTCAGCTTATATCATCCAGTTTTCTTTTGTTTCGTGCTTCTTCTGGTTGAACGTGATGTGTTTCGATACTTTTTTGAATGTCAGGTGAGTCTAAGATCTTCAATTGTTTTGTTAATATTAATGACGTCATTTTAGGGGTATTATAGCATGCAATACGTGATTTGCAATCCAGTGTCTTTGTTCTCTTTTAACGATATCCTTTTATGATTAGTATGTATTTGGTAATTGATAAAATCATTAGTGTTTACACCTAACAATAATAAACTTAATCTATTTACCAGTGGCTCTGTCCTGTCCTGAGTGACCTTAAACCTATAGTGTCACAATCTTAGATTTTTTTACTTTAGAATAAGCAAATTTTGTAATAATTGAAAGAGAAATAAACAGTTATTATTTCAACAGGCGCTATATAAATTCTAAAGTGAGCAGAAGAAGTATGCGCAGAAGATTCGCGTGGTACTGCGCGTACGCAATCCTGTTGCCGGTCGTCCTGTTGGTGGTGACCGTTGTGATGGAGTTGTCTCCCGCAGTACCTAGCACGTACTTGAAGCCAAACTTCGGAGTTAAAGGCTGTTGGTTCAAAAGTAAGTTTATGATCGAAAGAAAAAAAGATCTACAGATTGTGTTTAGTATACTAAATGATATACTAGAAAAAAATTGACTCTCGTTAGATTATATTCTCAGACGGGAATCGAACCTGCCACCTTAGGAAATCTGGTCCAATGCTTTTTCAATTGAGCTACCGAGTCACTAGTTGCATCATCAAAATATTTCTATTATATCCTACTCTTACGTTGTTTATACGGTTAATTAATAGTTGAGTAACTATTAACTATACACAGTTATATTAAACTTTGTAATAGTTATTTATGCAAATGTACTAAACGTACTACAACTACACTCATGTGATACTATTATTACACTCGGCTTCGCCCCGTGTGATAAACCCACATTCGTGTTTTATTACCTAATTATGTACAGTTGCATACAAGACTTTATCTACACCCAATTTTTAATTTTTTCTTATTTTTATTAGGGAAACAGACAATATTTTAATACACATGGATTAAAAACACCCATGATATTTATCTAAACCCATGATATGTATCCTCTATAAAGGTTTTGGCTTTGACTTTGTCTTTGACTTTCCTCTCCCTCCTCGTATTTATGTCTTCCGCAAGAGTGTTATAATGTTGTACTGAACTTCATAATGCAACGCTCGCGCGTGGGCGCGCGGCGCTGCAGGACCAGCTCTGGCTCGGGATATTGTAATGATGGCAGTAAGCTAACTGTTTCAGAACCTCTTACAGAGGATTTAAAGCATGGGTGTAGATAAACTAACTAATCAATCAACACAGCAGTATAAAAAAATGTATTAGAGATACATATTACACACAAAGCCAATGCAATGCAATACTTACCATGCATACATCCAAAGGTATATTATATACATAACTTTACTGACGTCACAAAAAGTTCAATTAACGTCTACTGTACAATACAACCTCCAATTATGTTTGATAATGAAAGTAGTTAAGTAATACTGCAGCTGAATTTCAATGACTCTGTGTATTTCCAGCGGATCAAGCAGCGTTGCCTTATTTCTACGGACCAGTGGCCGTGATCCTCATCGCCAATTTGCTTATATTTTTCCTAACCTCAAGAGAGTTTGCGTCGCATTATGACAAGCTCAAAGATGTCACACGTAAGTACCGAAATATTTCATAGTTTCATAAATTTTCAAAGGTATATAAATATTTTGCTAAATTACTCCTAAAAGTTATTCATTTTGTATAACTTACTTTTGAAACACCTATTCAGAGATAGTTTCGGTTAACAGACGTAAACAGAAAGTTGGTGTGCTCATTTCTAGGGGACAGAAACTTAAAAAAAAAATAAGTGAACTGTTTTTTCGTTAAATACCTAGAAAGTATGAATTATTAAAATAAATTTGGTTTTGTCTTTATAAAGCACTAGCGGCCGCCCGTAGTGACTTCGTCTGCGTGGAAAGGTTTTTGTGCTATCCCTCGGGAACAATGCTTTTTTCGGAATGAGCGGTACCTTATATCCTTCTCTGTACCCCTGACAACGTGTATGCAAAATTGCATGATGATCGGTTCAGTAGTTACGACGTGAAGACGTAACAAACAAACAAACGGACTTTCGTATTTATAATATTAGTAAGGATTACAAAAAACAAATACATATTAATCAAAATAAACAGAACATGTGTTTTGCTTACAGATATACACTTATGCCAAGTGCGATAAGACTCAAATATTAACCCAAACAGATTATCTGATTAAGGCGAATCGATATGAGAATTATATGAATTACTTACTTCATCAAATTATTCGAGATCATAATAAATTCCTATGATATCGTTTCTTGGAAGCTTTTATATCAATATCAAAGATATCTCGGTATCAACAACAAAAATATTTTAGCTCACTAAATTAATTTAATCTAATGGAAAACTTCAAGTTACGTTTGTTGAGTTAGTCTATTTTTTGTTTTTCTTTTAGCTCTAGACATGACGCACTCCGACTTCAGTACTTCAGATGACTGGGTACGGTTGGGCACCGTACTTGGGCACACCATACCAGTGCAAGAAAGGACGTCATCACCGCCCAGAGAGACGCACGAAAACTTCAGCTATCGTATTAAGAAATACAAGAAAATGTAAGTTACAACCATTTGATTGTTCTATAACATTATAAAAACAAAAAACCGACTTCAAAAAACCTACCTCTAAAAAGCAAGAAATAATATTCGTAATAATAAAAACACGTCTATTGAAGTCGGGTGGGGCTGGAGTATGTACAAATTCCTTTTTTTTTATTCTAAAAGCCACACCCGACTTCAACAGACGTGTTTTTATTATTACGATTATTATTTCTTGCTTTTTAGAGGTAGGTTTTTGAAGTCGGTTTTTTGTTTTTATAAACAATTTTTTATTTTTTTTATTTTTAGTGTAGGTACCTTTTGTATTAGGTAGTGTAGGTATATTATTTAGGTAGAAAACTCGGGTCAGCCAAACGTGAGTTAATCGCGGAGAAACATACATACATGCGAGTCAAACTGAGAACCTCCTTTTTTTAAGTCAGTTAAAGAACTACACATAAGATATCCCTTTTCCAACAAAAAAATAATTATTTTATTCAGTTCATAAACAAAGAAGTTATACGACTGATCATCGAGGTAGTTCACACAAAATCATACTATTTTCGTGCTTTTTTCAAGATTACTTGAAAAGTACTGAACCGATTTCAAAATTTAAAAAAATGGGACCAACTTGAATTTTTACCTAATGTAATAACGTTTTAATCATTTCAATCGGTTCAGCCGTCTTCGAGTAATCGGTGTACATACAAAAAAAAACGGGTCGAATTGAGTACCTCCCTCGTTTTGAAGTCGGTAAAAAAGAAACTTGTTCTGATTTTTTAATGAAACATAAATTGTGTTACATTTTCATATGAAATAGCGAGCTGGGAACCGCTGACTCTGATCTTAATCTTAAAAAATAGCTTTTTTGAGATTTCTGGCTGAACATAATATCGTAATGTAATAAACTTAAAAGCAAAGCAACACGAGTATCATTATCATCAAAGCAAGCAGAAACCTAGAAATTACCTATAGGTATCTAGACGCTTATAACACCATCAGGATTGCCACCCACGAGATATCAGCTCTGAATCTAATATCCAACAGTAATGAATTCTAACATAAAACAAATATCGTACATTGACAAAAAAAAACGCTACGAAATAGTACTTTTTTATGTACAACGGGATAGTGTTTGGCCTTCACCTCACCTGATGTGTGACGATAAGGCCGAAGTTGGAAGCGCACTACACTCGGAATCCTCATCATTGAGGAACTGGCTATCTTACCTCTAACTGCCGGAACACAACAAATTTTAGATTGTTGTTATGGTGTCAGAACTAGGTAAGTTGGTGGTAACTATAGCCAGTCAGTCTTGAATTTAAATAATCTCTACCACCAACCAAACCATAGAGGTGGTTGTAGTACAACCCTTTCAATAAAATGCATTGTTCGTAGATTTCGTACCTGCTGTATGCTGACGTTCATCATGGGTCTGTCCTGGGTGCTGGAGGTGGTGTCCTGGGCGGCCGGGGCGGGCAACACGGCGGTGTCCGTGTGGTCTGTATTCGACCTCATCAACGCGCTACAGGGGGTTGTCATCTTCGCAGTCTTTGTGCTGCAGCAGCCTGTCAGATCGAAAGTCAAGGTTTGTGTATGTATTATTTTGACTGGTGAAATTAGAATAGACATTGTAATTAAGGGGTGTAAAAAGACCTTCAACGAAGCTGAAGTTCACGCATTCCGCCCATTATCAAGATCATTTTTGTCTTCACAGTATACCTGGAAAATCAATAGTTATGAAGTTATTGAAGATCAAAGTAGAAAATAAAAATTCTAATCTAATTGTTTTTTAAAGATTTTTTTTTAAGTATTTCGTAACAAACAATGGCTTCAAAACGTCATCATTCAATGTATCTCATGCGTTCTATATTGCGTGGTTTGGTTTATGAAAATCGTTTCCCAGTAATAATTTTGAACAGAACTGGTCCTGATGATGGGCAGAATACGTAGACCTCGGCTTAGTTTAAGGATTTTTTACACCCTGTAAGCAAATAGGCATACATAGTAAACACACTGAACAAATCATTCCACAGAATCGCCCACTTTTTGTCTTATGTGGATAAATAACTATAACATTATTAATTTAAAAGATAAGATTATGCCCTGAATAAGTTTCTTTATTAAGTTTAACTTAATGATCTAAGTAAATAATTACATTAGAGTTAACTACCGAGTCTTTCATTCTAAGTCTCTGTCTAAGCTGTAGCTTTTGTTGCACTATAGTTAATCCTTGTAAATTAATCAGAATATTTTTTACTTCTAACAGTCCTCGAAGATCTTCAGTACCTGCAACAGGAGAACAAACGGCTCAGAAGTGTCAGTTGTGAGTGACAGAAACAGCATTATCCCTCCTGGGAGAAGGGACTTTGTGTAGTGGACAATTTAAATAGTAGTAAATGAAACTTTGTGAAAACTGGACTTAAACTTATTCATTCAACATAAAAATCAACCGTCTTGATTATAAAAAACCTTATAGTTAATACTTGATAGACATGAACAATATTGTTTTTATAGTCTGTTCTGTAACTTTATTAATGATCTAAGCATATTTTTAGTTTCTTCCTATATGTAAATGTTTATGTGTTTCTATGTTTAAGTCCAGTTGGTATAAAGTTAAAAATAAGTAATTCCTAAAGAAAAATCTTATATTAATCGATGTTCGAGACTGATAGGACCAGTATTACTCGCTGACGGAAAAGTTTTAATATCAAATGCAGTTTTGAGAACTTAATTATTATAAAACCTGTACTGAATAACAAATCTTAATCTACACTTCATTTAATTACCACCGATAAAGTGATCTCAGAATTTCCCGTGAAAATCATTTTGGGAAAGCTTCCTGCAAATATTTATGAATTTATGAGTGTTATGAAATTCGTATTAAAACTTTACAGTCATCGTAAACTGCATCTGGTGTTAAGCATTAAACATCAAAATGAAATGGAAGGTGTTTAAACTTCTTTCATGATTTAACTCCTGTGATAGCGCCTTATAACGTAATGTTAATTTGCTTGAGAACCTATTTTCTAATTTATTTAGCTAAATTCCTATCATTATATTTTGAAGTGTGAAGCAATTTTGTTGTGTATGTTTAGTAAAGTTACCAATTAGTATGGCTGAGGCTGTATTTAATTTCAAATATGACGGGGATGCGTCGGAAAGTATTACTTAAGTTTTTTTTTATTAATGATACAAACAAAAGAATACCCGCCACAATTTAATCGGCATTAGTTTTTAAAAACTAAGCTATCCTTGAACTAATATTTAAAAAAGATCCAACATATTGCTACATAAAACTAAGTAAATAATGAAATTAATTATATTTTGTGATAGATCCAATGTAACGAGACAATTTTGTGCAAACAGTCAACATTGTCTACCAAATTAAGAGATACGTCACAAATTGAACAACTCATGAGAACCGCTTGAACTGAAAATGCTTTTGTCATTAATTAGTAATAAAGTTGTGTATTAAACTCCTTAACTTAAATAATAAACAATATGAAGCGTCAAAAAATAAACTTTACCCATTCATTGATCAGTAATTTTACCTAAGTATTTTTTTTTATCAAGTTATGTAAATAACCTTGTTTTCTTATGGCATTGAAATAAAAAGAACATGAATTTGTAATAAGAGAGTTAAATACAGCTTCAGCCTGTAACTGCTTGTTATCGCTATGGTTGTTAATATGTAGTGTAAGAAAATAAGATATTTTTATAAAGTTGATGATGTGCATGACCAAGATGATTTGTTTTCACTTAGCGTTATTAGGCAGAACCGAAAAGAGATAGCTTACTTAATGTTAGCACGTAACAGAAAAAATATGTTTTACATGGTTTATTTCAACCTCAAATTGCCGAAAAGCATAAATTTATTTAAAAATATGTAGTAAAATTTTCCATGCCGACGTTTTAACCGCTACTTTAACAAAACTAAGTTGTGACTGTGAGGCTATTTGTATGTAAGAAAAACATCAACAATTTCATATTTGAATACCTATTAAAGCTGACGAATATTTTTGTTCATGTCTGTCCACTTCGTTTCTTGTTAGTAAGTAATTGGATTATGTTTGTTTTAGAGGCTTCATAAGGTAAAAGGTCGACCAGATACATTTTTGAGGAAAAAACGTTATTTTGTTGAGAAAAACTTCTGAATGTTTTTACTGACGTTAAGTAGGCACGTGTGTGGCACTAAAAGCTGATATATATAAAATAATACTAAACAAGTTTTGTTGATATAAAATGATTCTACAACTGTCTTCAATTTAGCTGGTTTTCATTTAAAAGCAAAAAATTTTTCCTTATAATTAATTTTGAGTATTTAATCAATGGAAATTAATTGCGTTGCGTTCGTTATTTTATTAGTTTAGATTATGTTTAATAATAGATGATATAAACAATTGAATAATAATATGGTGTTTCAAATTCGAAAACTTAAACAAAAGAATTCAGCAAAACTATTTAAATCGTCATAAAAATATATAATTGTACTAACGTGGTTCTAACATACACCTTTTCAAAACGGAATGAATAGAAAATTATCATATCAGAAAAAACAAAGGCCGATCAAACTACCTTGAATTAGCCAGCAATTCTGGTCTACCTAGTTAATTATTTAATTGTACCGTGCCATAAACATTAAATTCTATAAATATAATAAAACTATGGTGCATTTTTATTTCTATGAAAAACTAGTCATAATTAATGAATGGGTACTATGAGAGAGTGAAATGAGTTTAGATTTATTAGAATACCTACTAATTATACAGTTATTACATAATTAAGTTTCATGCTGGTAAACTATTACGTCATTTTATTTAAATTTGGAAATAGCATTGTTTTTAGCCGAAGATATTTCCAAAAAAAATTGAACAAAAATGGTATGTCAGTATGAACAAAAAAATATTAAAAGACTGTTCGTTTTTATGAAATTCGAAACATGGATACGTAATGAAGTTATTAAAATGCTATTACGGATAGACGATAAGGGTGAAATGTTGGCGCCGAGGCAAATTATGTACGATTCCTACATAATTAGGTATTTGATTTGATTTATTAATTTCAATCTTACGTCACCTTGTTCAATACACTATTCCATGTTCCGTATAATTTAATATTCTATCTATAATTATGACGACCTTATGAGTCGAAAATAAAGTTTTTTTTTCTATTTTCAAGTTTCTGTCTGTCTGTACCAATGTTATTTCATATTTGTATTTAAACAAAGCATAATATTATGAGTTTTAATTTTACACCATTTAATAATAAGAGTTCATAAAACAAATGTTAATGTCTTTGTTATTAATCATTCAACTTCTCAATATAATAAAAACATATTGTTACTATTTTTTGTAAATACAATAAATGTGCTGCAATACCTAAGTGCTAGGAAGCGGATCATTTTGTTTGACCATTTAAAAAAAAGTAGGATTTTGTTACATAATATTCTGTGGACTATTAATACACTTCAATCTTCGAATTGTCCTTAGTATTTATGTAAATAGATCATTCTTTTTCGCTAACAGAAACTATATACCTACCTTTTTAGATTTTCTATAACTTTTACTTTTGTTACTGAACGCATTTTTATTTTATTTAGTTTAATCTGAAAATTACATTATTCTTCGACTTTGAATTTCTAGTTCAGGCTAATTAATGTATTTACGCAGTTGCAAAATTTGAAAGAAATGACTCGACGACAATAATTAGTTTGGTTCAAACATATGATCGCGAATCTTAAAAATCCCCAAACTATAGTAAGTGTAATAATGTAACGAATTGTATAGCAAGTGAATGTATTGTATGTTACGAAAGCAATTTATGTCGATGTTACATAGAGAAGTTTTTTTTATTAAATTTAGATTTTATTCAATTTAAAATACACAGAATTCCAGAGAATGTTTAGAAAAATGATTTTGCTAAACGTAATACGTAATAGTACATTATGAGACAAGTTAGCTTAGGTTGGTCATTGCACACAAGGCTGTGGGTTGCAGCCCGAGCCGCAGGCGAGGGCGTAACTCAGCCGAGTGTGCAATGAGTAAAAGCTCACGAGTTTCATACGACGTTTTTCAACACATTTGCGAGGAAAATAGTAATTTACCACACAGCAACAAATACGACAAAAAAAATATGACAATTATGGGAAAAGGCGCGTAAGTTTTTTTTTTGTTTTTTTCACACGCCCAATGCAAGAATATTTTGCGAACAAAGGGGTGAGTAGACCATACAGCCTACTTCAAAACTATAATTTTAAGTGATAAAATGCAAATATTTTAATATTTTATAACAAAATATTATGAATTATGAATAATTTTATAATAATAAATATTTGTTTGACTTAATTAAAGACTTACACATTTATTTATTTCAAAAATGAATATGAACTTTCAGCGGCATAAAATCCCTTTGTTGTTACTAAAAAAAATAACTGTATAACCCAGTTAAATTGGGAATGCTCTGTTTACTCGCATAGAACTTGCAGTAATGTACTAATTTAACTTTGTAGGGATAATTCTATAACAACCTAGTGTTTTATATATTATTGCACGCGTTTGTTATAGCTCGGTTTATGGCCCTAAAAGCGATGTGTTAGGGCTCACTTTACGAGCAAGTGTGTTGAAAAATGAGTATACGATTGTACGATTGTAAATGTTTTTTATACTTCTCGATACATTTAACGTTAAAATTAATACGATTATTTTTTTATCTTTAGGTATTTAAAAAAACACAGTTTTCTCACGATAAATGTCATTTATTTTCGAGTAATGGTTGTATAAATAATGTACTTATTTATGTACATGTACATGTATGTACAATATATGTACATGGATACTAATCCATGAGGCTTAAACTGATTTATTTTTGGACTAAGTATAAAATTATCGTGACTTGTCTCAAAATGTTCTTTAAACATCGACATAAAAAATGTTCATGTAATTGTAACATGTGTCATCATAATGTAAAGTAAGTTGTGTAAATTGTAATTATTTATTTAAGTTAGTTAAAGCTCGTGTGTAATATGTACTATACTATTGTTAAATGTTGATGCGGATTTTTTAAGTGAAATGACGATTTAAAATGATGTATATTTGTCTATTTTGCAAAACATGACGTTAAATAAACAAGCTTTATATAAAATTGTTATTTTATTTACTCTTATAGAGTAGTTATAGGTCTTGAAATCTCTATATTCTTAGGTTGAATCAGAAAAAAAAATATTATTTGTTGTATTTGAAGATGTAAAATGATTTTTTATTATAATCTCAATCCTATATTCCACATAAATGAAATATTAAAAATGTTAAAACAACTACGAACTAAAATAATGAGTTTTAAATCCCAACATTGAATTTAATTTGACCGGAGGTTATTCCGGACCTATCTTTTCAAACACAGTTTAGTTTGACAAATTTACATAATAAAAATATATGCTTACATATATTTAAACGGTTATAATAATACGATAATTTATTATGTTTTCGTCTGTCTATCTGTAGATCGGCTAACACCCTTTTTTGCACCCATTCCACTCGAAAATTTTCAGAAACCGGAAACGAAAATAGTCGAAAATTAATTAAAACTATCAATGAGAACACTTTGCCACTACGAAAACGGCATAAAATGCTTAATAAATTCTGATAACCATTACAATTTATGGTTATTACTAATTGGTATCATACCGAATTACAATACTCGAATAATTCGTAGCTCGAGAGTATTTTGTGAATTGCAATGAACATCATGCTTGGTTTGTTCCGGCAATTGGTATTTCCAATAATAACGATCTGGGTGGAATGATGGAGCTCGCTCGGTACAATCGGTACTGTGGAAACTCGGTATGGTGGAGGAGAGCGAGCTGTGAGCAAACGACACGCCAGTGGCGGAACAGTCAGTAGATCAGCATTGTTAGAGTAGGTTACGATTTCTTATGGAAGTAGGAAAATAAATCAAAATAGTTTTCTTTAATAAAACTTCAATTACTAGTAGGCCTATTTGTGAATTACCCAGATCATTAAAATTCTAAAACCTTTCCGCAGCGAAAAGCGATTTTATAATGGCTTGCGCGCACCGGACGACGACGCTCCGTGGGTAGGCCTCCGACAAGGTGGACCGACGATCTGGTGCGCGGTCGCGGTGCGCCGCTGGATGCGGGCCAAGCAGGACCGATCGTCGTGGAGATCCTTGGGTGAATTTCAATTTGACTATCAAAATCATAAAATAAATTCCTGTCATGCAGATAAAACTTTTCTTTTTGTCAAGCAACAATGAAATTTATTTTAACTAGTCATCATCATCATCAACATATCAGCCGCACGACACCCACTGCTGGGTACAGGCCTGTACCCAGCAGTGGGTGTCGTGCGGCTGATATGTTGATGATGATGATGACTAGTTAAAATAAATTTCATTGTTGCTTGACAAAAAGAAAAGTTTTATCTGCATGACAGGAATTTATTTTATGATTTTGATAGTCAAATTGAAATTCAGTATGGACATGACATTTTTTTTAAAAATAATCAAAAAATACAATTGATTTTCGTAATTTTATTTTGAAATCAAGAACACAATATCAAGCTTTCGATTGTTGATACTTATGGGTATTTACGTGAAGCGACTAGACAGGCGAGTTTCGTCAATTTGCGCTTTTTATCCACAATCACTTCTAAAATCTAATCGCAAACCTAATTTCAATGAGGTGGCGATTTGATTTTACAAGCGATTGTCGATAAAAAGCGCTAATTGACAAAAGTCGGCTGCCAAATCGACTCGTGTTATAATACTAACAAATACCCCGTTACACGTATTTTTTTTGTTTCCAATGACACAAAAAAAATGAGAACTGAATGAGACCTTACTCATTTATCATGCACTGTGGCGGTGTAAACGTTTATCTTCCTGAATTCCGCCTGATGGAGAGATTTGGATCGTCACTCGCCGCCTCGGTTCTACTCAACGCTGTGGATTATTGTTTCTACATAGATATATAATGTAAACGTAAATAAACAAAATGAGTTTACGTTGAGGACCGACTAAAATAAACAGAGACTTACTTTTCTAGCAAATTATTATTTTTGACTAGGTAAGACCAAACATTATTCTTGTTTTGTTACTTTTTATAAAAATGTTGTAGCTAACTTGAAAAATAACATGTCACTCGTCGGTATCAAACAAAAAAAAGTAGTTCATTCAAAACAACATACATGCTGAAAGGATTATGTCGATTTTACTATACAAGCTAGGCCATGATGCGCTTTGATGAAATTACCAAAATACTATAGTAATTTTATAGTGATTGCGTGGGAAGAATATCATTAAAATATAATGCGGGAAAAAAGAGAAATCTCAATCTCAAGGAGCCGTTTGGGGTTACATTTTCCTATTATATGACATTTTGTTATCTACCCCTTTTTGACATGACATGAGTCTGTCACAGATATGTATGGTTAATGCGCATCATGGCCTAGAATGCGGCATGATCCTTTTAATGATTTGGTTCCCGCAGTGGGGTGGTTCTACTCATGAGTTACACGTAACTTTTACTTTGGGGCCAACTCTTATATCGCGAAAAAAAACAGCTGTTCCATACAAAAGCGTAATACCTACTCGACCTTAATATATGGAACAACTAATTTTTTTTCGCAATATCAGAGTTAAGTTGCTTGTTATCATGAGTGGGACAACCTCACTGCGGGAACCAAATGATTAAAATTTGACGATGTATAGAAGGTAATGGCGCATTTACATAAATCTGGCCAAATCATAATTGTTTGATACTTACACAGACCATATAACAAGTACTTAGAGTAATATGAGTATGAAATAAATCAATTTTTAACGGATACTAGCGCAGTTTTATTGAAAGTACCTACTTTGGTAATTAGTTGGTATTTGGTTTGATTTTTGGTTTTCCCGACGTTTCGGCAACTTTTCAGCTGCCGTGGTCACGGGGGACTGAAGCTACCCGTGAGTGTACCCTCAAGCAATGAATTTTTTAGACGTTCAGAAATTAAAATTTAACAAACATTTTTTAAATTTTAAAATTTTTAATTTCTGAACGTCTAAAAAAATCATCGCTTGAGGGTAGACTCACGGGTAGCTTCAGTCCCCCGTGACCACGGCAGCTACAAAGTTGCCTAAACGTCGGGAAAACCAAAAATCAAACCAAATACCAACTAAATACCAAAGTACTTTCAATAAAACCGCGCTAGTATCCGTTAAAAATTGTTTTATTTCATGTTTAGTGAGCGCGTAAGCTTGAGAAGTGAATAATATGAATATTTCATGATATATTATACAAAAAAAAATCTGTAATGAAAACTTTTCAGGACAGAATTTTCCGATTAGATCCCATTCAATTTACAAACTTATATTCCGTTAAAACCTTAACAGTGATCAATCACTCAAAATTTTGTTTGACTCAATTACTTAAACATTTGTCAAAAGTTTGTGTTTGTCAATAACAGTTCAATTTGTATCTAATTTTTATTTTCACGAGAAGTAAGATAAATTAGTCTTATTTTCTTTAGGAAAGTATTTATAAATTGAAGTTTTACGAAATAGAATACAACACATAAAAGACGTAGTCAAAAAAGAGAACAACGGACAAGGCGTAGAAAAACAAATGTAAAAATAATCATTTCTTAAAAGTACAGACACCAAATGTATTCATCTACCCCGTTTCCTTTCAAGCGTCTTTCAGGTGGATACCCCACTGCAAGTGGCGTCCTCAGAGGTTTTTATTTAATAAGTTGTTACGTGGAATTTTTAGGGTCCATTGTCTAGTATTTATAAAAGGTATCCCTATATTCCCTATAATATATAATAATATAAAAATGACATAATAGATAATAAAAAATGTTTTATTTTAGTTTTATTACACGATAAAATTAGGGATTTTTTTTTTTCATTTTTGGATATTTATAATCTACTTAACAATCAGAGAGAATATCGAATAAGAAATAATATTTTGTATACCACATATCAGTGGCGAGGGGTGAAATTATGGTGAAGGTAAGCCGCTCTACAAAAATGCTATGATCTGCATAGTGGATCAGTGGGGTGGGATTTCTAAAAGGTAAGCCGATGGGAAATGGCTTGTATGGACCCTTCGCCACTGCCACATATGTACTCAATGATAAGTACGTAATTACAGATGACGAAGCTGAAAACTGACGACGGACGCATCATCTCATTGAAGCCTGAAATCCTGAGGGAGATTAAGAGTTTCTATGGGCAGTTATATTCCACGCAGACACCTGTTGAAAGCAAGGTTAAAGACCCCAGAGCCAAGCTTACCCGACACTATACCCAAGATATCCCGGACGTCAGCATGTACGAGATTAGTATGGCTCTCAAACAGCTGAAAAACAACAAGGCGGCGGGTGACGACGGAATCACTACAGAACTTCTGAGAGCGGGCGGTAAGCCGATACTTAAAGTCCTCCAGAAGCTTTTCAATTCCGTCACCGTCGAGGGCAGAACGCCGAAGGCACGGAACATAAGTGAAGTGATTCTGTTCTTTAAAAAAGGTGATTAGTCCCTCTTAAAGAACTATAGACTCATCTCACTTCTGAGTCATGTCTATAAGTTGTTTTCGAGAGTCCTTACGAATCGTCTCGCTCGCAAGTTCGACGACTTCCAACCTCCCGAACAAGCCGGGTTTCGAAAAGGCTTTAGCACCATAGACCACATCCATACGCTGCGGCAGGTTATACAGAAGACCGAAAAGTATAATCTGCCACTATGCTTGGAGTTCGTGGACTATGAGAAAGCCTTTGATTCGATTGAAACCTGGGCGGTGCTGCAGTCTCTCCAAAGGTGCCAAGTGGAATATAGGTATATCGAGGTGTTGAGGTACTTATACAAAAATGTCACCATGTCGATCCGAGTACAGAACCAGAGCACAAATTCTATCCAACTGCAGCGTGGCGTGAGACAGGGAGACGTTATTTCTCCGAAACTGTTCACAGCTGCGTTGGAGGACATCTTTAAGCTCTTGGACTGGAAAGGACTCGGCATCAACATTAATGGCCAGTATCTAACACACCTTCGTTTAGCCGATACTTACAGTCCTTATGGCTGAGACCATGGAAGAACTGAACACAATGCTCGAAGATTTTTGGGTGCCCTTCGCATCGCATAATTTCGATTGTCCTAAAATCACTTGGCATAACTCGATTGGCATAATAATCACAAAGCATACTATTTATTTAGCATAAATTTCGATACGCATAACCATCGAATTGCATAACTTAAAAAGCATAATATTTCAAAGCATAATAGTTACAATTCCTAATTTCAATTGGCATATTGTCAGTAAGCATATTTTGAAAGGCATAATTTTGTTATGTCTAATATACTATTATGTTATGTTATGTTATGTTATGTCTAACTACTAATGTTTTATGGCATAATATAAAAGGAAACATTACTAATTTGAATACTAATTTATAAAAAAAAAACTTTAATTTTGACCACCATTGGTGGGTTAGGTTAGGTCAGTGTTTAGAGTTTAGACCACTCTAAGCTAAGCAGGTGGAGGTTAATAATGCTTGTATGCATGTTGCACGCTGCATGCTTGCTTGCATGCTGTGCTTCCTTGCATGCATGCATGCTTGCTTGCATTGTGGATGCTTGCTTGCAAAATGCTTGCCGGGGGGTGCAGGGGGGCTGGCCCCCCTGCTCGGGGGGGTCGGGGGGCCTGAGGCCCCCCGCTATAAAGAAAAACTTTTTGTGTACTAGGTAGGTTAGGTTAGGTTAGTGTTTTGACCACTTGCAGCGGAGCGAGCGAAGCGAGCGGAGCTCTATAGTGCTTGCATGCATGCTGCATTTTGCATGATTTCCTGCATGCTGCATGCTTGCCTGCATGCTGCATGCTGCATGCTTGCCTGCATGCTGCATGCTTGCCTACATGATGCATGCTTGCCTGCGTGCTTGCTTGCATGCTTGCCTGCATGCTTGCCTGCGTGCTGCATGCTTGCCTGCATATTGCCTGCTTGTCTGCACGCTTGCTTGCGTGTTGGGTGCTTGCTCGCACGGATTGTGCAGGCTGGGTTTTTGCTTGCAGAGTGATAGCCGGGGAGGTGCAGGGAGCAGAAGTGCTCATATTTTTAATGATTACTTATTCATAAAATAATTAAGAGTTTTAAAAAATATGCCTAAAGAAATTAAGTCTCTTATTACAATGCGTAATAAGATTATGTCTTTTGGTGATTATGCTTTTTAGACAATATGCCAATTAAAAAATATGCGTTTTGACATTTATGCTTTTTGTAAATATGCCATTGAATATTTATGCTTAACAAAATTAAGCCTTATGATATTATGCGTTTTGAAATTGAGCTATAAAATATTATGCTAAATGATGATTATGCCATTTAACAGTATGCGTTTCATGTTTAGGACAAATAAAGTTATGCGTTCCATTAGGTAATCAAGATCTTTGTAGTGCTTCCCAAAGAGTGGGTCTCAGATTGCACATGGATAAGACGAAAATTATGTCAAATAACCCTCTCTAGTTCATGTTGGGAAAGTAAGAAGTTGTTGACCACTACGTATACCTAGGACAGGCAGTCCAGTTAGGTAAGTCCAACTTTGAGAAAGAGATCTCTCGTCGAATCCACCTCGTGTTGGCAGCGTTCGGGAAGCTTCGAAAAATCTTCGCGTCCGACTTACCTCAGTGTCTCAAGACGAAAGTCTATGAACAGCTTGTGTTGCCAGTGATGACTTACAGCAGTGAAACGTGGTCGCTAACTATCGGTCTCATAAGGAGGCTCAAGGTCACCCAGCGTGCAATGGAGAGAGCCATGCTCGGCATTACCCTGCTTGATCGAATCAGAAACGAGGAGATCCGCAGGAGAACTAAAGTAACCGACATCGCTCGAAGGATTGATCAGCTGAAGTGGCAATGGGCAGGACACATAGCGAGAAGAACTGATGGCCGTTGGGGTGGAAAGGTTCTGGAATGGCGACCGCGCACCGGACGACGCTCCGTGGGTAGGCCCCCGACAAGGTGGACCGACGATCTGGTGAAGGTCGCGGGAAGCAACTGGATGCGGGCAGCGCAGGACCAATCGTCGTGGAGATCCTTAGGGGAGGCCTATACCCAGCAGTATGTGTTGTGCGGCTGATATGATGATGATGATGATTATATGTACTTAAACGAAAAATTTAAAGAGATAATTGAAAATTCTTGACTAACTCCATAATAACCGCGTCTGAAACGTGACGGGTGACGTCACAAATCATGACCGTTTTGTATAGAGCGTTTTAGGTGGGTGCTGCTGTGTGCTAACTTCAAGTAACTATTTCACGAGATAAAAACACAAGGGAAATGTTTTAATATTTCAGTAGATTTTCGGACGCATTATACTTTTGATTTTAATACAAAAAAAATTGATGCATATTCCTTATTTTGGTATCTACTTCTAGCAATGACTACGAGGGTCTTTAAAATTCCACGTAGTTTTATAAAATTTGTGTAGGTATTATTAGAACAATATTAAATAAAATTCACCGCGGTGCAACTTTCGCTCATTGTATCGCCTTAAAAAATCTTTAAAGAAATGCAAATGAGGAGGAAAACGTATTGTTTTATTTGTTAGGAGACAATAAGTCGGAATGCTTCCACGTTGCGAACAATATTGCCACTTCAGCGACGGCGAAGACATCTCGCCGATTCCACGGAATACCCTGGCGCATGCAAAAGACGCAATAACCTGCGTTAGAATAGGAATAGGAATATGGATTTATTACCAACGTGCTGTAATATAATGCACTATGAGATAAGTACAATTCGTAGGACGTGAAGCAAGTACTAAGTACGAAGCTTAATATTTTTTCCCTAAACTATTTTAAATGTAAAAAAACCGTAACAGCTTGGCTTAAATCACTCGATTACATAAATACTGAAAAATTATTAACAAATGAAAGAAATATGTAAATTTATTTTAGCAGCATAACCAATAATGTATGGCATGAATAAATCTGAGAGATACACACACGCACATACACACACACACACACACACACACACACACACACACACACACACACACACACACGCACGCACGCATTCAAAAATTACATTTTTTTTTTCTTTTATATTGCTATGTACTTACCTATTTGTTTACTTTTCTCCATTGCTTTGTTTAACTTAACTGACAGATGATGAAAATGGAAGAGCGATGGCTTCCTGATACAGGTATTTTTATACTTACTAGGAAAGTCATCTCAATGGTTTGTTAACGAAATAAAGCATTTTGTATTTTTGTAAGTGGTAAAAAGTTTGAAGAAATAAAAAATTTTTTGGATGCACGGCGCGTGAACGCATTGTATAGTTACGCATTAAATAAATTTTTTAATTGTAGTAGATCCACAGAAAAAAATCATTCGTATTATTACTTAATATCGTAAGTTTTCGTTTTAACTATTCAACTGATCATAATGATCATTCACGTTGCGTTTTGAGACTAGTGAGTGTATAGACATAATGTCCTGTCTGTAATGGACATCTGATTTTGGATGTCAATAGCGTGTTAACGACATCAGCTGTCGGTTATTGTTGTGATTGTTTGTATATCTGCCAGAGATAATCATGGACATTTTATTGACCGAGCGAAGCATCTCTGTTTCAGCTTGGGCAAAAATACTTTTGACCGGCACCGATATGTACTATACTATAGATGCGACGAATCTACGGTCAAAATTCTCGCAGCAATCGCAAAGATGGCGGCCACGCATGCACAGCGCAAGCGTGAGTTGTCAAAGAAAAAGTAGCATGCACACAGATGCGACACATTCTTCATAATGATTATGATATACCTACTTGTTTAATAATATTGCATAAAATTATAGTAAAAACGCAATTCAATTAGGTAATGTTAATAAAAATAAAAAAGTAGGATGGGCATTTAGTACCCGCACTAATAACAATCATTAGGTATCGTCAAAAAGATTTTTTTATTAGGAAAAATATTACTATGGAAACATGGAAATATATTTACTTGCCTAGATAAGGATCTGGGTTAGCAAATATTTTTCCATGTTTCCATAGTAATAATAAAAATGATTAGGATACACGATTAGGTCGAACATACTTACAGTGTGTTCGACAATAACTTGACCGGCATTTTTTTGAATTTTAGTATGCAGCTTACAAAAATAAATATTAGGCTGAATAGAACAATCATTTTTCTAAAATGGTTTGTAAAAAAAACAATTTTTTACTTGATTTCTGGATTCTGCAAGAGGATAATGACCCTAAATACCGTAGTCGGCTCTGCACTTCTTGGAAAGCGATTGCACTTATTGCCAAATGATCCTGTTTCTTACTGTGATCAAAATGCTCTTTAAGGCCAACTGAAATTTGAGTACAGAAACTACAGTAAGCCACAACACCGGCTTTACAAGCAGGCACAATCTTCTAAAACATTAGATCTAAAAAAACAGTTTCTGTACTCAAATTATCGTTTTTCAGTACAAAATGTATGGGAAAAGTTTCTGGCGATTCTGTCGTTTTTAGTACTCATACCTTAAATGGTCCCATAGAATCTTTTGAGCCTACACGAAATAGGATCGATTGGCATAAAAAAATGTTTTTGGTATTTTAGCATTTTTTTTGCTAACGGTAAGTTTTTTCCAAAATCTGTGAATGCAGCTCAGAATACCTTAAAAAGTTACGGATGGTCTCCTGGAAACGTTTTCCTGTAACTATACGTATAATATACCTGCCCATAATGTACCATTTCAAAAATTCACCCTGTATGTATTGATTTTTATTTCTCTAAACTGCCGAGTCAGACTTTGATGCCACTTTGCACAAGGGTGTAGTTGAGGTAATTCCTACATAAATACAACACCAGTGTTGCTATTGGATCATAGACCACTTCCCATACAAATTTTCCCAATCTCCTTTCTCATAGATTATTACTCTATCGAGCACTTTTTTTTCTAGATAAATATTCGTGCTAGGGGTAATGTATACATTCGAACTCGCTATTTGCCTCGCCTGCCTCACCACTCAAGCGAGTATAATTACTGCGGCAATGGAGCACAGTTGTTCTTTGCACGGATGTGCCTCGACAGCAAAATACAGCAGGGATAAGATAAATAATCACATTCAATTTATTTTTCTTTCTTGACAAGCCCTATACATTTTTGACTGACCGTAAGTACCTACACGGGCGGCGGCGCGGTAGTGTCGTCCTACATCAAGGGCGGTTCTTAGCGGTATAGAATCAAATCATATACTTATAATGTAAAACTGTGCTATTAGTTCAGCTATCCTAGTTTAGTACCTACGTATACAATCTGTATGGTTCACTTTTCATAATCTATGATTTTCATACAAAATGTCGGGTCAGTAGAAATAATGTATAAAAAATCGTTTTGGTTGGTTTATGTTAATGTTTTGTTTATTTACCGATGATAAGTCGCTCCATTATCTTTTTCCTTTGCAGTGGATCGATTTTTGTGCGAATTTAACTCGCAGAACGGCATTTTTGTAGCCACAATTACACCGTGTGATCGCGGTGAGCGTCGGCGAGTGACTAAATGAGTTGAGGCCAGTTGGCCTCAACGCGTGGCGCAAAAATCGGGCCCGCTATGTCGCATCTATAGTATAGTACATATCGGTGTTGACCGGATGTCCGGATGTTCGGCTGTACTCCACAGCATTTCTTAATCGATTCTCATGAAATTATGGTGAGGTTCGATAATTATATGGAATTTTTAGTTGATCCACTTTATTGAAATTTTTCAAAATGTTTGTGATATTCTTTTTTTAGGGTTCCGTACCCAAAGGGTAAAAACGAGACCCTATTACTAAGGCTCCGCTGTCTGTCTGTCTGTCTGTCACCAGGCTGTATCTCATGAACCGGGATAGCTAGAGAGTTAAAATTTTCACAAATGATGTATTTCTGTTGCCGCTATAACAACAAATACTAAAAACAGAATAAAATTAATATTTAAGGGGGGCTCCCATACAACAAACGTGATTTTTTTGCCGTTTTTTGTTCGATATTAATAAAGACAACAGCTAGATAGTTAAAATTTTCACAGATGATGAATTTTTGTTGCCGCTATAACAACAAATACTAAAAACGGAATAAAATGACTATTTAAGGGGGGCTCCCATACAACAAACGTAAATTTTTTTATGCCGTTTTTGGTACGGAACCCTTCGTGCGCGAATCCGACTCGCACATGGCCGGTTTTTTAAATAGGGGGTTGAGAACGTAAAAAAACACATTTCAGCTATTACAAAAAAATCAAGGAAAGACTTGCGAGTTGCAACTTGCTTGCAACAAAAATATTTCTTACATCAACAATCTATCATACAACCTGCTTCCTTATTTTAGTTTTATCTAAAACAGCAGCTGTTGCGGTTTAACGACCTCAATCAGGACGCTTCAAATCACGCAATGCAAACAGCCGGGGTGCCGTGATGATTATAAACTTAGACGACTTGTGAAATATTGTCCGTATACATGGGGTGAGAGGGAT
The DNA here is from genome assembly GCA_943789525.1 of Agriphila geniculea. NCBI lineage: Eukaryota > Metazoa > Arthropoda > Insecta > Lepidoptera > Crambidae > Agriphila > Agriphila geniculea. Next base: position 17,928,654 of record OX038879.1, read on the forward strand.
TGCTACGGTGGCTGTTTTAAGTGAACCAGTAGAAACTGTCGCTGTTTTTTCTACTATATTTTTTCATTACTTATCTAATATCAAGATGCAATTAGCTGGGCTACCGTGATAATTATAAACCTAGACGACTTGTGAAATATTGTCCGTACTTGGTGGCTTTTATGAGTGAGCCAGTCGAATTAGTTACTACTTATTTAGTTTTTTTTTTCATTACAACCTCAGCCAAGTCTGTGTGTGTAATACAGTGCGTGGTACGATGACGAAAATATGGCAAAAATGAAAATTACAGAACTATGAATTTCTTGTGTTCCACTGTGTCAGTTCAGTATATCACATTCTAATTCTAGAACTCAAAATAATAAAAAAAAACTATGAACAAAACGATTAAAATCTCATTAATGTTGAATCGATTTTTCATGATCATCAAACATTCAGATTAATGAATATCATTGGTCATCGCACCCCTATTACGTCAAGTGACAGATGTCAAATTCGGCCTTTTAGATCAGCTTGGTGACAATATTACATTTGTAAATTTCCAAAACTTCATTTTAATAATTTTCCACATCGTGTAAATCTAACTACGACGTGACATTGGCAGAATTGTGCATAGACCTAGCAGTAAGAGATATGTAGAGCAAGCCCCTCAAATTACATTTTCGAGTGGTTGCAGCATACTCGCCGTGTCCCGTTGCTACTATGTTTATAACGCAAAGTGTGATTGATGGACTCTTATCTGAGGTGCACGGGGACTCCCCTGAAATATGGAGCCTCACTGCATATTTAGGGATTAAAGGAAAAATGAGAGCGAGCATTACGCGTAGTGCTTTTACATGGGTATTCGGGGATTACTTTTGAAGTAAGAAATAGGCTGAATATTGTATCTTTTACGCATTAGCCTTTTCTTTACGTTTTAGAGGTGTGCTGTGTTTTGAAACCGGAGTAAGATTATGAAATGAAATGATAATCTTAGATTTTTTGTAACTCATTAAAAGAAGTATTTTGTTCATTAAAATTTTTGAATGAAATGAAACCATTAAAATTGATTTACAATGTTGGCACCTTAAGAAACGCCTGAATCCAAAATATTCACAATTAAGACAAGAGTTTAATTTTTGACAAGACATTTGCAAACTTTCTTTCAATTAAAAGATTTAAAAGTATTAAAACACAAAGGATAATAATAATAGACAAAAAGATGAAAAAGAGAACCTTCTATTGCTCAAATCCTATCGAAGTAATGAGCAAATGAGCAGCAAATCATAAGTAAACATAATAAGCGAACCGTATTTCTTCGCAAATCCTAAGACAATAAATCTCCGACGTATCTCGGAGATGTCTGGAGATTAATAAATTATGTAGATCGGTCAATTATCCCGATCCCTAATCGAAGCTGTCGAATCCCGGATTTGTTTCTACTTACTACATTACAGATATAAGAATGATTCCTTATATCTGTTACGGCTAATACCCGAAGTACGGCTAAACCTAGTTGTAGCCGGCTAAAACTAGGTGTAGCCGATAGCTGTTGGCTAAAACTAGGTGAAACGATCTGCTTTATTCCTGTAAGTCCCGAATATAGGTTAGAAATTTAAGGTGAGTGCCAAGCGCAGCGTAGCGGCAGCCTTAAATATCGAGGTTATTTTCTTTTTAACAGACAACAGAAATAATTTTTATTAATACCCCATGCTACACCTAGTTTTAGCCGGCTACACCTAGTATTAGCCAACAGCTATCGGCTACACCTAGTTTTAGCCGGTTAAAACTTAGGTTTACTTCGGGTATTAGCCGTAACATATCGACTACCAGTACCATAGAAATGTTTGGTCATTATTTGTCAGCATAGTATGCAATTTGTATTGGTAAAATTATTGTTACATTTTAGGTATGCTGAGAATAGTTGTAATTTTTTGTGAAAGTAGTTTACTATAATTTTTATGAACAGCTGAAATTAAGTGCTATACTTACCTAATATATTCAACAAATATTTAAAACGGAAAGTGAAATAGCTCTCGTTCACTTAAACTAGAACACATAATTTATTTTTATCAATACTATTCATATCTACGTTCAACTTTTGTGACTTTCGTCATTAGAGGGATTACTAAAAAATTTTATACTTCAGTTAAGTAATCCTACTAATATCTTACTAGTCCTACATAATATTAGGTTTTTACCTATGAAACTGGCGTTTATTCTCACAAATATCATCATAACCTCGCCACTTCTATGATTTAAAATATTCATCATGCTTATTATAGTTTTCTTATTATTAAAAAAAAACATTAAAAATGACTCTTCTTTTTGTTAGTAGAAATGACCACTTTATTTGTTTTAACTTAGCCAAAATTTATTTTGTTACTTAAGTGGCATACATTATCAGTGTTTAAACATTAGTGCATAAAAGTTTGAAAACATTAGGGTTCATGGTTGTGAAATAAATTAAGAAAATGATAGTAAAGAAAATGCAATTTCTTTAAAATTCTCCATACGAAACGCCAATTTTAAAGGTGAAGACCTAATATTATTAATGTGAAAGCTTAGATGCTTGGATGTTTGTCATTCAATCACGCGGAATCGGCTGAACGGATTTGGATGAAATTTGGCACACAAATAGTTAGGCCTAGATTAAAACAAAGGATTAATTTTATTCCCCGGTCAAAGGTTTCCTAGGGATTTTCCGAGTATCAACGCGGACGAAGTCGCAGGCGGCAGATCTTTCATTATAATAAGTAAGTCTTATATCATTTTACACCTGAAAAGCTATGTTTACGTGCAAGATATCTATGCAAATTCAAAGAAACGATAAAAGTTAAGACGCTGTGAAATGGATTCCAAAAGTTATAAAACTCTCTTTTATCACGATTTTCAGTGCTATCATATTTTTATGTCTCTCAGATGAAATGCTTAAAGTTTCATCATCTTGGAACATATCATAAAATCTCTTCAAAAATTGGTTTTCCTCTACCACTTCATGATTATTATTAGGATTAATCAATACTTACTTCTTAGGAAGAGTAGCGAAAAATAATAAATAAGTTTTTAAAAATAATAAATAATAAATAAATTTAATAAGTTTTTGCTTTGCTCTTAGTTTGAGTATCAAGGATTGGTATATTTTTTCCAGAAATTTAATTAGTTCCGTTTTAATTAACAACTTAAGTATTCACAAATGATTCATTCCATTTAAGAATTAAATTTTAAAGTAAATGAATCAGTGCAAACAATACCATCTACTTTACACCCGAGAAATAATTCAGCAAAGATCCTATTTAATCATCTTTGGTGTTTTATTCTTTTATCAAAGATATGCCACTTCGTTTTTGTCAGCCAGCTAGATTGCCAAGAACAGTAGCAAACAGTAATAATGGAAGTCAGAACGTGACTTATCTATACAGCCACGACATCCCTCACCAATTCGTTTCGTTCCATCACATAAAGATCGTGAATACACAGCTAATATTCCAAGGAGCGCATTCGATGCATCCGACTTTACGGTCTCACAAGTAGAAGACCTCTTCAGTACTCTGTCACACCAAAATTATCCTTATTACCAACTTGCAAGTCTACTATACGAACGCAATAGGTAGTTAAAGTGTCACGGTACTAAACTGTTCAGTTACTTTTGAAGCTGACTGTACCTACTTAGCCCCCTTATTTACCCTTATTTTGAGGACAGGAAGATTCATAAACCGATAGAGCTAACGATTCCAAATAAAAAGGTTATTTATCGTCGCCATTGACAAGATATATGATACGATTTACTTTATTGATATTTACGGGTTGTATACCGCCCCTACTGAGAGAAGAAATTAGCTGTCGACAGCAAATTCGCCTTCATTTGCGCAGGAATATTTTTATTAATTAGTATGGAAGATGAGAGGCGTTTGGAACAGATTAATTATTACTGAATTGATCTTCGATTGTTTCGTATTGATGAGTAATTTGCGATTCTATTTTGCGTTTATTCATCCTACGCGGACGGGCGGCACGTCAGTTGTAACAGCTGTACTGCAAAAACAACTTTTATTGCTGTTGTCTGTACCTTAGTAACAGACACTTAAATAACTATACTTATTGATTTTAACAAGTTTAATTATTCAGAACATCGGTCCGGGGGCCCTATTTTTGAATCGCTCGGCTGGCGTCGAGCGCTCATTTCTACTGATTTTCGTGCGACATATGACTCAAAACAATTGGATGTCGAACGAAAATCAGTAGAAACGAGCGCTCGATGCCAGCCGAGCGATTCAAAAATAGGGCCCCTGAGCCTTGATTAAAATGGTTAACTTTCTATACGTTCGCTAACCTTAAGTTAAAAATTCATTATACTAAAATTACGTGTCATAGCTTGTCAATTCTATAAACTTACGACATGTGACTTAATCGTCTAATTGCTTTAATTAAGTTAGCGAACGAATAGAATGTCGGCCATTTGAGTAGGGGGCTGGAAATAGATTTACATAACTGTGTCCGTAAATTCCGAGAACTGACAGAAACATAGCGCTAAAACAACTTAAATATAAGTAGGTACTAAATAGTATACTAGAAAAAATACGACTTGAACCAGATCAATTCTCGGACGGGAATCGAACCCGCGACCTTTGGATATCCGGTCCAATGCTCTGACCGCTGGGCTACCGATTCACTATATAAAAATAGCATTGTGAATGCAAAAATCTCAAATTTAAAAAAGTAGGATTTTTTTTATTTCACGTAAGAACGGTAGTTATTCAAGTTAATTTTAAACCAATCACTTCCACCAAAAAAATTCAGTACTGCGCCAAAGTATTCATTATTTTGATTTTAATTAATTGAAACAAAAATAAATAAATAATTAATAATAACAAACTATGATAAATTATGAATTCAGAGAATTTTCCACTTGTATGGATGGCCGCTGACCGCTATACAGTTTTTCACAAAGAAAATTTAAATCCTGCAGTCTGCACTCGCATACAATCGAATGCATTGTGATTCGCACTCAATAAAAATCATGAACGTAATTAAACAACTAAATGTACCGGATTTTCAGTTCAGTAAAAGTGCTTCATTGTATTATTCCTTTTCGTTTTTTTTTCTTGCTGCTCTCTCTTAAAAGTTATAAAAGTGAGACGTTTTGTTTTTGAACGAAAAAGAAATGAAATTGTCACATAACATAGCAAATTTTTAGTTTTGTTAATTTAGGTAGGTAAATGTACTCATAACATACGTTATTATTATTATTTATTCATTCATATAAAAACAATACAGAGACAACTTCATACATAGTCTCGCAAAACTTATTACTTAAGTTTGTCTATTTGTTCATAATTTATTTGTTTATAGAATATTATACGTTCATTATTACAGAAACTGTCAATAGCACCTTGGTTAACAATAGTATGTCAAAGCTCAATAGATTTTGCCCTTAACGTTTAATAAGGAGAAAATTGACAGTTTTGTATGCCCTGAGACGTGATGCTGAACTTAATAGTTCGAATAAAACTTAGTAATAATATCTTAGTGATATAAATAACTACACTGTTTGCATTAGGTTGGATGTAGAGTAGGTTTAGCTTGGAGAAATAGCGTGCGATTATGCTCCGGAAATTGCTTGGAGGAAAGCGTTGAAAACAAACCGTTGTAGAGACTAAAACCAGAAATAAAAAAAATCAAAATTTAATACCTACATATTTTCATGGAGCTACTAAAGATGGGTAGCGCAGGATTATTGTCATGAAGATCTTTGGGGAGGCCCATGCCCAGCCATAGACGTCGTGCGGCAGGCATTTCAAAATACAGAAAAGAATATTACTTTCACATAGTAAAAAAACAACATCAACCGTTTTTAATCTCCCCTCTGCGGCCTTTCTTATGGATGAATAAGGAGGATGGGCTATAACCCACCACGTGGGCCCAATGCGAATAACGACTGTAAATGCAACTGGGACCAAAACGGCCTTACGTACTTTATGAAGCATGAAGGAGCTTGAGATACTAAATTTTTCTTCACCCATCTCATGACCGACTATTGCGCAAGTTGCCTAGGGTGATGTGCTAACTCCTCAAGTCTATCCTAGAATAACACATAAGGTACTTACTTTTTATCCTGGTTAAGGGTTCCCTTGGAATTAGTCGAACGTCTACGCGGACGAAATTGCGGGCATAAGCTAGTAACAGCATAAACAAGTAGAACTAACCATCAAGGCATTGCATAATTTAATGCGTCCAGTGTCGCGGCGATTATGGGCCGGATGTTGTTCGGAGGGCGGGCGCTGACTCCAATTTCCGGCGCGGGCGCTTTCGACGGAAGCTGCGAAAAACACTCCATACGATTATAATAGGGGCAAGGGAACGAAATCGTCGGGTAGAGGTAAATTGAATGTTGTAGTTTGTGTTTGTCAATAGAAATTAAAATATTCGGTATTTATTATGACTTGCGCTAAACTTAAATACATCAATGCATCTAAATAATGAAAGCTGTTATTATCAGCTACATGTGTGATATAATATTTTTAAGTTAAACGGTTTTTAAATTAAACGGTATATTATGCGCTAGTTGAATCTCATCTGCGGTATAGTATTAGGTTTTGGGGTAATTCTTACAAATATAATATAGAAAGAGCTTTTGTGTTACAAAAAAGAGCTATCAGAACTATAGTTCCGGATTCCACAATGGCAATCATGTAGAGAATATTTCACAAAATTAAACATTTTAACCGTCCCTAGTCTTTATATATTTTGGTGATTTTGACAAATCTGGTTAAAAACATAGAAACCTACGGAGCGAGATATCCGTCTGAAAACTCGCAGAATTAGGATCTATCACAGTTGGTTGTACCAAAGCTAAAAGTTGTAAAACACAGCGTTAAGGTATCAGGCAGTCAAAATGTTTAACAGCCTTCCAATGACGCTAAAATCTATTGTTGACTATAAACTATTTCAAAGACAATTAAGGGACTTCTTGCTAAAAAAGTGTTATTATAGTTTAAATGAATTAGTTGGACATAAGTATTATTAATTTCGGAACGTATATATGTTATTCTCATTAACTAATTATTTGACATTTATGAAATATTTTATGACATGCCTTTTTATGTTTGCTAATTGATTGATTTCATTATTTTTGTATTTTTTGCGACACAAATTATTTTGTTATGGAATAAATGAATTATGAATTAATTGCTGAGCCGTTAAAATAAGCCTTTAATATTAATAACGACTAAATAACAATTTAAGCAAGGGCCCCTACCGGCTATCTTTTCGAACTTCGGTGGGTCTGCGAGCTGCGAGAAAATAGACTCACCCGTAGCAGCTCAGACGGGAGCCGGTCCCGTCAGAGCTGCTACGGGTGAGATGATTTTTTCTATTTTTCAATTATATTAATAATCTTAATATAAAAAATGCATTGTGAATGCATAAAATCTAAAAAAGTTTAAAAAATAAATAAATCTGCATCAAAATAGTACCTACTACAACATATCATTAATCATCGATTCGTTTACCAGCTTTATTTTCATCTGAATAGTCTGAAGAGAACATTTAAATTATCTACTTCTAGTTTGGAGAACACGTCATTCAATATTCCTCGCTAAAACAAAATACATGTTTTTGCTAACTGCGTCCCACGAACGTGCCTCTAAACTGCGATTTTTTTTCGTTGGTTAAAAAATCTACCAATCGGACGTAGATTGATCTTTTTTCGTGGCATACCGAATGCTCAATATTTTTAGCTAACACAATAAGGGAGGACCATTCCTGATTGATTTACTGAACATAAAAAAAATTTAAACCTTTTTTCTTTAAAAGTACTTTTTCAGGAAATCAATTCTTAAAGATACAATACTCTAATACAAACATTGCTTTTTTATAAAATAAGTAACATTATTTTATTTTTATAGGTACTAAGTCCTTAATTTAGGGTTTGGGAAACGATAGCATGGTTTTTTTTGAAATTCACAATTGTTTAAGTATAGCAGCCTAGAGGGATTAAACTTTTTATTTAATGAAATAAATTTACTTATTAATATAATAATAACAGATTTACTTATAATACGTAATGTAATTTGATATAGCTTTGGATTTAAGTACTTTACAACCAGAAATTTCTAAGGAAGTGTGAAAAAGTTCATACTGCAGTTAATTTCCTTTGGCTCCTTGTAATTTCTCGCCTCCGATGATTGATGCCGGCTAATGTGCTGGTAAATTACTTATATTTTGTGCTGCCATTAGAACTATATTGAACAGAAAAAAGGTTAACGACAAGATAAGGCTGCTATATTTAGCACCAATAAAAACGGCTACATTATATATAGATCAGGACGCACGAGAAATAATTTATCGACATGTCTCAATGTAATATGGAACTGTCAACAGTACATATTGGTACGAATATGATAGATTATGTAATGCCGCTGCTTATCGAAAAGGCGAGTGACGAATGTCACACAGATAATGTAAAAATTCAAATAAATTGCGTTAATTTTTCCTATCACTAGTAGTACAGTAGCCCGTAGAACATTTAAATCACCAAAAAGGTTACCGTTTGCCATTGTGATATAGTTATTTATTACGAAATTATAGATACTTTAACCCAAGTTTTACAGATCGCAACCCGCCGTAACCTATATTTGTATATCTCCAAAAATGATATGTTTTATTTTTCGAGGTTTATCACAAAGTTTAGCTATTGTCGTGTTCTACAGCTTGGTTTGATTGCCACATATAAAAGTAAGACTATAAAAAGTAGCCATTCACAGATTTAAGACCTGATGAAAATGGTTGGAATTTATCTGGTCTTAAATCTGTGTACGATCACTTTCCATAGTCTTACTATTATCAGTGGCAATCAAACAAAGCTGCAGAACACGACAATAGCTAAATCATCTGGTAAACCTTGAAAAATACCATATCATATCATTTTTGAGATATAAAAATATAGGTTACGGCGGGTTGCGGTCTGTAAAACTTGAGTTAAAGTATCTATAATTTTGTAATAAATAACTATATCACAACGGCAAACGGTAACCTTTTTGGTGATTTAAATGTTCTACGGGCTACTGTACTATAGTTATTTCAGCCAAAAGTTTGTTTCAAATTATGAAACATGGCATCGTCTTCATTATTCGTGCAGCACTAAGCAAACAACGACGACATAAAAGATAAGTCAAATACATTTTTTCTAATCAGCTTACTGTCAACGTTTGTCGGCGAGGCCCAGCTTAAAGCTTTCAAGTAATTTCCATACACAACCTTCCCGAAAATCGGGTCGGAACTGTAGGGTTCAAAGCCCTTGTTAATAGCTGCTTTACATTTGGGTCGAACAAAAATATTTATAACTTCAAAAAGTGTTCAGAGTTTAAGATTTCTTTGTTTATGTAATGTATCATGTACTATCAAAGAAGTCACCTAAATCGTCTGCTAGTTCTTTCATCTTTTTGGTACAAAACGTTTGTTTTTTTTTCAAAATCGACAATAATGAAGTTTTTTTTTCAATTATCATTTTATTGTTTTCAATCTTTTAAGCACAGGGGAAGTTTGATGAATGCCATTTTAATTTTAAAATATTTTCATGGCTTCCTATTCTATATCCTAATCTTATCTTTCACGATGATATTGTAAGTTAAAGAACAATAAATAATTAAGCAATCAAGCAAATAAGAAGACAGTATACATAAAACTGAACGAACCATAGACAACCAGAGATAACTGAAATCCAGGCCATAATGTCACAAGCTCGATCCCGCCAACAAAATAAAACTAATCCACCGCGTGATCTGTGGAAAACAGAGGCATGTTAATAAACTGGAATTCAACCTTCAATAAATTAGCTGGGGTAGACTCGGGTAAAGATTCTGTCATGCGATATTTTGAACAGGCCTGTATGTCATGTGATACAGAATAATAGAGTTGGGTATCTTTTAATGTTTTACGGACTATTTAAGACACTAATTTTGGAGAACAGAGTAAGTATACAAAATTCTGTAATAATAACAATGATAAAATTAATTGTCTGAAGTGTTACTAATTAAATAAGAAGTGTTTCTCATATTCATCAAGTATTAGAATAAAGTCATGTCATGTTTTTTATCTACAAAATAATATTTATAATAAAAAAAGATCAAAATCTACATTTTATAGGATTTGTTGCATTTAACTGAGTAACTGGATCTTTTTTAGGGTTCCGTACCCAAAAGGTAAAAACGGGACCCTATTACTAAGACTCCACTGTCCGTCTGTCTGTTTGTCTGTCCGTCTGTCTGTCTGTCTGTCTGTCTGTCTGTCTGTCTGTCACCAGGCGGTATCTCATGAACCGTGATAGCTAGAAAGTTGAAATTTTCACAGATGATGTATTTCTGTTGCCGCTATAACAATAAATACTAAAAACAGAATAAAATTAATATTTGAGGGGGGCTCCCATACAACAAACGTGATTTTTTTGCTGTTTTTTGCTCGATATTAATAACGACAACAGGTAGACTGTTGAAATTTTCAAAGATGATGTATTTTTGTTGCCGCTATAACAACAAATACTAAAAACAGAATAAAAATATATTTATAGGGGGCCCCAATACAACAAACGTATTTTTTTTTTCCCGTTTTTTGTACGGAACCCTTCGTGCGCGAGTCCGACTCGCACTTGGCCGGTTTTTTATTTAAATAATTTCACGATAGTAAACTGTGACCAATATATCAAGTGCTAGCAATAGACTTTTCCTTTTAGCCAAGTCCCGTTTAAAAAAAAAAGTTGCGAGTAAGCCTAAGCTACCAGCTCAACTCCAATGGAGCGCAATAATACTTAACGATAGTGCGTATGTTCGAGTACGTAGCGGACAACTTAGAATGATTAAGTGATATCACGTTACGTCACTAATCCGAACTGATATTTGGGACAGTTTCTCGAAACAACTGAAGACATTATTTATACTCGTATTTTCTTCAGATAATCCGTTATTTTCGAAACGTAACAAAGTCTCAAGTAATAATTATAAGTACCAAGTACTCTCGATTCGACATATTATACGCCCTCAACTTTCAAAGTTATGTAACTTTGTCATCTTCTTAGTATTTTCTTCAAGTAAGTAGAAGTATCTTAGCTATTTTGAAAACATAATTATTCAAATTTAGAAGTTTTTATGGCAAAGACCTGAAAATGTTAAGCCTAAGGCTCCGTTCACAGGTTTATTAGATCGCGCTCGCAGATTTCAAGCATTCGCACGTCTTTTGTGGTGATAGTGATTCCTATCGTCACAAAAGATACAAAAGATGCGCTATAACCTATGTTAAGCTTTTGTTTAAAATTGAGGCTTCGAAACTGCGCTAGTGTAAATGAAACCTTATCAACCCTCAGCGCGTTCACGTGACCTTCTTCCGAACATTTACATAAAATTATATCGCCCCGCTACGTATTCACACTATGCATGTTTTTATGCAAAATTCCTGCTTGCAATTCATGGGGGCTTTTGTAAAGTTGGCCTTACTTTGGTAGCGCTGAAACTTTGCTGCGGATAGCGAGGCGAAATTTGCCTCACTCTCATTGGCAAAACTGTGCTATTGTCTTTCTCATGTACATCTGCATTTGGGAAACACCCCCGTTTTCCGAGCCACAGCTAATTTCACCGAGCATTGTTTCCACTTTGATGCTTAGGGCAAATAAGACTTTGTTTCTGTTGTTGCAAATGGTTACATTTCGCTACTAATGCAATTATGGTGTTATTTTTTAGGGTTCCGTAGCCTAATGGCAAAAAACGGAACCCTTATAGTTTCGTCATGTCTGTCTGTCTGTCTGTCCGTCCGTATGTCACAGCCACTTTATACCGAAACTATTAAGATTACATAGTTGAAACTTGGTAGGTATATGTATTCTGTGAACCGCTCTAAATTTTTACATAAAAATAAAAAGTAATCTAAGATTAAGGGGGTGCTCCCCATACATAGAACTGAAACTGAAAAAGTTTTTTTTCATCACACATATACGTGCGGGGTGTCTATAAATAGGTCTTTAAAAATGACATTAGGTTTCTAAGACAATTTTTTCTAAAAGTCAACCGTTTGAAAGATATACACTGCCAAAGTGGTAAAATGAGTGTCCCCCCCTTAATAAGTAAATAAATTTTTAGAGATCTATCAAATTTTCCAAAGCTGCAAATATAAATTTGTCCTTCATACAAACATGGTATGGAATAAGATAACGACGGAACCCTACTGCGCGTGGCCCGACAAACACTTGGCCGGTTTTTTAAATATATGTATATATAGCCAACCTACTTATACAACGTCTAAATAAAATAAAGCAAAACCTTCAAAATAAGTATAGGGCTCAACATTTTACAAACAACTTTTTTATGGAAGCAATCCTGAAATCGCAAAACACAATTAGTTGTTATTTAACATTTTAGATATCTCTGCTAAAAGAAACAACTGATTTTGTATACGATTTCAGAATGGCTTCCATATAAAAATTTGTTCGTAATAATTATGAGCCCTAATACATAGTTTAAAGGTTTTACTTTATTTAATTACACTTTGTATAAGTGGGTGTAGTACTGCTGATATAAATACTATATTTAGTTTTTAAAAGGCTAATTATTTGGATATTTTTTAATATTTAAATTGAAACAGAAAAGAAGAAATGTATTTTAAAACAATTTACCTACAATTCCTAATTATACTAAATAATATAAATATGAAGATCAACTATGTAAAGTAACGCAAAAACACAGCTAATTGAATGAAAAGTTAATTAAAGCCAAATAACGTTATTGAGGAATGTAAAGTTATTTTCGGCAAATTAAATTGGCTAAAGTAAAATTTTGAACAATTTTAACACGCTAGACCCTGTTAATTGAAATGTAGAGAGGGAAAAATTTGTGTATAAAATTAGCCGTTACCTAAATGGAAATGAACGTTCGTAAGATAATAGTATTTGAAATGAGTGTGGGATGAATTTGCGAGCTAAACAGAATTAAGTTGTATAACAACCATTGAAAACTTGTTGAAAAATATGGCGAGAAAACAATTTCTCGCTTCATTTTTCAACAAGTTTGAGGTATTTATAATTCTAACAGTGGTTGTCTCTATGAAATCATATTTTCAAGATACCAAGAGTATAATTAGTAATTAGGTTTTTGTTATACTTAATTAGAAAAAAATACTTGTCTGTAATTTTAGTTTGGTAGTTAAACAATTATCGTGAAATGTCTGCAATGCAAATTAGTTAACGAATGATGCTTCTCAAATATGATAATTACACGCTTGTACCAATCACCACGAGTGTTTAAAGCATTTACAAATATTATGTCAACAAAAAAAATGTGAATTGATTTTTGAAATACATTATTATTAGGTAGGGCATCGGTATATCACATCCATTCCAGAATTGACTATTTTTCAATCAACAAAACAAACTATCCTGAGTTGTGGGTCTAACCGGACATTGAATCCTGACCGATGGCGGCCAAAGATGTCCCAATTGAAATTGATTTCAGTTTCAACATCTACCCCGAAGTTGGAAACTTTAGTGGTGACATGTTCCTAAAAAGGTACCGACAGCAAGACAATGAGTATTTAAATACATTTTTTCGATTGATACCTACCTGAAATTCAGAACAACTTAGGATCTGGATATCCCCTTATTTATATCCTAATGATATTTATTTACATTATAAAACAAGAACAAACTTGGGTAAGATGATAATGATATAAATAAAATGGTCAGCCTCCTATGAATCGAACTTGGATATCTTCACTTAAACATTCTGTCGTACATTTTTGTGTTCCTCTAAGCAAAGTATTTTCTTTCCTTAGTGAAAAGGAACTATAAAGTATCAAACAACATAAATTGCACTTATGTTTAGTAACAATTTTTAATTTATTATTTTAATAAAGGTTTAAAAGTACTTAAGAACAAAATTGATGACAATTTTATCTTTTGCTTAAAATTAATACCGTTTACGACACACAGATATATTTGCCAGCAGTTTTTGCTGACTGTACCATTCGTGTTAAATGATCTGTCCTTTTCGAAGAGAAATCTTATCAGAGTTGGAATAAGAGGATAGAACTTCGGCTGGCCAGCTTGGATTATACCTATTTTTATCATTTGAAATGACTTGACTTTTGCATAAGTATTTTGAATCAATCACATGTTATGCGAATAAATTACTAAATGAAAGACAAAACTAAAAAAAGAGTACAAGAATGTTTAACTACGCAATAAGCTCTGCGGTTTCGTTACTATTTTATTTATAACAAACCTCAATTTAGTGAGAAATATCTGTGAACACTTTTTATTTTGAACTAAAAGCACAATTAAGGTTAATCAATTAAATGTTTATTTTAACTCTGTCCATTCGTAAGTCAATGATTCAATATTCCACTTAATGTTAAATTAAATAAACGAGAAAATAGATAACATAATATATCGTCGATCCAAATTATCAGAAGTTCGTCATTACAAATTCCAGTACCTACGTTTGCCAAACTGGGTAAGGAGGCATTTACACGAGTCGACATACTGGTCGATTTTAGTAAGTTAGCTCTTTTTATCGACAATCGCTTGAAAAATCTAATCGCAAACCTAATTTCAATGAGGTGGCGACTCGGTTTTAGCAGCGATTGTCAATAAAAAGCGCTAGTTGACTAAAATCGACCAGCAAGTCGGCTCGTGTAAATACCATATAATGTCAACGGCAAAGTCGAAACAATTTCGGCAAAGTTTAATAAATTATGGAATCATGTTTTGGTGTTACTTTACGAATCGAGTCGAATTACTTTGCTCTGATTTGGTAATTTGATTTTACTTGTGTCCTATTTTCGACAAATTGCTATTAAGTTTTTGAATCGATGAAAATTGTTTGCGATTGAGTAATTTTTGTAGATATTTACGTAATTTAATCTTGTTATGATGATTGTATTTTGTGTCTTAATATCAATTTGAATACTTCCATTGCTTACATGGGAGGTTATAGGAAATTATCGGATTAGGGAAATTTCGATACTTACTTTATTATTAAACTAGCGGCCGCCTGCGAATTCGTCTGCGTGGAAAGTGATTTCTCCATCCCTCGGAAAAAGTATTTTTTTTATCTAGTAGATAAAAGGTACCCTAAGTCGTTCTCTGTACGGTTGGATCGGTTGTATGGTCGGTTCATTAGTTAAGACGTGAAGGCATAACAAACAAACAAACTTACTTTCGCATTTATAATATGTATTAATAAGTCTAAAAAATACATTCTCTACCGGTTACGATAACATAAGTACAAACATCATCAAAAAAAGTGCCAAGTATATTTGCACTCCACTTACTCACATAATTAATGTATCCCTTGTCCAAGGTCACTTTCCTACAGCATTAAAACGATCTGTGGTCAAACCTTTACATAAAAATGGCGCCTATAATGAAATGTGCAATTATAGACCAATAACATTAATTCCAATAATGTCAAAGATTTTTGAAAAGGTCATGCATGATAAAATTTATGCCTTTATCACACTTCATAAGATACTCAAGGAAGAACAATTCGGTTTTCGGAGAAGCCGAAGCACAATTCTTGCTTGTTTTAACCTAATAAAACATTTGACGCATAGCCTTGACTCTAAACTGAATACGTTAGCAATATATTTAGACATGACCAAAGCATTTGACTTCGTATGTCATAAGTTACTTTTAAATAAATTAGAAAAATACGGCATGAGGGGTAATGCTCTGGCCTGGTTAGAAAGCTACTTAAAAGATCGCATTCAATGTGTAGAAATCTCTAAAATGCAAGGTAAAGTTAGGAAATCTTATACGTCTGAATATCGACAAAATAAATGTGGTGTACCACAAGGAAGTGTTTTGGGACCACTTCTCTTCCTTCTTTATATCAATGACTTGCCAAATGCTACTGATCAGACATGTATTTTATTTGCCGATGACACTACTCTAATTATTAAAGCTAAAGATGATGACATTGAATATAAAGCTAATACTGAATTTAAGAAAGTAGTACAGTGGTTGGACTCTAATAATCTTAAAATAAATATTAAAAAAACAAAATTCATACATTTCAAAACAATAAATAGTAATAAGAATAAAATTGATATACATTTAAATGATAATAAAATCGAAGAAGTAGATGTTACAAAATTTCTAGGAATTACTATAGACAATCTCTGCAACTGGAAAGCTCATATTGACTCAGTTGTAACAAAACTTGACAGGTTTGTATATGCTTTGAATAGGATCAGACAGATAGCATCGCAACAATCAGCTCTCGTAGCTTACCACGGTTATGTTTCATCTATATTACGCTACGGTATCATACAATGGGGTGATTCGGTGGATGCAATTCGAGTTTTTAAAATCCAGAAAAAATGTATACGTTCTATCTGTGGTGCAGGTTATTTGGATTCTTGTAAGCCTCTTTTCAAATTAATGAATATATTACCACTTCCATGTTTATATGTTTTTGAAATGGGAATGTTTGTTAAAAAGCATTTCGATTTATTTAAGCAAAACAAAGATATTAATGCATATAGAGGTAGAAAAGGTGAGGATTTATGTATTCCACAACAAAGGCTTAGAGTGTTTTCAAGAAATGCCTATTGTATGGCCATTCGGGTATACAACAAAATACCCAATGAAATTAGAAGATTGACCCTAACTAAATTCAGGACACAGTTGTTTAAATTTTTAATTAACAAATTATATTATTCCGTCAATGACTTCTTAAATGATAAAATAGTGTTAAATAAATTATGATTGACATTTTGATAATAAGTATAATGATTGTAAATTGTAATTGACATTTTTTTAGATAATGATAACTGATTGAATAATTTGTAATTATGTATTTAACCTCTTTTAAATCTGACAATTTTAAACAAGTAATAATTATTTAATACATTATATTTACAGTTTTGACAATTATTAATAATATTTTATTTTGTAAACTTTTGCACGTTGACAATAACAACAAAATATGCTGGATTTGTATGTATGTAACAACTAATGTAACCATATTTTTGCAAATAAAGATATTGATTGATTGATTGATTGATTAAGGATAACATTAGGGTTAATGTGCGTTTATTATTGCAAGAAAATAACAGTACCGAAAATTAAGTAGGTATCTACGTTATGGTATATGTACAGTTACGTTACTGTATTACGGGTTATTTTTTAATTTTACTAATGTAAAAAAATATTTCATAAGTCAGATAAATTCGTCAATGACATTACACAATTAATATGGTTTTTTTTTCAGTAACAAAGCAACAAGTTCACATTAAGAATTTATTTGAGCACCTACATCGGTACCATGGGCAACAGCGTCGCTTAACCAGTGCTAAGGTTAAAATCTCCTGCACGCCGCGCTCGCTGTCACATACGTTTAGTTCGTGCAGGGGCGATACGCGCGCACACGAATTTTGTTGCAAACTGGTTAAGCGACGCTGTTGCCCATAGTACATGCCAGTGACAAGTGATGAAATTATGGCAAAGGTAAGACGTTCTACAAAACTGTTATGATCTGTATAGTGGATCTGTATAGTGGATCCGTGGTGTAGGATTTCTAAAAGGTAAGCCGATGGGAATCAAGTTGGATGGACCTTTCGACAATGCTACATACCCAGGCTTACTTTCTAAACTGCATTTTGAAAATTTTGTGACTGAGTTATAAAATGGCTAATACTGGGATAAGCCAAATTATTATTGGCCCGGAACTAAGTTGTTAAAATCCACAACAACAGCAAAATGGAAAACAATTTCGTCTGATAGTATCGCATTTCGTAGTGATGACTCATCAGTCGATCTGGATCGACACTGCACTGTTACACAGCGTATGGCACTAAACAGTAACTCTTGAAAAAATACATACAGGGTCATTTTGTTTTCACCATCCTAATTTTGAGGATGTTTTCAATCCATGAAACTGAACAACTTTCTCTAAGGAACACATAGCCAAATATGTAAAAAAATAACGACTATCCATACAAATCAAAAAGATCACGTGATCAATTTAGTATGGGATGACCGAAATTTTGTGGCGAAATCCGACACACAATGTTTTTTTTTTTTATTCTTTAATTTTTTACGAGGGTTTTTCCTTAGGAAATGCCACCCTCATAGGTAAAACAAGGTACATTATAAAGTTTATCTACGTTTAAGACCACACTGCACAATATAATATAACATCCTGGCCGTTTTTGATAACGGTGTTGCCAAAATGCTATTACAACACACAATGTTTCTTAGAGAAAGTTGTTTAGTTTCATGGACTGGACACATCCTTGAAATTTGGATGGTAAGTTCAAAATGACCCGATATATGATTTAAACTTGATAAATAAAGTTTATTTTGACCAGCCCTTACCAATGGTCAAACAAATGCTTAATATATTGCAAACGTAAAAAAATCTCTCGAGGTGGCGATAATTTTGTTTTCGGTTTCCAAGTTACTTCTTCTACTATTGATATAATAAATCTTATTAGTTAAAATATCAAAATATACAATGTATTATTGAATGAATCAAAAATGGGAAAAGTACTTCTGCAAAAAAAACTGCTGTTTCTTACAAAAACTAATAATGAAAATATTAAAATGTAAGAAACAGCTATTTCTTTCGCGATTTAAGAGTTGGTCCATAGTAAAAGTTGTTCAGTAAGAAAATTTCCAATTTTCGATCATTCACTAACATCTTGTAGGTATATTTTGAGTGTAATATTTATATGAATTAAAATATGAGTTTGTCTTTCAGCGATAAGGTCATTCTGATAGAGAGGGGGAGTTAGGCTCTATTCAAGTCATAGTAAAATCAAATAGTGAAAATTAACTTACTTTTATCCCATTTTTCTACTGTATCCAACCCGAGTGTGGGAGCCAAAACTCGGTATTATCCATGACAACGCAACGGTGAAATTGAAACCAATAAAATACTCCGTAAAACGTTTTCCTTGTATCGGCCGGGGAGCGACAGCCCTACTGTTTGACAAGGGTTGTCATAAGTCTTCCTTCCACCCGCCCGTCTGCCTATTTGCGTGTACTCAACCGAGGTGACGTGACAACCGTTTGACAACCCGATAGTGGGACCGATTGCGCGTTAAAAGATTTCTGCTGGACAATAAATATTTTGAACATATTTTGTCTTGATATTCTATCATCTTTTGTTTTTGGGGCGATGATCGAAGATGCTACTTACGATTCGAAATTAGGCCAACATATTCTGTTTTTAGGGTTCCGTACCAAAATGGTAATAAAGGAACCCTTATGGTGAGACTCTGTCTGTCTGTCTGTCACAGCTGGATATCTCGAGAACTACTAATGATATCAACTTCAAATTTGGAATAGTTTAAGATGACATTTGCCCAATTATTTTGCAAATAAGAAATAAATAAAAAAATAAATACCTTTTTTACAACAGGGACTGAAAAGGGGTCTTAAAAATTATGAAGTGAGGCTACTAGGGCATTTAGTATCATATGAAAGAGCGCCGTTTGCACGTTTTTAATCATTTTTTCTTTTTGTTTTAGGCCGCATAGTTTTTGACTTATGATGAAAAATGTAAAAAAAAATACCGTTCCCCCCCTTATCTCCGAAGTTTGCAAAGAAAAAATCTAAAATAATTCTATGTGATAGCAGTTTATACAGGGTTATTTGTAAAACACCAACAACCTCGCAGGAGTAGATTACTATCATTATAAACAACAACATTTGTTCTACGACTTTTCCAAAAACGGACAAAAAAAATTCGACTCTCCATACAAAATGTCCGATCAGCTGATCGAGTTTTGAATGAAAAGTCGATTTTTTTGTCAGTTTTTGGAAAAGTCGTAGAACAAATGTTGTTGTATATGATGTTACTAATCTACTCCTGCAAGGTTGTTGGTGTTTTACAAATAACCCTGTATAAAGATTACAGGAAAAATAAAACGATATATGTGTTATCTCAATATAACACACTTTTATAGAAATTATCAAATTTCTAAAAAAGTTCAAATTAGTTTCACTATCGGTCAAGAGATGACGCTAACCTAAAACAGCAATACTAATTTTATTACTCTACTCTGCACTGTGGTTTGATGGTGCAATTATGATGGTACGGAACCCTCGGTGCGCGAGTCCGACTCGCTCTTGGCCGGTTTTATTTATAGTGGCTGTGAAATTAATTTAGTTGCTTGGTAAAACGGGTATAGTGGCAAAGTCATTGACAGGAGACGTGTTATCTTACCTACTATTAATTACTAATAGCACATTATTATAAACCACTAGTATAGGCGCCGGCATATAACTTGGCAAGACAAAGATGAGACAAAAAATGCGCCGAGTTTAGTGTCTGTTGCTGCCATCTTTTGTCTCATTCTTGTCTTGCCAAGTTACGTGCCGGTAGTTATAAGACTGTGCTAAGAGAGTGATTTTGGAACTTTTGTGTTTTAGTTCTGCTCACATTCAAGACAAGTACCTGTCAACAATTAAATTTTTCAATGACACTTTCTTAATTTTAATTTGTAATTTTGATTTGGTCTAGCCAGTCTAGCATAATATAGTACTTTTCAAAGTATTCAAGATTTACTAAGTATTGATATAAAGTAATAGGTAGTTAAAATACGCCATACCTAAGGTAGGTATGGCGTATAAGCCAAATTGAGGTATTGATATTTGCATTTACAAATATCAATGCCTCAATTTGGCTGGTTCCTGTTTGAAACTTCACTAGTAGTTCGGATCAACTCTTGCTTTCCAATGGAGTCCATTGAGAGTAACTTGACACTCCTATGAATAAATTATTATTTTACTCGAGCAAAATAGGTCACTGCTGACCGCTGTCACGTAACTCGTATTTTGAATGTCATTCGATAATACGATACCGTCGGTATTATAAATCTGTGAAAGGGTAACTTTGTTGCTCTGTGGTCAAACTGAAATTTTAGACGGCATTATATTGTTAACGCTAAATAACTAGAACGCCTGAGCAATAGAAAATGATTGCACTGCAATCGGTTTAACTAACCTCAAGATATGCAGGTCTTTTACATATACACAATCGCGATAAGCGGTAAAAAATATACAAAAAGAAGTAAAATCTCATTAAAAACATTTTCATGTAAAATGTTGCCAAGATTAGACCATAAGGCTCGCACTGTCAAAAGTTATCAGACCTCATGTAGAGCCAAGCTTCTAACTCTACACACCCTAACTCTACAAGCCCTAACTTCAGAAACTCTACACCTTAGTCAAAATATGTGGTTTGGCCGTTTCGTTACTTACTACAAGAACTATTGTGTGACAGAAAAGTAATGAACAGTGAATGAATTTTCACCTAAAGCCCATGTGAATGTAACGAAATGGCCAAGTTACATAATTTTGAATAAGGTGTAGAGTTTGTGAAGTTAGGGCTTGTATAGTTAGCCCAGAGTTAGGAGCTTGGGTCTACATGAGGCCTGATAACTTTTGTGTTAAGTATGAGCCATATGGTCTTGGCAACATTTCACATTTTACATGAAAATATTTGTGGTGGGATTACAGAAGATTTTTCACTCAGAAGTGAAGAAAAAAATACACTCCAGTACAAACACAAGCTAGGGTTTTTACGCCATTCAACGAGTAATACCTATGTATAATTTCATGACACAATGACTCAGTAGATTGAATTTATAAACACTTAAAAATTGATAGTTAATCTTTTATATATATTGGGACATTTTCAACAAAAAAAAAAGCCCGAAGAAAACAGATTTTATTATAGCTTTTCAAGCAGACGTAACACTGCACGGTTAATAAGCAGCGTGTAATTAAATCCTCAAGCATAATCATATCATCGCGATGCAGCAAAACTGTTGTGCAGCCGTGACGCAAATATGAAGCTGTGGTGTATTTGAATAGTGTACGCTGTGTACTTTAGGCCAATGCATTATTTTAACGTATTAATGCCAAATTGAGAAACAACATAGAAGTTATTGTCTTAGACAAATAAAGCAATTCTGCACCATTTAGTTGAACATGACAATGGATATTGTAACAGCTTTGCAAGTTTACCATTTTTTTTTTGAAAGATTTGTGTGTGCCTTATACGCTGAGTAAAGCCATGTTTCTATCGGTGACGAATAAGTTTTTAAAAAATGACAAATACCAAATCTAGCTATTATTAATTTTGTTACTTTCGTAACCAAAACAGGTAGAGTTCACAAAAAAGTCCAAAACTCAACAGACAAGACATGAAAAAATCCTTTCAATTTAATTCAAGTTTAATAACAAAAATAAAGCGGCTAGGCTTGACTTCTCTAACAAGGCTTTCTGAACAATCTTCTTAAGAGGTCCTCTCATTGAGCCAAGTGCTGCGATATCGAAAGATTTATTATTTGAAGTGGTAACTTAATATAAAAGACTTTTTGAAATTTTCTATTATTTTTGACTTTTTAAGTTGGCGACTGTTTCGCTTTAACAGACGTCGTTAAGGTTTCTTTGTATAACAATGGAGATATTTCAATAATTGGTTGAAGATATTCAGTTTCCAATGTAATTAGAACTTTATATCAATTGAAAGTTATTTTTCATAAGTTTTCTGTTACTTTTTATTCTGTGCTTGGAAAAATAACGAGAAAGTTCGACTTCAAGAAAATTTACAGCACGTTTTCTGACATATTTGTGTCAATTAAGATTTAAAAGAATGACAAGAACATGTAAAGCTATAAATAAATTTCTTCAGAGTTTATTATTAGGGTTCCGTACCCAAAGGGTTAAAACTAAAAACGGGACCCTATTACTAAGACTCTACTGTCCGTCTGTCTGTCTGTCTGTCACCAATAGGGAATTCGATCCCTGGATTTCACATAGGCAATCCCAGGATCAAATTCCCTAGTCACCAGGCTATAAACTCATGAACCGTGATAGCTATACAGTTGAAATTTTCACAGATGATGTATTTTTGTTGCCGCTATAACAAAAAAAAACCGGTCAAGAGCGAGTCGGACTCGCGCACCGAGGGTTCCGTACAATCATAAATATATTTTGATATGTTACTGTTTAGTAGTCTTTAAAAAAGTAGGATAAACGGCAGACAGGTGGAAGGGCGAACAGGCGGACAGTTAATTTACAAATCTTAGCCACAGCTGCTTATGTGACTGAAAAATGTTTCAGCCACTCCACATTGCAAACTGTTTATATTACTAAGTAGGAACTTATTCTTCGTTTATTCGTACGGAAATAGTAGGTAATTATATTAGAACCAGCCACCAATTTAGTATTGTAGTATTATTAGGGCGCGCCATCTCTTGACCGATAGTGGAACTATTTTATGTTTCTTAGGTTAGCATGCTTAGGACAGCGCCATCTGTTGACCGGTAGTGAAACTAAAGAATTTTTGTTTGTTTTTTTGAATTTCTAAAAAAGTGTGTTATATTGAGACATCGTTTTATTTATCCTGTAATCTTTACATAAACTACTATCACATAGAATTATTTCAGATTTTTCTCTTTGCAAACTTCGGAGATAAGGTGGGGGGAACGGTATTTTTTTTTACATTTTTCATCATAAGTCGAAAACTATGCGGCCTAAGAAAAAAGGAAAAATTGTTTTAAAATGTGCAAACAGCGCTCTTTCATACCCCACATGCCCTAGTCACCTCACTTAAAAATTTTAAGATCACTTTTCAGTTCCTGTTGTAAAAAAAATATTAATATTATTATTTCTTTCTTATTTGCAAAATAGTTGGGCAAATGTCATCTTAAACTATTCCAAATTTCAAGTTGATACCATTAGTAGTTCTCGAGATATCCAGCTGTGACAGACAGACAGACAGACAGACTGAGTCACACCATAAGGGTTCCTTTTTTACCATTTTGGTACGGAACCCTAAAAATACTAAAATCAAAATAAAGTAAATATTTAAGTGGGGCTCCCATACAACAAACGTGTCTTTTGCCCTTTTTGCTGGATTTTAATAACAGCAACAGGTAGACAGTTGAAATTTTCACAGATGATGTATTTATGCTTTCGCTATAAAAACAAATACTAAAAACAGAGTAAAATAAATATTTAAGGGGGCTCCCATACAACAAACATGTTTTTTTTTTGCTGTTTTTTGCTCGATATTAATAACGGCAACAGATAGACGCTTGAAATATTTACAGAATATTAAGTTGTATATTCACTTCATAAATAAATAATTGAATTCAAACAAAATAAATTAAGTACGGAACTTTTCGTGCGCGAGTCTGACTCGCGTTTGGCCGGTTTTTTAAGCTTATCATCAAACATATTTTTAGGACACCTAGTAGTATAAAAAAGTTTAAAAAGCTTTGTTACTTTTGTGTCTCACTCAAATGTGATCGATAACTATTTTATGTAAGCTCCAGTTTCCCAAAGAAGGAATCGCATTTGTTTTTTTATGTTTCCCTAATCGTCTCACGTCTCCATAGGGATACCATCCTCACGCGGCATCAGACCTTGAAATTGAGCAGCCACTTAAATTCACTGCAATAAATTTGCGTACGGCTGGCAATACTAATGCAGAGGCTTGCTCCCCGATTTATGTACGCACCTGAAAGGGATAATTTGTATCTATAAGTGGATGATATTTTAAAAGGGCCTTAACTTATTATTTATATGAGATTTATGTCTTATTTTTGAATATTTGGTTGGCTTTTATTTAATTTTAGAAGACGTGTTACCTGGGTATATATTGAAATGCCTAATTTTTTTTGTCCTAACTGTCTTTGGCACACTAATTATTGGCCTAAAAACTTTTCGCACAATTGTCATTTGTGCTAAATTTATTTAGCCTATTTTCACTTCGCCTAAAATTTTTTCGCCGCATGTTTAGTTCCCAAATTCATCATTAAGCATAACTATTCATAATCCCTAATGTTTAAAAGTACTAAATAACGATTCGCACAATTGTGTAACGCCTAATAATTTTTTCGCCGAATGTTCACTTCACTTAATAATTATAGGAATAACCGTCCTTAATCCGTTTTGTTAACTACTTGTAAATTGAAAATTACTAAATTTAATTAAACACTTTTGTATGATTTGATCAACAAAAAAGGCATACATACTTGCGTGCAAGCAAGAGCAGGCATGCATGCATGCAGCAAGCATGCAGCATGCAACAAGCATGCAGCATGCAAGCAAGCATGCAGCATGCATGCAAGCATTGAGAAGCTCCGCTCGCTTCGCTCGCTCCGCTGCAAGTGGTCAAAACACTAACCTAACCTAACCTAATAGTCTTCGCATTAAAAGTTTTTCTTTACAGCGGGGGCCTCAGGCCCCCCGACCCCCCCGAGCAGGGGGGCCAGCCCCCCTGCACCCCCCGGCAAGCATTTTGCAAGCAATCATGCAAGCAAGAATGCAAGCGAGCAAGCATGCATGCATACAAGTGAGCAAGCATGCAAGCAAAAGTATGCATGCATACAATCATGCAGCATGCAACATGCATACAAGCATTATGGAAGTGTTCAAAACAATAACCTAAGCTAACGTAATGGTGTTCGCATTAAAAGTTTTTCTTTATAGCGGAGGGCCTCAGGTCAGTTTTTTGACGATTTGTTTCTGTCATTGACTTGTATGCAATACAATATAGTTATGCCAAAAGTTATGTATGCAAGACCATATTAGGGTTAACAATACTTCGGCGTAGTCATTATTGTGTCAAAAGATATGTATGCTAATAAATTTTAGGACAATTAACATTAGTGGTTTTGATAATTAGAGATTTTAACGTTTAGGCGAAACGACACAAATGCGAAAAAATCTATTAGGTCAAACAATAATTGTACCTAAGGAGTTTAGGCCAAAGAAATTCGGCCAAATGAAATTAGGACCAATGACTTTAGGCGAGTCAAGGGACACCCCGTGTTACTTACTTATTCAAATCTACCTATATTGTACAGGGGGCCAAGTCTGCTAATGTTTTCGTCAAAATAGTAGTTCAATGGTGTTCTAATGATAATGCTTTTTGACACAGTTCTTGTTTCTTAAACCCAAAATCAAGACACAATATGTTTACGTTTTGGGTTTAAAAAACACAATGTGTTTCAGTTTTGGTTTAAGAAACAAGAATTGTGTGAAAAAGCATTACCATTCAAACACCATTGAACTACGATTTTGACGAAAACATTAGCAGACTTGACCCCCTAGTTGAAAACTTTAGATGGAATACCTTACTAAAAATTCGGTAAAATTGGAGTAATAAAGTTTGCGAGATATTTTGATACTTTATTTTTGGGAAAGAGGTTATCAAATCAGTCGAACAAACATTTTTTACTATTGGACGAAGTATGTACAGTGACAAGAGTTTGGGACTTTAGTACTAATCTTTAAATTGCTAACATTATTATCGTTTAAGTTTGACTATCAGCAATTTTTTAATGTCCCTACTGCTGGGGCACAGCCACAGGCCTTCCTTATGGGTGGATAAGGAGGATGGGCCATAACCCACGCGGGCCCAATGCGGATTGGTGGGTTTTAAAGACTGCAAATGCAGCCGGGACCAACGGCTTAACGTGCCTTCCGAAGCACGGAGGAGCTCGAGATTAATCTTTGGTCACCCATCCCATGACCGACCGTTGCTTGTGAAAGTTGCTTAACCTCCGCAATCGCTCGGCCAGGCGTTATACCACCGAGCTCCTCCTATAGTTTAAGTTATTGAACATTAATAAGTGTTAAATTTTTTGCAAATTTTACGTTTAGATATTTCATAAAAGTATTTCTTTGCTAAGATCTCGAATATAAACAGAAAACAGAGGGCCTATTACAAAAAAGCATTGCGTTAAGCATACGATGTGGCATGGATGTACTCCGTGGCACTATTGACTCACGAATAAGGTTCAATATCAAGTTTTGAACTACGAATTGCTTCCGGCTATCGTGATTCTTTTTTGTAATAGGCCCTCGGATACTCCTAGCAGTTTGATCATACTCGTAACTTGCAAGCGTGCAAGTTTTGTTTTCACGCCATGACAGTTTTCAAACAAAGGAAATCTGATTTAGTTAGAAGCAAACATAAAGTAAGTTATCCAATCCAAGAAGATTGAAGTAATAAGCGTGTGAAGCGAGAGACTTGTTGCAACGACGACCTACATTTTCCCTGAGAAATTCAATTCTTGAAAACTAATATTTCAAACGAAATCTTTTTAGAAAGTAATTGAGTCAACAGTCAATTAATACTTTTTGTTCTATTCTTAGAACCTATTAGCGAATAATATAAACACTTAATAATTAATGTTACTTAACCCTTAATTTGGCGAGAGAATAAACACAATATAGAGAGAGTACAGTAGTTGAGCTTAGCACTTGCGCGCTCGAGCAACGCACACATAGACATCTCTCACCGACACTGTATAACTGAAATCTCATACCACTCTCAAAACAGTTCGAGTACGTGACGCCGTGTGTGCGATGCTCGAGCGCCCGTAGTACTAAGCTAAACTTCTGTTAGTCTCTCTATTTTGTGGAATAAATGTAAACAATTTTATATATTTGTAAATATTTCGAGTAAAGGCGGTAAGCCGATACTTAAAGTCCTCCAGAAGCTTTTCAATTCCGTCATCGTCGAGGGCAGAACGCCGAAGGCATGGAACATAAGTGAGGTGATTTTGTTCTTTAAAAAGGGTGATAAGTCCCTCCTAAAGAACTACAGACCCATCTCACTTCTGAGCCATGTCTATAAGTTGTTTTCGAGAGTCCTTACGAATCGTCTCGCTCGCAAGTTCGACGACTTCCAACCTTCCGAACAAGCCGGATTTCGAAAAGGCTTTAGCACCATAGACCACATCCATACGCTGCGGCAGGTTATACAGAAGACCGAAGAGTATAATCTGCCACTTTGCTTGGCGTTCGTGGATTATGAGAAAGCCTTTGATTCGATTGAAACCTGGGCGGTGCTGCAGTCTCTCCAAAGGTGCCAAGTGGACTACAGGTATATCGAGGTGTTGAGGTATTTATACAAAAATGCCACCATGTCGGTCCGAGTACAGAACCAGAGAACAAATCCTATCCAACTGCA
This sequence comes from Agriphila geniculea, assembly GCA_943789525.1. Taxonomy (NCBI): domain Eukaryota; kingdom Metazoa; phylum Arthropoda; class Insecta; order Lepidoptera; family Crambidae; genus Agriphila; species Agriphila geniculea. The sequence continues at coordinate 17,956,619 of OX038879.1, forward strand.
GCGAGGTGTGAGACAGGGAGATGTTATTTCTCCGAAACTGTTCACAGCTGCGTTGGAGGATATCTTTAAACTCTTAGACTGGAAAGGGCTCGGCATCAACATTAATGGCCAGTACCTAACACACCTTCGTTTTGCCGATGATATAGTCCTTATGGCTGAGACCATGGAAGACCTGAACACAATGCTCGAATCTCGAAGGAAGTAGTGCTTCCAAAAGAGTGGGTCTCAAGATGAACATGGATAAGACGAAAATTATGTCAAATGGCCATGTTGTACCCTCTCCAGTTCATGTTGGGAACACTACACTTGAAGTTGTTGACCACTACGTATACCTAGGACAGGCAGTCCAGTTAGGTAAGTCCAACTTTGAGAAAGAGATCTCTCGTCGAATCCAACTCGGGTGGGCAGCATTCGGGAAGCTTCGAAAAATCTTCGCGTCCGACTTACCTCAGTGTCTCAAGACGAAAGTCTATGAACAGTGTGTGTTGCCAGTGATGACTTATGGCAGTGAAACGTGGTCGCTAACTATGGGTCTCATAAGGAGGCTCAAGGTCAGCCAGCGTGCAATGGAGAGAGCCATGCTCGGCGTTTCCCTGCGTGATCGAATCAGAAACGAGGAGATCCGCAGGAGAACTAAAGTAACCGACATCGCTCGAAGGATTGCTCAGCTGAAGTGGCAATGGGCAGGACACATAGCGAGAAGAACTGATGGCCGTTGGGGCGGAAAGGTTCTGGAATGGCGACCGCGCACCGGATGACGCTCCGTGGGTAGGCCCCCGACAAGGTGGACCGACGATCTGGTGAAGGTCGCGGGAAGCCACTGGATCGATCGTCGTGGAGATCCTTAGGGGAGGCCTATACCCAGCAGTGGGTGTCGTGCGGCTGATATGATGATGATGATGATGAAATATTTCGAAAGTAGTATATGAATAGACGTAAATCCCCAGCGACCAAAATCAAATTAAGGGTTAAACTTTCGTCACTAACCAACGTATAAATGCATGCCATATTACATATTTCTAAGGGTGTAGACTTAAGTCGTATACAAGGTGCATTTGTAACTACTCTCCAAATTTTAAGGATATGTTCAGTCCATGAAACTGAACAACTTTCTCAAAGAACATAGGGTCAAATATGTAAAAAAGAAATTGACTATTCATACAAATCAAAGAGATCACGTGATCAGTTTAGTATGGGATGACCAAAATTTTTTGGCGAATTTCGACACATGTTTCATGGAGAAAGTTGTTCAGTTTCATGGACTGAACACATCCTTAAAATTTGGAGAGTGATAACAAATGCACCTTGTATAAGAGTACAATTAGGTATGCCAGTGTTAAAACTATTGTAAATTTAAGATTTTTTCGATTAGAAACCACTAACTTTATTGGTCGTACTAGTGAAAAGGGTGTTAATTTACATTAACTACGTAGCCAAAGTTAGTCCGGTCATTAGATAAATATATATCAACGAATTCTAATACTTTTCCTCTATTCACTCATCCATCAATAACTATGTTTCTAACACTATCTTCCGTTTGAATCGACCCAATAAATTATCTTCTGAAAAAGCGTCATTTTTCTTTTCATAGTTCTACAAAGAATTCCCCACATCCCCAAAACAATACATGGCACAATCACATAGATCAACGGCAATAAATCAACAATTTACGCGGCAATTTCCATAATTCACACAATATCAAGTTACCCGCGAGGATAAAGAAAAATCCAATTTCCTTCGCCAGTGGGAGGGGAACGGAGCTGTAAGGTGCGATCACACTTAAGCCAGGAATAGTGATGCAGTGCAGAACTACTTTTATGAGATACTGCAGAACTTAAATTATCAATAAGAGAACCAGACAATTTCTTCATTCTTAGATAAAACAACATTTTGCTAAGTGTCACTCTCCCCAAAACTTATTCGATTTATCAGATTATTGAGATTGTTATATATAACAGTGAAGATATTACCAAAAACTTATAAAAAATATAAGTAATGGTGACAGGGAAAAAATAACAAAATGCGACACTAAAACGCAATTACAGTTTTGTTGTCCCCTTTTAGTTAATTAATGTGGTTTCGAGGCTTTATAAACAATGGCTCCCTCCTATATTGAAACGGTTGCTTCATTATAATATTAAGCTGAATATGATAATGAAATACCGAACATATAATCAACGCTAAAACTACATTTAAATCCTCTCTTTGTGGAGGCCGGATGTTTAAATGCACGGTGGCCTTTTATCGGCTATGCAAATGACGTGGTTGCAGCTTCAATGAATTTCGAAATTATTCAGAGTAAGTACGTAATTGACAAAACGTCAATGGTGCTTTGAAAAACGTTATGGGAAAAAATATTGAGGTAGGTAAGTTGAAAAGCTTTTTTAGGTGCAGTGGTCGAAGTCAATTGCCAAACTGGTTTAAGCTACATTATTTTATAACAATATATTGACAATAACATACTCGTATATTATAAGCATTTTCAAAATAATTTTAAATAGCTTTTGAACATTGGCAAAGTAACAAACTAAAAGAAAAGGCTACACGTAATTTGATATTTAAATTGCTTCTCCATCTTCTGTAATAGTGTTTCAATGGAACTTTAGTTAATAAATACGCCATAACCAGGTGCAGAGCATTATCCAGGCGAGAGATGGCCATCAATAACTAACTTAATTAAGTTAAAAGCACCTCCCGGCTAAGTGTGTCGTTCACTGCTTAAAAAGGCTAATGAAAGTAAAATAACGAGCCTTAAAGAGAATGGTTATCGCACTAGCATGGCGGATTGAGACTGAAGGCCATTTCTATAACGAAGAAGACGTTATTCGATTTTGCTTTTATCGATAAAAAATGTGATTCATTGTTGAACTTGCACAGAAATGTAAGAGACAAAGAAGTTTCAACATAAAATACTTTTAAAAAATATATAAAAACGAACATAGAAGCTCCTCCGTTTTTAAGTTGGTTAAAAATTCAAAAAGCACGCGGCCATAATACTTGTTTACTTAGTTAAAACTCCGGCAACTGTCAGAAATAACACTACGACCAAAAGATACTCGTAATTATGAAGTTACTATTTCTGCAATATTTTTATATCAAATCTTCATTCGTTTTATAGACTTAGTAAAACTGAAAGGGGCCTTAATTGTCATTGAAATTGAATTAGTAACACCGAACATTAAAGCTCACTTTACCGTGTTAAACCTTAAATTGGTTTAAATAAGCATCCGTTCCTTTTGTTTGGTGTGGAAGCTTCTCAGGAAGGTGTTTCGGATATGACCGATTATTCAGGCCCGATAACAATGGGGTAATAAATTATGATTGATGAAAGCGTACCTTATGCCTGCACCTCTTTAGTGGAACAATAATAGTATTCGGTGGTCGCCTGAAATATTGTTCTAGTTAATTTAAGTAGTTGTTAGACGTGTTATTTTAGTTAAATTAGGTGTTGTTTGTAATGGGTGAGTAATTGAGGACGATGACTTTCGTAAATAGTTTGATTAAAAGGTACACTTGATAGCATGCCGAGTTCAAGAGGGGGACCTTTTGTTTATCTGTCAACAGTGACATTTAGATGACATTTTGTCGGTTTTGTCCTAGCCTGCGTTTCAAGTCCAGTCTATTTCCATTCAGCTATCGTACCGCTCAGAGATAGTTGTTAGTCAATGTCATCTGCACGCAGTAAACATCCCCGCTAGGACGACCCCAAGGAACATTAGTCATACGTCATACGGAACCCTTCCGATTGGGGTACCCAGGGGATTCAGAAACGATTGTAATACTTATTTGTGAAATTTTCTAGAATATATTTAATATAAGTGAACTATATTATGGGTTGAGAAACATTAGAAGATTAGATTAGATTTAAACTTTCCAGCACTCGGAAGCAGTTCACGAAATCTACTCTTTCACTGTTTGGAATATGGTTGATTATTATATAGCTTTAATTGTCGCTTCACCAGAAATTTGTGAAAATTTAATAGGAACATTTTTATTGATTTCTATAATACTGGATCATTTATTAAAAATCTACTATGGTATTGTGTCAGATCAATAAAAAAGCTTTCCTTTTTGCATAAAAAATCATATCACTGTCGTTGAAAATTGCAAAATCTGACGTTTGGAAGTTTATTTTTGTAAGTTTAAGTTTTCACTAAATACTAAAAACATATCCTTACTAATATTACAAATGCGAAAGTCCGTTTGTTTGTTTGTTTGTTTGTTACGCCTTCACGTCTTAACTACTGAGCTAGCGGCCGCCCGCGACTTCGTCTGCGTGGAAATGTTTTTTTGCTACCCCTCGGGAACTATACTTTTTTTCGGCATGAAAGGTACCCTATGTCCTTCTCTGTACCCCTGACAACGTGTATATAAAATTTTATGATGATCGGTTCAGTAGTTAAGACGTGAAGGCGTAACAAACAAACAAACAAACGTACTTTCGTATTTATAATATTAGTAAAGATAATAATATATATTTTAGCTTACGTCAAGCTTATTTTAATTTTTCGTGATTTCGATCGAAGAAGTATATTAGTAAGTAATTATAAATTCCATGGCTTTTTGGTTCCATCAACAAAATGGCACGATCTTGGTCGAATAACAAAATAAGGACAAATGTTTCTTGACATGTACAAGCTTCTTACGAAAGAATTATATTAATAAAAATTAACTTAATAAAATAAGCTAAAATATTTATTATTATTTATAATAAAATATGTTTTTAGTATTTAGTGAAAACGTAGGTTTATATGGCTTTTTGATACCTACACGTAATAAGTATGTTTTAAAACTGCATGTAAGATGATGAAAACATCGAAAGAAAAACATTAATATGACTTACTTACAACTTTTGGATACAGAGTAGCACGATATTTGATAAAAAATAATACAACACAAAGTATTCTAGTCATGTAAAAGCTAAGCTAAGCTTAAAAATTCAAAGAAACTTCTCAAGCCGTTATGGTAAGTGCTAAAAGTCAGAAAAGAAAATATTTTGCGTCAGAGAACAACTTAACTTTCAAGATGGTAAATGTGCGTTTGGTTGCCAAATTTTTGAATAGCCGAATTTAGGGGCCGCAAGTTTTCATTCAAGTAGGAATAAATGAGGTACATGCTTTGTACTTTGTGCCATACATAGGATATAAATTAAATTAGAATATTAAAAAAAATATCAGAAAATGGAAAAAAAACAAAAAAATTTATAACCGTTGAAAGAGTTTAGTATGTGTTTTTAAATATACAAACATTTTATTGTATTTGAGTTAAGATTGGATAGACCATCACATGAAAATAAATTCTGCTAAACTCATACGCAATAGTATCACAGCTTTACCATCATTGCTAAACTGTGATAGTATCGTTCCAAACTTTTCTCACTGCAGTATCATACCATACCTTGTTGTAGTAACCGTTGAATGATTGTTTATTCAAATTGTTAAACCTACGTTTATCATACCATGTACATCATGCAGCACTCTGGCCACTAATCACTGTATTTTATACTTTAAAATACCTGTCACTTTGACTCTAAAGAAATATAAGACTATCAGCCGATAAAATTTTCACAGGTTATGGGAATTTCGAAAATTATGCCTGAAAATAATGATACAGTCGTTCCCTCTGCCTCTGCCATCGCAACCACGCAAGGAAAAATAATGGTAACGTCTCAACCATCTTTTCCAGTCCAAAAACTTGAAGGATCGGCAAACTACTCAACTTGGAGCTTTGCTATAAAAATGTTCCTCATCGATAGCGACCTCTGGGACTGCATAGAACGTCCTGAGGAATATCAAAAGGAGGTGTCCGACTTCAAACGTCAAGATCAAAAAGCAAGGTCAAAGCTATGCCTATCTGTAAAGGAACATATTTACCCTGTTATTATGTCTGCGACCTCAGCCGCTGATACTTGGAATAGACTCCGAGTGCAGTACGCTGACTGTGGGCTACTCAGAAGACTTGCACTTCTTAGAGAATTGTTTAGTGCCAAGCTCAATGTTCACCAAAGCATGGATAATTACGTGAATGGTATACGAAACACGTATCAGAAATTAATTCAAATTAACGAGAAGATTGAAGACGAATTCGTCGGCGTCATTATGCTGGCAGGTCTACCAGAGGAGTACAACCCAATGGTTATGGCTTTCGAGAACTCCGGCATGAAGGTATCGTCAGACTCCGTCGCTTCAATGCTGCTCAAAGAGGATCTAAGGCGCAAACCTACGACGTCTGCATCATCTGATAGTGCTCTTGTATCTACCCCGTCACCTAAAGTAATGAAGTGTACTTTTTGTAAAAAGAATGGTCATTTGTACAAAAATTGCCGTAAGCGTAAAGGGAAGAAACCTGCTCTTAGTGAGAATGTGCATGTAGGTACTCGTACTAATTATACATCTGACTCACTTTTATCATGTTTTAATGTTTCACCCTCAGATACATCTAGCCACTTCATCCTAGACTCTGGTGCTACTAAACATATGTGCAACAAAAGGAACTGGTTTACGAAGCTAACTCCACTCGTTAAGCCGATCACTGTTGCCAACAATGAGCAAGTCCTTAGTGAAGGTAAAGGCACTGTAAATATAAATGTTCTCAACTCAAGTGTAAATAAAGTATCTGATGTATTATACGTTCCTAGGTTAGCTGTAAATCTCCTATCAGTTAGTAGTTTAGTCAATAAAGGTTACGTTGTTGTTTTTACGTCGAAAGGAGCATCAATTCTTCGTCAAGGGGAATGCGAAATCTCTGGTTCAAGTGTAGCTACCGCTTCCATACGTAACGGAATGTTTACACTTGACACGACAGAGAAGGCACTTTTGACAACAGTCAAAGAGTCATCATCTCTTTGGCACAGACGTTTGGGACATCTAAACGTCAAGTCTATGAAAATTCTTAAAAATAAAAAGTTAGGAATAAATTTCATAGACAAATTCAACGAAACCTGCATTCCTTGCATTCAAGGTAAATTGGCAAGAAAACCTTTCAAAAAGTCAGTAAGTAGGTCCGATTCCAAATTAGGTATTCTGTGTACGGATTTATGTGGTCCCATGAGCACACAATCCTGGGGCGGTGCCCTATACCTGCTTACATTTACGGATGACTTTAGCCGGAAAACGTTTGGGTATTTACTCAAAACGAAATCCGAAGTGTTTCAAAAGTTCGTAGAATTCAAACATTTGGTGGAAAACCAAACTGGATTAAAAATAAAAATTCTGCGTTCTGATAACGGTTGCGAATTTGTAAATAGTGCAATGTCTACTTTTCTTAAGGAGAACGGAATCGTTCACCAGACATCCGTCCCTTACACGCCGCAGCAAAACGGTGTTGCAGAAAGAGTTAATCGCACAATAATCGAGAAAGCTCGAGCCATACTTCAAGACTCAAAGCTTTCAAAGGCATATTGGGGTGAAGCAGTAAATACTGCGATTTATTTGAAAAATCACTCGCCCACTCAAGCCTTAAATAACAGAATCCCAGAAGAACTGTGGACAGGCAAGCCCGTCAACCTCTCTCATTTAAAAGTATTTGGTTGTGAGGCGCATGTGCTTATCCCCAAGGAAAAGCGCAAAAAGCTTGACTCAAAAACACAAGTCTGCATCTTTGTAGGGTACTCTACGGAAAGCAAAGGCTATCGTGTTATTGATCCACAAAACCCGCGGAAAGTCATTATCGCGAGGGATGTTGTCTTCATAGAAGATAAACTTCCGGGATCCAGTAATTCTGATTGTACTACACAATCAACTGACGACAACAGTGCGTCCGAAGAACAAAATGTTGAAGCCCAAATAGAAATTAATGTCCTAACTGCTCCACCCGTTTCCAGTTCTCAGCCTGAGGAGACACATGATGAGGTTTCCGATGAACCTCCAGTAACGGCACCAGGAGAAGTCTTTACAGAAACTGAAGAAACGCCATCTGAACCTCCGCCAGACCTCTCCGAAGATCTACACCAGGAAACAGAGCAGCGATTTCCTCTACGAACTCGACGTGCACCAGTCAGGTATCCAGAGACAGCAAATCTTACTAGTACTGACTGCGAGCCTGAAACATATAAACAAGTTCTAGAGGACAGCCACAGAGCAGAATGGTTGGACGCCATGAAGGCTGAATACAACTCACTCCAGAAACATGGCACTTGGACATTAGTTGATAGACCTTCTGATCGAAAAACGATCAAGAGTAAATGGGTGTTCAAAATTAAAAGAAACACTAATGGGGAAATTGTAAAATACAAAGCTCGTCTAGTGGCAAAAGGTTTTACTCAAGTCCACGGTATTGACTATGGAGAAACGTTCTCTCCAGTTGCCAGACTATCCTCCATTAGGTTGTCAATGGCTTTTGCAGTGAAGCTGAACCTACACATCGAACACTTAGATGTAGAGACTGCATTTTTAAATGGTGATCTCGATGAAGAGATTTATATGGAGCAACCAGAAGGCTTCACCACTGACCCACGCAGTAAAGTTTGCTTATTGAAGAAGTCTCTCTATGGCCTTAAGCAAGCTCCGCGACAGTGGAACAAAAAGGTATGTGAGGCGATGACCAGCTTCTCGCTTACTCAAGCGGCTTCTGAACACTGTCTTTACTACAAACGAGACGGCAATAGCCTTTTAGTAGTGGCAGTATTCGTTGACGATTTTTTCATCCTCTGCAACGACCAAGCTGTGAAAAATCAGTTTAAAAGTGAACTGGGAAAAAAGTTCGTTGTAAAAGATCTTGGACCAGTTAAGGATTGCTTAGGTATGAGAGTAGTACAAAGCGGTGGCAAAATCACTCTTGACCAAACGCAGTACATAGATAATCTCATCGAAAAGTTTGGCATGACTGACGCTATTCCAGTTTCAACCCCAATGGAACCTGGCATGAAACTCTTACTCCCTACCAAGGACGACGAGAAACCAGAGCTTCCATATCAGCAGCTTGTCGGCTCATTAATGTATATTGCAATAGGCACAAGACCAGATATTGCGTACACGGTCTCTTATCTTAGCCAATACAATACACATTACGGGGAGGCACACTGGAGAGCGGCCAAGCGCGTTTTAAGATATTTGAAAGCCACTAGAGATCTCGCCCTGACCTTTACTAGGGATCAAAGTGAACTCGTTGGATACGCTGATGCTGACTACGGCAGTAACGTAGTTGACAGGCGGTCTTATACTGGCTACAGCTTTCAGCTAAGTGGAGCAGCTATTTCGTGGGAATCCCGCAAACAACGCACAGTTGCACTATCAACCACCGAAGCTGAGTACATGGCTCTTGGCGAAGCCTGCAAAGAAGCCATATACTTATCTTCCCTAGTGAAAGAAGTTTTCGGTACTAATCATTCCATCACCATTTTCACGGACAACCAAAGTGCCTTAACACTTACAAAGAATAACACGTTTCATGCCCGCACTAAACATATCGACATTCGACATCATTTCATCCGGGATGCTTTGTCACAACACCATTTTGACCTAAAGTACATTCCCACCAAGAACATGACAGCGGATGTACTCACCAAACCCTTAGCTAGGCCTTCCCACTGTAAATGTGTACAGTCCTTAGGTTTAATTTAGGTCGGTTAGGTAGTTTTCCCTCTGTTGTTAATTTTAAGGGTTGTACAAATAGGTTAACTTATTTTTAAGGTGCATAGTGTTGTAAAATTTGTTAAGGGTAGTGAGTAGTGTAACTTTGTTATGGTTTTATTTGTCCTGTAAATAAGTGTACAGCTCAGAGTGTACATGGTGTTCATGTTACGGGGAGGTGTTAAACCTACGTTTATCATACCATGTACATCATGCAGCACTCTGGCCACTAATCACTGTATTTTATACTTTAAAATACCTGTCACTTTGACTCTAAAGAAATATAAGACTATCAGCCGATAAAATTTTCACACAAATTAATTGTACGTATCTTTTTACCCTTTTTAGGGTTCCGTAGCCAAAATGGCAAAAAACGGAACCCTTATAGATTCGTCATGTCTGTCTGTCTGTCTGTCCGTCCGTATGTCACAGCCACTTTATTCCAAAAGTATTAGGACTACATAGTTGAAACTTGGTAGGTAGGTGTATTCTGTGAATCGCTTAACGATATTTATACAAAAATAAAAAAAATAAAAGATTAAGGGGGGCTCCCGGCGGGGAGGAAAGGTAGTGTTTGACTGGACAATGATGTCGCTCAACATGGCCTCTCTTCTACGTTACCATCAGTCCAAATGGTAACGTGGCGCTTGGCTCTAGGGGAGAGCGCAGGTCGTGGAGATCCCTAGAACAAGTCTGGTTGTTAACCTGCCCGAGGTGCCGCCTGCTTTTGATCTGGTTCCCTATGAAACAGATGTAGCCAATCAACAATCAGACGTATCCCATCTTTACCTATTATTCACATCCTTACCTCTCCCGAAATCCCATCTATCCTGTCGGCTGATTCCTTCTCAGCCACCTTCTCCACCGGCACGGAGGGGAGCGAACCGGTGGAGTAACAGCTCCTCCTGCACTACGGCCTGTGCAGTTGAACGCCGTAAGGGGGGATGAAGGAATCCTGGAGGGTTGAGTGAAACGGGGTCGGCGGTAGTACCTTTGTTTACACAACAAGCCCTCTTCGGTCCGGATTTCACCCGAAACGGTAGCCTTTCTGGGTAGCGCCAGGGAGGAAACGGTCACGTGTCCCGTCAGAGGGCCGCGGCGAGGTGTGGGGGGGTCCAGCTTGCTGGATGGTTAGGGCCATGCTGACGAGGCAAGAGCAGGTGGAGTCATTGGGAAGCTGCTTGAACGGCAACCCAGCCACCCGCCTCGAGCCTCCGATGTCGCGCTTGAGTACCAACTTCTTGCACCTATATCCGGCCGGTAGTCCTAGTGTCTCTGTTTTTGATACAGGGCACTCCCAAATGTGCGGGCTCCGTGGAGGGTGGGAAGCCGACCGGATGAAGTAACTTTTTATTTACATCATGGACACCACAAAGTTCAAGATTTTACCGTTACCTGGCTCTGCCGGGTCACTCTCTCGCGGGACGGACGAGCAATCCGAAGTCCCGCGTGAGACCATTACTCCCGAAGGGAAACCGGAGGGACCACATCAGGGGGACGTCGAGAAATCGACACCCTCTGAACAAATTACTGGTACACCTGCTTCGCAGGACCAAATTCAACTCGCCATCGACAGCCGATGGACACTGGCTGGCAAGCCCGGGCGACGACGCAGACACCCTGTGAAGGGTGTAAGCGGCGTTCCGGCTCGGGACGGTCAGCCACAGTCAGATCGGACCCCAGTAGGCGGCAGGAAGCATGGAAAGGTTGCGACTAAGACTCGCAACCCCTCCACGCAAACTGACGCCGGCTCCGGCATCTCGATTGCCAGTAAGTCGTCGGAATCGCGGGCGGTGGCTACGCCATCACCAGCTAGTACCGATGCACAGACGGGGGGAGTATCGGGATCGCAGGTTGAGGCCGGGAAAGGACGGGGAAACCTATCTGGAACCGCGTTACTCCCGGCTAGTACCGATGCGAACCTCACGACGACGGGTATGGGATCGCAAGGGGAGATGAAGGTTAAGAGGCGGGGAAACCCACGACCACCCAAATCGATCCGTCGCGCTCCCAAACCCGCTCATCGACGGGAAGTCTCTAAGGCCTCCCCCACTAACATCCCAGTTGCAGATGCTGCTGCGCGGCCGAAGCCCAAAGCTAAAAGGGCCCGCCTCGACGAGACGATCTCTCCTCGTGGCGAGTCCAAGAAGCTGAAGGCTGGGCCACCGGGTACTTCGACGGGGACTCACTCTTACGCTGCAGCCGTGGCCAAACCCAAGGAAGTCAGGTTTGCTGTCACATCTCCCTCGGGATACATCTCGAGGGAGGTGGCGGAGCGGATCGAGACCGAAATGGAGGAGGCCATGCTGCAGCAGATACTGTCGGGTGCCTACGAAGCTGGCAACGTCGCCTTCTGTGGTAAGCCGACATACAAGGACGGGTGTCTGCATCTGGCGGGCACCAACAGTACAACCTTGGAGTGGACGACGGAATGGGCAAAGGGACACCGTATTCCGGACGTGGGTGAGCTCGCCGTTTTCAGAGCTGAGCAGATCCCGAGGAAGGTCCGGTGCGGTTTCGTTCTGCCCAAACTGTGGAACCGTGAGCAGGGGATGGTGGGTAAGGTCCTACACTTCTCCAACCCCGAACTCCAGGTGCAGCGATGGCTCTTGAATGGCTTCCAGCCTCAAGAGTCCACCCAACGGACGTTCGTCGTCGTGTCGGTGCCGGAGGACATCGTGCCGGTGATCATGGCCAAAGGTCGCCGAGTCAGTTTTCTCACCGGCTCGGTGTACCTGAGGTTCAGGAACGCCAAAGGGAAGTATGTCGAAACACCACCCACAGACGACCCCCGCGAGTCCCCCGGCGACGATGCGACGGCAACCACCACATCGACACCGGCCGCATCAGCGGCGGCCGCTGACACCGCCGAGCCAGCCACAGCGACGATGGACATCGACGCCGTTGCTGCCGCCGGTCCCTCCTGCAGTGAGGCCTCGCCTGGGAGCGAGGAACTCCTGCGAGGGCTTGACGAGCTGGACCTAGAGGACGTTGTTTGTGATGATGGCGTCCCTCTCTCGTAAGGCCCAACTCCTCCAAACCAACCTCCAGCACAGCATGACCGCAACGGCTCAACTACGGCACTGGCTGGAGATTAACACGACGACGATCGCACTGATCCAGGAGCCGTGGATCAGAGACGGCACTGTGCGAGGACTCTCCAGTATCGGAGGTAAGCTCATACAGGCTGCGAGTGGTAATGTAAGATCGTGCATATACATATCTAAAGATATCGAGACACAGCCCTTACTGAATTTCTGTTCCAGAGATCTAAGTACTATTACGCTGACAATTAACAATCAGGAATTGGTCCTGGCATCAGCATACATGCCTGAAGGGGAGCGAGCGCCACCTGAGGAGGTGGCGTCGCTTGCTCGTTACTGCAGGGAAAACAACATTGAGCTAATCATCTCGACAGACTCCAATGCCCACCATCCGCTGTGGGGAGAGGAGAAAAGCAACACTAGAGGTAATGAACTGGTGGAATTTCTACTAACAACCAATCTAGAAATCATTAACATAGGCAATGAACCGACCTTCGTTGCGAAAAGGTGCAGAGGGACGATTGTTGACCTAACACTTGCAACACCGTTAGCGGCATCCATGATAACGGACTGGCACGTCTCAGACGAGGCCTCATGTTCGGATCACAGGTGGCTACGTTTCAACCTACAGGTACCTACCATCACTATTGACCCTAAAAGGTATCCAAGGAAAACTAACAAACAACAATACAGAACACTCTTAGCAGAGAAACTTGACACAGGCTGCGACAGGAGGGACTTCCCGACCACTGCGCAGCTAGAAGAACAGGTAGTAAAATTTACCAATACTGTAAGACTATGCTTTGAAGAGGCCTGTCCCCTGAAAGCTCCCAGCTTGGAGGGCCCCGGCAAGCACCATTGGTGGGGACCGGAGCTTAAAAGGCAACGTGAGATTGTCAGGAAAAGGCTGAACAGAGCAATGAACACCTGCGATGACTATGACTGGGACCGATACAAAGATGCTAAGTCTGAATACAAACGTAAAATAAGGTACTGGAGGACCTCATCCTGGAGAAAGTTCAGTAATGAGATAAGCTCCACCAAACAGGCAAATCGGGTAAGGAAGGTTTTGTCTAATCAGGGTCCTGGTCCACTAGGTAACCTGAAAAAACCCGACGGCACGATGTCCCGCTGCCCGGAGGAGACAAACGCTATCCTAATACAGACCCACTTTCCAGACTGCCAACTCGTACAACAGGTAAGCTGGCAAGACAAACCTGTGCAACCCACTGAAGACTGTTGGCGTTATGCCGAACAGGTAATAACACCTGAAAAGGTAAGAAGTGCTATTCATAGCTTCTCCCCTTTCAAGGCGGCTGGAACGGACAACATCTTTCCCGCACTACTACAATGGGGAGAGGAGCAAATAGTTCCAGTCCTCACCCATCTACTACAAGCCTGTCTGGCGCATCGCTACACCCCGCACCTATGGAGGGAAGTCAAGGTAGTGTTTATACCTAAACCAGGTAAACCCGACTACACTAATCCGAAGGCTTTCAGACCGATCAGCCTCACAACCTTCCTGCTAAAAACTCTGGAAAGGGTTTGTGAGTGGTATCTACGAAGTGGAGCATTGGCGAAATTCCCACTACATAAACATCAGCATGCTTACAGCGCTGGGAAATCCACTGAATCAGCCCTTCATCAATTAGTCGGTAAGATAGAGGAGGCTATCCAAAACAAACTTATTTGTCTGGGCACCTTCATCGATATAGAGGGCGCCTTCGACAAAACTACATTCACCAGTATTGAGGCAGCACTAGTGAGACACGGTGTTGATAAACAACTCGTAGACTGGATCGTGAATATGCTACGCAACAGAACGGTACAGGTGTCAGGGGCCGTCGGCCAAAGGGCCCTGGTGGCGAGAGGATGTCCCCAAGGAGGTGTGCTCTCTCCACTTCTATGGAACCTGGTGGTAAACGACCTGATCTCCCATCTTAACTCTAACTATTTTTACACTATAGGATATGCGGACGACATTACCATACTAAGTATAGGTAACCAGGCTGGCATAACCTGTAACACCATGCAAGCAGCCCTGAAGAAGGTTGAGGAATGGTGCCAAAGACACGACCTGACCGTCAACCCTACGAAAACGGAAATGGTAATGTTTACAAACAAACGCCAGGTGGGCGACTTCAGTCTGCCGAAACTGTTTGGAACTACACTACAACTCTCTAACGAGGTAAAGTACCTAGGTATAATCCTGGACAACAAACTTAATTGGAATAGCCACTTGGAATATAAAACGCAGTCCGCCAGCGTCATTTTATGGCAGTGCCGGAAGATGATTGGTAAGCGTTGGGGCCTAGCTCCCAAACTTTTCCTCTGGCTATACAACACGATCATAAAACCCCTGGTAAGCTATGGATCTGTAGTATGGTGGCCAAAAGCCGCCCAAACCACTGGAGCCAAAAAGCTTCAGGGACTACAACGTCAGGCCTGCTGCGCCCTTACTGGATGCATGAGTACAGCTCCCACAGCTGCTCTAGAGGTAATGCTGAACCTAACACCACTGCACCTCCACATTCAACAGGAGGCAGCCAAAACAGCTTTAAGACTAAAACAACTGGGATCACTAAAATTCGAGAGGGTAAAACATCTCAGTGGACTACTGGAGGACTGGCTGCACACACCTCTCATTGAAGCTCCATGCGACAAAGTTAAGCCAACCTTCATTTTTGACAAAAAATACAGAATACACCTGATAGACGACATCAGTCCCAAGAAAAGACACAAGGCTCTCCTGATTTACACTGACGGCTCCAAGACCTCATCGGGCACAGGGTCGGGTGTTTTCTCAGAGGACCTCAACATACAAATTGCATCCCCGTTAAGCTCATACAACACGGTCTTTCAGGCCGAGTGCGTGGGCATAATAATGGCGGCTCGGGCAATCGAAACAAGGGAGGTAAAAGACCGCGACATCTTAATTCTCTCTGACAGCAAATCCGTTCTACAGGCTCTCCAGGGCAGTCGCATCACATCGAGCCTTTTACTTGAGTGTCACCACGCCCTAAATACAGTAGGTGCACTTAATACTATTACTATCCAATGGATCAAAGGTCACAGTGGATCACGGGGTAACGATGCAGCCGACGAACTGGCCAGACGCGCATCTGGTTCGACGCCTGGTGGCCCAGAGCCGATCGTGCCTATCCCGACCAGCTGGTTTGCAAGTAAGATCCGTGAACGCACCATAGAACTACACCAACAGAACTGGAGCTCGCTGGACTCGTGTAGACAGGCGAAACTCGCACTGCCGCGCGTGGACGCTCGTCTATCCAGGTCCCTGATACAACTGTGCAGACCGCAACTTCGCCTGGTAACAGGTGCTATTACTGGTCATGGACAATTTAACAGACATCTTTTCAACTTAGGTGTCACGGACAGTCCCCTATGCAGAGGATGCATGGAGGAAGAAGAAACAGCCGCCCACGTCCTGCTGGAATGCAGAGGGGTGGCCCCTTACCGGGCGAGGTACCTCGGCTCGCCGGGCAGCGTCCAGGAAGCGATCACGAACGTGAAAGCCCTTGGAGCGTTCCTGGCTGAGCTGGGCTGGCTGGAATGATCCGGCCATACATCCTCCGACGCAAAATAGGCGCAATAGACGTCGAGTTGCGGAAACCGCCTGCACCGACAAGAAGAAGAAGAAGAAGAAGGGGGGCTCCCCATACATGGAACTGAAACTGTAAATATTTTTTTTCAATACCAATAAAATACCAATACTTGTGGGGTGTCTATAGATAGGTCTTTAAAAATTACATTGAGGTTCTTAAGACTATTTTTTTTCAAAGTCAACCGTTTGAAAGATATATGCCGCCAAAGTGGTAAAATTTGTGTCCCCCCTTTAACTTTTAAAGTAAGAGGGTGAAAAATCTAAAAAAATATAAGCTATAGATCTTAATAAACACTTTCAACGAAAATTGGTTTGAACGAGATACGGTAATTAGTTTTTGAGATATATTTGAGGTATAGATGAGATATTTTCCAAAACCGCAAATATAACTTTGTCATTCATACAAACACTGTAAAAACAAAGTTATTTTTTCGGACGAAAAATGATAGCGGTATTAAAATATGGTATGGAATAATGTACCTACGGAACGGAACCCTACTGTGCGTGGCCCGACACGCACTTGGCCGGTTTTTATTATTGGAATTACGTCCGAATCAAAATCTTAAGGCTAATAAGTGGTCAAAGATGGAGCGAGCATATTGGTATAGATACGGTTTTTACGTACCACCGTATAATTACTTTAATATAAGCTATGGCACTGAATACTGATGTTAAACACACCCACTAATTAAACCAACACGATTGTCTTTCAAAATATACTTCCGCCGCAAGTCACGTAATGCTTAAATGAGCATATAATACTGTGGAATTAGCTTTAATTTTCAAAGATGTTTGTTTTGTGAATCCGTTTTATTATCCCCGTCAAATGGTAATGCGCGTGGCGGCCATGTTGATGACGTCAAAATGACGTAGTGAAAGCGAACACTCAGTACCGTTAGCAAAACTGGGTGGCGGGCGAATAGGGATGATAATCGATGCCGAAATAATCGATTATTTGATATTAGATTATTTCAAATGTGTAAAATCCGATTATCAATTTCTTAGAAAAAAGGTAAACAATGGTATTACCAGAACAAAACAACACAAAATGAAGTAGTATATTGCTATGTCAAGAAAAAAAAACACTAAAGTAAGTACATGGTTTCACCACAAGCCTAATATAAATATTAATTAGATAAATATTATGATTATGAATCATCCGATTCGGATTCGGAATCCGGATCCGCTTAACACAGCCGACGCTCTCATGGTACGTAGACTAGCGGCCGCCCGCAACTTCGTATGCGTGGGGAGTTATTTTTCTATCCCTCAGGAGTCAGGAGTCGGAATCTGTTGGTC
The DNA here is from genome assembly GCA_943789525.1 of Agriphila geniculea. Taxonomy (NCBI): domain Eukaryota; kingdom Metazoa; phylum Arthropoda; class Insecta; order Lepidoptera; family Crambidae; genus Agriphila; species Agriphila geniculea. The sequence continues at coordinate 17,974,153 of OX038879.1, forward strand.
ACACTTTTGATTATCTATGACCAAACTAATTGTGTTCCAAGCATTTCCCTCTATACATTTTTTTGAGCTTTCTTTGCCTGAACTATTATTTAAATAAAGAATATTTCATTTTCATTTATTTTGAAAATATCCATACAATTATTATATTTTCACTTAACCCTATCTTATTGACAATAATAATCATTAAATCAAATTAATTATTTTTACTTCAACTTTTTTTGCTAGCTGTAGCGGGTGACGTCACGATTAGGTTAATTTGACAAGGTTCCAGCGCATTACCATTTGACGGGGATAATAGAACTAACACTTGGTTTGTTTTCATAAATACTTATTCACAGCTTATTTTGAAAGAAAGAAAAAATAAAGACTTACTAATTAGTCCTTTTTTATGTCAAGTATTTTTTTAACATGGACCGATCACCCCTAAAAACTGGCTCCAACCCCTACCCAAAGAGAATGTAAAAAACCCCCTACCCACTAAAAACTGGCCTGGCTATGCCTATGGGTAAAGCGCAAGGCACTAGCTAGGCAAAAATTAATAACATTATTTACCTAACTTATAAAAAATAAAAAAATAAAAGTCAATCAATAGTAAAAAACCGGTCAAGAGCGAGTCCAACTCGCGCACCGAGGGTTCCGTACTATCATAATTGCACCATTAAACCACACTACAGAGTAGAATAATAAAATTAGTATTGCTGTTTTAGGTCAGCGCCATCTCTTGACCGATAGTGGAACTAATGTGAACTTTTTTAGAAATTTGCTAATTTCTAAAAAAGCGTGCTATATTGAGACATCGTTTTATTTTTCCAGTAATCTTTATATAAATTGCGATCATATAGAATTATTTCAGATTTTTCTCTTTGCAAACTTCGGAGATAAGGGGGGAACGGTATTTTTTTTACATTTTTCATCATAAGTCGAAAACTATGCGGTATAGAAAAAAAAAGTGATTGAAAACGTGCAAACGGCGTTCTTTCATATGATACCCCACATGCTCTAGTAGCTCCACTTCAAATTTTTAAGACCCCTTTTCAGGCCCAGCTGTAAAAAAAAAAATTATTTTTTTATTTATTTATTATTTGCAAAATGGTTGGGCAAATGTCACCTTAAACTATTATAAATTTCAAGTTGATACCATTAGTAGTTCTCGAGATATCCAGCTGTGACAGACAGACAGACAGACAGACTGAGTCACACCATAAGGGTTCCTTTTTTACCATTTTGGTACGGAACCCTAAAAAAGAAAAAGAACATAGAGTTTATTACATTTAACTACTATTTTTACAATTATAACAAAATAATAATAGTTGGCAACTTTTGTTGAAAGGCTTACTTTTTTGTTTTATTTTATAATAAAGTCTGATAATTATTACTTCTAGAGAATTGGTATACAATTTTTCTAAATGTTTTTCCTGCAACCAAAAATCCGAATCGCACTAACGAACAGCTCTTTAGGCGAGGCGTAACGACGTTCCCTATAAAATGCAATCGGGTCACTTTTTCTGTTTTAAATTTATTGTTAAGGCTCGGTTACGCTAGAACATTTGCCTCTGTCTTTTTCTTAACATGTAAAGAGAAAGGAAAATAACCTCTCTTGTGCACTTTTTCGATGTTTTTCGTTGTTTTTTCATCATAATCATTATCGCGATTATCTTTTTTGAATAAAAGTAATTGAAGCTACTTAACAGTACGTTAAAATGTATTTTGATGTAAAATTCAATACGTTTTCACTATTATTTACGCCAAATACCTACACTACCTAGTACAAAAGGTACCTACACTAAAAATAAAAAATTGTTTAAAAAAACAAAAAACCGACTTCAAAAAACCTACCTCTAAAAAGCAAGAAATAATCCTTACTACTATTATAAATGCGAAAGTCCGTTTGTTTGTTTGTTCATTTGTTTGTTTGTTTGTTACGCCTTCACGTCTTAACTACTGAACCAATCATCATGAAATTTTGCATACACGTTCTCAGGGGTACAGAGAAGGACATAGGGTACATTTCATCCCGAAAAACAGTATTGTTCCCGAGGATAGCAAAAAACATTTCACGCAGACGAAGTCGCGGGCGACCGCTAGTATTCGTAATAATAAAAACACGTCTATTGAAGTCGGGTGGGGCTGGAGTACAAATTCCTTTTTTTATTCTAAAAGCCCCACCCGACTTCAATAGACGTGTTTTTATTATTACGAATATTATTTCTTGCTTTTTAGAGGTAGGTTTTTTGAAGTCGGTTTTTTGTTTTTTTAAACAATTTTTTATTTTTAGTGTAGGTACCTTTTGTACTAGGTAGTGTAGGTATATTATTTAGGTAGAAATTAAAATCGGCTCAGCCAAACGTGAGTTAATCGCGAAGAAACATACATACATGCGGGTCAAACTGAGAACCTCCTTTTTTAAGTCGGTTAAAGAACTACACTTAAGATATCCCTTTTCCAACAAAAAAATAATTATCTTATTCAGTCAGTATAAACAAAGAAGTTATACGACTGATCATCGAGGTAGTTCTCACAAAATCATACTATTTTCGTGCTTTTTTCAAGATTACTTGAAAAGTACTGAACCGATTTCAAAATTTTAAAAAATGGGACCAACTTGAAAGTTTACCTAATGTAATAACTTTGAATCATTTCAATCGGTCCAGCCGTCTTCGAGTAATCGGTGTACATACAAAAAACAAAAAAAAAAAAAAAAAAACGGGTCGAATTGAGTACCTCCCTCCTTTTGAAGTCGGTAAAAATATGAACCTACGCAAGCGCTGTTGGTGATTTTCTGTTTTTTTTACAGTCATCTGTGAGGTTTATACGCAATTTAATATTTGTAGCAACTAGAGGATCTCCTTAGCTGTCATATGATTTTTTCTGTGGCTACAAGTTTACGTCTTCTTAAAAGTTATCCCCCCCCAACCATGTTTTCCTATAATGGACCTTTAAGTTACGTAGTGATTGTAATGACATTTTATGACGCCATTTTAGCGAGAAAAAAAATCTAAGTTTCAATGATTTCTGGATGTAAAGTGAAGACATCAATGGCGTGGGGTCTATACAATAACAAGCCAATTTCCATCGGCTTACTTTTTGGAAATCCCACCCCATCGATCCAGTATGCAGATCATAACAGTTTTGTAGAACGGCTTACCTTTGCCATAATTTCATCCCTCACCACTGGAAGACGTACTATACTCGTAGGTACAATATACGATAGGTACCAATACCGCAAATTAAAAGTGGGACATTATAGGAATGAGACCATTTGGAAATGGGATAAAATAGGAATGAGACGATTTACGATTGAGAGACACGATGGAAATAGTATGGAAATGGAACAAAGTGGAAGTAAGACGTGAAATTGTTGATTCTTTATTTATTTGGTTTACCAGCAATTGTTACATTATTACATTAATGTGTATTATACATCGTAGTTCTTAGCTAAATGCACAATTAATTTAAGGCAAACACCGCATGCAAAGTTAATTGCTACCAGTAATATCTAAAACTAAAAAGTATTAAGTTGTTGTAGTAGCGTGTAATAGTAGTTGTTGATCATATAAATCGGACACGGATTCGTTAAAAAACGAAATCAAACTCAACACTGAATTCGATATCAAGAAAAGCGTGAAAGGAATAAAAACATATGATTGTGTATTTGTTTAGTAAAGAAGGATTTTGATCCTTCTTAAGTACCGTATTGGTGACTGCTATAGTACTGCTACCATCATGTTAGTTTGCATTGCAAATACTAGTTATCAATCATTATTAATAACATGTGTAAAATACATTATGAAAGTATTGTTCACACCTAAGTTCTTATAGCAGGGCAAGTTCCACTGCTCACTTTCGCCGACAATCAGCGAGTAACTGGCGTTAACCGAATTCCACTAACGAACTCGACTTAACTGGATAGTAACGACGCGCACCAACTTCTAATTAGGCCGACCAGCAACTGCGAACTTTTCGCTGTATGCTTCGGTATCCGTGTTGTTTCGTAATAATTTTGTTGTTCTGTTTATTTAATAAACGATTGTTTAATTCCGAATGATGTTGGGGATTTTGATGACGTATCAAAGATGAAGGTTTATCAATTTGCAAGCTCTGAGAATTGTAACTGATTTTAAATTCTAATAAAATCAAGTTGAAATAGATTTGTTCAATTCAAATGAACAGCGTGGGCATTTGCCCACGCCGCCGTTGATTTTACAGCCACTTGTATATCAGGAAAAATTCACTCAGCTACTGAAGTATTTTAGTTTTTGGTTATAATCTAATCAAACTTAAAAAGTATACTACTGTAGTATCATAAATAGGGGAAAAAAGAAATTTAAAGACGTCAAAAAAGCTACATAAATAATTTTGAAGACCAATAGGGCTGTTTAAATAGATGGCATAATTCAAAAAGTGAGTTTTTTTAGATGTGATGCTCAAAGTATTCTCCATCTCTTTCTTTAACTTTTACTTTAAAAAGTTTTATACTTACTTAAACCTTTGCACGCAAAGGTCAAACGTTCGGTGCTAGAACATGCATAACACAATTTGTTTCGTGCCTTCTGTAATAAAAGAACTAAAGTACTTTCTTTTAACGACACTACCTATAATGCTAGGTTTAATATTAGCTTTTACGTTCATAGTACTTAAAAATTTTCCTCAAGTAATAAGACATTGACCTCATTGAACTTCCATTATTTTTATTGATCCCAATTTACAATGAAAGGTAAAGGATAGAAGCACCAATTACCATAAAGTGTCTTAAAAGGATCACCTTTAAGACAAAGAAGCGACAAAAATATTGTCTCCGAAGGCAAGAAATTGAAATTTCGCGAGTGTCTGTTATTCTTTTATCGCAAGGGCCAATTACTGGGGTTTTTTTCCCGACTACGAGCTATCGAGGAGGTCTCGAATTGATTTGATGAATAATTTTCCAATTCAGCTGACACGAATATCGTGGAAAGGAAAACTTAGGATGCGATCCTCGTGAGAGAACTCAGCATATTTCCGAGTGTGACTGTTTTCGAGTTCAAATTATGTAGGAACACAATGATTTTGTTCCTTTGCCGGCAGTTTGTTTTTTTCTGCTGATGTTGGTTCTAGGGCTTGATTTGTGAGGTTTTAGAACTTTTATTGGTTTTTGAATGAAACACTAATAACATTGCAATGCAACATAGTAATATTTTACAAGACTTATTGGTAGACTCATTAAGGCGTGGATATATACGAAATTGTATTTTTTTTCCACTAATGATGAAATTAATGTTATATCTAGTCTGGAGACTATCTAGCTAGTTCTTTAAATAATTCTTAAAAAATAAACTAGTTTTATCTTCAATTTTTATTTTACATAGTCCTTTAAAAAAAACAGCTGCAGTTGCTTCTCACTTTTGCCCTCTAAGAAAATAAATTTAAAAAAATGTCGTCCCTTTGTTTGTGGAGCTAATTGAGAGATCGCTATCTTACTGAAATGTTTGTTTCACAATGACCTCCAAATCAGGTCCTATTCATCTCCCGGTAGAAAAAAAAAACTGTCCCCCAACAGGCCGTACCTATTCACTCAGTTTTTTTCGCGACAAAAGCATTAAGGCATCTCGCGGGAAATTAATGGGTCTCCCCATTAAGGTTAAGTGCTATTTTAGCTTATGTGACTTGACAAAAAGTTGAAAACTTTACCCCGCTTGAACGTTTTATTGGTTGACGGACAGCGATGGCGGTGGTTATGACCAAGCTTAAATTTAAACTTTTTATATTTAATGGCGGTCAAGGATCATTAAATTTAATGCACTTTTCCAAAGGTTCGTAGGCACCTTACAGTAAAACTTGAAAGACTACGTTTGTGTAAGGTCTGAGTATGACCACAAATAACTTAATATTAGTACTAACAGTATGAGTATAAGTTATAGTATTATATTATTTTATAAGTATAAGTTTTTTTCGGAGTGTGTATGTGCTAATGTGAGAAATGAAACTTCCCAGCCAGCCCACAAAAAGAAACTTAGTAGTTATAAAAATTATACAAATATTATTATTGGTACTAATAAGGTCTAAAGTGATATTAAGCAGAAAATAATTCAAACCTTAGAGGTAAATAATTGTATTTACCTCATTGTATTTTAGGTAAATACAAATAATTGTATTTACCTCTAAGGTTTGAATTATTTTCTGATTAATATCACTTTAGACCTTATTAGTACCAATAATAATATTAAATTTGTATAATTTTTATAACTACTAAGTTTCTTTTTGTGGGCTGGCTGGGAAGTTTCAGTTCTATCTTTTCATTTAATTTCAAAGACAAAGAAAATAATAACAATGAGTACAATATTAATTTATAAATTTCAAAACGATGGACAGAAGATTAAGAAATTGTGACTAATTTTGTCAAGCTTCGTCTGAGATTTAAATCATAAACCGATTTAACTAATTAATCACTGACAGCTTTATTGCACAATTTTGTAATTTTAGGGACACCGAATTCTTTTCAAAGGTGAAATAATATGATCTTCTAATATTTACTAATGTCACAAATTCAACTGTAATTAACAGACTTAATAAATTATAATGTCTACATTGAATTCAGGTTATATTTCATTAAGATAAATAAAACAAATATTTTGCTAAATACATACTTTAATTTTTATACAATATGCTTAAGTTAACTTTAAAAAAATCGTTTAAAATCTAAAAAAAGATTATCCATTTATAACTATTTACAGACTTGTACTGAGAAAACATTCTAACTGTTACTAAATAGCAAAGGTAAAATATTTTTAACCAATCTTGCGCATTAGTACAAAAGCTTGTAATGTTTGTGGTTAACTGTACAGCTTTTATTTAACTGCGTTGCCACAACTGAATTTATATCAGTGAGAGTATTTTAATTGGCAACATTGGCTATTCAGCCCATTTATTTTACCGTTAGATGGATTAATGGAAACCAGAATCATTATTTATGATCAACAAAGAAAAAGACTAAAGATTGATCAATTTTGTCCAAAATAACAAGTGAATATTCCCACTCCACAATCCGCGAGTCTTGTTATTAGCGTTCTAATTAGATAGCTCGTTTTATAGCTGCGCTAATTTGGTACAGGGATGGTATAAATGAGAGAGGCGGGTTATAACCGCAGCGACCGCGCCATCGCAACACGAGAGTAACAAGGGAGGGATGCAGCAATCAGGCTGCGGTTACGGAAACAGCGAATGGCGTAGCGGAGGTAGTAGCGATGGCGGAAGAATAAAGCGTGGTGAAATTAGAAATGAAGTGAAAACGAGGTAGTCGATATGCTGATTTCATTACAGCCGCTGTTGTTAGGACCTAAGAAGCTTTTCAGTACCCCACAAAAATAGAAGCAACAACACCTGTTGGCAGTCAATTACTGTTAAATTAGCACTTTCCAGACACAAAATTAAGCAGAAGCGGCGCAGTTTATTTGCCTGAAGGTACTACAATTTTATCTCTATTCTATGGGTTACAATTATCGAAACACATTAGTGGTTATAGTATTAATGTAGTTAATAGAACAGCTACTTTTACCTACTCTTTTTACTTTTAGCGCGAAATATCAATCATTGTCGCAATCAAGAGAACACAGAAGGTTAAGACGTGATCGGAAAGACAATACCAGGTATGGAAAAAGAAAATACTCGTGGCGATCGGTAGATATCAGAACCGTGCTCGGAGTATGAGGGGATAACGTTCTCTTCTTTGCCATCGCTTGAATCGCTTCACTCATCACTATACTTGAAGCCGCGTCAATTAAATACAGTGCAATATTGTGGTTAGGTCGCAAACAGTGGGATTTGTTATTATTAAGTAAAACAAATAATTAAAATGTTTTGATGTTTATACGCATCACCAAAGGATTAACTTGGAAACTACTTACTTATTTTGAATTTGTATAATCTAAAACTTCAATAAAATTAACAAAAAATAAGTTTTTCGCTACCGCGACTTTCTTAGTAATTTCGTAGTCGCGGTTTCATTCGTAATCAGCTAAGTTTTTTTTTTATTAAAAACTGGGCAGGCATTTGACCACCATTTTGCTTGGTAAACAGGATGTGGTCTAACGGGTACGTATCAGAATGTCTTAAGTTAGAATGTCTAAACTTAAAATGGCAAAGTTCAAAATGTCAAAAATTCGATTAAAATGTAAAAAGTTCAAAATGTCAAAAACGAAAATGTCAAACGGTCAGATAGTCCTAAATAAAAATGTCTAAGTTCAAATGATCAAAACTTAAAATGTCTAATAGTCCAAATACATATAATGACGTATAGAATTTACTTATTTTCTTTCATTTAATTGTTTATTATTTAAAATTTAATTAAAATTAAACAGTATCCTCATAAGTAATTTTTCATAATAACTGAATTCAAATTCCATGTTTGAAGTCTGTATCAATTCATTCACTTTAATCGATGTTTTGAAGCTATGAACACGTACGGTCACCTCACTATGAATCTAAAATTGACAAATATCAAATGTGACCTATTAAAGTGGCCCTACTTTAGGTACCTTATCAATTAGGTTAAATAATTGCGTGTTAACCTCTGTGCCTCCGCCGCACATCACTATAGCCGCGCCGCTCCCTGATTCGGTAGCCGGTGCCAGTCACTGATTCAGTAGCTGGCGAACAAAATCCACCAATTGAGTTTGAAATAGTTTTTTTCTGGCGCTTCACCGGCCGCTGCCGCGGCACGCTCGCGCGCTGGGTTCATGTCAACCTAACATGCTCGTTGCTACGCTCCTCGCACCTATCTCGTGACCTACGGTCTACGGTTTCTAAGTCCCAGTAGACTAGTTTAGACTCATTTCCGGCAGCTAAATTTGCTATAAAGCATTTCAGGTGAAGCCCAAAGATACCTCTACAAACTCAATTAACCTCAAAGAAGGCGATTCGTTTTAAGATCTAACCCAATTCAAATAAATCATTGTGAACTTAGACTTAATGACCATTGATATTTTAACTCATCAAGTATTTGATACGTTTGATACTTTGTATTTTGCTATTTTGAAGTTAGACATAATGATTTTCGACATTTTAAACCATTTAAATTTTTGACATTTTGGACTTTGGCATTTTAAGTTTAGACATTCTAACTTTAGACATTCTGATACGTACCCGGTCTAACTCTAAGGTGTAGCACGCTTGCCCAGGAAATGCCTATTCACTCTTGCCTTGAAGAGACCAAGGTTGTAACTAATGGGAAGGGGAACACATGAGCAGGCAGCGCATTCCATTCTTTACCAGTTCGCATAAGAAATGTATTAGCAAAGCGCTTGGTACGGACCCTAAGGGCGATATGCTAACCTGCGTCTGGTACCGCGATGGTGGAAAGGGGCTGAAGAAACAAGGTCGTGCAGTTCCCTCGCACACTTGCCAAGTGTATTTCATAAAAAACCATTAAACAAGCAAGTTTGCCACGGTGTTCTCTCTCTCTGAAGTTCTGCCGTGGCCAATGTTGAGTTGCCGATGAGCCTCCTGGCACGGTTTTCAATCGATTCAAGAAGTTCAAGTTGATGCTTGCAGAACCAACCCACCGGTGACAACAGTTAATAAGTATTCGTGTGTTTTATTTGTGACTAACAAAAGTGTTGTGCAATAAAAATATCGCGCAATTTATTACTTATCTTCATTTTTATATCATCATGGCATTGAATAAATTAATGTCATTTACTTACAACTCTTTTATGGACACACAGGCAATAATTGATTAAAAGTTGATTTACCCTACAAGGCACAAAAATGGGCTGAGTGAAAACGGCAAAGCGATAGACTGTTCCGCAAATGGATACCCATTACTTTATCGGGTGATACGAGTTTCTTTACTAAGTAAAAGAAATTGAACCTTAATTGCCCGGTTAAAGTGATAAATCGTATGGCTTATTTGGGACAGCATTTGCCTAAACTTTTGCCTTACTTAAATATAACAAAATTATTACTTTCTTTAAATTTAAGCTCTCTTGCATTATAAATAATTAATTCAAAGAGACCTTGTAATAGCAGTTCTCTGAAATAAAACCTATTATACCTATTCACTTCTCAAGCTTACGCGCTCATCGCTTGAGGGTAGACTCACGGGTAGCTTCAGTCCCCCGTGACCACGGCAGCTGCAAAGTTGCCGAAACGTCGGGAAAACCAAAAATCAAACCAAATACCAACTAATTACCAAAGCACTTTCAATAAAACCGCGCTAGTATCCGTTAAAAATTATTTTATTTCATGCCTATTATACCTATTTATCAGATTGATTAGATGATCCAGTCTTGGGATCCAGTCCATGTAATCACAAATTAGGCTATCAGGTAGAACAATAAAGTATTTATAAGCTATCAGATTTCTTGGGATTCGCAATTGCTACTACACAGTAATTAAACACTGTAAATGCAAATTTATTCAGTGCTGTAATAAACTCAAGCATTGCATCATAACTTTTTCCCTTAAGGAAATGCAGAATCTTAACTATAACAAATTTGCAATAATTAATTGTTATAATAACTTTTGAGTGGCTTGTTTTTGGATCGCAATAAAATTATTGCTAAGAATTCCCAAATGTGAAATAGATGAAAGCCTTGAGGGGTGTCATTTGATATAACCTTAATGAGTAAAATTAATTGGGTGGTATCAATTACCAATTATTTCCTCAACTTTTGTTCTCTCGCAACGAATAATCCGTAGATTTGTAGAAGTGGAAAATTCAATCTTCATGTTACACTTACCTTTAAAAGAAATATGATGAATAGCTTTGGTTAAATTGTAATTTTTTTATGAATTAAAAAGTAAAATGAAGACAAAATTCTGAATTTTATTACAACGAATGCTTTTTTAAAGCAAATATTGATAAACTGAACTTATCACTGCGGGCTCCCTGCGACAAAGTACCTATGTATTTAATGATCATAAATACCCACAAATCACAGTGTTCTGAGAAACGCTACGCATCGAAGTCAAAGTATCGATAATATATCCGGTAAATTCATTTCCGGTCACGTCACGTGCCGACTCGCGGCGCGTTGAAGGCGCGGCTCTTCCATCTTATCACTTACCAAATATTACGCAAATTGCGTTCCGTTTGGAATTCCGCGCGTGTTATGTGGTATTGTTCCTTATCTGGAACTGCGAACATAGTTGAGTTGCAACTTCAGTGAACTAAGTGTTAACTTAGAGAGCTATATCCTACTTATATAATATTATAAATGTGAAAATTTGTGGGTTTAGATGTTTGTTCCTCAATCACGCAATAACGGCGGATTTAGATGAAATATGGTACACAGATAATTTATAGCCTTGATTAAAACATAGGATACTTTTTATTTCGCTCAAAGGTACCTTAGGGTTTTTTCCGAATATCCACGCGGATGAAATCACGGACGGAAGCTAGTGGAGACATAATTAGGTGTTCAAATTTAAGTGGTAATGCCCTTTTTAGCTTCTGTGTTAATATATAAAAAGAGATATCAATAAAAATCTTGTCAAATTCAGCAAAAGGTTACTTTATATTAAAAGAGGTAAAATTTCATGCACCGTAATTACTAACTTCAACAAAGAAGGAATCACACGAAATAAAAACCCAAGTTATTTTAATTAACATAAGTACTAAAGTTTTTAAAATTGCTATATAGCAATTAAAAAAATCGACCAATCGTCGTGGAGATCCTTGGGGGAGGCCTTTACCCAGCAGTGGGTGTTGCAGCTGATATGATGATGATGATTTAAGAAAAAACTAAGATGGTTAACGTTTGATTTAAATTAAATATTAATTATAACCTAAAAATAGTTAAATTTATTTTAAACCTTTTAATTTTTTTAATCATTATAATATACAATTCGAGATGTTATACTGTTTATACTTACTATCTCACTCTATTCAGTTGAATTTTGGTTATGAAGGAAAAATGTTATGCATGTTATTAACGTACGTGAGCGAGATGTATATTTTGGAGGCTTCTCATTTAAATTTCAGCGTGAGATATGAATAAAGGGTAAAAGTTAGGTATATATACATACATATAAACCCACCCATATACATACAATATCGTGCCAAGACTTTGTTTGACTAAGTTAAGTAGGATGGGTAATTATTAGCTAATCCAAATTCAGAAATTATTATTTGTAAGTATATTTCGAAAAAATTAAAATTCATAGCTATCACGTGTGAAAAAATACTTTTTTCTATTATTTTCGTTTAAAATCTCATAAGAATAATAGATGTAATCGGTAAAATGACTTTTTTACTAAAGAAATAAAAATTAAATCAAGACAGTCAAATATTTGTATTAAAATCAATATATCTAGAATATCCGAATGCCCCTGGGGGTGGGGGGCTACTCAAATGGCCACTTTTCTATTCATTCGCTAACTAAAAATAAGTCATAAACTCCAAAATCACGTGTCGTAGGCTTTTCAATTGCATACAATACAACAATGTCTGTGATTTTATATAAACTTGCGACGAGTGACTTGATTGTTTAATTGCATAATTTTAAGCTTTAAGTTAGCGAACGAATAGAAAAGGGGCCATTTGAGACCATCAGCCATTTTAATGTCCCCACGGCGGGGGCACAGGCCTTCCTTATGGGTGGATAAGGAGGACGGGCCATAACCCACCACGCGGGCCTAATGCGGATTGGTGGGTGTTAACGACTGCAAATGCAGCCGGGACCAACGGCTTAACGTGCCTTCCGAAGCACGGAGGAGCCCGAGATAATAAATTTTTGGTCACCCATCCCATGACCGACCCTTTGCGTACGTTGCTTAACCTCCGCAATCGCTGGGCCAGGCACTAAACCACTGCGCCACCGAGCTCTTCAAATGCCATTGAGTAAGGGGGCTGAACTAAACTCTTATTTGTCAAAGGACCATGTAAGAGACATGTAGATTTTGTAATTATTAAATTCTTATACCTACATACAACACTTAAAATGGAAACAAGTATTGAATATTTTTTTGTTAAAATTCTTCAGCAAAGTATGCATATTATTCCTAAATAACGCGTCTCCAACAGGCCTCGCCATTCGTATAACAGGAAAACAAATGTTTATTGCCCAAGTAGGCGTGCCAAAACATTGTAAAATCACGACGATAAATATAATGCTCTTTATCTACTATAAACAAGTCAAACCGTTATTTATGAAGGAGGGTGTACATTTTTGCAGTGCAATCCGATAGAAGTTATTTGATTTTTTGTGAAAATAGCAGTGACGGAGCCGAGAAAATTCCCACGAATCACAACAATTTATTATTTTGAATTTAAAACTAAGATTTGCTCAACTATAAGATACCTTCACTTCTTAAGCTTACGCGCTCACTAGACATGAAATAAAACAATTTTTAACGGATACTAGCGCGGTTTTATTGAAAGTACTTTGGTAATTAGTTGGTATTTGGTTTGATTTTTGGTTTTCCCGACGTTTCGGCAACTTTGCAGCTGCCGTGGTCACGGGGGACTCACAGACTCACGGGTAGCTTCAGTCCCCCGTGACCACGGCTGCTGCAAAGTTGCCAAAACGTCGGGAAAACCAAAAATCAAACCAAATACCAACTAATTAAGTACTTTCAATAAAACCGCGCTAGTATCCGTTAAAAATTGTTTTATTTCATATAAGATACCTACTTATAACAATGACCCAATGAACAAATTTACCCAGTCACTAGTGGCATCGTCAAATTTATTTTAGTATATCCCACTCTTACGTTGCAAGCCAGCTTTATTTCACCAATAATGGTAGAAATGACCTAGACCTCGACGTTCAATTGAAATATCTCTCCAGATATTTTGAAAATTGATTAAGATGAAATAACTTTAAAATTTTTAAATTTGATATTTTTGCATTCACATTTCTATTTTATACAATACTAAATAATACTTGCCTACTAGAAGAATACGACTCGTTCCAAATCGGGTTCATCCGAGATTTGATCCAGAGCGAGCACTGACATGCAAATTTTTTTTTCTTATTAACTGGATTGGCTGTCTGTATGATTTGACAGCCAGTCCTTGTGCCTATTTGAAACGCCACTAGCGTGAGTCTAGAACTAATGTTGATGTGTACAATAAAAATGGTTGCCGTGATGGTCTCTCCAGACTTCAGACTTTAGTGCCATGTCCCTCACGCTATGCTCACGCTACATCCTACAGCGCCAAAATGGCAAAAATCAAATAGGCACAAGAGCAGTTTGACAGCAGCCAGTCCAGTGTAATAATATAGTGGTCAATGGGAGCGAGTCATATATACTTTTACAAAATATTTTGGTTGATTTATTTATTTTTCCAAACATAATAATTTTCCCGTTTCATAAAAGTTCATTAAAGCTATATTCATAATTCCAATCCATTAACTACGACCTCCGATGCTTAAGCAATTCCTACTAACCATAAACCAAAACGTGTTAAAAGGTTAATCTTGCGAATGCGCGCACTACATTTCACAGCGGAATAAAATATGGATTTCCCACATTTACACCCCCTAGAAATCATCCCCTATCTGTGCAAAGTATCTCTACGGGACCTTAAAACATTCGTTCCAAGTTTCGATCTTGATTTTATGTCGTGCGTAATAAAAATATGAGGGGGCCCTTACTTGAGCGAAATACAACTACCGGCGGAAACATAAAAAACGGCCAAAGGGAAGGTTGATTCATATGCAAAGGGTTCGGTAGAAATTGATTGACAAGCACCTTATTAGATTTTTTTTATACAATAGTAGCATACATTACTTAGAAAGGCACTGACTTTCCCCCCTGTATTGTAACGTAGACTTTATCTGATACTATTATCGGATACTTATCACTTTATGAATATACGCAGGTCGTAATAACAGTGGCATTAACCATGTGAACTATTCATAGGAGAACGGACTTCGTTAGAAGATCCTATATCTCTGAAAAAGGTGAAAAAAGAAAAATATTCGACATGATGGTTACTCTTACTCGGCCAGGGGGCTAATTGTCTAATTTCACAATCTATCGCAATCGCTTTCATTTGACAGATGGATGTGACACATCGCTGCATTTCTTTGGTAAGGTTTTGTTTGTGACAAAAAGAAGCATCAATGTGTTACATCCTGAAAGCGATTGCGATAGATTTTGAAATTAGGCAATAAAAAGGCAGGTCATCTGTACCGTTAAAGGGCATTCGATAAACTAAGGTTCTCTTCAGTCTGCACTAAGGTTCTCTTCAGTCGTAAAAATATAACATCGGAACCCTAAATAGGACAGGAGCTGATTCCCGAATCGCTCGCCACGAGGGCGTACACACAGGATGTTTGCCTTCCGGCCTCGCTAGATAAATGTTTAAGATCCGAGGTGGAAGGGATGCGGTTGAGTTTCGCTTTCCTTTGTACCTATTTCCAAGTTGAAATAGTCGTTACGGTAGATTTAGTAGCCTTTCGACATAAGTACTGAACTTGAAATAGTTTATCTTAGCTACACAGATGTGCGAAATAGATCGTGAGAAAAGTTACGTTCTTAGGTGATAAACACAAATAATGTTCTCAAAAAAATATCTAAGTACATGAAATAAGTATTCTTGATTTTCTCAACTTTAAATTTACTTTGCATATAGAGATAATAAAAAAATGAGGAGAAATACTTTTTTTTAATTCATGGTGAATTGAAAAAAAAAACATACTTTTCTCCTCATTTTACCATAAGACAGCAAAGAAAAAGACTGATACTATTCACATACGTTCAGACCAGTGAACCATAAAACCTATAGACTACTTTTCATTTTCAATTTCATTTCATTACAATATTTATATTCTAAAATTTCTAAATAGTTTAGTTAATATTTACTGATTTTTAGCTGAATATTAATTTAATAAACGATTATTTTGTCACGTCACTATTTTTATTTTGTCCTAAAGTGGTCACACTGGAGATGTCAAATTACTGCATCGTGTAAGTATAGCCTCAATATGTGTATTAGCCTTCTAACCCCTGGCGAGTTATGCATAGGATATCAACATCATTACTAAAAACTTTTTTTGTGATACGGAATAACATTTTGGAAAACTTATGTACTTTTACAGTTTACTTTTTTCATCTGTCATTTATGTTACTATCTACTACCTATTTTTCATTGAATTCAGAAACAATAAATATCTTTACCTAACCCTTCAGCCCCCCTACCACTATTAGTTATTCTGTGCCCCTACTCAAATGGCCAACATTTTATTCGTTTGAACGCTTCGCTTACTATTAAAACTTTAAAATAAGCAGTAAACTAGTATAAAGGACATCAGGCAGAGTCCTATAGAAAAAAACCAAAGAATGTATAACGTTTCTGTTTTTTTTAAATGTAGGCATGTAATTAGTAAGTCATAGAAAATATTCAGATTTTTACGAAGATTTATGTTTTAAGAGTTATTTACGTTTGAAAGTTTTTTTTTTTTGGTAACCCCGACACTATAAATAGCAACACTAGTTTCACGACAATACGTTTCGTTAGCTGCGTTAGTGATACAGATTAGCACCACAATATTGTACGAGTTGGAACCAGCCTTTCTATTGTCGAATTTCAAAATCTATCGCAATCGCTTTCAAGGATGTAACACATTGAAGCTTCTTCTTGACACAAATAAAAACTTACCAAAGAAATGCAGCAATGTGTCACATCCATCTGTCAAACGAAAGCGATTGCGATAGATTTTAAAACTAGACAATTAGCCCCCTGATCAAACGGATAATCTGTGCATATGTCGCACGTGATAGATTTTGAAAGATCGTCTATTATATTCTTAAGTTTAAATTGCAATTAAGGTAAACTATTGAATTGAGTCTAGACTATTTAACTGAATGAACTGAACTATTTAACTGAATGTAGGTAGACTATTCAACTGAATGTAGACTAACTAAATGTAGGAAAACTAAGGGGAAATACCATTTAATAAAACGTAAGAAGTCCTTCAACAATTTGTTCAAATAATTTATTATTTTAAATAATTAACACAATCGGAACATTCATTAAGCAACAATTCTATAAACCAACTCAGATAAGTAACACATTTACCATAAAAGAACGTTTATTAAGCAACAATTCTATCAACCACTTCAAATAAGTAACACAATTAATTTAATAGGAACGTTCATTATTCAACAACTAATCGACCAGATCAAATAAATAACACAAGCAATAATGGATGATTGAATGGAATATAATAGTCTAAACAGCAGAAATAAACATGTTAGAATAATACTTAACTTTCTGTTCCACAACCTTTTCACTTGACTCACTACTGCAGAATGTGTCTAAAAATATGCTATGCTCGGCAAGAGCAAGAAACATCCCGCCATTTTTAAACAACCAATGAGCATTTAGCATTACAGAAAACAAGTCTGCCACAATGGCGCCAAACGATCAAATCAATACTTTTATACAAATAACTATTAATTTAATAAATAACCTGTGACAATTAAAATGTAATATTATTAACATTATTTTATTAATATTATTGAATTAATAATAAAGATATCTATTTTATACTTATTTTAAAATGATCATTGAAGAAAAGGAAACTGTAACAAACGGACATGAATCAAGTAATCAAATCAATTCCTTTTTATAACAATTAGCAACAAATAATCAAATAACAGGAAACGGTAGCAAATCGTCATGGATCAAGTAATCAAATCAAGTAATTTTAATAAACTTAGTAACAAATAATGATTTAAATATTACATAAACTTACAAACAAATAATAAACTTTACATCAATCATTGTAAATATGACATTACATTATTTTCTATAGTTTCATTTTCACTATATCTATTACACGTAACAAAACGCTTTTGACAGTTGAGTTGACTGACATCCGGCAGACTTTTTTTTAATGCGCAATCACTTGTGCCACAAAACAAATATACTCAGGGGAGACTTGTGAAATCGCTAACAAAGTTGTCCGTTTCATTGATATGCTTTTGTTTATTTCAATAATTAATTAAAGCTAAATGAAGGAGTTAAAAAATAATGTTACTACTGTTTTATGATTCTAGTAACATAAAGTGTTTATAGATAACAGAATTATGTTTATACACTTTTGGGTTTCATGTGCCTGATGTCCTTTACGTGCCTTGCTTGTAGTATAGCTTGACAATGCCATAAATATATCGAAGTCTGTGATTTACATAAGTTTGCGACATGTGATTTAATCATCTATTGCTCATATTTAGGCTTTAAAAGTAAGCGTAGCGTTCAAACGAATAGAAAGTTGGCCATTTGAGTAAGGGGGCAGGGCTGCAGGGGTTAGGAGGCTAGATAAGTGGCATAAACACTTGGCTTTTAGATTTAGATTATTCGATTATTATGGAATTGACATTAAATATATGAAATTGACACTTTAAAACATCGTGATTGTTTATGGTCAGTGGGGCGACAGCTTACGTCAATTACATAATTCTATTCAAATTGTAAAAAGCCACTTGGCCATGATGTCCACAATATTATTATAACATTTGCACACAATAAGCCGATTTACAAATACTTAGATCTGAAGTAAATAATTAAGGGCATCCCTCCTCCAGAACGTCTATACCTATAACGATCGCCCAGACAGACAAGGGAACTCCATTAGAATCATGATTAGCAAAACAGACGTTAGTATTATTACTTTATTGTCTCTAAAAGCTCCCTTCTGTACAGTTTTATTAGAATTGCTATTTGGTGGATAAAATGAAATAATGAAAGAAAATACGCCTAATTGATGTACTATAGACAACACTTCCGATTTACCACTTCCGAGGCTAAAATCACTTACACGCCCCGTGCCGTCACGTTAGTTAGTACAGGGTAGATACGCGCGCACACGAATTTTTCTGCAAAGTGGTTAAGAACATATTTCTATTTAGGCATAATGTCTAAAAATTCTTTCTTAAGTAACATTAACCCCATTTTTAGGGTTAATATCTATGTATAAGACTATGTCTCGATATGACTAGATAGCTGGTGCGATTAAATCGCAGTTGTTCTATTTAAAATTAATTAAATTTATCTGTTTTCATCGAGAAAAGAAAAAATCTAAGGCTCGAAGATACTACAACTAAAAAAATAGGATATCTACTCGAGTGTCTCCGTTATGAATAACATATTTTTTACAACTCTTTCTCTCGTTCATGTTCAAATAAAAATTGGTTCGTCGCACTTATGGCTGCGGTGATCGTAAAGACATCTTTATGACGTCATCATAATATTTGTTTTTATCCTTTGAAGATTTACGAGGTACACTCTTCCGACCGTAATTTTTATTTTTTGAACAACATGGCCATACGCTAAAGAATTTCATTGCTATGCAAAGCAATAATAAAACAAATGAAGCGAGGAAAAATATTTGACTAACCTAGTTATTTTTTTTAATTTACAGCCAGTGCTTTTGCTTGAAAAGTAAGAAATACTGAGACTAAATGAGTTTTTAAAGATGCAAAAGTAAACTGATTTGCGTTTGCACTAAGGAATCCTTATTTCCAATGTGCTTAACGCTATATTAGAATTTCGATATATCTTCTCTTTATCGATCCTAAAATTGGTTTGCATAGAAAATAGTATAGGTTACTGTATTACTTCCTAAATTGATCTTTGGGTAAATAAACTACATTCAGTTATAAATAAATGGGAATAAATTAACCCTTCAGATTTGAATACAAACAATACTCGCATAATTGCGTGAAAAACCGTTACCACAGTCCATTTATTTTTCCATAGGTTTGACGGTTTGTCAACAATTAGAGGAGCGATAAAAAAAAGCGGAATATTACACATAAAATTGTCCGCTGTAAAGCAATCTCCGCCCTTCAGCGATGAAATACACGACGTTTATTGCTTGTTTACGGCCCAACTCTTTACCAGGGGCCGGTGCCATAGACAAAGTGAAAACAGTACCGTGTGTTATGGATACACAGTACCATTTTCATAAAAATGAAATACATATAGGAGTTGGTGACGGAAAAAAGTTCTGAAATAATATTTTATTTAGACATAATAGAAAGCTTTAACTTTATAGGAAACTAGCTTCTACCCGCGACTTCGTCCGCGTGGATATTCTTGAAAATCCTTAGAGAACCTTTAACCAGGATAAATCTCTGAAAACGGAAACCTATGGAAGTGGCATAAACTGCAATTCAAAATTCAAAGCATTCGTGACATCAGTCGCATGCCGTGTCCGCCATATTGTGTTGCGTTTACATGTTACAATTTCGACTACATGCTGTTTACAAAAGGTGTATGCACACCAAGCTAAGCCGCCATGTTTAGTTGCGTTTGAATGGAGAACAATGAAGTGGGTATGCATACTTTTTTCGTAGGTATGACAGATCCATCTTATTCCTTGTCATTGGGATAATTATGCACTTGTTTGTCCTGCCCTCTATGATGAGATTTCACTATTTGTAGTACCGCTCTTTGTACTTACTGGCGCCACATAAGTTAAAAGAATAATAAATGAAGCGTTTGGAAATGAATAAAATAACATGTCTGAACGCATCGAGTAACTGGAAGTACTGGAACGCATCCTTGTGCATCTGTTACTGCTGTCAATGCTCCCGCGCCGTCATTCGTTTCTTATGTCACTTCAAAGGCGCCACGAAATTCTCGCGTAATCCTAAAATAAGTGCAAAAAACCAGTTTTTATCAAGTTTAGAACATTCACAATGAATAAGAACAGAAATTTAGAAGATAAAACATCGAAAATTGAAAGAAAATTACAAAAGTTACTCAAGCAAAAAGTTGAAAAAATTGGATTCCGACAAAAACTTCTATGTTTGCATTCTACACGATGATATTCAGTTCAGGGTATGTTTTACATGTTCCCTTGTTCTTTCAGCTATGAGTTTTGCTACTGATATAGGCCCATCTTCTGGATGACGCTATATTGTAAAGTATCAAAACCACTGAGGTACTTAACCTACCTATAATGTTTATGCAAAGTTCATACTATGAACAAAACGGATATAGGCCTGCCTTAGTGGTTCAGCTGTATCGTAACGTTCGTTTGCAATAATACAAAGATGTACCTATTAATGTTTATTTAACCTTAATGTCTAAACATGAAACAAAGATTGTTGTTATTGCTATACACAGTCAGTGCATACCCAATACCAAAGGTAAAGAGAAGGAAGCTGTACCTACCTACCTACATGAAACTCGACTTGTGTCCGAGATATGAAAGAGTTGGAACAGAATTATAATTGGCAATACTTAAATTCGGACCTGCCTGCGGGGTATGGAGGAGTCAGTGATGTAGTTACTAAACTACACACTAGATCCTGGATCTACAATACGTTATACCATGACTGCCATATTATGCCATATTTGCCTGCATATCGATTCCATAAAAAGGAAGCAATATAATCACCAGATTGTGGGACGGATTATAAACAGTTCACCGTTGAAGCAGGCTCAGTTCTGAAAGATATATTATAGGTACCTATATTGTTTTCCTGAATGGAAAGATTTTTTGTGCCTTGAGTTAAGATTGAAGAAAAAATGTGAACAGATGAAATTCAACAATTTTACCCACAATTAAGTCGGTAACTCTGAACTATTAAAGAGACATAATTACCTATATGTAAGTTTTTTGGATATCATAATGTGACCAAAACTTAGTATCAAGCAGCAGTGTTAAAACAAGAACTTGCAGCAGCTGTTTATTATTATGGAAGAAATACAAAAATAATTGGGTACAACTTTAGCAGCAAAGAAATTGGTGAGTATAAAATAAATTGTTAATATGGTGAATTTACACCTCTTCAACAATGGAAATAAATTTGACATTGTGTGCGATTTCAACAATGCTGCTAGAAAATTGTGTGTTTTCACTACACCTGAATAATAAGATTATAAAAGCAGCATACTAAGATTTTCTTTTTGACATAATACAGATTTTTACTTCTCATTTTTGTCAAAAGTTGTCAATATTATTAATATTCAAACTATACAGTATAAAAGCCTGTAAAAAACCTTAATAATAATAGAAATTACTCGATCACTAAGGTTTTTTAACTAACTGCAACCGCAGCTTTAAACTGAAGGGGTACTAGTCTTAAAGGTCCAGAGAACAACAGTTGACAACGGGAAGAAGCTACATACAGATATCTAAGATACTTATTTTTTTTTTACCCAATGCCTATATGAGTTAAATTGGCCATTATAATCACTTACTAATTAATGAGTACCTAAATACAATTAATTTAAATTGTATTTCTGATTTACCTTATTTTGCTTCTTTTATAGATAGGTACTTAAATGCAATACTCGATGAAACTCAATGTTCATATTAAATGTTCATTTAATTCGGACAATAAACTTAGATTTATTCGAACAGTACCTATTGTGTGAGTTAAAATATTTAAAGATGCATGTTATATTATATGTGTAACATTATTCCATACATATTAGCACATA
The DNA here is from genome assembly GCA_943789525.1 of Agriphila geniculea. Lineage (NCBI taxonomy): Eukaryota > Metazoa > Arthropoda > Insecta > Lepidoptera > Crambidae > Agriphila > Agriphila geniculea. Next base: position 17,996,537 of record OX038879.1, read on the forward strand.
CTATGTACCTATGTCTTACAATACATAGTGAGTACCTACTTAATAAAATCAAGTACTTAACTCCCCCTTATTTGGTCTTGTGTGTATGACAAAATGTCACATGTCTCAATGCTAATCATGTTAAAGTGAGTGACATTTTTTAAATTTATAATTATGTAATTGAAAAGAAATCATGTCATTTTGTTCCTTCTAAAATGAAAATTCCTTGGTTTGATATTCAATACATATAGGTAAATACAATGACGATACATACCTACATACATACAGATTCATACAAACTACTAATGAAACTAGATTTTTCTATAAGATTTCTTTGTCAGGACAACCTGCCTAGATCTACTCAAAATGAAAAAGGAATATACCTACTTATCATTTTTATAAATTTAAAGATAATTTAGTTGCTTAACAACTTACCAGACATGTTAATGTTGGTTAAATAAGTCAATCTATCAACAAATAATTTTAACCTGAAAACAGACAGATTTAAGAGTGCATCACTCCATCTAGAGAAGATAAATCACAGTTACATAAAACATACTGTTATTATTATAATTTTTATCTTATAGCTAAAATCATTTAGACATTAATTCAGTCTTAAAACTTTAAGTTTTAATCATATAATTTTTCAGAACATGATAATTCTTGTAAAAATTAATAATGCCAGTAGGTAATTTACAGATGTGATAGAATACAGTATATAATTACCTGCACATTAATAAGATAGCAAAAACCATTCAGCAGTACCTATTTTGAAGATTTACATCAGATTAACACCTTCACATCAGGGTACAAAAAACCAAATTAGTAGCTTGATTGAAGATTTAGCTTCAAGAAATATATTAGATTACACTGAATGGGAACTATATAATAATATAATTATATTATCTTGATTCTTAGTACCAGACCTATTAGTTTGTTTGCTTTAAGAAATTTACCTAACTATTATTCTTATATTTTTTTTTATAAATACCTACCTACATGTTACTTTATGCATTTTTAATGCATCAAATGTATTGAAAATTGTATAACTACCTGTTATAATCTTACTACCTATCACTACTTGAGGCTTTTCATAGTTACTCCACTCCACACCTCTACAGAGAAACAATGCATTGGTTTGCAAATTCAATTTATTTATTGAAGGCTGCAATTGTTTATACTATATTTTTTTTGTAATCTACCTAAACTACTTAATATGTAGTTTCAATACATCACATCCTTTTCATTATGATCTCACCTTCACCAAATATCGTTCTAAAGACACATTTAACTACCTAACATAAAACAATTTTTAACAATTGTAGTTTTTTGTTTTTATCTGCTTTACCAAAAGAGCACCTACCTAACCTACTTATTATCACTCGCAAGCACTCACAAGTGTCGTTTAGTTATGCTGCACACGGTGTATATAATAATTTTTGGTTTTGATGTTGCATGCATGCCTCTTAAGGTGCGTTCCCACGGCCTGTCTGTAGACGCACGAGAGAAGACCGACACGGCACCGTGGGAAACGACGCGTTCGCCGGTAACTTCAATCACAATGGATCGGTGCGTGCTCGCCCTCTCGTGCGGCTCAGTGCGGTGCGTGGTAGCGCCGATCGTGGGAACGCGGCTTTATTAGTTTTTGATTATGGTGAATTACTTAGTTATATGTAAGTAAGTACTGTTATAGAATACACATACCTAATACTACTTATTTAGTAAACATTATTTTACCATGCCCACCAAAATTAATGTATAAATATAACTTTAAATGGGAAGTTTCTATTTGAATGTTGTTAACTATTTTATAGAATCAATTTCATTATCTGAAGTAACATTGTCCATATGACGATCTCCGTGGTCGAGTGGTTTACACACACCGATTTTCGTGGTGTTGCCATCTCTGAGTTCCCGGTTCGACCTCTGGCAAAGTCAATTTAGAAAAATTTACTTTTATAGATTGGCTTAGTTTTGACTGTTTGAATCACAACTGTTATCTCTAATTTACTTTACACAAGTACTTCAGCTAGGTACTTTGAAATTGAGTTGGAGCAATATGTATGTGATGTTCAATATTTATATTTAAGTATCTATTTATTTATTGAAAAAGGCTCATTTTATTAACACTACATTTTTTTTCTGACTGTCAGCTGAATATACCTCATCAGTTTCTCCACTGACTAGTAGTGTTTACATGATGATATTTTACTTTGCTACCTACCTTTGTTTGCGAACTTGGTACTCTCGCAGAATAACGAGCCGACTTGATTCCTCTCACATCAACATTGTTTGATTGACACCACACCCAATACCCATACTTAGTAATGGGAGTGAAGTATTTTTTGGAATTAATACTAACCAACATTATTACTTATTTATAGTATACCTAATTGTATGAATAAAATTTTAATTATAAATTCTTCTAATTTTTTGGAAGAAACATTAATTTATTCAATACTAAGATTTTAATTGGTACTTAACCAAAATGTCAATAACTTATTGAATCGACACCAATTCTGAGGTACATAAATTTCATTTACCATATTTTTTTTTTAATCTTTATTGTACAATATAAAGGTACAAAAGACTGACTTGCTGTTAATGACATTCTCTACCAGTCAACCTACGGAAAAACGATATCTATTTATTAACGTGGTTCAAAATAAGTACATAATATAAATCTCTATTTTAGATGCTTATTTACACTTAAATATTTAATTTTTAAATGATTAGGTACCTCTACCTATTCAAAAAAACTGATTCTGCAACTGAACTTTAAACATCTACAAATAGTGAAATCTCATCATAGAGGGCAGGACAAACAAGTGCATAATTGTACAATCAAACAAACTTACCAAGTGATGTTCGATTGAGATTATGCACTTGTTTGTCCTGCCCGAAGATGATGAATCCCTCCCACCCTTACTGGTACATGTACCTATACCCTATAGTTGCAGAATCAGCATCAACTACCTACATCAGGGCGTATGTGACCTAAACTTTAAACTTAATGACGGCGCGGGAGCATTGACAGCAGTAACAGATGCACAAGGATGCGTTCCAGTACTTCCAGTTACTCGATGCGTTCAGACATGTTATTTTATTCACAGAGATGTGCAAAATACTTTATTAAAAGTATTTAAATACAAAATACAAATACTTGGCTATTTTTTGTATTTCAAATAAAAATACAAAATAGTTTTCAAAAAAAGTATTTAAATACAAAATACAAAATACGTATTTTCAAAATACTTTTTTCAAATAAAATACCTTTTTTCGATTTTTTTTAATCATTCATATTATTTTTATTAACAGTTACAAGTGTACTACCACACTAGGTACTACACAGTCCATAATAATTAATTAGAAAGACGTTATCTTTATCTTTTGCAATAAACAAAAAACACAAAGTTTTAGAAAGCGTTATAAATGTTTAAATATTGTTATGAAAATAACTCCCTTCCTCATGCCTAATACATAACATAAGAAAACAAAGAGCATGACCGTGGCCGACGCTAGATCATAATATTATGTCGAATAAAAAAATATTAACTTTCTTCTAAAATAACAATAATTAACGCAAAAAATACAGTTTCCAAAAAACAACGCAATTAGACAATGCAACTGTTCTCCTGTTCCTTTGACCTGTGGCATAAGAATAAATAATTATTCTTATGTGGCCCGATTTTTTATAAAGTATGGTACAGAAATAAAACTTGTTTCCAAATAAAGATATTATCAATATCATTTGGGTTGTCTTTGTTCAACAGACTTAAAAAAACGTGTTAAAAAGGAGGAGGTTCTCAATTCGAATGTATTTTTTTATAGTTGTACGCTAGTTCGATATTTATGGACCGATTTTGATGGTTATTTTTGTTTGATTGAGTTTTCTTGCGAGATGGACCCTTTTAATTTTTTTCATATCGGTCCAGTACTTTTCAAATAATCCTAAAAATTAAAAAAAAAATCGTTAATGAAGTCGGGTGGGGATTTTAGAATAAAAAGTTGTCCTCCATCGAGCTTAACCGACTTCAATAGACGTGTTTTTATCAAAATTTATATGTATTTGTGATTACAATATTATTTCTTGGTTTTTTAGAGCTATTTGAAGCTGTTTTTGTTTTTATTTTTAAGTTTTTGAAGGTTTTTCTTTTCTTTCTTTTTACTATGGCACCAAAAATATATCCTGGTAAAAAAAAAGTTATTATGTAGGTACAACGAAATTTTCTCGCTTTAGTGCATCATAACTTTTATTTTAATGGGATAGATTTTTTTGGTGCCATGTTATAAGTTAACCCTTATGATAATAATATCTAACAAATTAAAATTTAAAATTTGTCACGGGTTTGAGATGACACGACTCGTTGGCCAGACTCTATACTTGGAAACAAATTTCGTTTCTGTACCATACTTTTTTTAAAAATTGGGCCAAAAAAACTGCAGATTAATTTATTACAAACGCTCTAACTTGGGATCTTTGAAGCTTTTAACAAATATTAGTGTTAAAACCGGTCAAATAAATAAAATATATTATAAAATAACTTCATATTATTTCACAGATTTTTAACACTAGCATTTGTTCAAAGAGATCAGCCTTAATGTAATATTATACGCAGATCGGCATACGTGGCCCACGTCTGCCTAGTGTAGAACTCTTTAGCGATTAGTCTGCTGAAATGCACCTATTAGAACCCATTGGTATAGATAGAAATTAGGCGAATTGTCATAACAAATTACCGAGCTCACTGATTGGTTGTTTTGTTCTGTTTGACATTACCTATACACAGACATAAGTAATTTGTATTTTAAAAATACTAAATACTTCATGAAAAGTATTTCAAATAAAATACAAAATACATTTTGAAAAAAAGTATTTTAAATACAAAATACAAATACGTATTTTGTATTTTGTATTTGTATTTTAAATACATGTATTTCAAATAATTCACATCTCTGTTTATTCATTTCCAAACGCTTCATTTATTATTCTTTTAACTTATGTGGCGCCAGTAAGTACAAAGAGCGGTACTACAAATAGTGAAATCTCATCATCTTCGGGCAGGACAAACAAGTGCATAATCTCAATCGAACATCACTTGGTAAGTTTGTTTGATTGTACAAATATATTCTATATTTTAATCTCATCAAAATCAGATCAGCCGTTTTTACGTGATTCTCCTCACGTCACTATACGTCACGTCCCTATCCCCCTTAGAGTTCAGAAAGCCGCTGAATGCAGGCAGTGTAGGTCGTTGTGGAGATCCTTGTTGGTCGCTTATTGTGGTAGTCTTACTGTTCTTGTTATTTCGCCACATTTTGTGTCACGACACATTTTTTGCCGTATATTTCAACTGGTGCTTCCGCACTGGCGACTTTCTTGACGAATCATCAGCTGTTGTTGTGAAATATGGCGTATCCATTGTCACTGAACTTTTAGGCTGACCTCAGACCTACCGGTTTCTTTTCTTTGCTTTGCTGTTCTACTTTGATATTTAGACCGCCGGCCAACCAGGGTCATTTTCAATCTATCGCATTCTATCGGGACCAGACCAGATTGGCAAGATAGCCTTTAGCTTGGTGTTATCAAATATCATCGTCTGGGTTGCGAAGTAGGAAGCTTCTGGGAGATATGCCACTCTCAACATGGTCTTCGATTGCTAAAAATAAATCGATCGCATATTTATATAAATTGTGAACAAGGTCGTGCGTTGGTGGCATCATTACCTACCTGAACTATTTTTTTTTGTGTTTTCATAACGATCGTTTAAGGAACAAAGCTCACAAGAACAAACATATTATGTGAAATGTACTTAGATTGAAAATATGCGATAGATTGAAAATGAGCCTCTTGGCCGGCGGTCCATTGCCGAACAGCAAAGCAAAGAAAAGAATCCGGTAGGTCTGGGATCAGCCTTAGTAACTAAGTTTTGTGATAGTAAGCCGTAGTTGTAATAACCATAATTTAAAAATTGTTTCAGTGAAATTGACATGATAGTGCTACAGACATTTAGTTGGTGAAAAAACGTTAAGGTAACAAAATTACTTAATAAAAATAATTCTATCCAAAAAGTTTTCAACGGAATATAAGTATTTAAAGTTCAGACGTTTAAAAGCTAAAAATTCTGGTGATAAGGACGCTACGTCAAAACCGCGTCATGCTCAAAGTTCGGTCTACTCAGCCCCTAAGCGTGGGTTTCACTGGAATTTCCTTTAATATACTGTACTTCGCAAACTTTCGTCGGAATTTCATAATGAGCACAATTCAGAAATTTCTTAATGAATTAAGGTAATTCGATAAAACAGTGGATATTCTGTCAAGAGATTTTTGTATTGAGAATTGGCTTTGGTTAAAAAATAAAAGGTATTTTTTTTATATTTTTTTACTACAGATTAGGCCAATTTAAGAAACTAATTTGAATATTTTAACATTTGGTCCCGTATTTATTTTTTTATAAATATATTTGTCGAGCGGATATGGTCAACCGGAATGACGTCATTAGTGGCATGAAAGTTTAAGAAGAAAACCTTTGCCATCTACTTATAGAAAAAGAAAGGCCAAGTGTCATTAACTGTCATAATGACTTTATGGTTGTTTGTAAACAAATAAGTTATAGTTAATATTTCTTCTATTTTATTCATTTAATCCAGTTGTGACGGTTCTAGCCTACCTTCCTAATTTGCCGCAATAATTTTTGAGGTGGTAAAATTATAATAAAAATGCTTACCAGTGGAAACTCTGCTGAAAAACTTTGTAAAAACTGACACGCCCAATCTACCCAAATTGCGAAATGTATTGTATGTATTGTGTCTATTTTGGATGTAGGCTACATGGATGAAATTGTAACGATTGCTTGTGGACTGATAAATTTGCAGGATAACATAATAAACATTGTGAAAATATGTGCATACTTTATTTCTATTTACAAACATTTAATAGTAGGGATGTGGAAAAAATTACGAGATAAGTTCATCGATATTTTTGGGCGATATTAAATACTCTGATATATCGATAGATGTTTTTACAATAATTTTTCCAAAACATTTTTTTGGTAATTACGTATGGATTCTAATAGTCAACACTATTTTGTCACTGGAGCATTTTGATTTTTTCCAACTTTGAGTCTTGAAAATCATCGTAAAATTCGTCAAATCGAGCCAAAATTTCGCGTAGGGGTTTATTTTGCTATTTTTTATGTTTTACAATACCTTAAAATTAGAATCCATTAGTCATCGTCCCATTTCATCCCATTTTTTTCTGAGAAATATTACCTATATCGATATTTTTTCACTTCCACCTTCCACCATCCCTAATGCCAAGTTCATTGTCAAAATTGTCTTTGCACTTTTTTCTTTTTTTTATTATGGCTGGGAGATCTGTATGTGATGACGTCATATGAAGGTCATTTGAAGGTTAAAGCTTTTTATTGAATATTATAAATATCTTTAAAAATATAGACTTATTTTTAAATTTAATTAGTAGACACTGTACCGAAAGCTTATTCCTCGAAATGGTTTTGAGATTTCCAGTCATGTTCAAAAAGTTATCAAAGCCAATTATCTAGAAGAAAGTTTACCTACCCTCTCTATAAATGAATGACGCAAATTAAATACCGCGCAAAACAAATTTGGGACACAATGCATCCCTCAGCGGCCGGGAATTTCGGGAATACCATTGTTCATTACGAAATATTTTATTCATATTATAGCGCGGGACAGCGGCTTTGCTGTTGAATCGATTATTTGAGAGACATTTATTGCGGATACCTCTTTGGGACGAAATATAAATTTTAGATTTTTTAAATAATAACAACTCCAGTATAAAAATTGTTTAAGAAAAATACTACGCCGACAGGATATTTCGTAAACCACATTAATGACATTATAGTTTTACATGGCAGAAATAAATTAAGGTAAGTCATTGTGAGGTCCAGTTTCGCCGGTTACGGGTATCTTACAATTTTCATGAAATTATCTCTCAGGTATTAATTATCTATAATTTTATGAAAATTATGTTTTATTTTAATTAAACCAGGAGGTAGGCGTTATCCGAAACCTGTGAAATAGAACCTAAAACTATGTCATTTAAAACTAGTTAAAAAAATTTTTTAGAGACTTTAGAGTAAGTACTGTATATCCTTTTTAAATGTTGTCAAACTGTTTTGTTATAAAATCCTAGTGAATGTTGTGCTTACCTGTTACCATGTTTTTAAAACAAATTGTATGTACCATATTTCGCAAATAAAGAAATTATTATCATTATTTCTGTAATTTAGGTACAATTACTAATTTAATAGGCTATTTGTATATGTATTTTTAAGTTAAGTTCCGAATTGTACTTAGTTGGAATGCCTTAATAAATAAAATTCAAACTATTTTCTGTTAATTTTATTGCATTTATTGTTTAAAAATAAATTAAATAACTGACTGCATACGGGTATTTAATTCTGTTTATTATTATTTGAAAATACAACGCCCACAATGAATAAAACCTTGTGAATAATATACCTGCAATATCTATTCAAATCCAGCGGTCCAGGTGGCCAAACTTTCCGGGTACGGACACGAAATACAATAATCCTGTTTCCAATAGAAAAACGGAATCGAAATTCATTCCGTTGACCCCGTTTGCTCGTAATTTCGTTGAAACTATTCTACCCCTAGGCTCCGCACCCGAGCGCCCTCACGCGATCGTTATTTTAAACAGACCTTCAATTTAAATCACGGGTCAGCTGTGAATTGCAGAGTGTTAATTGTTGAACCTACTCAATGGTTGCGGTTCGGTGACACTGATATGCTTTTCCCCTTAACCACTTAACGGTGGATTAAATGTGGGGATGCAAAACAAACAGAAGTGGGGTAAAATTAATTAGGGAGACTATTAAAACCTCTGATTTATACTCACTTGTCTTGCTAAAATTTTACGAGACTATGCATCTGTTCGCCAAAACCAGACTTAAAACTAAACATTTTATTTACAATAAATGTTTTAGGCATACCGAAGGTGGGCGCAGTTGACGGAATAAACATACATTTTTATGCTATTTTCGCTTTTTTTTTTAAACAGTCAAAATAGCATGAAAATGTATGTTTTAAATTTTACTGATGATAAACATTTAGTGTAATTTATTTGAAAATTAAAATTGTTAAGCATAATCAATCGATTAGTAACTTTGTACAAAACAGGAAGGAAGTGAAACAAGAAAAAGAAAATATTTTTCAGTATCTTTATGTATTAATTTCACTTGGTCTTGTTGTTACAAAGATAAAAGGGAAAGTTGAAAATAATGTACTCGGTAACGGCAATGTCGAAGGGCGGTGGAGCGATAACGGCGCCAGATAAGGTCGACTCGGGGGCGAATCGACTGATCTCAGTCTGCGGCCAGATTAAATCTCTGCTCGAAATCTTGGAAGCGCCGCAACATTAACTAATGACACCCGAAGAGGGGCGATAGTACCCACTCGTTTCACTCCATTCGGGGTAAGGGTAATCAGCATCGGAGAGCTCATTACAGATAACAGAAGTTAGTGGGGCTGCCGTGTCGGTTTCACGTGTGTTTGCCCACTAACTTCCGAGGTTTGGGCCTGACTTTAATTAGGACCCTTTGATACCGATCCAACGGCCTCCTTCAACAAAAATAGATCTAACCGTTACTCTATCTCAGACCAATAAGATATATTGCTTTATACACGGTTAATTTTTCAGTATATCTAAAAATGAAATGAGTGTATCTCTTCCCTATTCTAATCAAGTATGTACAGTAGACGGCACGCTGGGCTTCCACTAAGTGTCAAATTGTCTTATTCAACTTTAAACTTAAAAAATTCAATGGAGATTTTTGACAGTTTTATGTAGCTGGATGTGCTGCCGACCGTACAGTTAAAAGTTTCAATATTCAATAATTGGTCAAGATATTGAGGTTTGTTTATGTTCCAAAATATACTGATTTCTGGATTTAGAGCTCATTCATAGAATTACGAAAGAGACTATCATGTACACCTACGTAAATAATGAAAACAATAAATCTACGCACGTGTCTTGCTATTTTTGTGAGTTTGCCGATTAGTCAAGACTTTTTCCGATACCTATTTTCAAACTATTAATTTTTAACTTTTCTAAACTGCACGTTCATATTCAGAAACGTGGTTTGATATCCCCATTTAATTTTTAGATACCTACACTTAAAAATTAACGGTGTTTATCAACAAACATGAAAACCAATTCTTTTCTAAACAAATAATAATCCGATTGAATTCCAGCATCGGTATGAAATTAGTTCATCAATATTAACAATGTCACCTCAATTTTGTTTATCTAATTCCATTTTTAGATATCGAGCGACCATCAGCTGTCAGTATTCCCACAACTAAACTCACTGGAGGTGAATTATTCAACAAATAAAAAAAAAATTAAACGCTATCATTTTTATTGGGAAGGGCAGCGGAATAATATGTCCATTTATGTTGAAGAGTCAACAGAAATGTCGACGTATTTCATTTCTTCGATGGCCTTGGATTGTTATGAAGTGTATAACAAATTGGAAAGAAACGAGCTCGGAAAATGGCGGTCCTTTTCGAAGTCCCCTTGGTTGTTGTACAATGGGGATGCCTATATAAGTATCCCATTAGGTTCGACGTGAACTTAGGAAGGCGACGTATGTCGTATTGTTGTTGAATATTGTAGGGCTCTTCAGTTTGGATGTATAATAATGTGTGCCCGAAATATTGGTAGCTTACTGAATTTTTCAGTTCATTTAAAATGAACTTATGAATATTTCGTTTCGATTCTGTATTTCGATGATCGATCGTTAGCAAGATTAAAATTGATTAACAAAACGACATGAGGGAACGTGAAATGTAAAGCTTTAGAGAGAAGCATTGGTATTAAGGAAATAAGCTGAGACGAAGGTATTATGTTCTAAGCTCATGGCCTAATGTTATTAGGTTGAAGAAATATAGCATGTTAGATTATGTTTGAAACCTATAACGATGATTTGCACGTGTAACCTCGGATTTGTGAAAACATTTTTAAAATTGTCTTATAGTCTTAATAATATAATTACGGCTGATATCAGCCGTAAAGATTATCTTAAATATCCAAAGTATAAAAGCCTTCAGTAGGTATTAATCCTTCGTAAACATAAAACAAGAAAACAACAGATTCCCAAAATACGGTACCCACTTTTTATTCTTTAAAGACCATAATTAAAAAGAAAATATTACATTCCTCCGCCTTTCGGAGTAAAACAAAAAAAAAATAAAGGTTTCGCTGAAAGCTTTGTATGGCAAGACCTAATTCTCTCAGGTTTGTATTGTTTGCATGCTTTTATCCTGAAATGGACGTGCTAAGGCCTGAAAGCGCCATTGTTTCGAACAAAGCAATACGATAACGCATTAGCAAGTGTTTTAAGTGAAATATACCTACAGATGCGCGTTTAGGTATTGTCCGTTGTTTAACTGTTGTTTTCAAAGCTAAAGTGAAGTATGTTGCAAGAGACTGTGCGGAAGGAGAACCGTCATGAGATTTGTGCTTCATTACCGTTTTTGTCATGTTGACGATAACGTCATTATAATGCGACTGCAATGTTTGATAGACGCATTACAATGACGTGGCAGTGCCGTCAACATGACAAAAACGGTAATCAAGCTCAAATCTGTTTCCGCACAGTACAAGCTTGATTTACATCTAGTACCATACTACTCGTTAGGCTGCGATTTGTTTTGACCATCAGTTACCAATTTCTATTTTTACCACCACGATAATCACTAATATCAGTAATATGATATTTGTTTTGCTCGGGTCGCGAAACATTAGCTTGAATACAATACTATCCAAAATTAAAGAAATCGGATGACGAACATCGTTCAAATATCGTGATTCTTTTCGATGTAGGTTTCAGACTTTGCTGAAAATTATATATGAAACCTTTACTGGCATATAAAGTACGAAGCTGTACCCAAAGAGATTTGTTTAATATGGTGTCTGCTCACAAATTGGTGTCGTATTGAAACTCTAGGTAAAGTATAAACTTATCTTTAACTAACTCTGCTTATGTCAGCGGCATATAAGCATACCTAACCTAACTCTATAGATATAAAGGCATACTAGTTATTTACAATCAACTTACTAAGTTCCATAGTAATTAGTAAGGAGACGCTAATTAGAGTGATGCAATTATCCGATACATGAGACTAATGGCCGTCCGGTGTGCCCGAAACAGATTGTTGCCCAACTAACGCCAGGTGTAACGAAACTGTACCTTAAGTGCTGAATATTGTTGAGATTTTAGACACTATAAAGTTCTACCACTTCCTTTGAAACGTATATCTGTCTTTTATATACCACTAGAGTTGAGGAGAATTCGGACAATTTTTTTTGTTATAATGTCATTACATATTTAATACCAAATATAATTGTTTTGTTATTTTTTTTTCTTTTTTAGGGTTCCGTACCCAAAGGGTAACAACGGGACCCTATTACTAAGACCCCGCTGTCCGTCTGTCTGTCTGTCTGTCACCAGGCTGTATCTCATAAACCGTGATAACTAGACAGTTGAAATTTTCACAGATGAGGTATTTCTGCTGCCGCTATAACAACAAATACTAAAAATATAATAAAATAAATATTTAAGGGGGGCTTCCATACAACAAATGCGTTTTTTTTTGCCGTTTTTTGCTTTATATTAACAACGACAACAGGTAGACAACTGAAATTTTCACAGATGATGTATTTTTGTTGCCGCTATAATAACAAATACTAAAAACTGAATAAAATAAATATTTAAGTGAGGCTCCCATACGTGACACAACACCACAACACAACAAACGTGATTTTATGCCATTTTTTGGTACGGAGCCCTTCGTGCGAGAGTCCGACTTGCACTTGGCCGGTTTTTTGTTATAATGTCATTAAAGACTAATATCATTTCTTAGATGATCTGTTTCATCAAATCAGCCACACGACACCCACTGCTAGGTATATAGGCCTCCCCCAAGGAAATGCACGATATCGGTCTTGCGCTGCCTGCATCCAGCGGCTTCCCGCAACCTTCGACGGTCATATATCTGCTTAGTAGAAGCTTACTAGTTGTCTGTAATGTCGTAATGTATTAGTTGGGGGAAACTTTTTTGGCTAATGTATGTACTAAAATTCTGTTTTACTATTAACTACTATATGTAACATTTAATGCTGTATGAATGTACAAATTGGGGATATTGGAATGTAAATAAGTTTAGATCATAATGTATAATATTGAATCTGACTCAAATTGTAAAAAAAAATACAAAGCTGAAGAGGTTTTCCTGTATTCGCTTCACCTAAACAAGTCTTTTGCCGTGGCTTTAAAAATAAATATCAACACAAATAATCAATAAGAAAATCAATAATGTGAAAATATCGGAAAAAAATATTGATAATTGGCTAACTCACAAAGATAGCAAGAGGCTGCATAGACGCATTAATTCATTATGATTTACTTAAACAAGACATTAACTTTCTTAATCCACGAAACAGTAAAAATTTAGGACACAAGCAAATCTCAATATCTTGACTAATTATGACATATTGAAACTTTTACTGCACATACCTACCTAATTGATTAGGAAAGGGTGAGATACGCCAATTACTTTTTTAGATGTACTTAACTAATTTGAAATTAACCGATGGAATCGATACGCCCATTACTTTTTTAGATGTACTTTAAAATTAACCGATGGCAATAGGGACATCGGTTAAATAGGGGTATCTCTCACTCAACCTTATTAAAGGTGTCCTCGACATGTGCAAGAAGGTCGCAAACTCGCAACCCATTTCGGGCACAACAAAATCCCATTAGTATCCAGCCAGTAATTAATTATTACCTATCAAGGTCTGGGTTCAAGAGAGCTGAGGCGAAATTCTATTTTTTTTTAATTCGAACCGTACAGGATTCACTTGAAAAAATATACTGGTAATAATATAGCACCTAAAATAAATTTGTATTATTTCGGTATCAAATGACATAAATGACTCCTTCATTTGGCGACCAGTGGCCCTACCATGAGTTGTTGCAAACTGTTTACGTTACAGTATACTATCGTTTTCTCTCTTTCACTCTTATTGACTGTGAGCAGTATATCCGACAGTTTACTGTAACGTAAACAGTTTGCATCAACTCATAGTAGGGCCACAGCAGTGGCCCGTCTTTTATAGTTCCGGCCAATTCAGGTTTGGCAGACTGATTGATCTAAGCTAAACATCACTTTTCTGATCATTCTCCGTGGGTTTCATCGTGGTATCAGATGACGTAGGCGATGAGGTCCGATCCGACACCTTGAGTCCGTCTGCCAAGTACTTCCGGCCATACAAGAACTGGCAGACTACGTTTTTAGGGTTCCGTAGCCTAAATGGCAAAAAACGGAACCCTTATAGATTCGTCATGTCTGTCTGTCTGTCTGTCTGTCTGTCCGTATGTCACAGCCACTTTATTCCGAAAGTATTAAGACTACACAGTTGAAACTTGGTAGGTAGATGTATTCTGTTAACCGCTTAACAAATTTAATACAAAAATAAGAAAAATAAAAGATTAAGGGGGGGCTCCCCATACATGGAACTGAAACTGAAAAAAAATGTTTTCTTCAAACCAACACGTGTCTATAGATAGGTCTTTAAAAATGACATTGAGGTAGACAACTTTTTCTCAAAGTCAATCGTTTGAAAGATATTCACCGCCAAAGTGGTAAAATGTGTGTCCCCCCCCTTTAACTTTTGAAATAAGAGAGTGAAAAATCTAAAAAAAATATATGCTGTAGATCTTAATAAACACTTTCAACCAAAATTGGTTTGAACGAGATATAATAATTAGTTTTTGAGATATAGCACATTTTCCAAAACCGCAAATATAACTTTGTCATTCATACCAACACTGTGAAAAACAAAGTTATTTTTGCAAACGAAAAATGATAGGTGGTATTAAATATGGTATGGTATAAGGTAACTACGGAACCCTATGGCGCGTGGCCCGACACGCACTTGGCCGGTTTTTTTTGTCTTTACCAATGAGCGGGTAACTGATGCCATTAGTATTATTTCGGTATTAAATGACGTAAATGATCCCTTCATTTTTCTACCGGAAGTGGCCTGTTTTTATAGTTCCGGCCAATTCAGCTTTGGCAGACTGATTGATCTAAGCTAGGCGTCACTTTTCTGATCATTTTCCATGGGTTTCATCGTGGTATTAGATGACGTAGGCAATCTTACGGTCGCCGCTCGTACTACTACGTGAAGTATTTACGAGTATAAAATAAATAAATGCCAGAAAGATAAAAATCCGTAAAACGCATGCAGCTCTTATCACAGAAGCCATCAGTCTTTCCTAATGACCGGCTGCCACTGTTGCTTGACGTTGATGACATTCACGGCTCAATCACGACACGTCACGAAAAATTAAATAACCGTATTTGTTCTGAAAACACGACATCCATACGGGAACCGCCGAAAATAATTATAAAACTAAGAAGAAGATGTTATGAGAATTTATTATGAGTTCGCGCGAGCGTCTCAAATATTTGTATGGTATGGATCCTTGATCACGTAGCCTAAAAATCAAAATATCTACAAAGCAAAATTTTGATTAGTAGCTTTGTTATTATTATTTTTTTATTTTTATTTTATTTATTTTTGGCACGGTAACAAAATACAAATTAAAACATTCTATAGTATATCTTAGCTGTTGTACATTATTAAATTAGTATTTCGATAACAACCGAGCACAACATTCAAACAGTTTTTGTGTTACTTTACTAACTAAAGGTTGAGAGAAAAAAAATACATTTTAATAGATAGATAGTTACTGAAATACAATAAGTTGTTAAAGTTAGCGCTTTTTCAAAAGAAGCTGATCAAAATTTTCTGAACACTTGATACTTTTTATTTTTTATACCCCTAGTCTTGAGTGCTGAGCGGAAACCTTGCAATCTTGAGCACAGGTCTCCTGAGTGTCCCATTGGGTGTGTCCAGATCAACTATCCTTACAACGCCATCCTTTCCTGGCAGTAGGCGTCTGATTCTTCCTCTCCTCCAGTGGAGCGGAGGTAGATTGTCTTCTTTGATGAGGACGAGCTCGCCAATTTGAAGAGGAAGGGAGAAGGGAGCAAACCATTTTGAGCGGGTTTGGAGAGTATGGAGGTAGGATTTGGTCCATAGACTCCAAAAGCGCTGAGAAAGTGCCTGTATGAGCTGAAAACGTTTAAGAGCTGACAGCGGCCTGTCGTCAAAAGATGGTTCCGGCAGTGCTGTGAGCGGACGGCCAATAATGAAGTGACCGGGGGTCAATGATTCAAAATCTGTGGGGTCATAAGAGAGTGGGCAGAGAGGTCTTGAATTTAATACAGCTTCGACTCTAGTTAAAAGTGTAGCAAACTCCTCAAAAGTTAGGTGCTGATTACCAACCACGCGATAAAGTAATTGCTTTGAGCATTTGACGGCTATCTCGTGTATACCTCCGAACCATGGTCCGGTGGGCGGATTTAATAACCAAGTTATGTGCTGAGTTGCAAGTTTATGTGTGATTGCGTCATTGTTTGAGGCTAAGAAGTTACGAATGGCAATGAGCTGATTCCTAGCACCGACAAAGTTTGTACCGCAGTCTGAGCGTATGAGAAGCGGAGCGCCTCGACGTGAGATAAATCGTTGTAGTGCCGCGAGAAACGCTTCTGTGCTAAGTGACGAGACAGGCTCGAGGTGAATCGCCTTTGTTGAGAGACATACGAATATACAGAAATACGCCTTCAAGAGTTTCGCGTTTCGCAGTGTGCTGGATTTTACAAAGAATGGGCCGTCAAAATCGACTGATACCTGACTAAATACTGGTTGTGGTGTAACTCTATCCGTGGGCAGATCGGCCATGATAGGGGCCTTGGGCTGTGGGCGACAACGGAAACATTGTATACATTTGAATACACAGTGTCTAATTACTCGTCGATCCGATAATATCCAGAACTGTTGTCGTAAGATTGCGTGTAGTGTATCAGCGCCAGGGTGGCAGTGTATCCGATGATAGTGGTTTATGATGAGATGAACGAGTGGACTCGAGCTAGGCAGAATGAGGGGGTGCTGAGCGTCATACTTAATGACAGCATTGGAAAGTCGACCTCCAACTCTCAATAGATCATCCTTTATGAAAGGGGAGAGACGTCGGAGTCGAGGTGTGCAGACCTTGTCCGTTTTGAGTCGATGGAGATCCTCTTCAAACTCATTGTGCTGAACCGCACGGATCCAATAGAGAAGAGCTTCTCTCCGCTCACTGGCTGTTAATGGGCCAGAGCGTCGTTCGGTCCCTTTGTGTTGACAGTTATAGGAGATACGCTTGATGCAAGCCGTTACTCCAATGAGCTTATCTAGAGAGCTGAAACGTGTGAGCAGATCAGTGTCCACATCAGGGACTGCTATATGAGCTGGTACCTTCTTGGGCTTAAGGCCCGGCAGAATGTCTTGGCCTAAGGCTTGTGGCATTTTTGGCCATGCTTCGGGAGGCTTCTTGAGCCATTCCGGCGACCACCAAAGGTCATGAGTTGAGAGTGATTGCGCTGATACTCCCCTACTAGCACAATCTGCAGGGTTGAGCTTTGACGGAACATGTCTCCACGTCAGATTGAGTGAACTAGAGCTGATTTTTGCTACTCGGTTAGATTCAAACGCTTGAAGCTGATGAGCGGGAGTGTGTAGCCATGCAAGCACTATAGTGCTATCTGACCAACATATATGCTAATCTATTGATATATGTGCAGAGAGCTGTGCTGAGACGCGGACCATGAGCTGAACTAAGAGAGTAGCGGCTGACAGTTCCAACTTGGGGATGGTGAGCCGTTTCTTTATGGGTGCTACCTTTGATTTAGCAACAATGAGATGTATATTGGGCTGATCATTCGGATTTTCCTCATAAAGGTACACTACAGCTGCAAAACCTACTTCTGAGGCGTCTGCGAACCCGTGAAGCGTGTACACAGAGCGGAGCTTATTTGGGCTGACGTGTCGGGGAATACGAATTCCCGAGAGCTGAGGGAGATCTTCAGAGATCTCTCGCCATTCCTCCTGAACTTCATCGGGAGTTGGGTCGTCCCATCCCAGTTTGAGAAGCCATAGCTTCTGGTGAAGGAGTTTAGCGCGCATAATGACGGGAGTGACCCAGCCGTTAGGGTCGTAAAGAGATGCAATTGTGCTGAGGATGGTTCTCTTTGTGACTTCCCTCTTTGGGGGGAGCGAAATACGGTATGTGAATTCGTCAGAGTGTGGAATCCACTGAATGCCTAATACTTTAATGGAGCTGGAGTCTGGATTAAGAGTGAAGTTCTTGGGCATGTCACACTGGTCATCAGGAAACTGTTCAAGCAGTTCGGGAGCGTTGGAGGTCCATTTACTGAGCTGAAAACCTCCTAGGGCTAACAATTCAATTAACTCTGTTTGAAGTGCCCGAGCTGATTCTATTGTGTCATGACCACACAAAATGTCATCAACAAATATCGATTTGCGTATCACTTGAGCTGCTGCGGGGTAATGATCTCCTTCGTCATCAGCTAACTTGAGCAGAGTGCGGATTGCATGATACGGGCTTGACCGTAGGCCATATGTGACCGTATTTAGGCTATAGGTCAGTAGGGGCTGATCAGGGGATGAACGCCAGAGTATAAGCTGATAGCGTCTGTGGTCTGGATGCATTATGATATTTCTAAACATCATGCGAATATCAGTGCTGAAGACTACGGAATGAGTTCTAAATGCCATAATAATGTCAACAATGTCTCTTTGCAGGGCTGGGCCTGTATGTAAACATTCATTGAGACTGACACCATTTGAGCTCTTACAGCTGCCATCAAAGACAGTACGAAGTTTGTCTGATCCAGACTTGAATATGCCGTGATGTGGGATATAGAAGTGAGCTTTATGAGCGAATGTGCTGGGGTGACATAATGACATATGTCCCAACTCTAGGTACTCTGCCATAAAATCATTATATTTTGTGCGAAGGGGCTGATCTGACTGCAGTTTCTTTTCCAGATTAAGGAATCTGCGTAAGGCAGTAGCGTGAGTGCCACCCAGCTCCGGTGCATATTGCAGGAATGGCAAGGCGACCATATACCGTCCCGATTCATCACGAGTGGTAGTGGTGCGAAAGATTTCTTCGCACTGCTCATGCAAAGGGCTAATTTCTATGTGAGCTTCGGGTTCCTCTGACTCCCAGAATCTTTCAATATTCTTGAGAATCTCATGGGCTGAGGTATCGGGCTGTGGACTGTTTACTTGATTAAAGTGTGCTGAGTTTGGATCTTGAATGGGTCCTATTAGTGCAAAATCAAACACCGTGCCGAAGGCTATTGGCCTGCCTGGGCCGAGGGACACCCTAGTTCCATCCAAAACTAGGCCAAGGACGTCTGATCCCAGCAGCAGATCAATCGGAGCTGGAATATGGTAACTGTCATCTGACAAAGTAACAAGTTTCTGACTTGCGAGCTGAGCGACGTTTGGGACCTTTTGCAAAGGTAAGTACCCAGTGACGTCCTTTAAAATATGAGCTATAGTTGTAATCGCAGGTGTGTGCTTGTGAACAGGCCGAAATACTATATCAACAGAGGTTTTTGAACTTTGTGCGTGCTGATTTCCTATACCTGCGATCTTTAGGTTTGAATGCTTGGATGGAAGTTTCAAAACTGAAGCCATGCGCTGAGTGATGAGTGTGAGCATACTCCCACAATCTAATAATGCCCTTGCTTTGTGAAATTGACCATGGACATCCGCTATTTCTAATGAAACTGTTGGCAATAAGATGGGTGTACTAGAGCTGATTGCCTCGTGCTGCGCGGGTTTAGTGTTAGCTGACAGAGCAGAATGAGACGTTGAAAGGTTATGTGCTGAATTTAAAGGTAGGTCTTCGGGATGCTCTGTTATTGTTGGGAGTAGTCACAGTTGATCACGTTGTGAGCGAGACCTACTGGGTGATCTAGATTGTTCATGGGAGCTATCTGAGTGGTGAGCATCATGAGTTGCCTTCGAAGCGTGAGCGGATGGATGCGGGTGCTCTTCGGCTGGCCGCTGCTTGGGCTGAGCCTGCAATTCGACAGGCAGAAAGGGTCGGGTCGCATGACTTGGCGAGTTTGCCGCAGGGCGATGGAGAGATGTGTGGTGGCTTGCACTTCCACACTCCTTGCATCCCTTATTTGACTTGCACTCGTTCTGATAATGAGGGCCGAGGCAACGTCGGCAACGGTCGCGGGCGTTTATGAAATCCCAGCGACCTTGGATGGGCTGAATATTGTACTTAGGGCATGCTATAAGTTTGTGACCCTTGCTCTGGCAATATGGGCAGTAGAGGTTTGATACTGGGGAAGTGCGGATGGGTTGAGCTGAGTATACCTTTGGCTGCAGCACCGGTGGCTGCCTACGAACAACGCTTGGCTCAGAGCTTTGCTGAATCGGCTTAAAGTAGGCCGGATACTGCCTACGGGAAGAGCTGGGTTCAGAGTTGGTCTGAGTGGATCTGTAGCCCTGGGATGGCCGACGTGTAAATGTCTGATTGAGCTGACTTGGCTGAGCGGGTGCTGGTCCGGACCATTCTGTCTCAACACAACGTGCGTGTTCCTCCAGAAATGCAATGAGGTCCTTTAGAGTGGGCAGAGCTGGGGAAGAGCTGTGCTTCCTTTCAAACAGGGTGCGCAACTCTCCTTTCAGCTTACGCACAACAATTGAAACAAAGACATAATCCGTCTCTTGCATGGGCAGATCAAGGTTGTTCAGCGCACATTGAGCCGACACGAGCGGGGTTAAAAATAGTGTGCGGATATCTGAGCGAGCTGAGATGTTCGGTAGGCCCAATTCGGTAGGTCTACAAACCTATCTATGAGAACTCGCCTGTTCTCATAGCGCTTTGTGAGTATATCTAACGCTACGGACAAGTTCTCGTTTGTAATTTTCAGGTGAGACACCATACTGAGTGCCTCGCCTGTAAGGCACGAGAGCAGATAATGCAATTTGATGGCGTCCGACAGATGTGCCAAGTCACTCGTTAGGCTTCTAAAAACAGTTATAAAGGAAGGCCAATCTTCGACCTTTGAGCTGAATTTCGGCAGCTGTATTTTTGGTAACACTGCCTGGGCTGAGCTGAGAGGAGGTGGAGTTTGAGCTGATGATGTAGACGGCTGAGGAGCGGCCGTTATTGAGCTGATGCACTCGTTCGCAACGAGTATCTGAGTATAGGCCTCCATTGCCTTCTCTTGTTGTTCAGTGTACGCCTTCTCAGTCGTTACATCGAGCTCACTCTCATCCAGTATAGCGTAATATACTCTATTAAGCTTTGTTTTTCACTCCTCCAGTTTGTTGAAGCGAGCGGTAAAGTCATTCTTTGAGTATCCAGATTTACCGCTCGAAACCACCTCCGCTATGTCGCGCAATTGTAATATATTCTTGACGGCCTCCCTGAATATTGCTGCTTGTGATTTAGTCGGCATCGTGACTAAAAATCACAAGGAGAGAGAAAAAAAAATGAGAGAGAAAAAAAAAATTTTTTTTTGGCACCCTCTATACAAGGTGCAAAAATAATGAGCCGACAAAACGTGTGCAACACACCACTATTATGTAATAAAGAAAAAAAAAATTGAGAGAGAGGAAAAAAAAAATTTTTTTGACACCCTGTATACAAGGTGCAAAAATAATGAGCCGACAAAACGTGTGCAACACACCACTATTATGTAATAAAGAAAAAAAATTGAGATGAACAACAAAACAGAAAAAATCAAATTAATGTTGTGCCAAGAACCCGATTAATGTGACCGAGTTAAGAATTTGATTTTTTTTTTTTACCTTTGTTAACACCAAACTAAATATGGAACCTAATGTGCTGATTATTACAAGTGTACACTTTATATTATTTTAAATTTTACTATGTAAACAAAAAACAAAAAAAAAAACTGACTTTGTGTACAAAATGTATAAAACTAAGTTTGTGTGTTTGGGCTGACTGTACCTATACCTAGGTAAAACTTATTGACTTTTACTGAGATAAGCCAAGCCTAACACTTATATGGAATACCCTATACTTATACTGTTGCATTATATTTGCATACCTTTAGTTTTAAAAACTAACAATGATCCAATCACTTAAATTACCTAGCGTTAAGTTAGCACTTAGCGTTGTTTGAACGATGGGGTGGGGTCAGTGACCTTTGTACTTACTAAAAGATGTGAATTATGAGCTGATACAATTTTGTGTATAAACACAAACGATATAAATAAGTCGTTTGCTACCTTAACAACAAAGTAGTTGAAGCTGAAATTTTAAATATGGAATTGTAAGTAAAGTCGGTAGGTAGGTAATTTTACCAAGGAAAATTTTAAGAATGTGCTGGTTCTATATGTTACAATTATCGGTATTATAAGCAAAGGAAGCTTGAAAATAATCAAAAAATAACGAGCTGAGGGTAGTAGGTTGGTTATCAACTTATCACCAATATCAATTTTTTAACAAGAAATATACAAATTAAGACTATTTTGACCAAAAATATATGGTAAAAAGGCGAAAATCTGAGCTGAAGATATTGTTAAATGGTTTACAAGTGGTATCTGGGTGTACAATTGAACGATTACAACGGATGTTTGGAAATGTGGTATGGAAAAAACTAAGTATTTGGGCTGATTTTCGTAGCTTGCGGACTGTATGAAATTAGGAGCTGATTAAACGGATCGAAGGATCACAAAGGATGTGGTCGCGAAACGCTTTAGGTAAGGAAAATGTAGATAGGTACCTGTGGGCTGAGCCTTCCTTGGCGCCTAAGCGCTGGTCGTGGCGCACACACCTGGCGTGAGCTGATGAAATGGCTGGTAAAGTATGGATGAGCACTCGATACGAATTACACTTCATTCACTGGCCTTTGCACACGAAATTAATACCGGCCGGCTTTTTGGGTTAGCAATTCCGAGTTTTAACATGCACACGCGAGCAGAGAGAATTTCAGTCTAACTCGATGAACTGTCATTTGTCAAAATGTGACAGTTGTCCGAAATGACGTCTGGGTTCATCACGCGTAGTGCGTTCCGTTACTACGCGTGAACAACCCAGTGGTATCGTCCAGTGGTGTTGTTGACAATACACGAAAAATAATTAAAATAGATGTTAAAATTAGTTTTGTCAAATACGTAGTAACGATCAAATTGAAAGATTTTCGCTTATTGAAAGATAGGCAGCTATTTCTTATTATGACTAGTAATGTTTTACAGGTTCCAATTAGCACTCTCCTCTGGTTTCATTTAAAACTTTATAATATTTTTCATTAAATAACTTAGTTGAGACTTATCTGAAACTTGTGGAACAGGCCCAAAGTCAGTCTTCAAAGAACATCCATCAATCTTGTGTTTAAATATAATGTATTTATGTTTCAAAATTCATATTTATATCGAGCTGTAGCTAACCACACGTACTATTTATCTCTCGTCATTAGTGTCAAACGGTGACTCATTAGAATTGACTGATGACACCTAAATTATGCTCGTCTGTATCTATTTAAAAGTTTTTCTTCAAATACGAAGATTATATTTAGTGTAATCCTGTTCAAACTGTTTTCCTAGACCTCAACTTTTGTGTTAAGCATGCTTATTTTTACTGTTGTTATTATTATTAACAATATTCTGTACAATTCTTTCAATACTTCCTTCAATACTTGAATTTATCATGTCTATGATATGGTTATCGAAAGTATTAATAAGTACACCATAATGTTACGTAGTATAGTTATGCAAATAGCACCCTTCATAAATTAACATATCGCAAAACCAAAAAGTGAAATCGATAAAATAGTTCAGAAACATCGTCGTTAATATACACCCACTCGCCTTTGAGCCGCGGGCACTCATTAGGCATACGTTGGCACATAGCAATTTCCGAACTGATTTATATGATATAGTTTGCAATGCCAATATGTACACTACCGCCCATGGAGCTATTTCTTCATTAATATGCGTGTGTAGGATGATTTGCAGTCTGTCATACATGTTCACAACATTACGGGTACATTATTCTATCAGTTGAATCTGACATACAATATATAGTCGGTTTCTGAATTGAGAAATTGAAGATTCTGAGCCTTACTTTAGCACAATTTTTGTATGCATGAGTAACATTAGAGTAGTGCTCAATTTTAATTTCTCAAATTAGAAACCGGTTGTAAAACTCTTTTGGAAAGCTAACGATTTTAGCACCTACTACGTAAGGTACGCATCGAATAAACCCTATAGGGTTTATTATATATAGGGTTTATTATCATAGGTCACTACCTCTTTTATTGTATCAAGTATAATGTATGATAATTCTACATCAATCTGAGTAAAGCACTATAAATATGGCGGCTCCTTCAGCTATAATAGTATTGGTCGCTTTATTATCTTTTTCTTCTTATGAAAATAGTTTCTTCAACAATTTTGTTTAGTTTAAAAGGCCTATTTTAGATGTTGCTACAAAATTAACCTTCACACAAAAAGCGTTGAAAACCGCATAACATTAAGGATTAAATAGTTGACAAAAGAAATGTGTCAGAACAGAGAATGCGAAAACACATTTCGTGTAAGTTGGCAAGGGCGTGTCCGCGCGGCGACGGGCGATTAAAACTGTTTACACGGCTAATGAAAACGCCATTTCCCGACGTGACACAGCAGTATGGGGAATAGGGACGGATTGGGAATATACCTTTTGACACCACTAATTATAATATAGGTTACCTACTAGCTGTTGTTCACACCGTCGCCTATATGAAACTTGAGAATAATAGTAGACCATATAATAATTATGTACAACATCACTCTCACATTGACTCCATTGTCGAAAAATCTTACAAACAACTAGGTTTTATTTTGCGTGTAGGAAAACCTTTTCTGAATTCCTTAACATATAAAATCTTGTATAACAGTTTTATTCTCAGTCGACTCGAATTTGCCTGTGCTGTTTGGAAACCTTACTCTAAAGTTCATATAAACCGAATCGAAAGACTTCAGAAAAAGTTTATAAAGACACTTGACTACAGAACTGGCCATACTCATTTTAATTATGAAGCCTCCCTTGAATACCATAAGGTTAAATCTTTGGAAGTACGTCGTGATTGTGTGGACTTTGTTTTGATCTACAAAATAATTCATAATGCTCTCGATACCCCCTCATTGTTGCAAGATATCTCCTTTAGAGTGCCAGTTAGACAAGAACGTAAATGTCGTAAAAAAAAAAATGATATCCCCCCTAGTAGAACGTGTTACTGCAGGAACATGTTTATAAGGCGTGCCTGTACACTATGTAATAATAAGTTGGATGATGTGGATTTGTTTTCCTGTACATTAAGAGCGTTTAAAAAACAAATACATTAGTTTTACTTTAGGTATAGGTAGTCACCAGTACATCATGTTATACAAAACTGTCAAAATTTTCAACTTATTTTGAACGTTAAAATCTTTGTATTTAAGTATAAAATTGATTTAATATGATTGTAATAATATTTCGTTGTTTTTCGGTATGTAACAACTTTAAATAGTTGTTTTTGGTCTTGTATTCAATGTGTTTAATATTGTTAACTTTTTTTTCTTTCACTAGAACTTTAAATGGTAACTATATAAATGGTTTTTTGTCGTTAAAAATGTTGCTTCTTTGCAAAGATTTGGCTTATATAAAAATATATCTAAGTTATATTAAGGAAACTATAGGTCTAGAATGTAAACCTAAACTAAGATTAATATTTTTTTGTGAGACCGTTTGTTTCTTAACAATAAATAAATAAAAAAAAAAACAACATTTTAACAACACTAATTATAATATAGGTTACCTACTAGCTGTTGTTCGCTTCTTCGTCTACATGAAACTTGGGAATCATGGTAGACCATATAATATGTACAATATTTTGACACCACTGATTATAATATAGGCTACTTAACCTACTAGCTGCTGTTCACGCCTTCGTCTATATGAAACTTGGGAATAATAGTAGACCATAATATGTAGCAAAAAAATATCAAATATTAATTGAGGGGCTTAGTAGTATTGAGGGGTTAGTTATAGTTAATAGCCTATGTCCTTCACTAAAGTCTTGTCTCTTCTATATTATTCATTGGTTTACGCCTGAAAACTTTATTAACACTAGTATTTTTTTATCTAGATAATAAAGACAGGATTCCTAACCCTTAATTACGAGGCTGCGTAAAAACCACTTCTGTTCAAAAAGGAAATTTTAACTTCGGCTAATATTATTAAAGTTTTTTTACCGACCGACGTCAGCTAAGGATTATTCAAAACATTATTGAATTTCCGATAAGAATATTTGGAAGGGTGGAGTGAGAGCAATGACCCCTGGACAAGAAACCAATCTGCTTTGGTTTTTGATAGTCAAAAATATAACCAAGATTTTTTTGGAAATAGAAATTTTAATATTATTAGTATAAAGTTTTAGTTAAGAATGTGCACAATGTATGAGATCATCCGAAGTTTACATTCAGCAATAGGAGTACTAGACTGTCTGACCTTAACCTTAGTAATTTTACAGTTCTTTATTGCCCTCTCGCTAGAAGGGTAATATTTTTTCAATAGAATGCTGGCTTAATAAATTACAAATCTTTAAAGAATTTCATTTCAAGCATAATAACA
Organism: Agriphila geniculea; assembly: GCA_943789525.1. Taxonomy (NCBI): domain Eukaryota; kingdom Metazoa; phylum Arthropoda; class Insecta; order Lepidoptera; family Crambidae; genus Agriphila; species Agriphila geniculea. The sequence continues at coordinate 18,023,155 of OX038879.1, forward strand.
TTTTCGAAATTGCTTTCAAGACGTTTAATTTTAAAGAAGAGTGAGTGGCAAATCCGTGCCTGGTACGTTGCGATAGAGTAATTAAAATTCTGGTAACATAACCGGGAGTGCCCGTTCGGGGCATGGATAAAAGATTTTTAGTAATTAAAATTCTGCGATAAATCATACATTTCGTGAAAGACATTAGCGTAATAAAGATGGTTTAACAGATTAATAAAATAAAAGCTTTGTATTTGGCTGCATTTTGAACTAGCTCGTTGAAGGATTCCGTGACTCAAAATTTTATATGGGACCCTTGTCCGTCTGTCTAAGTATCTGTCAAGAGTTTTTCAGGAACAAAAGTATCAAGTTAGTTTACAGTTTAGTGTTTGCGTGAGCGACAACATACACTATGACTGTTCATTCTGAGCCGGGCTATTCTCTAACATGCAACTTTGCTGTGAGTGATCGTTTCGTCGAATATCTGACAGATGTCATATACCCTTTACTGTGTCACACGAAAAATTCTACATATTCTAAAGTGTTTAACCAGTAATGGGAATATGACACCTGTCAGATAACGCTGCCGCAGTGACGAACTCAACGTTGCTAACTTTTGAGAATATCATAGAAGCCAGCACTTGGTCCATCTTCGATATATTAAGTATAGGTTGTCAATGTCTTTTACACTAAACACTACGGTTCATGGTTACTTCAGGCTGTAAGATATCAAGTTTTCAATTTTACTCAATCAAAAGATATACGGCGGTGTTATGTCACATATTTTGACTCTGCATAATGTATTTAGTTAAGTCTTCTTTGTCTTTGTCTTTTTCTGTTATTTTGTATTTGACTGTATGTATGTTTTTCTTGTGATATGGACGTTTGTCTGCAATAAAGATTATTATTATTATTATTATTATTATAAACAAAAACCTACGGGGTAGGTACTTACATAATCAAACTAGAGCACTTGTCTAATTTTCCTACATGGATATAATCGAGAAATTATTCGGAACTTTGGTTTAATGACAGTTTGTCTATATCCTTATTTGAATAAAAGTAAAATAGCAATCAAAAATCACGCGAATATAAAAAAAACCGGCCAAGTGCGAGTCTGACTCGCGCACGGAACCCTTCGTGCCAAAAAACGGCAAAAAAATCACGTTTGTTGTATGGGAGCCCCCCTTAAATATTAACTTTATTCTGTTTTTAGTATTTGTTGTTATAGCGGCAACAGGAATACATCATCTGTGAAAATTTCAACTGTCTAGCTGTCACGGTTCATGAGATACAGCCTGATGACATACAGACAGACAGACAGATGGACAGCGGAGTCTTAGTAATAGGGTCCCGTTTTTACCCTTTGGGTACGGAACCCTAAAAATGACCCATTTCTTTACAGAGCACGGATTAGTAGGACTTTTGATAACCCATATGATTACCAACCTATGTAAAATTAAACTAACTTTTAATAGTCTAACAACATCTTTTAAGTTTTACAACTTAACAACTAGTTGACTTTAGTCGATTAGGGCTTTTTATCGACAATCTCTTGTAAAAAAGTCTGGAACGGGTGGAAAGAAAATACAGACGATTCAATAGTGATTAATTATTAAGTTTATTTGAATAAAGCAATATTGACCAAAGCCAAGGCTTTGAAATCTAATCACCACCACATTGAAATTAGGTTTGCGATTCGATTTTACAAGCGATTGTCAATAAAAATTCCTATTTGACTAAAATCGTCTACCAAGTTGCCCGTAAAAATTACCTGTAAAAACCAAATTATGTTGCAAACAAAAGCCTATTTCTCAAATCAATATACAAAAAAAAATAGTTTCATGATTCATTCAAGGAACTGCGTAGAAAGTTCCAAAGTCTTAAAACATATACGTATCCCCATAATTACCCGGCGTGAATACCAAAACAACAACAAAAGGTACATTTGTATTTGAATAATAATCTTCTTGTGGTTCTTGCTAATATCTCACGCGTGCGAACAAACTTAACAACTCTTGTTACTTTCCATATCAAAATTCAGGAGGCGTGAATTTGTAAAGACCATGAGATATATGAATAAAGAGTTGCCGTAACAAAACCGTCGTGTTTTCCCTTGAATAACTGCTAAGACTGTAAGCTTACCGAAGTTCTGGTAAACGTTCACTTTAGCTTATAAATAGTCTGAAAAATAAATTCAACATTTTGTTATTTTTCTGTAGGTAAGTAACAACTTTTTCTTTGCTATTGTGCGAAAAAAAAGGGCTTTACGCTTAAAAAATTCCTAAATTCACTTTACAGTGCCTGTATTGTCAAATTATGCACCTTGTTATAGCTGAAAAAAAAAAAGAATTCACTACCCTTTTTAATAAGGTCATTATGATTCCTACCAGATTTCGTTTACCCTTAGCATCTTGGGGAAAATAACCCACCCTTCAAGAGAAAAAGCACAGTGAAGGAAAAAAACATATTTATTAACTATCTTAATGCATTGTAATAAGATTCATAATAACAATGAACGAAGCAAATTGAATATGCCAATAATTTCTGATAACTAAAGATAGCTTTAATCAAGACATTAATAAATTGTTTTCTTTTCTACCTTTGTGGTGGTTTATGGACCAAAGAGATAATAAAGTAGATTACGGAAAAGTGCAAAAGAATGCAAGAAAGGCATTTAAAAAAGTATTGCTTCTTCTAATGGATCCATCCATTAGAAGAAGCAATACTTTTTTTTTAATAAATAATAATATACCTACAAGTAGATAGTCTAAAATTACCTACTATATGTTAAATCTTCAAACTTTTTCGCTAAAATAACGAGGGTCCAATATATTTAGATGTCGTAGGCATTAATTATCTAGTATTTTAACCTCACGGTAAAAAAAAATTTACTTTTCCATAATTTTTCACTAAAAAAAAGCGTAAATGTGGCACCGACTGATACAAAAAGCTAATGAAAATTTTGAAATTCGTATCACATAAATATTTTTATCTAAGTACAAATTAATAAAATTTAAAAATAAAAAGAAACTTTGTACAAAATAACAACCCAGTTTGAAAGAGGGGCGTTATTTCAAGGTGCCGTTTTTTGACTCTGACCGGACATCTAGGGTATGCTTGATCGATCAAGAATACCCTCGAGGGTAAAAAGCAGAAATCTTTAAAAAGATAAGTACTATTTTTAGGGTTTCCGTAGCCAAAATGGCAAAAAACGGAACCCTTATAGATTCGTCATGTCTGTCTGTCTGTCTGTCTGTCTGTCCGTCCGTATGTCACAGCCACTTTATTCCAAAAGTATTAGGACTACATAGTTGAAACTTGGTAGGTAGGTGTATTCTGTAAACCGCTTTACGATTTTTACACAAAAATAAAAAAAAAAAAGATTAAGGGGGGGCTCCCCATACATGGAACTGAAACTGAAAATATTTTTTTTCATCAAACTAATACTTGTGGGGTGTCTATAGATAGGTCTTTGAAAATGACATTGAGGTTCCGAAGACTATTTTTTTTCAAAGTCAACCGTTTGAAAGATATTTGCCGCCAAAGTGGTAAAATGTGTGTCCCCCCCCTTTAACTTTTAAAGTAAGAGGGTGAAAAATCTAAAAAAAATATAAGCTATAGATCTTGATAAACACTTTCAACGAAAATTGGTTTGAACGAGATATAGTAATTAGTTTTCAAGATATAGTACATTTTCCAAAACCGCAAATATAACTTTGTCATTCATACAAACACTGTGAAAAACAAAGTTATTTTTTCAGACGAAAAATGATAGCGGTATTAAAATATGGTATGGTATAATGTACCAACGGAACCCTACTGCGCGTGGCCCGACACGCACTTGGCCGGTTTTTTATTACAGGGACATTCTTTTTAATTTTGCTAACAGAAAAACCGATTACGGTTGTTATTGTTGCCTCATATTTTAAACAAGCCCTCAAGCAATCAAGCTTTTGTTTACCAACGCGCCGGGCTGGCTTTAAATATTCATTATGCCAAGTACATATTTCGTGTTTGGGTCAGTAAAACCTTTCTTCGATAATGCGGATAGCACCTAATGATAATGAGATGACCCCTAAAGGATTAAGAGAGGAGAGGATTGTAAGGGGAGTGGCTGAAAGGGAAATATAGAATAAACATCCCGCTTTTGTTCATAAGGACGGTTATTCCAAAAAGTTGACAGCTCCAGCTCAGAGATTTTGTATTACAATAGCTGGTTTAGAGATGATTTAGATTGGGAAGTTAATACCTAGTAATCGTATCGTAAAATTAGACAACATATACACTCTCAACATATACTTACATCTTTTTAGTCTACCGTTAAATACTCGTACCGTAATTTAAGCTTTTAAGTAGATATTACGTATCTATATAAGTATATAAAATTCAAAGTCCTAACTGACTGACTGACTAATTATCAACGCACATATCAATCTCAGCAAAATCCGATCAGCTGTTTTTACGTGATTAGAAGGGTCCCCACCAAGCGAGCGCCTCGTGCGAGGCCTGCTGCAAGCGGCGAACATGCTGCCTCGCGAGGCAGAGCGCTTGGTGGGGACTCGTCTAATCACGGAATAACAGCTGATCGGATTTTGCTGAGATTAAAACATAGAATACTTTTTATCGTGCTTAAAGGATCCCTAAGGATTTTCTCAATTGTCCACACGGAGCAAGTCGCGGGCGGAAGATAATATATTGTATAAGTCTTGTGCTAAGCTCACTAATAAACGTATGCATTTGCTCACCCGTATTGACAATTACTTCTAGGTATAATTCTATCACAGTTTTAGTTCAAAATAGGATTCTGGATTCTGAAAACTCTCTTTGATTCTACGAATGGAATCACGATTTCCAAGGAAAATATTAATGTCGCGTTGCGCTCGGAGTGACAAGCTCTTAGTACTGAAAATTTATAATACTTAGTAGTTTCCATTACTGAAAGTGGTTACGTCCAAGCCTTGAAATATGACACACTACTTGGAACTATATGTTATTTCTATAATTTGATAGCCAACGTCCAAAAAATAAAGGTTTTTCACACAAAAGTGTCGAGCAAGATGCTTGCTTGTCCAATATTTCCAAAGTTTTTCTTATAAATACGTCAACAAAAGGATTTTTTACAGATAAGTATATTTAAAATTAGCGCAATCTGAGCCCTGCTAATAAAACAGAATTGATTACCTCTGTCGACGTCATGGTGGGATATTTTTATAAAACTAACACCTTTTTATACTGATGACCTTATAGTTAAAAAATATGGGAATCCTTACAACTTATGATTCTTCTACATAATATTATGCTGATAGCACAAACATATTATATTACTATTAATATATATTACAAATATATTATGTTGATAGCACAAACATTCCCTATTCCGTGGTTGAAAGTTTATAACCGTAACACTGCAAAAAGTTTGAAATTGTGTTTACTTTGAATTTTCTTGTAACAACATAGAGGTAAACAGATAAACAAGTGTGGGCTTCAGATAAATATTAGTTTTTGGTAACGGCACTAGGTAAGTGCTTAGGTACATTTTGATGGGACATGAATACGGATTAGAAAGGATATCAAACCTCATTTGAATCTTAGATACGATAAGCCTAATTACAAAATATTTAAAACTAGCGACCCACCCTCGCTTCTCTTCCGTGTAGTGTGGAATTTGACACCATGTATTATACATATAAACCTTCCTCTTGAACCTCTATAAACCTTCCTCTATCTATTAAAAAAAACCGCATCAAATTCCGTTGCGTAGTTTTAAAGATTTAAGCATACATAGGGATATAGGGACAGAGAAAGCGACTTTGTTTTATACATGTAGTGATAAATATACACTGAAACTAGTTATAGGTATATGTTAGGCTCAAAGACCGAAAGCTTGCAACGCGTTGTGACCCCTTCCAAACATCCATAACGCGAAATTTGTGTTGTGGCTCTTATAAAAACGCCCATGACGCGTTGTGGTAATCACAGAAAGACTAAAAAGTTAAATTCGCGGCGAAATCATTATACCAAACGACAACAACGCGTTGTGGAAATGAAGAAAAGCCAAGACGCGTTCTGAGCACTTGTTGGTGCAACCATAGCGACGGACAGGTAATTGTAGTTTCCAATGACTAATATAGTCGTATAATGTGTGTTCAACAACTTTTTTCTTAGTCAGTTGCTTTTTTAAAACCACGAAACAATTTCTCTATATTTTTTTTATTTAGTCACAACGCGTTGTGAGCGTTTTCAATATCCGATTTCGATCTTTAGGTACAATAAAAATGTTAAAAGGTACAATAAATATTAAACGGGTGACACTTACTTACTTAGATACTTACTTACAAGTAAGCATTTGCATTAAACTATTATAATTATTTTTGTTTTTAGCATAATGTAAGTCCAATTAATATATTGTGAGACTCAAAAAACTGTTTTTATTACTATCGACATTTTCAACGTTACAAAAAAGCGACTTTCTAAGGGCCTATACTTTAGAACCTCAAGTCCTTTAGCAGAATGACAGGCTTTTAGTGGTGGGTGCACATAAAGTAGAAGTTTCCATTCCTACAAGTGTAGATGTGATTATCGAACAGAGATAATTTTGGAGAACTGCACTATTATGGAAGATAATCAGCTTAGCACGCTCACGTTTCTTTGTATAAGTAATCTGTGTCTACACACAAAACCAACTTCACAAGGTGTGACCTCAAAGATCACTTGTCTCAAATTGTTGTAAAAGTATACTTATGTAATTTTAACACCTTTTTAATATGGTATTAATATTTTCATAGTGACGTAATAAATAATGTTTTCCAAATCAACATGGATGCCAATGACATAAACATAAAATAAATAATGAAATTAAAAATAATCTTAAAATGTTCACTTATCTTTTGATAATGTATGTCCACATCCGATACATTCATCGTGACCGATGTCATTGTGGTTTAAGGCTCGGGTACGCTGGAATATTTGTCTCTATCTTTTTCTTTACATGTAAAGAGTAAGGAAAATAACCTCACTTCTGCATTTTTTCGATATTTTTCGTTGGTTTTTTTAACATTTTCATTATCACAATTATCTTCCTTGAATAAAACTAATTGAAGCAACATCACAGTACGTTAAAGTGTATTTTGATGTAGAATTCAATACGTTTTTGTCATTATATACGCCAAAAATATGAACCTACGCAATTGCTTTTGGTGATTTTCTTATTTTTTTTACAGTAATCTGTGAGGTTTATACGCAATGTATTCTTAAGCTTGTTGCATATTTTTTTGTGGCTACAACTTTACGTTTTCTATATAAAAAATGACCCCCCCCCCCCCCCAAACCATGTTCTCCTATTATACCTTTAAACTGTCTCTGTTCGACTGAGTGCGTCTTTACTAGAAGTGCCGCCTAGATGGCTAATGTACGGCGTGCTGCGGTGAAAATATTAATAAAGTTTCACATTGATAACACCCCGTACGGTCTCGTCGTCGATGCGGAATTACTTCATAGGAAATTGAAGAAACCTCGTTTGAACTTTGTCAATCTGATGAGTATTTCAACTCTAACATATAATAATTTATAACAATGTTGAATATTAGTTTACGATTAATGATTCATAGACGTGAAAGCAAGGAAAATATATTTTAATTTTGCTATTGAATAGTCATAACGTCTTGAAACGTTAGCTCTCTGTAATCTATAATGTTAAGAGTCCCTTGAAATGTTTTTTAAATATAGGTACGTATTGAATAATATTGAAATAGGTATAAACTTACCTACTGAAAGTAAATTTAATAGAAGCTCTAACTTACTGACTAATTGCATATACTTATCGAATTCGACTTATGATTATGGAAATGGAAATTAAAATTGTAGGTAATGATATCAAAACAATATGAGATACCATTGGTTCAATGCTTTATGCCAAATGAAATGTGAAAGCAAAGCTGAATAGTGAAGTTACAGTTCTCGCCGTAGACGTGTTTCGAGCTATATAATGAGTAAGCAAGCGCGCGTATTTGATAGTAGGCAATGATATTAAAAAGTATATCGTTGATAATAGGTATGTATTTTCATCAAACACAAACCACAAGTACTATTAAAGTTTCAACTAGAGCAAACATAAACCTTTAATATAAGCTAAATCAACGGTTCTTAGCCACATGTCTAGGTTACTGTCTGGCCTGTCAATGTATGAATTCTTCGCTTACGCATTAGATATACTTAGATATTCTTCATAATCCTTTTATTTACAATTAGCAGCCGCTAAATAAGGCTATGAAACAAACAGACTTTCGCATTTATTAGTAAGGACTAGCGACCGCCCGCGATTGCGTCTGCGTGGTCAGTTTTTTCTCTATCCCTCGGAAACTGTACTTTTTCCGGGATATTAAAAATACCCTATGTCCTTCTGTTGTACAATAAAAGTTGTACCAAAGATTCACATGCGACATTTTTATTAATCACGTCCTAGCGAAGTAGTAGTAGAATCACGTAGATTCTAATACTATAACTCAGCACAGTGAATAGCAAAAAATTACTTTGCTCACTTGTTGAAGAAATAACTATTTCAATTGTTTTTACAACCATTAGGTTTCTGAACAGAGTCAGTCATTCTTATTCCTCATATGATACAGCCTCTGTGAAGGTAATAACCAAACTGTAATATTGTAATTAAAATCCGGTCACGTCGCATCATTATGGCTGACATGGTTATATCTGCTGAGTACTCAAGGTGTATGAACTATGCCTGTAAAATGGAGACTGTCTTAAATAGATAATCGACTTTATAACTGTTAAAATTAAGATGATATTTAACTAACAGTTTTGTTATATTTATTGATGATGTGTGTTTACTGACGTACCTATTTCAGAGAGTTAACAAGAATCTTTGAGTAACAATCAAAATAATTCAATATTTGGGTGAATCAACTTTTTATTGATTTATGGCATTTCTTAAAATATCTACGTGAACCATTTTTATATGAAGTTAATCTGTAGTTGCAAATACTCTCAGCTAATAATCTTATAAGAAAACTTAAAACACATGAACATTTTTACGTGATTTTAAAGAAAAGCATATGTGACCCAGAAGACAACTCCTATTTTTCATATAAAATCTGGGGACAACATTGTCCCTTGGATAACCCATGTTTTTCTTTAACCTATTGATTATTTATGTACAAAACTAAGTATGTTTTATTGGCTATGAATCTAAATATCGTAAAATAGAGATTTTTTACAAAAGACTTATCTAGTTTTGTTTTAAAGTGTAAAAATATATGGGTCAATTTTTTCCTTACATTAAAAAGTTGATTCACCCATTTACGACGGTGTGTGGTGTATACAGGAATCTAAATTGATTAATCACAAACAATTAAAAAACAAACATAAAGATTGCATTTAGGTACCTACGACTGTAGAACCAGTGAAAAATTGAAATTTTGATGTGAACACATATTTCAAATCAGTTCTCAACTTGGAAGAAAAACTTACATGAAAAATTCATGTATTCAAAATAACTTTGGCCTTTTATAAGATACTTACTTTAAGTACTTAATTTTCGTGTAATCTACGTGTGTAAACATTATAATTATAATTAAAATAAAGTTCCCTTCTAATGGAAGTACTTCGCACTACATGCACGTATATACAGTCAATTATTCCTTAACTCTATGCTATCGGAGGGCAGACAATGGGGTCAAATAGCTCCCAAGGGAGTAATTATGGATTCAATTAAAAGGCTGTGGATAGGTTGATTTAGCGTGTAATAATCGTTTGATCTATATTACACATACATTATAAACAGGCTCGATCGATTGCAAGCAATTAATTACAGAAATAGGACTGTTTGTATAAAACATATTCATCAGTTCACAACTTTTTAATATTTTAGGTTTTTTTAGTTATATTGAATGTCCTTTGGCGATTATTTAGATTTTAGATTTTTTTCCACCAACGTTTCGGCACCTTTGCAGCTACCGTGGTTACGATGGACGACATTAGATCACCAAATTGAAATAAAAATTAAATAAAAAAATATAGAAACTTTTTCTCAGTAATTAAATGAATTATAGTACATAATTGTTTCATAAAAATTGTATATTTTGTTTCAAACCTAAGCTAAAAGCAAAAAATAAATCAGTATAAAATTTTAACATTAGCGTTTTTCCATTAACTTTTATGGCACTCCCAGACTTTATCTGTTTTCATATTTATAAGCGGCTAATAAGAGATTGTGCTAATAAGGGTCGTGGTGACAGTATGTTATTAAAATTTTACTGCAGCATGTTTATTTATTTATTTATATAATTATTTATTTAGATTTACCAACGTTTGTTTATGAATCGAAAGTTTGCATCAATTTTTACAATACTATTTTTTAATCTAAAGTTAAATGTAACAAACACTTATAGGAAATTCAACGGTTTAACGTAGCTAAAATTGAAGTGGTATCTACCTATACAGGGGCATTTTGAACTTACCATCCAAATTTTAAAGATGTGTCCAGTCCATGAAACTAAACAAATTTCTCTAAGAAACATGTGTCAAATTTCGCCAAAAAAATTTGGTTATCCCATACTAAATTGATCACGTGATCTCTTTGATTTATATGGAGAGTCGATTTTTATTTTACATATTTGACCATGTGTTCCTTAGAGAAAGTTGTTCAGTTTCATGGACTGAACACATCCTCAAAATTTGGATGGTAAGTTCAAAATGACCTGATATATAATTTCCATACAAAAAAACATCCGCTAACTGGAAACGTTTTTAATATGGACAATTGGACATCATTAAAATGAGCTAAACGTTCATTGTATGGTATTCTGCACTTTTTCTTGGAATTTCGTTGGAAAATGTGAAATGTCTCTTTTGTACACGCTCTACTCTAGTCTGTTTGTAGAATAAAGGTTCAAACAGAAAATAAGAATAATAAAAAGTCATTTTGTGACTTGAGCACCTCATGTTCAAAAGAGTGTAAGTAGGTATTTTAGGTTTTACAAATCCTAATAGGCAAAAAAGCCAAGCGCTGTCTCTAGTGCACAACATTTTTTCTCTGAATTTTTATCCTAAGAAACTCAAAGATCAACCTTTTTCCAAAATAATTGTTGTTTTTATTGTTTCAATCTTTTTCTTTTTCGCTTTTCAACTTCGATGTCCTAAACTTCAAATCAATGTTAAGACTTGTTGTTAAGAAGTAATTTCATTTCGAAACAAGCATTATTTCTCACACAATAATAAGTACTTTTGGTCATAGGGTGACATATCCGAGGGTTGGTTCACAATGATGGATGGTCACTTCCGAGTATCGTTCAATGTACCCGTCCGTGTGTGACAGAAAGGAAATAATAATATTTTTCTTTTGCCCACTTTTGGTACTGATTTTATTTATTTGTGTTTTATAGGTTCTAAAATCATAAATTATATAGGTAATTCATTGTTCAGATATAGCTATAAATCCCTATTTAGTGGACAAAATGGAGGGCACGATAAGGTACCTTCGTATACATAATTACTTATACATTTTATTTTATGTCTTAAACAATTTTAAAATAGGTATTTTTATAAGAAGTACTACACTCATTTTAGGAGCTACTAATAATCTAGTTATAAAAGTTTCATTTTTAATTTACATAATAAAATAAAAATATATAAGCAAACACGTTGTTTTTAGGTAATTTAAATATTAATTGTGTGTCTTCAAATGTTATTTTAGAAAATCGGTAGGTATTACTATCACGATCGCTATTAAATATCACTCCTACGTATTATCTATCTTCGTTTATTAGTTCTATTGGACTAACTTTCAAAGGGATTGCACAAATTATTCATATATCGCTGTTTACCCACCAATAGGTAAAACGGAGATCTCAATTACAACCCTAAAATGTCAGCTGCCTTCAAATATCAAAGTTCTCGGGCTGCGGTTTCATATCCATTATTCCGAGTACAAAGTTATAAGGGCCGAGCCCTTCGTCATGACGAGCTTGATTCGATTCACCTGTTAGTCGGTCACTTTGACAGCCAACACTCAAGCTTGGGCCACACTATAGAGTGTTTGTTAATTACTAATATTACTTTATTACATTATATTATAAATGCGAAGATCCGTTTGTTTGTTTGTTACGCCTAACCGATCATCATGAAAATTTGCATACAAGTTGTCAAGGGTACAGAGAAGGACATAAGATTTTTTTTTCATACCGAAAACATTTTATCCGCCTCTGTGGTCTAGTGGTTCGTCCACTCGTGTAAGACGCAGGGGTCCCGGGTTGGATTCCCAGGGGGGGTACAATTTGTACTCGGTTTGGTTGATGGTAGGGCTTATTTCAAGCCCGCCTGGCTAGCTACCACCATTTTACCTAAAGGTATGATTCCGATCTCGGCAGTAAGCAGCAGTGCTGCCGCAGCAGTAAGCTCCAAATTCAACCGTAATTTTAAGATTAAAAGGGCCATAACCCGACACGCGGGCTCAATGCGGATTGGTGGGTGTTAACGACTGCAACTGCACCCGGGACCAACGGCTAAACGTGCCTTCCGAAACACAGAGGAACTCGAGATAATAAGTTTTTGATCACCCATCGCATGACCGACCCTTGCGAAAGTTGCTTAACCTCCGCAATCACTGGACCAGATGCTAAACCACCGCGCCATCGAATTCCTGAAGCAGTGTGATCAATGCAAATATTCAAGAAAGCCTTCTTTTTTTTTTATTTCTCCACTTTGATAAACTTCCCGAACCGAAAGATCTCTGATTGTTGTATGAGAGTTATTAATTTATCTAGTAAATGAGGTTTTAGTTATCTTCCTCTTGTATGAAAACATACAATAAGGATCACTATTAATAGATTAGGGTCGGTCTGCCTACGTGCCGTTCACTCACATAGCCACTCTATTTGGCCGTATAATAAATTATAGCTGAGATTGATTGATCACGAATAATGGTAGAAAATATTCTATAAATATTATTGCGTAGCGTAAACGTAGCATACTGGTTAGTAAGTTTATTTGTTGTTAAAAGTTAGCTTAGACAAACCTTTTTAGGGTTCCGTACCTCAAAAGGAAAAAACGGAACCCTTATAGGATCACTTTGTTGTCCGTCTGTCTGTCTGTCCGTCCGTCTGTCTGTCAAGACCCTTTATCTCGGAAACGCGTGGAGGTATCGAATTGAAATTTAAACCATATACTAAGTTCTACAGGCCCTTGAAGCTGTAAAAAAATCAAACTTCTAAGTTAACGTAAAAAAAGATACTGCCGTTTAGGGCGCAAAAAAACGCATTTTCGATACTCTCAAAGGAATCAAAATTCATAGGGTACTTCCCGTTGACCTAGAACTATGAAATTTGGCAGGTAATAGCGTCTTATACTACACTTACAGGAATAAATCTGAAAACTGTATATTTGTAATTAAATCATAATAAAATATGGTCATTAAAATACGCAATTATTAATCATCTTGGTGAAACAACGGTATGCGCGGTCATAGTTTAACTTCTAATTACTTTCGGATTAATCGCGCCACTAATTCTTTTAAAAATATCAATATTTATTATTATTAATTATTCAGATCCTTTCAAATATTATTATAGTTAATTACTTTTAAAAATAAAATTAAAAAGTAATAAATTTGGCTCTAAATATTTTCGCAACATGGCGGTATGTCACACTGTATGACAGGGGGTCTTCTTCTTCTTATTTTTGTTTTGGCAATCTACTTTCTTCTTGGAAGTAATTTTTGCCAGTGTCAAGTGTTGAATAGTTCAGTGGTAGATTGTTTCAGTTTACATTAAAATGCGGGTGAATCGCATTCCAATGTTGCTTGGCGCATTTGGCACCAAGTATAATCAAGACAGTTTACTCGATAGGGTCAGCCGAGGTAGCCACCACTACAATAAAAGTCTCGGCTTCACACAACCAAAGGGTCCTGTTGGAATACACCCATTTTCTCTAATAACATTGCGATAGATAAAACCATTTCACAGAACATTATACAGTGTACTATTGATATACAGCGCCATCTGTTGACAATCAACAGTACTTGTATTTTATACAGGTGCGGTGGGTTTGTAATTATTTTATTTTTTCTCAAAAATGCTTGGAAATTCGAACATTATTTTGACAACCTTCTTCGTGCTAAATCAGAGTTTACGGACAGACCTAAACCGCGCCGTCAATATTTGTATGAGAATCCATTACTAACGTGTAATAATGGATTTTCATACAAAATTGCGGCGTCTGTCCAGCAATGTTTCTATTAAAACTCATTACACACGTGTAATTCAGAAATGGAGCGAACTTTTCAATGAAACACAAATATAGGTATCAAATGTCGCCTTGATGAGCGAGCACATTCCAAAAATTTTTTTTTATATTCGGTATACTGGTATCACGTGAAAGGCATTGATGAGCACATTCCAAAAAATTTAAAAAAAATAAAAACGAAAAAAGCTGTTTTGGTGCAATATGGGTATCAAATGAAAGTTTTTTGGAATATGCTCATCAAGGAGCATATTTTAAAAAACTGAAAAAAAAATAAAAACGAAAGGTAAAATTTTTTATGCAATATGGGTATCAAATGAAAGGCCTTGATGAGCACATTCCAAAAAACAGAAAAAAAAACCAAAAAAATATATTTTTTTGCAATATGGGTATCAAATGAAAGGCCTTGATGAGCACTTTCCAAAAAACTGGAAAAAAAATGAAAAACTGGAAATAAATGAAAAAAAACGGATTTTTTTTTTCAATATGTGTATCAAATGAAAGGCCTTTATGTGCACATTCCACTTTCCATTTTCTTTTTTCAATTACTGTAAGTAATTTAAAATTAAAATAAAAAGCTTAAAACTTTTAAAACTAAAAAGTTAAAAGTTTAAAAGTACTACACAAGCCTTGGCCGCAACTAGGCATTGATGGACTCACGTATGTTTTTCAATGCCTGTCTTGAGTGCCGCTGCAGTAATGTACTATTCCATTTCAAACTTCGCCCGTGGTCAATTCTTTGTCGTAATCCCTGGAAGGGTTATTTTCTACGTGGCGACAAAGGATTTCAAATGGTTATCTATATATAGCAGTCTGCTGAACGGATTTTGATGGTATTTTTTTACAGTTTGGTAGCTTGGAGTCCAACTTATAATCTAAGCAATTTTTCACATAATTCCGGTAGGTAGAACCTGGGATAAAGCTTGAACTCTCCGTAGTACAGTTTTCATATAAAAAACTAATAACTACCAACCACTTTTTTTCAAAATATTTCCTTTGTACCGACACAACTTTTCTATAGCTTTATTTTATGTATAGGTGTAGGTCTGTACGGAACTCTCGGTGGGCGAGCCCGACTCGCACTTGTCCGGTTTTTTGTTTTCAATATCAATTTTGTAAAACTTACTAAAACCACAGCATCACACAAAACAAACAGATCCAATACATACCTATAAGTTCAGCATCAATTTTGTTTTGGAATCCAATTAGGCATTCCTGCGGCCAGACAGCACCTTATAAGATTTTTTTAGGTAAGCATGCCCTATCGTAGTCCCCATTATCATTTAAAAGTGTGACTTTGGAAAGTGTGACAAACATTTTTATCAAATTTAAAAAAGTCTGTTTTTGTGGCAAAACATACATTTTTTAACTTAAAAAAGGGTGGAACTAGGGCATCCTGCGCTCAAAAAACACATTCGAAAAGGGTTTTAAATATTTGATCAATCAAAATTCACAATCCGCTTACAGTGTTTGGCCACGTACCGAGGGGAGCGTCGAAAGCAATAAGACAAAGGTACAAACCAATTCCGCCGGCGCGAGCCCGATGCCACATTGTTTGACCGACTCGATGAGTTCAATGAAAAGCAACTTTTGATTACACCCGTTCACTGGTCACGGGAACAGAACTGTTTCATTTTTATGCACTTTTTTGAGATAGAAAAGCTTTGAACACACCACTGACAGTCAAAAGAGACTTAAACACAATACTTAAAGTCTTTTTATGAGATGCAAATTAGATAATTAAATGACTGAAGCTGGATGATGTTTTATCAATTTGGCTATTTTTTATTCAGTGTTTTTAAAATGTTACCTATGCCTAGTTAAGTATTATAAAAGATAAATTTGTATGTCTTTCTGTTACCTTTTATGACCAATTATTTTGATCAATTTTAGTTTAAAGATTCTATTGTCTAACTTCAAAATCTATCGCAATCGCTTTCAGGATGTAATCCATTGAAGTTTCTTTTTGGCATAAATAAAAACTTACCAATGAAATGCAGCAATGTGTCACATCCATCTGTCAAACAAAAGCAATTGCGATAGATTTTTAAAATTAGACAATTAGCCCCCAGATTGGAGCAAGGGAAAGGACAAAGGCAGCTTTTGTCGCGTAGTCGATTTATCAAACGCAAATTTTACCTAGTATCCATAAAATACGGCCCACTTTCCAAATGATTCAAACGAACGAAGTTTGATTGCAGCTGACTGTTCGATTGTGGGTTAGGACCGGGAATTTACAGTCAAACAACTTCGTTAACAAACTTTCAACAGTTCATAATTGAATTTCGACCGTAAACTAACATTTTGTTTGTTTAGTTCATAGGAGTCAGTAATAGTCTAAAGTCACTTTGACCTTAAGTTTTTATTATTTGACCATATTGGCCTGTGATTTAACTAGGCAACCTATATGCAATTTATCAATCAACATAATTATCATCTACAGAATCATCATCATAATCTCATTCATCATCGAATAACAGATGAGGGCATCTCGTACTATAAGTCAAAACGACAACGCAATAATGCAATTTTAGTCCGAAATACAATATACAAAGGAACTATAATGGCTCAATTGAATAAAACTAAAGCATTGCCTTTTGCTTTTCTATTCTTTGAAGTTAATGATTTGATGAATAATAACTTAATTATTCATCAAATCCGAAGCATTTACTTCAAATAAAATAATAAAAGCAAAAACATTGCTTTAGTTTTTAAAAAAAAGCTCAAACGGCCCAACGACTCTATATTATACTTACTTTGTAATGTAAAAAAGAAAATGTGGGTACCCTGTCAAGACAAAACTAATACTCAGAAAAGGCACTTTTTACAAAAGATGTCGTGAGTAAAATAAATTGGTCTCGGCTTCAGAAAAAAAAATTAAGCAAAAATTGTGAACCTATCATTTCAAATACAATTTCTCTTCTACTTAATATTTATTTAAACTTGTCGCCCTTATTTCTCAAGAGCCAATTAGAAACTTAATTTAGGCAAACTTAATTAAGTTTAGTGTCAAGTAAAGTCTAGTCTTTAGTTAGACTAAGCAATTCTTAATGATAGAGCAGCATATAGATATAATATAATTTAACTAAGTATCCTAATTGAGGTACTTTATTGATTTCATTAGCCTTGTTACAACGCACACAAAAACATGATAGGTACAGTCAACAACACTTCAAACTATACAAAACTGTATAGAGTTTCTCCAAGAACTTATGGACTTTAGAATGACTGACTTTACGTTTAAAATAGATTAAGGAAAGTGGAGATGTTGTTCCAATTTAGCGTCCCCGCTGACGGGCGATTAATCGCTGAGCGATTTTTTGTATCTGAGAATAGAACATACGGATTTCTATACGTAAACGCCCACGAGCTACTTTTTGTAGCTGCAATAAACGCGGCGATAATCGCGGCGCTTTTTGTCGCTGCTAAGTAAAACCTTTGTGGTGTCATTTCGTGGGCGATTATCGCCGCGATTAACGCCGCGTTTATCGTAGCTACAAAAAGTCGCCCGAGAGCGGTGACGCTTACCGTGCTACTGACTTTAGGTACTTGCTAAGAAACAATTTCATAATAAGTAATAGTTATTATTGGAAATTTCACAAACTCGCCCCAAGCAGTAGAGGGTCTAACTAAATAACTGAAACCGTTTAATTTATTGTTAGTAATTTGACGAAGTTGTTCTTGAGACGAATATTAGCAAATAATTGCTTTGGTTGTAGGCAACTTCAATACAACCCAATAGTTATTTCCTTTGCTAGGAGTATAAAACCTTGAATTAATTTGATTTGAGAAACCTTAACATCTTAATTTCAAGAAAGTTTATTTTAAATAGCATATATATTTTTTGTTTTATCATTTCTCTAAATAATTTTAATTCTTACCCTAAATTAATTGGTGTAAAAAAAAATCTTTACGTATGGTAACTACACTTAGTTTTAACTAGTACCTATTCACTCATTTTGATTTAGTGTTTCTTCTAAAAAGTGGACCAATTCTTTGCTGATATGCTTAAAATACGATACAAAATAAGTTGTACATCTAAGCCACCCCAAAGTTCTTGTTTATGTATCCGAAGCTCAACGGCTCAGAAGCACAAGAATGCATTTTCTTCAGTGGTCAGACGGACATCCGGTTCGTGATATATTATTCTGTTTATGCGGTGTTCACTTGCGATTGAGTAGCGATCTCTGCTATTTTGTTTACGAATTTCATTCATAATTCATTGCTACAATAAACTGCTAGACTAAAGCTGAGTTTATTGTTCTCAATAGATCTGTAATTTAGGACAGTTCTCGAACAAGCTACTTTGTAGCGATCGGACGGAGGGGAGGGGATCGGCGGTGGAGGGTTAAGTTTGAGATCAAGTGTTTAGTGCATAGTGAGTAGTGATTTAGCTAGTTTCGTGTGATTAATTTTTCAGATTACATTATCAATAATGTAAGTTTTACAGTTAACTAACCTAATAAGTTATGTATTTTATATTGTGGGGCTGTTCTGTTACTGCAAGCTATACCATTATTACCATTACAAAAATAATTATGTCAGCCAACGAAAAAAATTGTGGTGTCTTTTAGAGTTAAAGCCGCTTGTCACTCTTGTCAGTGTTATTTCTTGGGCGATTAGTCGCCGAGCTATGTGTCAGCTACTTTTTGTAGCTCGTGGGCGTTTACGTATTGCACTCCATATGTTCTATTTTGGGCTAAAAAAATCGCTCAGCGATTAATCGCTCGTCAGCGGTGACGCTTATAGGTTATAATGTAAAAACAATAGTAGCTTAATTTAAAGTTTATTTCGTCCTTGCTTAATTTAACCATTAATTAAAACTAAGAAAAGTTTATTATTGATTTAGCGAATAATCCTGAAATTCCTAATACTTTTGGTCTAGTTTCTCAAGATCTAAAGATTATTACTAGTTATTGTAAAAGTTAACATTATTACCCGATTCGTACCTTCGAAAGTAACTTCTGAACCCAAATAAGGTTCACCGCACTCCTTATCCGCGCGACTGGCTTACGGGATCCCCGATACAAACTAATATCGGGTAAACTTACACGCAGATTATACTTTCAGTTTTGCAACTAGCTGCCAAACTCGCCTAGGTGACACCGCAACTGCCATTTAGTTGCGGAAACAGGAAATCGGCAAACTTGCCAAGAACGAAGTTGCCCGTTGTCGAACCGAAATCGTCCAGTCCATTTTGAACTTAGCCGGTCATGCTGAAATTCGGAAGTGAAAAAGTGATTCCTTAGTATAGTTTTCTGTGCTTAACATTTTTATTTCAAAAGTTTACATCGATTATAATCTTTGCCACAATGGTGACGTCACCTTTACTACAAACAAAAATTTTATTACCATTATCACCACTTTGACAATTCTATTACAGTATATTCTTTATTGACTGGCGTAACTGACCTTTGGTTCTTGGTACGCCTTATTTCAAAGCCGCCTGGCTAGCTACCACCATCTTACCTTAATTCTGACGTCATAACAACAATTTAAAAATTGTTGTGAGGTAAGATAATCAGTTCTCCAGTGTATGAGGATTCCGGATGTAGTGCGCTTCAACCTTCGACTTTATCGTCACTCATCATCAGGTAAAGTGAAGGCCAAACACTTTCCCGCTGTGCATGAAAAAAAACCTAAGCCTCTACCTATCAACGAAATTAGCATGACTGATGGAGAGTCTGATATAGGATGACTTGAAGTTCACTGAAACGTCTATGTTCATCTTGGTTTTACTGTTGATACGCCGTAAAGCCAAATCTGTACATAACCTTATACACGTCGTAGAAGCATAAGCCATAAAGAAAATAAAAAATAAAATTGAATCCTAGACAATCTTGAGGTTGAAGTTGGGGACAACCCAAACTGAAGGGAGATCAAAAATTTGCCAACTTCCGAGGCTAGTGCAGTTTCCAAAGCGTTGTTCAGGTATGACGTAAGTTTTCTTGTTTATGGTGCGGTAAATTTAGTGGCTTATTATTTTCTAATAAAGGTGAAAAACTAGATCAAAACATAAATAAATGATTCATTCTCTATTCACCGTCATTGACGAAAATATATCTTTCGCAGAATATTCTGTCACAGAATACATAATAGTACAATCACTGTGCTAATTTTTGTATTTTGTTAAACTTTTTTTTAATGTGTCAAAATTTGTTTTTTGTGTAAAAGTCTGTGTTTTCGGTCCAGTACCCTTAGCACGAACAGCTATCGAGAAAAAAAACGCGCGTAATAGTACATTATGATATAAGTGCGGTACGTTGAAAATTACAGCCGAGGCGATATTGCTAGCCCGAGCCGTAGGCGAGGGCTACAAGAAAGCAGAGGCTGTAATTATCAAAGCGCACGTATGTCATACGACGTTTTATAACATATTTGCGAGGAAATAAATAAAACTCGGACTTTGCACCTTTGCTTGTTTTCCATATGATTAAATTTTGATACGCTTGTAAGTATCTTATCTGTCAATTTTTCGGGCAAGAGGCTTAGAGTAGCCTTTTTCGCTGCCACTGAGACTTCTGGCGGTGTTGAATTAATAAATTCATCAGTACTTGACGACATTTTCAAATAAAAACAATACAGCAAAAAAAAATTAAATTAGCAATGCGCGCGCATCAGCGTTTTTTTTAAGGCAAAGGCATAAAAACAGCCAGTATTACTAATAAAGTAAATTAATATTTTTGTGTTTTTGTTACAGATAAATGGTTGTAATTTATTGTCAACATTAATTAAATTGAATAATTAAATGTTTATTTATTACATTTTATCTCCCAAAGTCAATTTTATCCATAAAATGTTGACCTCTTTTCTGACATAAAAACTCTTTGCTAAGATTTAAAAAAGTACCGTTCGTTTTAGACGAAGTATCTTGATAAACCGTGGGGTAATGTAAAGTAAAACGCACGGTTTATCAAGGAAACCGTGCGTTTTACTTTACATTACCGCACAAGTTCGTAATGAGATACAATACGATATTGAAATTGGTGTAATAAGAGACTCTTTACGAGCAAATATGTTATAAAATTATATACTCGATAGAGAATTATCTATGGAAATTTTAATTTCGCTATGCGGCGATAGATGGCGTTGTACAAATTTCCAATACAAAATCGCACTATCGAATGATTTTACGCGCGTTATTTCTTTCGATAGCTGTTCGTGCTAAGGGTACTGATGTCATTACTGTGCTCGGCAGAATATCAGTGCAGCAGGCCTAGCCTGCTGCTTATACTGAGCCGAGTACAGTTTTGACATCACGCGACGATGCACAATGTTATTGTTATTAACTTTGTATGTGTTAAGTTCTTTGGATTGTCTTTGTAATGTTGTGTATCGTTGTGTGTTGTTCAAAATAAATGTATTTTCTTTCTTTCTTTCTTCTTTCGCTTCAACTCAATCTGCCCCGCTTTTCACAACCCCAATAAACATCCTCAGAACAAAACAACAATAAATGTCAATGCACTTGTTATACCTCATACATTCGTCACATAAAATGTTAATTATGGGGACCGTCCAGCTTTTATGACGGAACGCTTTTACGCTAAATTGAAAACAACTCATGGTTTATTCACTACACGCTGACTATCCACTAACCAACGTAAAAAGAACTCTTTGACATCTTGAATGGAGAACGTCAAATAAGAACGGAGTTAAATGTTATAGCTCAAGTTATACTGGCCTTTTTATAACACTGCCTTTGGAATGACATTTTCTACACGCGTTGTTTTTAATTCATTAGCCATTATGTTGTTTGTCGATACTTATTTCTCTATAATGCCGACATGTTATAACCTAGTTAATATTATTTACGATCGTTAATTTTCTTAAATGGTAAATCTTAAAAGATATTTCTTAAATGGTTACATTATTGATTTTTTTTATGAATGTTGTAATTTTTTTGACCAATAAATGAAAAAAAAACATGTTGCCTACTTTCATCCATTGAAACGACAATGGAAAGCAGATGAATTATTAATGTTTTGGGCTATTTGTAACCAGTAATTAAAATCATGCTCTTGACGCGTGAAAATACTTGTGTAT
This sequence comes from Agriphila geniculea, assembly GCA_943789525.1. Classification (NCBI taxonomy): domain Eukaryota; kingdom Metazoa; phylum Arthropoda; class Insecta; order Lepidoptera; family Crambidae; genus Agriphila; species Agriphila geniculea. The sequence continues at coordinate 18,045,430 of OX038879.1, forward strand.
AAAACATTTTAAATTAAAAATACATTAATTACCTAATCCTTGGTCTTCTATTTATGTCGTCGGCTGCTTACAGCGTCAGCTTCACATTGCTTACTATAGTGTGGTCTCTTTCAAACGCTGACGTCGGCGTATGAAACGTATAATGTTTACGCTGGTCAGACGTTTTGTTGTTGCAGTCCATTTTGCCACCGAAAAAGCTTTGACTTCTTATGCAAACAAATCACTGGCCATACCTAAAACTGTCAACAGTTAAAATCCAGCATATTCGAATGAAAAGAGGCACTTAACCCTACAATAGTAGAGTAACACTATTTCAACGAACCGGTACTGGCAAAAGAAGTACACTCCGAAAACAATACGCTGGCACCGGTTAACCCTGTAAAGTGGTCGGCGGCTGTAAAACATTGCGATACCGGAGCTTAGCGGGTGAGAATAGAGAATTTATCGCTTTGGTACAATGGACCGGTTAATCCAATTTCTGTGGCTCCCGCGATTTCATTCTGTTGGCTCACACGTGAGTACCGGGTGCACAATGCCCGTTGTTCTTGCGCTTTCAGCCACTTGAGAGTTTTTGTTGTTGCACAATATACAAAGGTGAGTATTTATACCGAGATCTTTATAGTTCGTGACGGTGAAGCTAAACAGCCGATGAGGAGTGGCTTAATCTTTTTTCTAACTTTTTGCTTATTCGCCTTACAACGTGGACGAGTCATCTTTAAGTGGCCGATGACTCGCTTTGTCATTTCCCAAAATGTCTACGTTGGACATGCAAAAAAGACTGCAATATCCATTAGGGATTTCCTTGTGATGAACCATGGGGATTAAAATGTCCCGTCATGTTTTTCGTTATAAATCATTCAGTTTCAATACGCTGACCAGTCATCAAGCCATGTCATTTCGCCGAAATGTTTACTTTATTTATTCTATTCTCTGAAAGTAAACATGAGCATGAGCTGTGTTTGTGATCTGAATTTCATTTCATGATCTATCATGATTCGTTCGTTTTGCCACTCTAGTCAGTTTAAATCCGGATTTGCAGTGATAGACTTTGTTGACCTCATTTATATTTTTGATGTTTGACTAATAAAGGCAATAAAATACTCACAATGTTTATTTCCATTCGTTAGGTGATGACATTCTTATCTTATACGGTGAAGTGAATCACTAGGTATGGTATATTTTTATCTTCAGGATTTTATTTATTTATTAGTTCTGTACACACTTAATTATAGACTGAAAAGAAACGGACAGAAGAATGAAATGAAATGAAGAAAGAAAAAGAAAAGTACCTACAAGGGCACAGCTTATTTCACATTGAAATTTCTTCCAGCAGGCCGAAAGAACATTGAGAATTTTACTGGCTGGACTTAGAGCTCACGGCGACTTTTTGTAGCGATGATGCAGTAGCGATGCTGCCGCGATGCTGCCGCGATGCTGCCGCTTTGTATCAATACAGTCGCGATGCTATAGCGCAGCGGTTCCCGAATAGGGTTCCGCGGAACCCTGGGGTTCCGTGAGAGGCTCTCAGGGGTTCCGCGAAAATTCAAGAGTTTATAAATTCAAGATACTACTTATCTTTTTGTTCTAACTAAATTAATATTTTATATCTTAAAAGTCCTTCTTTTAAAGTCAAACTATATCATAATATAATAAATTAAAATGACGCTTAAATGTTCTAGTGTCAGAAACCGTTGCTCTGTAGATTTTATGAAAGCAGAATTGCAAAAGACATGTCTTGCAAAAATGACGCGGAATTAACGAGTGATCAAAAGTCTCTTTTTCCCTTTACCTAAGTACCTAGTTATCCTTTTTTTTTAATTACACTCTTACTTTGCTGACCCGCCCGTTTGTTTTCATTGATTTTGAGTATTTTAATTACAAACATTCACATACATTCAACATGTCTGGGTAACTGGTAAATGAAGGATTTACCAGTTACCAGACTCTACAGTAGTTTTACTGCTAGTTTTAATGATTTCAACGTACATTTAGAAAATAGACCCAAAAATTTTTTGTATTTGTCCTATTTTCTGTTCCTAAAAGCGCCAACCCTAGTTAATTTACTTCTTACTAGAGCTAGGGTTCCGCCGAAAATCGGTTAACCAAAAAGGGTTCCGAAGCCAAAAGAATACGGGAACCGCTGCTATAGCGCGTTAGTAGCGCGCTGACATCGCTTCTGTAGCGCGTTGCAAATGTGATTAACGTGCGTTAGTAGCGATGCTGATCGCTACAAAAAGACGCCGTGGGCGAAGGCCCTTAACGTATTAAAACTTTTTGTGTTAAAAATTATTCTGCCGCTATAAGGAAAAAAGACGTATCTACCTTTACCTTCCAACCGAGAAAAAACATTTGTCTTTTTTTTTGGAAATAAAATCGCTGGGCAAAAAAGTAAATGTAAAAGTTTTAAGATTATAGGTCATAGCTTAAGCTATTTTATGACATATTAAAATTTAAATAATATTCATATTATATATTATATAAATGTGATTTTCCTTTTCTTCTTAGTAAAAAAAAATTGAGTAAATTCATGATACTACGATAAAAAGACGTATTTACGCAGAAACGTCCTTTCTTTCTATTATCAGTCTTTTCGTTTTATTGTAACTTAGATACTCTTTAACATTTTAGTTATAATAGGCATGACTTTAACTATAAAGTAAAACAAAATAAAAGAATCAGACTTTATATTATTCCATTATAACTAAAATAATTTTCAAAAACCTATCTGAAACACTTAAATTCCAAATACCTCTTAGAATACATGAATTTGTACTTAAAATTATAATTATTAGCTGCCTTAGTTTGTGTCACTTCATCGAACTTTTGAACGTAAAGGCTGAGACGTATTTTTCATAATGATTAATAATTAAAACAGTAATCAATATTAATATTATATGGCACAACTGAAGGTAGAGTCTCACCGCGACCCCCTCTTTTACCCCACACAACCAAGAATACGTAATAAAAAAGACGCTACTGCCACTTGCGCCTGGTATTTTTAGGGTTCCGTAGCCAAAATGGCAAAAAACGGAACCCTTATAGATTCGTCATGTCTGTCTGTCTGTCTGTCTGTCTGTCTGTCTGTCTGTCTGTCTGTCTGTCTGTCTGTCTGTCTGTCTGTCCGTCCGTATGTCACAGCCACTTTATTCCAAAAGTATTAGGACTACATAGTTGAAACTTAGTAGGTAGGTGTATTCTGTAAACCGCTTTACGATTTAAACATAAAAATATAAAAAATGAAAGATTAAGGGGGGGCTTCTCATACATGGAACTGAAACTGAAAATATTTTTTTTCATCTAACCAATACTTGTGGGGTGTCTATAGATAGGTCTTTAATATAAATAACATTGAGGTTCCTAAGACCAATTTTTTTCAAAGTCAACCGTTTGAAAGATATATGCCGCCAAAGTGGTAAAATGTGTGTCCCCCCCCCCCTTTAACTTTTAAAGTAAGAGGGTGAAAAATCTAAAAAAAATATAAACTATAGATCTTAATAAACACTTTCAACGAAAATTGGTTTGAATGAGATACAGTAATTAGTTTTTGAGATATAGTACATTTTCCAAAACCGCAAATATAACTTTGTCATTCATACAAACACTGTGAAAAACAAAGTTATTTTTTCAGACGAAAAATGATAGCGGTATTAAAATATGGTATGGTATAATGTACCTACGGAACCCTACTGCGCGTGGCCCGACACGCACTTGGCCGGTTTTTTTTTATAATACTAGAATGTGAGGACGCATCTACGCAGAAGCGTCATTTCTACTTCCTAAACATTGTGTTTAAAGCAGATACGTCTTTTTTATGAGCGAGAATTTGTGGGTTTGCTGTCACAATTATGAAATGAAAAAAATACTATTAAATGCGACCTTTTTTACTGATTGCGAATATGTATGTAACTCAATTTTGAAAAAAAAAGTTAGTAAGGTCTTTTCTTCTTATCATAATCATAATCATTTATTGTGAAACATAGGTACTTAGAGATGTTATAATACTATGCTACTGTTGTTCAGCTATGCCCTGCCGTGATAGCATACAATGAAGGGTTAAATTAACTCTAAAATTGAAATAATAATGATAATACAAATTGATCATGCATGATAAGATAATATTAATAAAATAATTTTGAAAGTTAAATTGAAAATTAAATTAAATGTCATAAAAAAAATCATCAAATACAGTCATACATAACATAATTTTACAAATCTTCATCTGTCAAAAAATCATTTAGTGTGTAGTAGCATTTTTCCAGCAATAATGTCTTTAATTTCTGCTTAAACATAAAGTTATTATCAATGTGTCTTATTGATGTAGGTATCTTATTATAGATACGAGGTCCATTACAAAATACACTCTTACTCATTAGTGCGGTTTTACAAGGAACATTGCAAAGTTTATCCCTATGTCGTGCAGATGAAAGAAATTTAAACAATTCAATGTTATTTTTGTCAAAAATAGCGCATTCAAGAATGTACAGACATGGAAGTGTAAGAATCTTGTAATTTTTAAAGTAGGGCTTGCATGTGTCTGTTTGTTGTAGGTTGAACATAGCTCTAATACAGCGTTTTTGAGACCTAAATACAATTTCTTTGTCGGTTGCGTTACCCCAAAACATGACACCGTCTCTCAATGTAGACCCAACATATCCATGATAGGCAGTCAGCAAAGCCTCTATGCTTACTATTTTACTAAGCTTATATAAAGCATACGAATGACTACTCAATTTACTACGTATGTGCTGTACATGTGAATTCCACTTTAAGTCACTGTCAATGAGTATACCTAAAAATTTAAACGTCTTTGTCTCACATATTTATGACGGCAGTATTGTTGTGGTGACAGACAGCTATCTGTCTGTCACCACAACAATACTGGAGATTACTACTATTAGTAATCTCCAAATCAAACCTTTCGTTAAAAGGTAGGTATATGTATTGACGAAAATCCATAGCAAAATTTAAAAAAGCACGTTTAAATTCTGCTGCGTCGAACACATGTCGCGTTTTATTTTTATTCAGCGCCCTCTATAGGTCGTCACTCTTTACAAAACCGTTGATTAACATGTGGACGCACGCACAGCTATTGATAAGGCTTTAGCAATTGCGCGGAGTGCACTGCACGGATTAAAATTCGTTTTATCGGGTCGACGTAAAATAAAAATGGCGGTAAGGTTTGCTTTTCAAAAGTGAGCCGGGTTCTGTATAGAATCAAAAAACACACATCTGGGTTTGGATTATCCTGTGACATAATATGTATTAGTATAATCTCAGCAAGAAAGTAAATTAGGTACTTAAAATATTAGGTATGAAAAAGGTAAAGAGAATTGTGACGGTCTAGAAAGTTTTACACCCGTATATTCAAAAACAACACTCAAACGACCCTTAACTACGCGAACGCACTGCGTTGAAAAAATAACGTGTGATTGGTTCGTGGGACGCTGTGCTTCCGCGGGCACTGTGCTGTGAGACCTCACAGTAATGATTATGAATACGGTAAGCATAACATAACATGACACACTATAGGAAGATTCATCTTAGCCTGTCCAATAGGACATGCTTATATTTAAGCATGAAATTAAATTATGTTCATCGCTACATAGTATAAAACAAAGTCGATTCCCGCTGTCTGTCCCGCCCTCTGTATGCTTAGATCTTTAAAACTACGCAACGGATTTGGACGCACTTTTTTTTCAATAGATAGAGTGATTCAAGAGGAAGGTTTATATGTAAAATACATGGTGTCAAACTCCACACTACCAAAGCGAAGCGAGGGCGGGTCGCTAGTATTACAAATTAGCAACTCCAACCAACACTAAGGCAATACATCTTGTACCCTCTAAAGAAAAAAAAATTTTCTGTTTATGGTACGTCAGTCTTAGGCGTGAAATACACAGAAGCGACGCGGCGCGGATACGGCGGCGATACGGTGCAGATGTGAGACTTTCGGATGCTTTCGGCCAATCAAATACACGTATCGCCGGCATCGCCGCCGTATCTGCGCCTTATCTCCGCCGCATCTCTTCTGTGTATTTCACGCCCTAGAAAGATATCATAACAAGTATAATGTATAAACAGGATAGGTGTGATTTTGTTAAAAAAAACTGCTACTGACCCCTAAAATAGTTGAATTGCGATGGTGAGTGATTGGGATCGTGATCACGTTCTATTGACATAATAGCATCTGCCATGTTGTTGTAATTGAGAAAAATCCTGTAATTAGATTTTTTTTTGTTAGTTGTGATTTGTAAATAATGTTTTTAATGGGACACCGCCACATTAGACTCGCGTATATATTTTGATACAAATATTTTTACATTGATATCAATCATAATTAAAAGATGTAAAAGTCAAGCGAAAAAGTGAGATTCATAGTAGAACTACTTTTAAAAACATTATAACTTTTTAATAATCAAACTTACTATTTTACGAAATACTTACGTTATAAGTACAAAGACTTTACCGAAACTTTTTCAGTAGATACGTGGAGTAGTTATAACCTACATTATAATTTGCAACATAAATTTATCGTATCGTTCAAGAAAATACATGCAAATCGTCCCTTGATAAAGGTAGAATAAATTCTTCATCAATCATGGGCGTAGTTTACTAATAACCGGTAGACATTTCAGCAAAATATGACACATGGCTCCAAAATTTTTTTGTAGGTAATTTACTAGGTACTACCCTTGACCTTTAAATTGTAATAATTAAATAAAACAATACTCTTGTTTACAAAGCATTCTGGATTCTGATACACTAACAAGAATTTATATTATTTTATCGAAACCATTTTCGAAAACATTTTTTTTTATTTCGGATCCAGTTTTGATAAAATAATTTGAGTTCTTCTTCGAAACTAGCTTTCGAAAATAGCCGAATTTTTTTTTTGATAAAATCACGTATTTGAGCACTAGCTAGCTATTTTTTCCGTGATTGAGTAATAAATATGCAAACATCTAAACTTTCAATTTTATATTATTTTTTGGATAGGATAATGATTTGTATCTCTATTTTGTATTAGCCTTGCCTTAACCTATATCTATTTTTTTTTTATTTATCCAGCCTCAGAATTTGATAAAATTCATATTATAATCTGCCATAAAAAATACATAAAGTGTACGTTCTTTTGTAAATAAACTCATCGCTATTTTACCACTACTGTGAACATCAGCAAAAATTAACCCGTGAAATTCAAAATTGTCCATTATTGACCGAGCGAGCACGAAGTGCGAGCGAAGCGTCTCTGCTTCAGCTTGGGCAAAAATTCTTTCGTATGTCCAGCTGTCTGTTCCAGCCTACAGGTCGCATTTTTCAACCGATTCTTGAAAAATTTTGTGAGCAGGTTTGAAAATTATATAGAATTTTTTTGTCGAGCCAGTTTTTTGAAATTTTTCATAATGGCGGAGATATGTCAAAAAAACAGATTTCAGTCCGTTTTCCAGCTCTGCCTGTTTTCCTCTACAGGTCGCATTTTTCAACCGATTCTAGTAAAATTTTGTAAGCAGGTTTAAAAATGATGTAGTTTTTTTTGTCAAACCAGTTTTTTGAAATTTTTCAAAATAGCGGAGATATGTTAAAAAATCGTATTACAGTCCGGATTTCCGGCGCTGTCTGTTCTCCTATACAGGTCGCATTTCTCAACCTATCCCGGTGAAATTTTGTGAGCAGATTTGAAAATAATATAATTTTTTTTTTGTCACGCCAGTTTTCAGAATTTTTTTAAAATGACGAAGAAATGTTAAAAATACATATTTCAATCCGGCTTTCCAGTTCTGTCTGTTTTCTTCTACAGGTCGCATTTTCCAACCGAATCTCGTGAAATTTTGTAAGCAGGTTTGAAAATTGTATAGATTGTTTTTGTCAAGCCAGTTTCTTTTTTAATGGCGGAGATAATGTAAAAAAATCGTATTTCAGTCCGGATTTCCGGCCCTGTCTGTTCTCCTCTACAGGTCGCATTTCTCAACCGATCCCGGTGAAATTTTGTGAGCAGATTTCATAAATATATAGATTTTTTTGTCGAGGCAATTTTTCTAAATTTAATAAAATGACGGAGATATGTAAAAAAACATATTTCAGTCCAGCTTTCCGGCTGTTTGATCTCATTTACAAGTCGCATTTCTCAACCGATTCGGGTGATATTTTGTGAGTAGGATCGATAATTATATATAACTGTTTAGTCAAGCCAATTTTTCCAAATTTATAAAAAAAATTCACCCCATTTTGAAAAAAATATCAGAATTAGAAGCACCATCTAGCTGTGAATATTCACGTACCTACTGTATGTTTTGAAAACTTAATGGCGATATTTTATTTTATTTTATTGCGAGGTCTACAGCTCACGGAGCCACTAGTTTATTTTATGACTAAATTAGTTGGGAACAACATTACACTACTATTTAAAACTGAAATTAACCCTAAATTCGTATACTGGTAATTTTTTTACACTGTTACGCTTGAAATACAGTTTTTCTCACGATAACAAATTCAACGCCTTTACACATTATACGAAGAATGTTCACTTTCGTGAAAGATATGGGAATGGGAATATGAGGTACCTATTATGACTTGGGTGAATTAATTTCTTCTGTATTATACACCTTTATTTTGTGGTCGTTAAGATAAGTATTATACCAATGAAACTTTTTTTATATAGGTACACAATGGGATAGTGCTTGGTCTTCACCTCACCTGATCTTAAGTGACGATAAGACCGAAGTTGGAAGCGCACTACACCCGGAATCCTCATCACTGAGGAACTGGCTATTTTACCTCTAACTGCTGGAATAAATTTTTTTTTTAATTGTTTTTGTTATGGCGTCTGACTTGGGTAAGATGGTGGTAGCTAGCCAGGCGGATTTGAAATAAGCCCTACCACCAACCCAACCGAGTACAAATTGTACCCCCCCTGGGAATAAAACCTGGGATCTCTGCGTATTACACGGGTGGGACGAAGCACTAGACCAAGAGGCAGTTAAGGCTCATATATATCTCGTTGCTAATCTATCTCTAAATGCGTTTTTCTCCATCAATATTACAGATATGGCTTTCAAAAAAATATATGTAAAACTACATTATATATCAGAAGGCACTGTTGTTTTACATTTTTATTTTTTCTTATTATATGTATTGGAAAAAAAATCCTAAACCTACATCGATTGCAATTTTTAAATCCATTTCGCTCGGTTAATATAAGTCGAAATTTTTTGTAGAATATTAACAAATAAATATTTGTTAATATTCTACAAAAAAAGACGCAGGGCATGGTTGTTTTAGATTTTTGATTAGTAGCCAAAAATAATTTCAATATTGTTATATTCCATTTCGCGCACAGTCACATGTCGTCGCGCCATTTTCTCGTCTAAAAATCAGTGGGGGAGGAGGCGTATTAAGAAGAGGCTGTAATTAGATTACATAGTTCTTTATTTAGTAGGCCATCTGTACTTATTTTCTTTTCTGTGGCCAAGGCGCGCGATTATCCGCAATACGTGTAAGCTCAAGGCATCTCAAGGTCATTCAGCAAGGTCATTGATATTGATAAGAGCCTTAAAGTAAAAAACTAAACATTTTTGCCAATTCGAGAAACGATAAAAAATACTTTTCCTATATCCTTTATCTATGTCCAGTCCATACTAATATTAACGACTCAGTGGGCTGTAGACTTCGCGTTTGTGACATTTTTGATCCATTATTTTCGAAACGGCTGAAATTACGTTTTTTTTTTAATGACTAAATAAGTAAGTACTGATTTGACAAAATAATTCTATTATAATTATTGAACCTGAACACAAAATTTCACGATAATTAGTTGAGAAAAGCGACCTGTAGAGGAGGAGAACAGATGGACAGGCAATCATATGAAAGCATTTTTGCCCAAGTTGAAATGGAGATGCTTTGCGCTTGTTTGGTCAACATCTTTCTTCAGTTCTACACCCATGTTTCTTTGTCAAAAATGTTTAGTTTAACCATACGACTACAAAATAACGGTGAAACATAACAACGGTCTTAATTTAAAAAATCGCTCGCGCTATACGCTCTCAGTAATAAAAAACAATATTGAAACAAATCACATATGTGATAAATTAAGTTTTCTGCAAAAAGTTTTTTTCCAAAAAGCCTGATTTTAGGTTCAAGATTTTAAAGGTTAATTTTTGTGAATACAAAATCCATCAGATTTAAAACAGCAAACTGCGAACTGTAGCTAAGCTTGTATCCCTACCGGACATGTTGATGGCTTTTGTGAAAAATTTTTTTTTTTTTTTTTGTAACAGTATCACAGACTACAAAAATACTCAAGAAAATGCAACATATTCATTTTTTTCCACATTAAATGGACTTACTTTTGGCCACATTCGAGAACCATAAGGCTAAGAAGAGGCCGAAGATGAAGCGAGCTTGCCCAGAAGAAGCCTATTCACGCGGGCTTTAAATATCGCTGGGTTATATGCTTGCTTATATGCTTGCGAGAATACAGACGCAGGCAGGGAATTCAACTCCTTGGCTGTGCGCATTAAAAAGGAAGATGAAAAACGCTTTGTGCGTCTGGACGATCGATGGTAGAACGGGGATGGCGGAATGAGTTCATGCAGCTGAAGAGTACACTCTCCGAAATATAATCTGTAGAACACCGCCAGACAAGCTAGTTTTCTGGTTCTGCGTTCAACCGAGTCAAGTGCGGCTAGTTGGTACTTTACGGACCCATCCCACAGGTGGCAGCAATGTTCCATGCACAACCGGACTTGCGCTTTGTAAAGAGTTAGAAGCTGTCCGGGCGTGAAATACCTTGTTCAATATGTCTAGGTTTTTGGCCGCCATTTGAGCCTTCGACTTGATTTTGTCACCAAAGTTGAGATCGGAAGCCAACTTTATGCCAAGGAGATCAAGATTGTCGGTGACTGGTAAAGAAACACCTCGGAAGTAGGAGTCAAGTTCAGAAGACTCTTTTTTGCAGTAAATAGTTATGCCTGCGTTTTGGTGGCGTTAAAAGTGACCAAATTGTTGTTGCCCCATTGGGAGACAAGACTCAAAGTCATATTTGACCGCTCCACCATGGCTTCTCTTAAGGAAGTAATTTCGTCTCTGCTGGCCTTTGCATTGGACAAATACCTCTCCGCAATCGTGCTGTCGTCTGCATACCCAACAATTCCAGGCATAAGGAGATCGTTGATTTGGAGCAGAAAAAGCGTTGCGGAAAGAACGGATCCTTGGGGAACTCCAGCTTCTATAGCCATGAGGTCAGAAGAGCTGCCATCAATAATCACTCTTATCGACCGTTCGCTCAAGAAATCCGAAATCCAACTGTAAAAGTCCTTGTCTCAGATCCAAAACAACAGAAAGCGATGTGGCGCCAATATTTTCAACAACTTCTCAACTGCCCCCTGATTAGCAACGAAGCAATATCTGATCCGATTACTAACCAGAACCAAGACCACCACGAGGAACCAATTACTTTTGAAGAAGTGCACAATGCTATGCTAAAGCTTAAGAACCACAAGTCCCCAGGAATCGACAACATAGCAGGAGAGATGTGGAAGTATGGAAGGGGAGCATTGCAGTCCCAATTGTATGCATTCATACGCAGAATCTGGGAAGAGGAACACCAGCCTATGGAGTGGAATGTGGGAATTATCTGTCCGATACACAAAAAAGGCTGCAGAAAGAAATGCGAAAATTACAGAGGGATCGCACTGCTCCCAACCGCATACAAAGTCCTTTCATACGTCATCCTGGCGCGACTAGAACCCTACGCTGAGCGAATACTCGGAGACTACCAGTGCGGCTTCCGCAGAAACCGCAGCACAGTGGACCAAATCTTCCTCTTAAAACATATTATGGAAAAACGGTGGGAGTTTGCCCAGAATGTTCACTGCCTGTTTATGGACTTTTCCAAAGCGTACGATAGTGTCGACCGAGAAACGCTCTATCAGATCATGACCTCGTTCCAAATACCAGCTAAGCTAGTCAAAATGGTAAAAATTGCTACGGGCACGAGTAAAATGCGGGTTAGAGTTGGTGGCGAACTGACGGATGAGTTCGAAGTACTGACCGGACTCAAACAGGGAGATGCCCTTTCGCCTGTTCTATTCAATTTGGCTCTTGAATACATCATCCGAAAAATACTACAGATAGATGGAGGAGTAGAATTGAATGGAAAGCACAAAATTGTTGGGTATGCTGACGACAATGTGAGCGGGAAGTGGTGGAGATGACTGAAATGCTGGAGGAAGAAGGAAAACGGGTGGGTCTCAGAGTCAGTCGTGAAAAGACACAGTACCTCCACATGAAAAGATATAAGGACCAGAGAGCAAAAAGGAAAAATCTTATTGTGAGGGGCATAACTTATAAGGGTGTCGATAAATTCAAATATCTTGGCTACACAATAACAGATACGAATCAAAGAGAGGATGAAATCAGTGTCCGCATAGTCAATACGCTGAGATGCACCGCAGCCCTTCATAAAGTGTTAGTATCCAAGTTGCTAAGCAGAGCTACCAAAATTCGTGTCTACAAAACAGTGATTAGACCGATCCTAATGTACGGGTGCGAAACTGGGACACTGACACTGAAGGAAGAAAACAAACTCTTAGTGACGGAACGGAAAATCCTACGTAAGATTCTGGGCCCAACCAAGGGAGAGAATGGGGAGTGGAGTCAAAGATATAATCAGGAGATAGAAGACCTAGTGTCCGAACCGAACATCATCGGGGAAATAAAAACCGCCCGCCTTCGCTGGCTAGGACATGTAGAAAGAATGGGAGAGCTGTAAAGAGAGCATACCTTGGTCAACCTTCCGTCGCCCGGTGGGCCGGCCGAGATATCGCTGGAAGGACGAAGTCGCCAAAGATCTCAAAGAACTGGATGTGCCCGACTGATCAGATCTGGCAAAAGACAGGAAAGGATGGCGCGCTTTGATGTCGGAGGCCAAGATCCACTTCGGGTCGCTGAGCCAGCGAAGTAAGTAAGTAAGTAAGCGACACTGCAAGTGCAAAATCAAAAATATTCAAAAAATCAGTGAAGTTCATATCATTGAAGTAAAAATATTTAACATATTAAATACTTTGCCCATTTCCGTTAAACAAAAAAGTCAGCGACATCTTTGGGGTATCAAAGGCTTATTAATGCCCTAGTAATAATAATAAAATGATGAGAAATTTATAAACAAACAGTTTATTTTATTGGTTTATTTGAAAATATTATCTTTGAAGATCCATTTATGAGGAAACTTCCCCATACAAAAAAAATCAACAAAAAAGTTTTTGTAGACTTGCTCCTGATAATAACGAAGATTTTTTTAAATAATTATTTTACTCACTCGGCAATGTCGTATATAATAGCACAATAATATTTTTTGAAATGGTTAAACTGTCACTTTCACTGGGCTGTGGTTGTATACACAGAAACAAATTCGCGTCGATCACATCTGTCGCCAAAATTCTGAAGACACGTACAGGAGTTACGCACTTTTTCTCTATAGTTTATTATTTCCGTTGCGTTGTCCCCTTTCCCATCAAATATTCTTTGTAAATGGGTTTAGTTGTTCTTTTTGCCATACAGTATAAAAAGTTGGCACAAAAGCCCTGCTTTTATTAATAAAACTATTTGAAAACATTTGAAACAGTGTGTTACAGAGTTTTTATTTCAATATTTTCTTTGGACTTTGGTTAGGTATATTTGCACCACGTTCGTTTAAATAATACTTGTAATTTTATCATAACATGTTGTTCCTTTAGTTTCATGTAGAATTTTAGAAACGATTTTGGTGAACATTTCTTTAGAGCTAATTTTGACTTTGATGAATTCTGATTCTGATCACGACAGTTTCAGTGTAATGGAAAGCAACGATAAATCGTGCAATAGTTGTAAATAGGAAGAGTAGGAAAATAGCAAAGAATATAATTTACTGATGAGTTTTTTGAGAGCAATTAAATTATGCGTCATATTTACAGTTTTATGTCACAATAACAACAATCTCTTCAACAAATTCACATCATGTTATTTATCCGTAGATGAAAAAAGGATCTATAAACGTTTCAAATGTTATATTGCACAAGGGCTGGAAAATTAGGGTCCTATTGAATTTCCCGTGGACGCTACGGATGTCGGCTCGGAACAATCCGGTTTGATAATACGGTCACATTTGGGCCCTTCGACAATGGGACGAATCCGGAATAGGACCCGTTGTAACTGGATTTGTATTATTTACTTTGATTCAACTTTTACATATATTTTTATATTTATTTGATGTTCAACGTATTCAGCTTTTGTTGTTAGGAGACATCTGGTAAATTATAATAAATCAGAAATCAGACGACTAATAAAATAAGTCAAATAAAATGATCAGACTTTAACACGATTAATCCCAAAGTGATTAACATTGACTCTTGGCCCTCGATATGAAAAAAAGCTTAATATTTTCCATCAATAATTATAGGTATCTCAAACTACAATATCGAACGATCATTATATTAGATATATGGATACAATTATATAAAAAAAATGGATCCTACATGATAGCATCTCCAAATTCTCTCAAAAAGTATATGACAGTCAAAACTACACTAGGTACTACGGAACGCAAAATTTTGTACAAAATATTCTATACCAAATAGACGAACTTAATCAATTTTGTCAAAGCCCCCTAACATCTTCTTATTATGTCGAACAGTGAGCTATGTAAGAAAGCCTATTGTACGAGTTATTTTAATCAGTAGGATTTAGTACTTAGCCGATAGGGGATTTCGTCCCATTTCTTACGATTCGTATGTCCCCTCCGCCCCATTCTGTGCCGAAACGTATCTATTACGTTAATACCTCCAGTATACAAATGTAGAGTGATTGCTAGATCTTTTTTGGCTTTGGATTCTAAGCAAGGAATTGCTTTACAGTTTTTGTTACAGACGAACATAGACTTTATGTAACAGTTACATGTTTTTGTTATACTACATAAGTCAAAGTCAAAGTCAAATAAGCTTTATTCAAATAAACTTAATTATTAAGTACTTTTGAATCGTCTATATTTTCCTACCACCCGTTCCAGACTTTTAGCTGACAAGAAGAACGGGCGCAAGAAACTTATCAGCTGTAACAGCCATAAGTAACGATATTTACAAACTTGAATATATCGTTACCAAATAATTACAACAGGTTGACAGGATTATTGGCAACAACATAGACTTATTGTTGTAAGTAAGTACATAAGTTGATTATGTCTAATTTTAAATTCCAAGAAGACGGTATTTGTCGCTTTTTGAGCATGATGTTGGTCAAACTTAATTGTACGAATAATGTATGAATTTCGTAAACACATTTTTAATTCAAGTTTGCAGTTATAATTACATGAATTTTTTATTTTTTTTACTAGTTAACAATAATAAAATTGATCATAGGGTAAGATATTCTTAAGTTAAAGTTAAAGAACTTCTTATTCTTATTCCACTCGAATATTTAAATGTCTATACGCGGAAAGGAAACGGCATTTCGTATTGAAACAGACGAAACTTATTAATAAAAAACGCAAAGAATTTCGTCTGAGTTAACTGACGCCAGCACAACCGGCCAAAATGCAAAACACTTAAAACACGACATAGACTGCTGACATGTAGCTGAACCATTACTTGACACACCCAAATGTCAAAAAATATTATGTTTTATGTTTACAAGCGCATTGTGCCCCAGCAAGTGTTTTAAAATATAAACGATTTTCACCTGGTATGTCCATCAGCCATTTTTAATGTCCCCACTGCTGGGGAACAGGCCTTCCTTATGGGTGGACAAAGAGGACGGGCCATAACCCACCACGCGGGCCCTATGCGGATAAATGCAGCCGGAACCAACTGCTTAACGTGCCTTCCGAAGCACGGAGGAGCTCGAGATAATATATTTTGGTCACCCATATCATGACCGACCCTTGCAAAAGTTGCTTAACCTCCGTAATCGCTGGGCCAGGCGCTAAACCACTGCGCCACCGAGCTCCTCAGTCACCTGGTATACCAGTATATATTATGTATAATGTGTAGATGACAGGATGTCTACGATGCGATTTAATTGACAGTGATCCGCTGCAACTTCACTCGAGAATGTATGGCAAAGAGAAAATTTCAGTTTTTACAGATTATAATACGTCGTTTTGTACCACAAGCGCTCTGAAGTTGGTCATTTCTGTTGTATACATTGTTTCATTTAAATCGCATTCTAACTTGTACTCTGAGGCTGCAACTCACATAAAAATCATACTATAGAAATGTGGCTTTACTAACTTATGTCTCAAATAGCTTAAAAAACCGGCCAAGTGCGAGTCGGACTCGCGCACGAAGGGTTCCGTACCAAAAAATGGCAAAAAAATTACGTTTGTTGTATTGTATGGGTGCCCCCTTAAATATTATTTTTATTCTGTTTTTTTAGTATTTGTTGTTATAGCGGCAACAAAAATACATCATCTGTGAAAATTTTAACTGTCTACCTGTTGTTGTTATTAATATCGAGCACAAAAACAGCAAAAAAATCACGTTTGTTTTATGGGAGCCCCCCTTAAATATTAATTTTATTCTGCTTTTAGTATTTGTTGTTATAGCGGCAATAGAAATACATCATCTGTGAAAATATCAACTTTCTAGCTATCACGGCTCATGAGATACATAAGATACATGTCTGTCTGTCACAGCTGTAGCCTGGTGACAGACAGACAGACGGACAGCATAGTCTTAGTAATAGGGTCCCGTTTTTACCCTTTGGGTACGGAACCCTAAAAACATGAAACTTGATTACTTTTTTCTCGATTAGATTGGATCTACTGTAAGCGCATAGTCTGTTTTACTGCAGAAGACTGCATTATTTCAACAGTGGGTACAATGAATTCTATTCAGTCGTTGAATTCAGCGTCTTCATTTTCTTATCAAAATCTGAAGATATCTTCATGGATATGCTGTGAGTCCGTAATCTGTGATAAAGAAGACTGCTTTTGTAGCAGAGGGGATGAATATAATTCAAGATCTGTCTTATCAATTTCGAAACTACGAATCTGCTGTTTTGGGCACCCGAGGCAATGTTAACTAAGAAATTTTCATAACGAGAATAATTATAGTCTGAAGTTGTTTTGTGTAATATTGAAGCAGTTGCGGGTTTTAAGTCGAGGAGCTATTATCATTACTATTTTAATCACAAATTTGGGGATAATGTATGTCTTATCATTATTAATAATGGCAAATAAAGCGAAAAATCAAGGCAGGTGTTATTTAGAAAAAAACAGTAAGTAAAATATACACATCAACTTTGTCTAGGGATACAGGTGTTAGTTTCATACAAACGAGGTAACTTTGAAGCTTTGGTTTCCTGCCAGAGATGTACCGTGCTTTTTTTTATGTACTACGGGATAATGCATGGCCTTCATCTCACTTGATGTTAAGTGACGATAAGGCCGAAGGTGGAAGCGCACTACTCCCGAAATCCTCATCACTGAAGAACTGGCTATCTTACCTCTAACTGCCGGAACACAACAATTTTCAAATTGTTGTTATGGCGTCAGACTTAGGTAAGATGGTGGTAGCTAGCCAGGCGGACTTGAAATAAGCCCTACCACCAACCAAACCGAGTACAAATTGTACCCCCCCTGGGAAACGAACCCGGGACCTCTGCGTCGTACACGGGTGGGCGAACCACTAGACCACAGAGGCGGTGAGTGCTGTAATCTGATGATGGCCATCCAGCCATCCAGGGACTGAATGAAGTAGATTCAGATCGCTATACACATCCAACTGATCTGATCAGCATTCTAAAAAATTAATGGGTCAGAGTTCTCAGTTTGAGGATTTCCATACATTTTCATGCTATTTTCGCGGTTTTTTTAAACATGTCCATTACGTTTTTAGAATGCTGGTCAGATCAGTTGGGTGTGTATAGCGATCTGAATCTCCTCCATTCACTCCCTGGATAGCCCGTCATCAGATCACAGCACAATACATCCCTGGCAGGAAACCAAGGCTTCAAAGTTACCTCGTTTGGATGAAAATAGCACCTGGTATCCCTAGAAAAAGTTGATGTGTGTATATAAAAGGGTTTTTAAAAATAATGTTTGACTATCATTTAAATATATATCTTAGGCTTCTGTTGTTTTTTAATTCGGCTTTAAAATACTAATTTACTGTTCATACTTTTACGAAATATAAATCATGAAGAGACGTGGATCGGTGATTTATAAGATCGTTTAAGTATGAAAAAGTAATTTAAAGAAATTCAATTCCAAAAACAAATTACTAACACCAAGCAATCTTGGTGCTTGGCATGGCGTCGAAATAATTACCAATAACGAAACATGACGTGTTTCACAATAATCATCGGGCTGCCATACAATTATGCGCTAACATAATGCATAAGGTTATAATTTTCAGAAATTGAATCCTCGCTAATACTACCAATCTGCATAGTAATGGGAAACATTAAAGTTTTTCGCCGGCACATTCACTTTTTTTGCTGAAAGATTAATTCTTGATTATGACTTTTAATGGTTATCGTGTTATCGCTTCCGTAGACTTGATTACTCGTAATGACGAATCGATTAAAACTTAAGTTAAAAGTCAAATTATGAAATATCACGATTCCATAAAATGCTTTTATTATTAAACTAGGGTCCATTTTACGAGCTCTTGAAAGAACTATGAAAGTATCGTTAAATTAAAAAAACTTAGTGGTGCACGATTTTAGTGGAAGAGAACACTTTTATTTATGACTCAGATTATTAAATTTTTCTTTAGACTTTTCGAGGACACGATCAAAGACTGTGGTTTCTAGAAAACGGTTTTTTGTTAATAATACCTAATTTTGTATGATTTTATTACAGATCTATTCGATTTATTACTTATGAGATCAATACTCAAATATTGTTTTACCGAGCACGAGCAAAATATTCTTTTACAGAAATTCCAGAGATCTGCAAGATACGTTATGTTTACTGGTTTACCACCAACAACGCCTCACAAACAAATAAAACTCTTCCAATATTCATACACCCAGCTAATATCTCAAGAAACTCCCCATTGATCTAATTTCCGCTGCTTTGGCGAGAAGCGCCTATAAAAAGCTCTGAATGAAAAGGATAGGCTTCGCGCGCCCTCACGTCTTTGATGCCGTAAATTCTGATTATTTGCCTAAACGTTTTCAGATACTCTACAGATCTCGTTTCAAAGAGGGAAATTCAATTCGGCAGCTAATTAAACGTGAGTCTGGGCTTGTTTCAACGGAAATATGTTCATTTATCTGAAGGAATCCGATTTCAAATAATTTCCAGACAACGACAATGGCTCTCGACAACTGAGAATAGTGAACGGTAAGGACAGTATGTACTCCAACCAAGTTTTTATCTAACTTAGGAGAGTCTTTTGCTTTTAAGTTCATTGCTTCCGCAAAACAGTACCTAACTTAACTATATTTTGTGTCAGGCCCGTTTCGTATCGAATAAATCTACTATTAGTGTCTATCGATTGTATCAGAAAACTGCTTTAATAGGAAAACAATCGTAAACAGACTATAAAAGTCAAATACCAACTTTTTTCTATTTTCAAAGAAGACCCTTTAAGGTGCTTACCTGACCGAAAGTGGCGCCGCGGCTTTAATAAAACTTCTCGTGGAATTTAAAAAATAAATGAATAAAAATGAATAAAAAAAATATTTAATGATACCATCAAAAGTACTAACTTTTGATGGTATCATTACATTCGCTCGTAGTCACTGCTAGAAGTAGATAGCAAAACTGCTAAAAGTGGCCGTTTTTGATACATTTGCTATAGATCTACTACAACGAATGACTACGAGGGAATGCATACTTTGTAATGACACCTTCTAAAAATATTAGATTATGAGCCCTAAAAATTCAACCAAAAGATTGATTAAAATGTTTGTCTCTATATTAACAATTTATTAAATAAAAACCTCTGAGGGTTCGGTGGGGTCACTTTTTACGGATTACAACACGTAATTGGTATGAATTCAGATGCTATTTTAGAATTATTTCGTTTTGATTAATTGTTTTTAGGGTTCCGTACCCAAAGGGTAAAAACGGCACCCTATTACTAAGACTCCGCTGTCCGTCTGTCTGTCTGTCACCAGGCTGTATCTCATGAACCGTGATAGCTAGAAAGTTGAAATTTTCACAGATGATGTATTTCTGTTGCCGCTATAACAGCAAATACTAAAAACAGAATAAAATTAATATTTATGGGGGAATCCTATACAACAAACATATTTTTTGCCGTTTTTTGGTACGGAACCCTTCGTGCGCGAGTCCGACTCGCACTTGGCCAGTTTTTTTGGGATTCCCGACGTTTAAGTTGGTAGTTCTTGCAGTATCTCCACAAGGCGTTTGCCGTCTAAAAGACTCCCACAGGGTAAATTATAGACCCTACATATTACCTACCGTATATTCACCAACTATCGCCACATGAAAGCGTTTTAATTACCTTTTCTTCGGTGCAGATCCGATGCCTTTAGACAACAAAGGGGTTCGATTATTTGCAACGTTCTTCATTGTTTGACGTAAATAATGAGGTTATTCTAACTGAATTCCGATTTGGGTCTCACTGCATTCTAATAGAATTTTAGACGTCCCTTTCATTTTTGAAATCATAAAGGAGGCAGATGTTATGTATAAAACAAAACAATTGGGATGTTGACAACTTTTTTTATTTTATATTATATAAATTACCTCTCAAAAAAAGAAACATTGGTAAAATAATTATTTCGCTAGCTTGAAAACTGCCCGAGATATCACAGTGTGAAATGCAAACAAATGGACTCGCCCAAAAAACGCTCCATACTAACGGCTACTGAATTATGACGTCACGCCTCAGTAGTTTGTATGCAACGCGTAGGAAATTTGTTCGGCAGCTATATTAAATATTGTGTTTATCAAAATGGTTTCTTAGACAAACTTGCTATACATTTTACGAACTAATTAAAAGTATCATTTATTTTAATAAATTTTATACTTTTTAAATGGACTTGTCCACCCAACTTTGAAGGGTCATAAAACAAATAATATGCAATATATAAAACCAAGAGGTATAGAAGCTACTCTAAAACTTTAATATGTTTACGATTTTTATTAGTATTTCGTTATTTTATTCATTAGTCAACATCCCAATTGTTTTGCTATAAATATTAGTATTATAATATTTCTACAAATGGCGTACTTAAGTAATAACTTCTTTACTAGACAGCCTAGACTTGGTTGCTTATTTCAATCATAATTATACCTAATAACATTGACAACGTAAAAATGTTTATCAGTAAATCGAGAATATGAGTAAAAATTGCTTACATTCATACTAAGTGAAAATTATTTCCATTTTACGTAAAGCGGAAAAAATAAAAGGATTTTATAAATTAATAAGCCTAAGTGGCATATATTATAAATTATAATACTGGAATCCGAATTTTAAATAAACTCATTTTTGCACACTCATTCTACGCTCCTTTATGTAATTCTATCTCAGTAAAATGTTGGAATAAAATGGTGGGATTTTACTCTCTCTCCAGTTATTTTGGTGTGCTTTCAAGCCAAATGATTTATGAGGGTTTTCCCATACAGTAGCTGAATATCCTATATTAATACTCGCACATTCAACTCGTTATAAGTTGGTTTTTAATTACTTCATACTTCGTTGAACAATACACACAAAAGCTTTCATTGGAGTTTTATTAAACTCTCTACTTTACATAACAGTTATCTCAAAAATTCTTAATAATAGAACTAACCTTTTATTGAAATTTTTAAGACTCTTTTGTAGCTATAACAAATATTAAATAAGCTTTTTTTGATTAAATTCTGATGATTATGGTTTGTTTATATAATAACTAGCGGCCGCCCGCGGTTTCACCCGCATGATTTCCGTTCTCGTAGAAATATCGGGATAAAAAGTATTTTATGTTTTAATCTAGGCTATTTACTGTGTGCCAAATTTCAACCAAATCCGTTCAGTAGTTTTTGCGTGATTAAGGAACAAACATGTAAACATCCGAACCCACAAACTTTCACATTTATAATATAAGTAGGAAGTAGGATTGAGCTCAAAAAGTATTTTAAAATCCGTTCTTTGTTAAGGACACTCTGAATTTGTTTTATATCAATAATTGATTTTCACGTTACACAAAAGCACGCTTATACGATCATTAGGACTGACATCAGACTGATGCAGGGCTGCCATTTGTACGATTCATGCTTAGAATTCTTAGGGTCCCCCCAGACCTACCAGTTTCGTTTCTTTGCTTTGCTGTTCTACTTGCTGTTTAGACCGCCGGCCAACCAGGGTCATTTTCAATCTATCCCATATTTGGACCAGACCAAATTGGCAAGATAGCCATTAGCTAAGTGTTATCAAATATCATCGTCTGGGTTGCGAAGTAGGAAGCTTCTGGGAGATATGCCACCCTGAACATGGTCTTCGATTGCTAAAAATAAATCGATCGCATATTTATATAAATTGTGAACAGGGTTGTGAGTGTCATCATTACCTATCTGGGGGCCTACTCAAGTGGCAAACGTTTCCAAGCGTTTTTCTTTCTACAACATTCAACGCTCTGGCGTTATCGATGAACGCTCCGCTCATTCTCTCGATTTCAAAGAGTAAAGTAATATAGGTTAATAAAAGAGGACATGATATATTGTTTTTGGTTTCTTAAGTATTACACTATATTTCTTTTTACTTTTTTGCAATATTCTTTATTTATAGCAAATAAATGAAAAAATAATAAAATAAAACAAAAATAAATATTATAAATAAAAGTTAATGGTTAAGATACAGAAATGACGCTACTTTTTTTCGATCGTTTGCGTTGTTCTGTGTGTACCTACTGTGTGATCTGTGGTTAACGATAACGTTGCGTAATCAAATGGTACCCAAGTGGCTGTTTTAGCGTCTGCGATTGTCGACTGAGCTATTCGATTCTTGTGTAGCGGAGCGAACGCCGAGACCCTGTAGATACAGAATGTAGTCGTACGCTAGCGCACACACGCGCCTCATTTTCTAATTTTGAAAACTAATTATTAGGTATTATTCGTTGTTTTCATCACGTTTTCACACCGTTAATAAAATGTGTTCATGGCTACCTACCATTTACCATTTTGATTTATTTATTACTAGCTTCCGCCCGCGACTTCGTCTGCGTGAAAAGTTTTTTTGCTATCCCTCGGGAATATAACTTTTTTTCGGGATGAAAGGTACCCTGTCTTTCTCTGTACCCCTGACAACGTGTATGCAAAATTTCATGATGATCGGTTCAGAAGTTAAGGCGCAAAGGCGTAACAAACATACAAACAAACGGACTTTCGCATTTATAATATTAGTAAGGATTATTACCTATTTCAAAATTTTGAAAGTCCTGTCAAAAATCCGGACATTTCAATAAAAGTCCGGACATTTTTTTTTTCAAAAACAACTAACTGAAAATGATGTATTCCAGCGTAATGTAATTACCTATTTTTGTTGTGTGCTTACGTTTTAAAGCACAACATAAAATGTTCCTTCCAAAACACAAAGTTATTTTAGATAAATTGTATTATTAGAAACTGTTTATCGTGTCTTTACCTATTTTTTGGTATAGTATACCATAAAACAGGTAAGTAAATAGTGGGCCAGATTCCATACATTTTGGGACATTTCTTTCGAACACTACTGTATGTATGTTTTATAACAAGTATTACACCGCTCAATAGCCGGACAAATTACAAAGCCGAACATAGTCCGGACAAATTTCTAAGTGTTCTAAAAATGTTGAATCTACCTACTACATTCAAAATGAGTTTTCCTGGCCATGGGCCTAGATTTACTTAAGTTTTGTTTGGTAGATATGATAGTAGACAAAATGAAGAAAGGTTAGCATAATAATCAATATTTATTTTATAATTAGATCTAAACCAATACAATACATGATTTTTAAAGTACGAAGTACACAACAGCCAGCAGTCATTTTTCCAGCATGCTCCTTTATATTATTATTACAGTACCTAAAGTTTCATAGTCTTGCTTGTCGCTTGGAGTAAAATATTCGTTACTATGGTTTTCTTCGGTACTAGCTTCCCGGCATCTTTTCTTGCCAATATAAGAGGTACTAGTTTATTATATTCTGCGAAGTCATTAAACCTATATTGAATTGTATGTATCTGGAATAAATAATAGATAAATTATTAAAAAGTACAATTTGGGTTACAAGATTGGGTTAATAACAGTTTAGGTAAATAATAGACTATTGAAAACCATTGCAGTATTTTGATCTTATTATTATGTAATGTACTTAATAGGTACCACAATGTTTAAATAAAACCACTAAGTATTTAGTATTATTTACCTACATGATCACTTGTAAACCAATTGTAAACACCTCTAGTCTCTGCCTTTTGTTTGTTCAACATTTCTTGCCAATTATATTCCGCAATGCCATTACTTATTTATTTATAGGTTTTGTATATCTGAAATAAAATATAGGTAAGTAATTTATTGATAAGTTCATAAGATAAGTCTTATTGAAAACCATTGCGGTGTTTTGATTTGATGTAATAAGTAGTTACTTACCCAGTAAGTATATAGGTACCTAAGTGCCTTTGTACGTATTACCTACGTATTAATATTATTTAAAAAGCACATGGGCACTGAGCAAGGATTTGTTTTATAGAAAATTGGTAATTATTAAGTCGCCGACGCTCAACGACACGACAGACAAAGACAAAACGTAGTGATTTTTTATTACATTGTGTGCATTCCAATAGACTAATCGCTGAGTCATCGATCACCGTAGAGTGGTCACCAAACTCTAACCATGGAAAGTAATGAGAGCTTTTAAAATGACAAAAAACTGTAAGTTCGGTGGATGGCGTAGATAAAAATGGGTGTGTCAATCTATTTTTAACCGTATTCAAAAAAACAAAAAATGATGTTCTTAATTTGACCTGTATGTATGTATGTTTGTATGTATGTATGTCTGTTTGTCCGCGATTATTTCGTGTTTGGCTGAACCGATTTTGATGCGGTTTTCAGAAAAGTATTTGTTACACTTAGAAGGTTTTAGTATTTTAACCAACTTCAAAAAAAGAAGGTTCTTAGTTTGACTCGTAATATGTAGGTATGTGTATCCGCGATTATCTCGCTTTTTGCTGAACCGATTTTGATACGGTT
The DNA here is from genome assembly GCA_943789525.1 of Agriphila geniculea. Taxonomy (NCBI): domain Eukaryota; kingdom Metazoa; phylum Arthropoda; class Insecta; order Lepidoptera; family Crambidae; genus Agriphila; species Agriphila geniculea. The sequence goes on from OX038879.1 coordinate 18,070,590, forward strand.
TTCAGAAAAGTATTTGTTACACTTAGGACAATATTTTGGTATTTTAACCGACTTCAAAAAAGGAGGTTCTCTTCTCAGTTTGACCCGTATGCATGGTTGTCCGCGATTTTCTCACGTTTGGCTAAACCGATTTTTCTATCTACCAAGATAATATTTATATCTAATGCAGAAGGTAATTACACTAAAAATAAAAAAAAATAAAAAATTGTCTTGAAAAACAAAAAAACGGACTTCAAAACCCCATTCTACCTCTAAAAAGCAATAAATAATATTGAAATCACTATACTCCGACCCCTAATTCGGTGCAATGATTTAACAGCTCAAACTGTCAGTAAAATTATGTTGCCACCTCATGTCTACTAGTGACTTGAACAAAACCGGCCAAGTGCGAGTCGGACTCACGCACGAAGGGTTCCGTACCAAAAAATGGCAAAAAATTACGTTTGTTGTATGGGAGCCCCCCTTAAATATTAATTTTATTCCGTTTTTAGTATTTGTTGTTACAGCGGCAACAGAAATACATCATCTGTGAAAATTTCAACTTTCTAGCTATCACGGTTCATGAGATACAGCCTGGTAACACACAGACAGACAGACGGATAGCGTAGTCTTAGTAATAGATCCTGCTTTTACCCTTTGGGTACGGAACCCTAAAAACCAATTAAATCGTGTTCAATTGGATTGTTGTGGTAATTTTTTTTGGCCGTTAGTTTAAATTAATTATTAGTAGTAGTTTAGTTAGTTTAATTATTAGAGTAAAACAAAATGCAACATTTATTAGCTTTATTTAAATAATTGCCAAATATTATGAATATAATGATACAGTTTTATGTTAATGCCTAATTAATAATAATATTGAAAATATACTATTCCGTAATAAGTATTGGAGATGCTTGGAAATAATGAAAAACAAAGTCACGGGCGGCCGCTAGTAAAAAATAAAATAATAAATCAATATTTTTTTCGGAATTATGAAAAATGATTTGACATACCGGTAAATTGGGTGACTAGCAACATGCGTGGTGTGGTGACTAACATCGTTGACATTTTTGATAGAAAAAAAAATTGGTAAATAAGATCAAAATGACATTAATTTTATAGAAAAGTGTTTTAAGAACAGGCCGAATAAGCTCATTTTCAATTTTTCATATTGAAAATGTACCTAGCTGTATATTATTCACCACCCAAGTTGCTAATCACCCCAGTTTACGGTACCTACTTAAGTATACACTTAAGTATACAATCATACGATTGTTTGATAATTTTGAGTATGAATTACAGATAGCAATTTAAAATACAAACGATATGTGTACAGACGCACTATTTCTCTTAATACTAAAATAGCTCACTTAAAAAAACATTATTGAAATTTAAATTCAGTTAACTTCCATTAACATTTAAATAAAACATATACACGTAGCATCATCAGTCATCACAGTATTTATAATATTTGGCTGTTTTAAAAACCTAGTTTAAGCATAAAACCTATAACAGAACACTTTTAATTTTCGATTTAATTTTAATACAATATTTATATTTAATATTTATATATTTTGGGCTACTTCAATCAGAAATGGATTCGCGGGCTGATTTTCTGCGATTTACTGATTAAGACATCTGGCAACCCTGCCACAGACTACGACAATACCCTGCCCCTCGACCCGCGCAAAATGTTTTGTTTGTGTACGTGTTTTCCAAAACAAAAACATTGTTTCTCTACACAAAAATGTTTCGCGAAACAATGTTTTGTGTAGATGTTTTTGTTGATTGTGTAGAGCAAAATATGTGCTATGGAACCGGCCTTACATGGCCGCATGAACCAATTTAAAAAAATCTCATTTTTACTCAGAAAATTGTATGTTCTCGCATTTTAGCAGAAAAGTATTATACAAGCCTTGTACTGGAATTATTGGCGGATCCAGGGGGGTGTACCTTTGCAATTTTGTCATTGAAAATGACAGTAAAAAAAAATATTTATTCTTATTGTTTTAATTTTTTATGTAGGTGGCAAGGAGGTTTATATAGGGAGTGAGTACTATACAAAAATTCTCACTATTCGTTTAAAACAATTCAACTTTATTGCCTTTGTCATAGAGTTGAAATTCTATCGATGACATTGACTGAAGACTCTACTGTGTGAATGAAACAACACTATGTGGAGGTCGGTGTCTCGTTCGCACAATTGCCATTACTAAACAATAATACCACGATAGTAGGAAAAAAAATGTACGTTACCAATCACGTAGTGTATCAAAGTTAAGGATTCGGAGTGGAATATTGAAAATATATTACTTAAATATTAATTTAGAAAAATATTAATTTAGAATAACACATAGTAATTATAAAATAAAACTGAACTTACTCTTTTGATTTAATTAGATTTCTACAATAATGCTAATCAGCATTATTATAGTTGTATAAATTCAATTGTCAATCCTGGCAACTCCGATCCGATTTTGACTTTGGCGCCGAATTTCAATTTTAGAATTTCAATATTCAGGAAATATTCTTTTACAAAACTAGGGTGACCATAAATACTACACCATTTCAGATTTCATAAAAACGAAATTGTTCTATCAATTGAAATAACTGGAAGTCGCAGGCGAGGAGTAAAGTTAATATTAATAATCAAATTCATGTTTATGCGCCGATTTCGATGAAACTCGGTTTATGGTACTATTTCGACAAGAAAATAATAACGCAGTGTTGAAAATATTAAAAAATCCAAGATGGCGGCCAACTTTTACGTATGTAGGCCGATTTTGATGAAATTCGGTTTTTGGTACTATTTAGACAAGAACATTACAAAATATTTTTTTAAGTAATAAAATTCAAAATGGCGGCTAACTCTTTTGTTTGTGGGCCGATTTCGATGAAACTCGGTTTTTGGCACTATTTTGATAAGAAAATAACAACGCATTTTTAAAATATTAAAAAATCCAAGATGGCGGCCAACTTTTAAGTTTGTATGCCGATTTTGATGAAATTCGGTTTTTGATACTATTTAGACAAGAAAATTACAAAGTAAGTTTTTAAGTATATAAAATTCAAAATGGCGGCCAACTTTTTTGTTTGTGGGCCGATTTCGATGAAACTCTGTTTTTGGCACTATTTTGATAAGAAAATAACAACGCATTTTTTAAATATTAAAAAATTCAAGATGGCGGCCAACTTTTTTGTTTATGGGCCGATTTCGATGAAACTCGGTTTTTGGCACTATTTCCACATGAAAACAACAACGCAATGTTGAAAATATTAAAAAATCTAAGATGGTTGGCAACTTTTTTGTTTGTGGGCGCCGATTTCGATGAAACTCGGGTTTTGGTACTATTTTGACAAGAAAACAGCAACACAATGTTAAAAATATAAAAAATTTTAAGGTGGCGGCCAAATGTTTTTCTTGTTCTTTTTTTTTTTCAACCCAGTAATATCAAAATCAACCCGAAAACAAAATTAGTAGCTATTTTGACCTTTTGACATTGTTTACGTTGCATATTACCATATTTACTATATTTATAAATCAAAACAAAAAATTTAATAAAAACGCGATAAATAACTTGTTTATAAAAAAAAATAGTTTCTGCTTTTTAGTTAACGAGCTAAACTGAAAATATACCACCTCCTATCAGAGCTCTCGTCAAGAGGAATCAAACGAGCTCAAACTCAATGGGGTTGCATGGTTTTATTACAGAATTCCAGTGGCCTTCTTTCGGCTTCATCATTAGACCCTGGAAACTATTTCCTATCAGAGTACTCGTCAATACGATTCAAACAAACCCAAACTCGATGGGGTTGCATGATTTTATTACAAAGTTCCAATGGCCTTCTTCCGTCTCCTTCATCAGCCCCTTGGATATTATTCCCCAACAGAGTACTTGCCGAGACGATTCTAACGAACCCAAACACGATGGGGTTGTATGGTTTCATCATAGTGTTCCTGTGGCGTTCTTCCGGCTCCATCGTCAGATCAGCTCAATGATACTATACATTACCTTCTAGTTCTGTGTTCAAAGTTTCAAGTCTCTAGTTCATCGGGAAGTTAGTATAAAATCGTTTGCAAAATTTGTGCTCAAACAAACAAACGAAAACACAAACAAACGAGCAAGCAACCTTTTAAAAACTTGGCAAAAGTATTAATTGTAAATATAGAACTACCTAAGTACCTAAGTTTATATTAAACAGTTTAAAGTAATAAGTATGTCTTCGACCAACCATACAGTTTGGTCACCCTAATGAAGAAAAGGACACACACATCTACTTGACCTCTCTGTCGGCTCGTTTTGGGGCGAAGAGCTCATCTGGTTTATACCGAAGGGATGTGCTACGTCTATGGTAGGTGGTGTCAGTGTCTCTAAATTTTTTTTTAATAATAAAACGTGGCCCGAGTTGGGTTTCTATCTGACAGACATTTGACGCATTTGACAAGCAAGGTTTCTAGGCGTGCGGCTGGCGCTAAGCTGTGACAGGCATTTTTTAATTTAGCGGGTCTCGCTGTGAAATCTCGCATACATGCTCCAATCACGCAAGCCTTGCTGCGCAAGCTACCCGTCCGCCCGGATGAAACCGCGTATTATAAGATTAGTGAATAAATAAAAACGGCGCAGCGCGAGTAGCGCGACCCCCTTTTTTACTGTAAACAGACAAGATTAGTGGATGAAACTGACAATAAATCGCGCTGCGCGGCCCTTTTTTAGGGTTCCGTATCCAAAGGGTAAAAACGGGACACTATTACTAAGACTCCGCTGTCTGTCTGTCTGTCTATCTGTCACAACACAAGGCTGCATCTAATGAACCGTGACAGCTAGACAGTTGAAATTTTCACAGATGATGTATTTCTGTTGCCGCTATAACAATAAATATTAAAAACACAATAAAATAAATATTTAAGGGGGGCTCCCATACAACAAATGTGATTCTTTTGCCGTTTTTTGCTTGATATAAATAACGACAACAAGTAGACAGTTGAATTTTTCACAGATGATGTATTTCTGTTGCCGCTATAACCAAAAATATTAAAAACATAATAAAATAAACATTTAAGGGGGGCTCCCATACAACGAATGTGATTTTTTGCCGTTTTTTACTCGATATAAATAAAGACAACAGGTAGACAGTTGAAATTTTCACAGATGATGTATTTCTGTTGCCGCTATAACAACAAATAGTAAAAACAGAATAAAATAAATATTTAAAGGGGCTCCTATACAACAAACGTGATTTTTTTGCCGTTTTTGCTCGATATTAATAACGACAACAGCTAGCTAGACAGTTGAAATTTTCAGAGATGATGTATTTCTATTGCCACTATAACAACAAATATTAAAAACACAGTAAAATAAATATTTAAGGGGGCTCCCATACCACAAACGTAATTTTTTTGACGTTTTTTGTTACGGAACCCTTCGTGCGCGAGTCCGACTCGCACTTGGCCGGTTTTTACTATAGACAAGCAAGAGTACGTAGATGCAACTGACTAAAAATGCCATTGCGCGGTCGTATTTTTTATTGTAGACAAGACAAGATTGGTGGATGATAGTGACTAAAAGTGGCGCTGCGCGGCCATATTTTTTACTATAGACAGACAAGATTAGTGGATGAAACTGACTAAAAATCGCGCTGCATGGCCGTTTTTTTACTATAGAATTTTTTTTTATCTGTTGTTTTGTGCATCCTAGACAGGCATCCTCCCTTATATTCTCGGCTGTAATGTGCTATTACTCGAACCACATTAGTGCGTGCTGAAAAAATCAGGGGCTGAAAATAACTAGCACAGAGGAAATAATCACTACGATAACTAGGACGAATTTAAATGACCGATGACTCAGCGGCTAGTCTGTCAGAATGCACCCGAATTTACGAGACGAGACTGTCCGTGTTTTAGTTTTATGTATTCTGTGGTTGTAGAATAGAACAAGCGTTTGCTATGCTAATGTACACTTGGGTACGAAATTCGTGTCGAAAACGTTGAAGCGTCGAGTTTTGTATAGAGAAACGCTTAGAAACGTTTTTGTGCAATTTGATTTGACTTGATTTTGGATTAGTTAGGGTTTTAAATTAACAATAATGCAATGTTATGTTTGTTAAACAGTCACAGGCATCCGATGGACGACTATTTGTTTCATATAAGGTAAGATCACAGTTTTATTTCATCAAATAGAAACATTGTACACTTGGGTACGAATTAACAAATTCGTTACGCTTGATCACGTGACATATGTCAATCCCATACATTGTCATTCTATTCTACTAGCGTTATTGTTAGTAGAATGGCCACTTGAGTAGGCCCCCTGAACTTTTTTTTTGTGTTTTCATAACGATCGTTTAAGGAACAAAGCTCACAAGAACATTCTTATATGTGAAATGTACTTAGATTGAAAATATGCGATAGATTGAAAATGAGCCTCTTGGCTGGCGGTCCATTGCCGAAAAGCAAAGCAAAGAACGGAAACCGGTAGATCTGGGGGGACCCTTAAGATGATGTCAGACTGAATGATTGTGTAACGATGTTTAACATTTTTGTTTGTTTTAGACATTCGCGAGTCAACTTTCATTTACATTTTAAGCTCACCAAGACCTGGCTCAGGAACTTTGTATCATAATTACACCCTTTTGCCAGACTGTACAGTATTTACCTTTTTGACTGAAGATCTTCAAAGTGCGTAAATAAGTAGATGAGGTAATTAGTACATTAGGGAAGCGAGTCAAGTCATGGAGAAAAGCTGTTCAAAATTTAAGAGCAGTAAGATTGCTTTAAGGCGGTTGTATGACCGAAAGTGGCGCCCTCAGAGGTTTTTATTTAATATGTTATTAATAGAAAAATATTTTAATAATGTTTATCGTGGAGATTTTAGGGCCCCTGGTCTAGTATTTTTAGAAGGTATCACTACATGCCCTCGTAGTCATTCGTAGAAGTAGATAGCAAATGTGTCAAAAACGGCCACTTTTAGCAGTTTTTCTATCTACTACTAGCAGTGACTACTAGGGAATGTAACGATACCGTCTAAAAATACTAGACTGTGGGCCCTAAAATCTCCACGATAAACATTATTAAAATTGTGTATTAGAATTATAATATTAAATAAAATTCACTGCGGCGCCACTTTCGCTCAGGGTACCACCTTAAACTGATTTGCTTGTATGATACTCTCAATAAAAAGTATGAAACCAATGAATCGAAATGTATAGTAAAGTTTTATTTTAAATAACGTTATTCATTATTTTAATAAACATTATTACAGCCTCACGTCACCTACTTCACTGCTGGAGTTAGGCTATAAAAGATTTCAACAATGTGTCCAGAATGTTGGCACTGGCAACAACAATGGTGTGCACACTGTAAAAATTTTTAACCGACTTCAAAAAACAAAAAAAAGGTTCTCAGTTTGACCTGTATGTATGTATGTATGTACGTACGTTTGTCCGCGATTATCTCGGGTTTGGCTGAACCGATTTTGATGCGGTTTTCAGAAAAGTATTTGTTACACTTAGGAGAAGATTTTAGTATTTTAACCGACTTCAAAAAGGAGAAGGTTCTGAGTTTGACTCGTATTATGTAGGTATGTTTACCCGCGATTATCTCGCGTTTGGATGAACCGATTTTGATACGGTTTTCAGAAAAGTATTTGTTATACTTAGGAGAAGGTTGTAGTGTTTTAACCGACTTCAAAAAAGAAGGTTCTGAGTTTGACTCGTATGTATATATGTTTGTCCGCAATTATCTCGCATTTAGATGAACCAATTTTGATGCGGTTTTCAGAAAAGTATATGTTACACTTAGGGCAAGGTATTGGTATTTTAACCGACTTCAAAAAAGGAGGTTCTCATCTCAGTTTGACCCGTATGCATGGTTGTCCGCGATTATCTCACGTTTGGCCAAACCCATTTTTCTATCTACCTAGATAATATATCTAATACAGAAGGTACTTACACTAAAAAGAAAAAAAAATTGTTTTAAAAAACAAAAAACTGACTTCAAAACCCCACTCTACCTCTAAAAAGCAATAAACAATATAGAAATCACTAGATACGCATTATCATTGTAATAAAACACGTCTATTGAAGTCGGGTGGGGCTGTTAGAATAAATAAAAAAAAGTTGTCCTCCAGCCCCACCCGACTTCATAGACGTCTTTTATTACAATTATAATGCGTATCTAGTGATTTCTATATTATTTCTTGCTTTTTAGAGGTAGAGTGCGGTTTTGAAGTCGGTTTTTTGTTTTTTAAGACAATTTTTTAGCTCTAGCATTTTATTTACCATTTATGGGTTACAAAAAACTCAATTTAATAAGGAATGTACAGTACTATCCCCGTCAATTGGTAATGCGCCTGGCGGCCATGATTTTAACCTCAAAAACAAAAAACTATTGTAATTTTTTTACACCTATTTTACCCTATCTTATTAAAAATAATAATTCAATAAGTAATATATTAGATTACCTATTAGAATTTTCTTATTTCATGACATTTTTAGTTGCGGATCACGTTAATATGGATGTTAATGTGACAAGGTTCCAGCGCATTACCAATTGACGGGGATAATATATGTGTAGTATTACACGTCGCCACTTATAATAATCTTAAATATTACAAAAGTGTAATTTTTAAGATTATTTTATTAAGTATGTTAGTCTATAAGGTATTTATTGTATGGGCCATTGATGCCTAAAATAAATGAATAAAAAAAAGTATTGTGTTATTGATTGAAATTGACAAAAACAATACATAATACCTAATGACAAAGCCTATTTACATATAAGGTTACAATATAAATAGTATTTGCTCTTCACTTGACTATCTGCTTTCAATTTCACAATGTCAAAATGGTGTAAGCGATGCATGTTTTAATGTGGAAATTATTCAATTAACTTCGACACCCTTGCCCCAATTACTGGCAGAACGGTCTTAAATGTACCTATTACATCTCTCCTTCCTTTTCATATTACGAAAATGGCATTATTTTGTAACTCACTTATGGGATAAAAAACTAATAAACGTCTTCTAAGATTTTTTTATTATTAATTAATAAACAATGAGATTACAACTTAATTAGGTTACAAAATAGTCCCGCAAAACCAACTAATGGATCTTCAGTTATATATTCTGTGCCTCAGTCTCGTTTGGTTTATTATAATAATGTATATGCAAACAATTCAAAATGTTAGGAAGTGTTTTTTACACGACTGCCCAAAGCAAAAAGAGTGTAGGTATAATATTATGTGTTCAGGGTTCATGTATGTTTGTGGGTATGTGAGTTTCTTTATTCCACCATAACTTCTAAATGCCTGAACTGATTTGTATAAATGGGGTATCGTTAGAATCCTTACAGCATCCTGAGTGACACTGGCTATATTTTTTTATAAAAAAATTATATGGCGAATGTACGACGCCACTTGCAAATGTGAAAAAAAATTTTTTTCTTCTATTATTACAATATGGGCATCAAATGAAAAGCCTTGATGAGCAAATTCTAAAACTATATAATATGTCACTAAAATGTGTGAAATAAAAATAAAAAATATATTTAAAAAATATTAAAAACACGACTGCCCTGCCAAAAACGAACTAAAAAGTTAAACAACAAGTGTCATTGCAGTCGGGGGACCTCTTTCATCAAAAATTGTTCCATAATAAGGTCCCCCGACTGCAATGACACTTGTTGTTTAACTTTTTAGTTCGTTTTTGGCAGGGCAGTCGTGATTTTAACATTTTTAAATTTTTTAACAATGTTTTAAATTTATTTTTAACGGGCCCATGTCTAATATCCACTGACAGGCTATTCAGTAAATAGTTAGACGTTTTTAATAGTTATATTTCCATAATAATTGTAATCACATGCCTTTTTATTTAAAAAACAAAAGAAAAACATGAGACACATTTTAAAATTAATTATTAAGTGAAAAATAACTACGAGATAAAGACACTTTCACATTCATAACAGTTATGAATGTGAAAGTGTCTTTATCTCGTAAAGTTACTTTACCAGATTCTCTATATTTTCAATTTGAAAACACTGTTTCAGTTATATACAAAAATCGTCTTATTCTCTGCCTGTGCAATTTAGTCCACATGAGATTAAAAGGGAATAAATTCTTGCCCAAGATAGTGGCTCATATATCTCCCATCGGCAGTCTCATTTGTGAATCGTTAGAGAGCCGATTTCAAATTAAAATGCCGACGCCATTGAATCTCCGGAATTCCAATATTTTCTTACGAGGGTCAAAATTGCTGACGTGTCCCTTTGATTACTATTTGAACGTCGTTAGGGTCGCAAAAATGTCTATGTTAAATATTTAAAAGGGAAAATGTTGTTCATTTTTGTGCCTGTGCCAAGAATTTAACGTGTTTTATTAATTAATAATGGACATTCTCTTAGGGACAAGTCACTGGGCTAATGGGATGACCCGTCATTCTGCTGGATGAGATGGGTGACTGTGGTGTTTTTTTTTGTTATTTTGGTGACAATAATGCTGTAGTAAGTATGTTTAACACTTAGTATAGGTACGTCAATAACGTGTGAACTTTATTAAAAAAATAAAAAATGTAATCATTTTTTATCAATATTTTCTATTAAGTTAAACATTCATTTACTTGCCACGTTTACTTTAAGTGTAAACAAACCTTTAAAAGCAAATTGACTCATTATTTTTACAATCAGTTATTCCCAGTCGCCCCCTCTAACATAGCCCCCTCCGGTGAGCGACTGAGAAAAAAGTTTTAATTTTATTGAAAAACTAGCGAACGCCTGCGACTTCGTCTGCGTGGATTGTCTTGTCTTTCCCTAGGGAACAGTTCCATTTTTCAAGATAAAAGGTACCCTATATCTTTTTCTGCATCCCTGGCAATATGTATGCACAATTTCACGATGATCGGTTGAGTAGTTAGGACGTGAAGGCGTAACAAACAAATTGACTTTCGCATTTATTATATTAGTAAGTATTACTAAAAAATCCCAGTCTTAACTTCGCAACTTAATATACCTTAGATAGACAATCGAAAATACTTAAATCTTCGAAATAAATAGGTACCTACCATAAATATTCCAGTCAATCAAAAATACTTTAATCATCAGAATTACTACCTACGTCGGAACTCAGTAGTTCAAAGCGGCAATAAATAAATAAGTCAATTAATAAGCGTTCGGTATAAATAATAGTCCGTGTGAGCCGCCGAGTCGTTTGTCATGCTAACTAGACCAGTGTAATAGCCCATCTGCCATGATGGGCGGTTCATTCCTATAATTGTCGTCCAATCATGACTTAAGGCGCAGATGCTAAGACAAAATTTAACTTTTTTAACCTTAGTGGACTTTTAGGGAAGTGGACGTTCAGGGAAAAGGATGTTCGGGTAAATGGACTTTCGGAGAATGGACTTTCAGGTAGGTGGATGTTCAGGAAAGGGGATGTTCTGTGAAATAGACGTAATGAACCGACTGGACATTCCGGTAGTAGGGCCTAACGTGTCGAAAGGGATCAGGCGTAAGATTATGAACTGATGAGTTGATCGGTAAAGTGGTACAGGAATGATTGTTTGTGATTACCTTTAGTTGGCTTGGGTGGTTAGGGTAACGTTGTCCTCTTTTATAGACGTTGTCTCCTATTATAAATGTTTTTACTACTTGGGACTTCGCCTTTTATTTAACTCATAGCTTTTTACCTAGTAAACTTAGTGGATCAGAAAATATTCGATTCAACTCGTTGGAGTTGAATCGAATATTTTATGATCAACAGCTGTTGAGCTGTTAAGGTAATTTTCGGAGTAATTATTGAAATTGATGTAAAACGTGGAGGAACATTTGAATAACCTTCTATTTTTTCAGAGTTAAAAATGTTATAACATTATTAACTATCTTTTACTAAACTTTTATAAGTTTTTAAAGCTACTTAGCTGCTGTACCACCTTAGTGCCATATTTTTGGTAAATTTAGGTCAAAGTTTTAATCAAACTCATCAATAGTCAGTCATGGCCTTAACAGCCAACTTGATATTTCATTACGCTGTAATCATAAATGCTATGTAAAATGCATTCCTTTAAAATACTTTGTAAGCTTAATAGCTTTGCTAGAACATTTTAAACGCTGACTGCATAATGTGTGACATAAGGATTACTCTTTTTCAAGTTTTCAATATTTTTAACGACGTAGATCAATACAATTTAAGAGAGTCATTTTTAAACTTTTTGCATTTACTTCTACCAGCTCTCATAGGTCTGTGCTGGTACCAGGCTTTATTTTAGAATCAACACAATAAGCATTATTAATAGTTTATGGATTTTCGGATATTTATCCAATTGGATTTCAAACTATAATGTGTGCACCGATTTAAGTTAACAACCAGGAGGTATTGCCATTAACTTTAAACCGTTTTTAGGGTTCCGGTACCCAAAAGGTAATTAAACGGGACCCTATTACTAAAACTCCGCTGTCTGTCTGTCACCAGGCTGTATCTCTTGAATCGTGATAGCTAGACAGTTGAAATTTTCACAGATGTTGTATTTCTGTTGCTGCTATAACAGCAAATACTAAAAATATAATAAAATAAGTAAGAATAAGCTCGATACTAATAAAAACAACAGGTAAACAGTTGAAATTTTCACAGATGATGTATTTTTGTTGCCACAATAACAACAAATACTAAAAATAGTAGAAAATAAATATTTAAGGGGGGCTCCCATACAACAAACGTGATTTTTTTTGCCGTTTTTTGGTACGGAACCCGTCGTGTGAGAGTCCGACTCGCACTTGGTCGGTTTTTCAAATGTAATGGCGGCAAACACTGCGTAGTGTGTTTCATTTCAAAGACTGCAATAACACTGCTATACGATCTCATGGTGAAACCTTAGCATTGAAATTGGCCTATTGTTGTGAAATCGATCAAGGGCTCGTTTGCCCAACAAAAGGGATATGGCGCGAACCGAGGGCCATTTCAGGCCTTAACGAGGCCCATTCAAAACTAACAATAGTCGGAGCCTGATGAAATCTCAGGAACTGCACATAATTGGTAACTGCTGTTCAGGGTGTTTGGTAGCTGTCACACTCGTATTTACAATCATTAGGTACTATGAGGTCTCACAGTGCCCGCGGACGCACAGTCATTCGGTAAACAAACGAACCAATCACAGAGCTATTTTTCAAGGTAGGTGCACTTAGAATGATAACACCTGTAACGATAATTCCCTACAAAGCGCACTGCCAAAAGTGAGGCAACTAAAACAGCCATAATTGCGCCGTTTTCAGATTTTTATTGTCAATTACTACATAATCATACCTAATAAGTACAAAACGGTTTCAATTTCCCTACCTACCTTTAGGCGATTAGTTACGATTAGGTAACGTATGCCTTACCATATCTATTTATCTATATCTATACTTATAATAAAACTGTAACAGGTCCAATTGGCTTTGATAACTTTTTGAACATGACTGGAAATCTCAAAACCATTTCGAGGAATAAGCTTTCGGTACAGTGTCTACTGATTAAATTTAAAAATAAGTCTATATTTTTAAAGATATTTATAATATTCAATAAAAAGTTTTAACCATAGACATAGAAAATTTTCGCTACGCTCAAGTAGACGGACTATGGTGCGAGTGAGAAATTGATTCTTACGGCTTATGCGATGTGTGAGAAAGAGTTAAAAGAAAATGACAGCAGAACCTAGTTTGACTTCATTTATCATCTTTTATCATCTTGGGGAAAAGCGTCCGTTCGATTATTATGTGATTTTGATCGCGATCGGGTCGATTTGGCTCTTATAACTACATAAATCTATAATGGTGTCGTGTTCTGTGTTAAATTGTAATGTTATTTACAACAAAAACCCAAATAAACACTCATTTCACAGGTAAATAAGATTGTACAAGTACCATTTTCATATTTCATATTTTAGTTGAATATATTCCCAAACACACTAAGTAATACACTAATATCATGCTATTAACCGCCTATTTTCTAAATAAAGGCTGATTTGTAAACATTATGTGTTAGATAAAAAGATATTATGTCCGTGAACTTGACAAAATAAGGCGTAGAGATTGATCAAAAATTATTGATATCGATACTCATGTCGATGATTTCCAATATAACTTTGTTTGTCTTTGTGAACACTGATAGCTTTATCTAAAGCTGCTTTTAACCGACAGTTTTCAAATGGTAAATTATACCTACTTAAGTACTAATTTAACAATATTTCCAGGTTTCCTGTAAATCCAGTGATTAAGTTACTGGATAAATGTCATAAATAGAATAGACTGGGAGCCCTTAAAGAAGACTTTAAGATTTTTTAAAAATAAAATTGTTCAAATTTTGTTTGTGTTTTATTTATTAGAGCAATAATACATTAAGGTTATCGACAACCTAAAATGGACTTCAAGGCATCTCTAAAATTCACGCACACGTTTACAATTTTCACACACTGGCTCATGTCACTTTTGGTGTCGCAGCCAAGCGAACTCTGTTCGTCTATTCCAGTGGAATATTATGTTTATGGTTTTAACCTTCAAATGACCTTCATATGACGTCATCACATACAGATCCCCCAGCCATAATAAAAAAAAAGAAAAAAAGGGCAAAGACAATTTTGACAATGAACTTGGCATTAGGGATGGTGGAAGGTGGAAGTGAAAAAATATCGATATAGGTAATATTTCTCAGAAAAAAATAGGATGAAATAGGATAATGACTAAGTAATGGATTCTAATTTTAAGGTATTGTAAAACATAAAAAATAGCAAAATAAACCCCTACGCGAAATTTTGGCTCGATTTGACGAATTTTACGATGATTTTTAAGACTCCAGTGGCAAAATAGTGTCGACTATTAGAACCCATACGTAATTACAAAAAAAATGTTTTGGAAAAATTATTGTAAAAACATCTATCGATATATCAGAGAATTTAATATCGCCCGAAAAATATCGATGAACTTATCTCGTAATTTTTTCCACATCCCTACTATTAAATTTTTGTAAATAGAAATAAAGTATGCACATATTTTCACAATGTTTATTATGTTATCCTGCAAATTTATCAGTCCACAAGCAATCGTTACAATTTCATCCATTTAGCCTACATCCAAAATAGACACAATACATACAATACATTTCGCAATTTGGGTAGATTGGGCGTGTCAGTTTTTACAAAGTTTTTCAGCTGAGTTTCCACTGGTAAGCATTTTTATTATAATTTTACCACCTCAAAAATTATTGCGGCAAATTAAGAAGGTAGGTTAGAACCGTCACAACTGGATTAAATGAATAAAATAGAAGAAATATTAACTATAACTTATTTGTTTACAAACAACCATAAAGACATTATGACAGGTAATGACACTTTGCCGTTCTTTTTCTATAAGTAGATGGCAAAGGTTTTCCTTCTTAAACTTTCATGCCACTAATGACGTCATTCCGGTTGACCATATCCGCTCGACAAATATATTTATAAAAAAATAAATACGGGACCAAATGTTAAAATATTCAAATTAGTTTCTTAAATTGGCCTAATCTGTAGTAAAAAAATATAAAAAAAATACCTTTCATCTGTACATTGAAGATATTTTGAAAAAAAATGTTTGGAGGGCTCTCTAGAATCGATACTAAAGCCAAAACTGTATTTTTTTTTTTAATTTTTGACTGTCTGTCTGTCTGTATCACGTCCGCTATGCACTCCGAAACTGCTGAATGAATCCAAATGAAACTTGGCATGATTTGAGTTCATATTACGAGGAAAGTCAACATATACTTTTTATCCCGAAATTCAGCACCGTTCCCTTGGGAGAGGGGATGAAAGTCAAAATGTGTACTTAGTTGTTATTCATTAACGCGTAGTGCGGTTTCATTCAATTTTTTTATGTTAGATAGGAGATACTTTTAGGATTGTCGCGTAAATATTTCAAATTCGACAGTTTTGTAGAAATAAATAAAATAAATCCATAAACCGAAAAAGCAAGGTGGGGTCTGAATTGTGGTCTAAAATCGTGTAAAATTCGATCAGCATCAACCAGCGTACTTGTACTGTTATTTATTTCATTATGTGGTAGAACTTATTCATTTATGCTGTGATATTATTGTACTCTTGAAGTTTTGACGAAATCGAGGTTTTTTAGATATCAATAAAATCCAAAGTTTAAGAGCTATATAAATAAAACTTTATATGTTTAATAAGTCTACTACAGACATCATATCCTGAGAATTTTGTGCTTCTGGTATAATCCAAACCCAAGTTATGAGAGTTAAGCGGTTGGGGGTGTTAAAGTCCAATTTCATAATTTTTTTGTTGTTTGTGTCGTAATACTAGCTTACATACCAAATTTCAGCTTTCTAGGACTTCAGGAAGTACCCTATGAGTTTTGATGATCATGAGTGAAATCGGGGTTTTTTAAATATCAACAAAATCTATATTATAAGAGCTATGCATATGAAACTTTGTTTTATAAGTCTACTACAGAAATCATATCCTGAGAATTTTGTTTATCTAGTATACTCCAAACCCAAGTTATGAGGGTTAAGCGGTTGAGGGGTTAAAGTACAATTTCATATTTTTTTTTTTTGTTGTTTGGTGTACTAATACTAGCTTACATACCAAATTTCAGCTTTCTAGGACTTCTAGAAGTACACTTTGAGTTTTGATGATCATGAGTAAGTCAGTGACGAAATCACGGTTTTTTAGATATCAATAAAATCTATATTATAAAAGCTATACAATTGAAACTTTATATATTTAATAAATATACTACTGACATCACATTCCGAGAATTTTGTTTATCTAGTATACTCCAAACCCAAGATATGAGGGTTCAAAAAAACGACAAAGCGCTTCGAGAAAAAGGTAGGTAGTGCCCTTGCGCTTCGCTTTCTCGTCTTGGCGGGGGCACTACTGTGCCCCCAGATCTATGGAGCAAAACTTCTTGTTAAAAATAATTTTAACAATTGATATAAAATAAAACATTGAGGTTTTGTCAATTACAAACAGTCACGGCCAAAAATTGTGTCCCTTAAATTTTTTTATCAAGATACGTAATAAAATATGATTACAGCCTGTCGAAATTGAATAATGAAATGAACATACATTCATATAGGTATAGACAACTAATATAATATCATAACATAGTGTAACTGAACATTTTGTAGCAAAATGTTACACACCGATATAGAATGTTATCGTTCATTTCTACATTTCATTTAACTACTTTTTATATTTCTATTCTGAAAATATTTTGAACTAGCGGCCGCCCGCAACTTCGTCTGCGTGGAAAGGTTTTTTGCTATCCCTCGGGAACAATATTTTTTTTCGAGATGAAAGGTACCCTATGTCCTTCTCTGTACCCCTGACAACGTGTATACAAAATTTCATGACAATCGGTTTATTAGTTAAGACGTGAAGGCGTAACAAACAAACAAACAAACAAACGAACAAACAAACAAACAAACGGACTTTCGCATTTATAATATTAGTAAGGATAATATCTTACACTTAGGAGTAAACAACATACACTTTCCTTACACTGTGATAACAATATCGAAACGTCTACCTTCTAGCATATAAGTCTGCATTCTGTCTAGACTACTCATGTTTCACACTTCCTTTGATTAGATCTCTACTCGACACTTCAATAGCCCCTTATTTGATGAACTACCTATATGAACTAGATGAAATTGCATTTCTGTATAAGTATATATATCTAGTCACTGGGGAAGTGGGTACGGTCAACGAAAATATTCCCTTAACACTTTAATACTTTGTCACAGCATATTTTTTAACTCACAGTTTGAAACATTAATAAAAGAAGTTGCACTGACAAAGTACTAAAGTGATAATGGATTTTCATTGCTGACTGTGCCTATACTGGGTTATTTTTTAGTCACCACCCAAGGGGTGGTCAGTCCATGAACCTGAAACTTTTTCTAAGAAACATACGGCCAAATATGCAAAAAAAAAATACTATCCATACAAATCAAAGAGATCACGTAATCTGTTTATGACCTTTTTGTGGAGTATTTCGACAGGTTCGTGTAGTTTGTTCTAGTAATATACTAAGTCTATGAGATTGTTTAATTTCAAATCATTAAGTTAGGGTTTCCTAGGATGACGATGACGGTGCCATCATATTACGGCCGTAATTTAGCGGCGTAGAACGTTGTCTACGCAAACAATACGGCGCGCCCCGTACGCGACGTTAGAAATGCCTGTGGGGTACAGACACTACCTGCTCTGTACCGCTCTGGGTTTTTCTGATTAAATCACTCGAAAAAGCCTGTGTGTTTCAGAACATCGCTTGTTCTGTAGCGCGCGGGGTTTTCCGACTAAAAATTTAATAATATCGCCCTAAAAAGCCTGTGGAACACAGACACCTTGCGCTATGATTTTCTTAACATAAATACCCCGAGCGATACAGACACGTAAGGTACTAAGTATTGCGAAACTTAGGTATTTAAATTAAATTACTTATCAAAAGAACCTTTAACTTATTAAAAAAATATGGGAAGAAATTTTATTTTTGGTAACCCTCTTTTAGAATAAATCCCCAAAAGACAGCTGTTGATAACAACTGATGATGAATGAATGAAAACGTAATTTGTAAAATTTCTCGGAAACAGCACAAGGTATTCATTAAGTTTTTAACTTTCTTTACATTTTGTGTAAAAGAATGAACTTGAAAGTACCTATTAATAATTTTAATTGAGAATTTTACAAAATTAATTATTTTTAGAGGTAAGTAGTAGTAGTAAGAAGTAGTTTTTTTAGAGGTTTCGCAATTTTCGAGCGCAACGACTAACTGAACGTTATTTCGTTATTTTTTTGTAGTAATTTTACCTTCAGTTAATTGAAGGTACATCAAATTTAGACTATACTTGACCTTGTGACCGCTTTTATGCCATACGTAATAAAAACTGTTTTCGCAGTTCAAATGTTTAACTTAACTTGCTGTCTTATTTTATTACCTACATCAAACGTCTATTAAGAGTACTTTTGTAATATAAAAAAATAAAGAATCTTGCTGGCTTTTTCTGTTAACAAGTTTTAATTTTTGTTTCTTAAATATAGAGGGTTATTTGTAAAACACCAACAACCTCGCAGTAGTGGATTATTAACATCATAAACAACAATATTTGTTCTACGACTTTTCCGAAAACAGAAAAAAAATATTCGACTTTCCATACAAATATCCAAACAGCTGATCGAGTTTTTGTATGAAAAGTCGATTGTTTTTTGTCTGTTTTTGGAAAAGACGTAGAACAAAGTGTTGTTGTTCATGATGTTAGTAATCTACTCCTGCGGGGTCGTTAGTGTTTTCCAAATAACCCTGTATGTGTTTTGTCTTTTTTCGTAATATTTTTATTTATAACACAAAGAGGTAGATGAAAAAGAATAATTCGAAATTAATAAAACTCAAAAAACTAATTTTAAAATATTTGTACTTATCACATTTATATTATTATTATGTCAGATTAGTGATGCAATAAAATATAAGTAGGTATTTTTTATTAATTATCCACGAAAATTGAAAATGCGCTTTATCAATATTATTTTTATAGCCACTAACTTCTGCCCGCAACGATCTTAGGAACCAAAGTCTGCTATCTTATAGTCCAAGTTAAAAAAACTATCTGTGCCAAATTTCATCCCAATATATCCTATCTAGCATAGTCCGCCTTTTTATGTGATTGAGAGAAAAAAAAAACTTTCCCATTTACAATAAATTAATATTAATAGTAGGATAAACTCAAAAAATTACACCACTTTAGTAAAAAAATATCACTAGTATAACTAGGTAAGTATAATTAATAATCTACGTAATTTATCGAAACACAAAGAAGGAATACTTTAAGCACTATGAAATGTAATTTTCTGGATTGTCTGTATTCCACAGGCTTTTTAGGGTGATATTATTAAATTTTTAGTCGAAAAACCCCGCGCGCTACAGAACAAGCAAATGTTCTGAAACACACAGGCTTTATCGAGTTATTTAATCAGAAAAACCCAGAGCGGCACAGAGCAGGTGATGTCTGTACCCCACAGGCATTTCTAATATCGCGCCCCGTACTGTTTACATAGACAACGTTCTACGACGCTAAATTACGGCCTTTATATGACGGCACCGTCATCCTAGGAAACCCTAGCTTAAGTCGCTTTTCCCAAAACCTCCTGAAGAGTTGGCGGTATTCTACTCTACCGAATGTCACGCGGATACAACAATATTGCTACCTACCTCAAAATATTACGTCTGCAACCATATCAGGGCGTCGAGTGTCTAGACTCCAACCGGTAGAAGTTGTGCAAAGATTTCTCATATTTCACATTCCCTTTGATTCGATCTACAAAGCGACTGTGCTCTTTATGCCAGTATTTTCGAGAAATCTGGAGGGCTTTATTCTGTTTTCATGTAAGTATATTTAGTCAGTTTATAAATGTTTATTTAAAAATAGTCGTTTTTATTTTCAACGGAGATGAGCTTGCCTGTAAATTATTGACCGAGCGAGCGCGATGCGTCTCTTTTTCAGTTTGGACAAAAATGTTTTCGTATGTTCATCCAGCTGTCTGGCTGTCCGTTTGTTCTCTTCTACAGATCGCATTGCTCAACTAATTCTCGTTTAATCACTTTTCCCCACTATGCTCAACTGACTGCTCATCTGAGTTGAGCAGCTTATATTCCCCACTGCCCAATTACAAGTTGCTCTACCGCACCGTGGTTTAGCGCTTGACCTTACTATCGTGGAGGTTAAGCAACTTTCGCAAGGGTTGGTCATGGGATGGGTGACCAAAAATGTATTATCTCAATTTCCTCTGTGCTTCGGAAGGCACGTTAAGCTGTTGGTCCATTTGCAGTCATTAACACCCACCAATCCGCTTTGGGCCTTATCCACCTATAAGGAAGGCCTGTGCCCCAGCAGTGGGGGTGGATGTGGAATGAAATTATAGTTTTTTCTCCCTCTCGCACTTCTCTGCCATTGACTTCGTTTAAGGGTCCATGATAGGAAAACATGGTTTGCGCGGGCCATATTTTTATATAGAAAACGTAAAGTAGTAGCCACAAAAAAAAAAACATACGACAAGTTAAAGAGATTATCTAGTAGCTACAAGTACTAAATTGCGTATAAACGTCACAGGTGATTGTAAAAAAAATATCATCAAAATCGCTTGTCGCGGGTCATATTTTTGGCGTAAATATAACGGAAACATATTTGAATTCTACATCAAAATACACTTTAACGTACTGTGTAGTTGCTTCAATAACTTTCATTCAAGAAAGATAATTGTGATAATGATAATAATAAAAAAACAACGAAAAACATCGAAGAAGTGCAGAAGAGTTATTTTCCATACTCTTTACACGTAAAGAAAAAGACAGAGACAAATGTTTCCGCATAACGGAGCCTTAAACTTCTCTGATTTAAAATTCTAATGAATCTTAAAACTTCAACGAACCTAAGTAGTGACTCGATGGCTCAATTGATTGTGGGTTTCGTCGTCTCGTCGTCTTCGTTCTTCTCCACCAGAGAAGACAAAACTGTTATTTTTTTCTTTAAATATTTTAACATAAATGTAAAAAAATACATTGTGAATGCTAAACTCTAAAATTTAGATGAAATTCAATTGGGTACTTACATATTTTTTAAATTATTAAACGAGTTATATTATCTTAGGATGTGAAGACAGAGCTGAATATAGAAATAGATTTGGACCACAGATAAAAGATCGCGGTCCGAACGGCCCTGACATTTAAAATATGTATGAGATTTGGGTCAGAATTTTCACACCCGAATAAAAGTGTTTTGTCCAGTTTTGGAGAAGAAAGGAAATGTTGTTATATTACATGAGATCATATATTCTTAGAAAGGTTGGAACCTAAAAAATTTTTTAGACAAAACAAGGAATTTTTGTTTTAAAACAATTATACCTTTCATCTACATTGAAATTAAAGATATACCTAGCTTATCAGGAACATACAGAGATAGAAGCAGAAATTGAAAGTCTTAAAGTCTTTACCATTATTTCCTGGTGATTCAATTTATAAATTTATGTGTTTGTTTGATGTTAGTACTATAATACAACGTGTTAATGAATTAACGCAAAATGAGAAAATCGTTTCTTCGGACCATCAAACTAAACAACTTTTACTATGGGACCAACTCTGAAATTGCGAAAAAAAATCAGCTGCTTCATACATTTTTATATTTTCGTTATTAATTTTTGTATGAAACAGCTGATTTTTTTTTCGCGATTTCTAAGTCCCCATAGTAAAAGTTGTTCAGTTTGATGGTCCGAATCCGAAGGAACAGTCTCATTTTGCGTTAATTCATTAACACGTTGTATACAGGGTAATATTTTGACCCCTTTTCAAATTTTGTTTGGTCATTCTATAACAGCAGTACGATTAATTTATGAAGTATAATTTTTTTTTTTTACATTTTTACCCCCAACTTTTCCCTACACAAATTGAAATTGTTGTCACTGTTTGCGCATCGCCATCCCTCCACCCTCCTTCCCCCGCTTGCGTCCAGTGCGCAAGGGGTAATCGTGAGTGCCTAGATTTTTAGGATATAAATAGTGGCTAAAAACTGTGAATTTAAAAAGAAATCATTTATTTTTTTTATTACTTCCTTGAACTGATATTTGCTTTTGTAAAGGGGTCGCAAAATTGCCCTGTATTCTGTGGTTTGATTTAAGTGTCTAACCGTCTATTTATTGTTCAATCTAATGTCAAACTATACGCTCTCACTTAGATAATAATGTAAAAAATTGTAGAGAAACAAGTTAAGATATGATTATATTTCACCAACGTTAAATACTTCTACGTGTAAAGATAATGAATCAAGATACGACTATTTCGCTTATAATTTCATTACAATCACAAAAAATGTAAAGAGATGACCTGAGGCATATGAGACAATTTACGAGACAAACTATTTTATAAAACCCGAACTGAAAAACTGTCATTTACTTATTATTCAAACCAGTTTAATTGCTATAGCTTTGGATACTAAAGGCTTAGGCACTGGAGATTAAGTAAAAAAATACTAATAGTTCGCATTTTCTTGTCTTTCACTAGACTAGAGCCTCCGCGGGGAGTAAAAAGCGTGGAAAAAGGGACTCAAAAATATGATTAACCTATTTTTGAAGGACATTAAAATGCCACAAAAGCAACCATAGTATTTCTTTTACGTAGCTTCACAGGAATATGTGCTGGAAATGTAAAGTGAAACGTTTTCGGTTGTTCACGAAATGTTATAAATTACGCCATGTAAGTGGTACAAGAGAATTCCATTTCGTTTTAAATCAAAAAGTCGTTTTATATTATCGTATTTCATAATCGAATGTTAGAGTTGTGGGACCGGAAACATGTTCTTTTTAGGGTTTAGTAAATGCGATAAGAGAAATTATTTAATATTTTGAATAATTCAAATCAACAATGTACTTGCACAAACTTTAAGCGTAGCCGCTCACGGGCGACTTTTTATAGCTGCGATAATCGCGGCGTTAATCGCAGCGATAATCGCCCGCGTAATGACACGACCTTGACACGACAAAGGTTTTACTTAGCCAGCGACAAAAAAGCGCCGCGATTAACGCCGCGTTTATCGCAGCTACAAAAAGTACAGTACTGCCTAGTACTGTACTTTTTGTAGAAAAAAAAATCACTACACAATTTACTACTTAATTAAAAAGAAAACTCCGAAAAAATTTAAATATACGTGCCTACGTATCTTTAAATTTTTTCGGCGGAGTGGGGATAAGTTCGCGCATGTGCTCTTGTGAGCGACCAAATAGCGCGCGCCCTTCTCCCGCCGCCCGCGCCCCTCACCGCTACGCATACCCAAAATACGCGTTGCGCGCAACCCCACCCGATTTCAAGTTATATGCCTCGTACTGTAGCTCGTGGGCGTTTACGTATAGAACTCCGTATGTTCTATTTTCAGCGACAAAAAATCGCTCAGCGATTAATCGTCCGTCAGCGGGGACGCTAAAGTACGTTGACGGAGTTTTCTTGAAAATAATTAGTAAAAAAAAGTATCAATGTTTTTAACTTTGATGAGAGCACAAAAGATAACAAAACAGTAGAAATGCGAGTATAATGGACTACAAAAACCTTTTTTATATAAAGTAAAAATACCAAATATCAAAGGTTTCCTCGCGTGATATTGAAATAAAGTATATAGGCACCTGTAATCTCGTTATTTCGGCCTCTGAGCAAATAAAAGCAAAGTAAATAACGCAAAACACAAAAAAAAAACATTATAATAATAAAAAACTGGCGAAGTGTGTGTCGGGCCAAGCGCAGTATAGGGTTCCGTAGCTACCCTATACCATACCTTTGGCTATATAAGCTATATTCTTTAATTTACTCCCAGATTTACACAACTAACGACTACCTATAACTAAGTATTCATTATAATACTCAATGAAATGTATACCTACAAAAACTTTTCCAACATAAATATTTTTTGTCTAATATTTTTTTACTCGTCAAGTTGTAAAGCCTGTGCTTGTAAACGAGCAGTGATCGTTTGTATCAACTACATTAATAAGTAGGTACTAATTTCTTGATTTTTTTCACATAAATATCCAAAAGCAATCATTTAGCTGGTAGAGAAAATGGTCTTCACAAACTTACATATTTTCAAAAGGCTTATTCAGTGAAACCCAACACTATGAGATTAACGAAAAAAAAATGACATCCCCATTTTACATAAATAGGGGACGTATTTTAAGAAAATCTATTTTTCTAGATTTTATTCTACCGCTTTTACGACGTGATTAACTAATATACACATTCATACCAATTACAACTTTCTAGTACTAAGTGCAGAAGCCGCGGCTTAGCTCAGATGAGCCGCGGACCGACAGACAGGATGACATGGCGAAACTAAAAGGATTTCTTGTCGTCTTGACTAGGGAACCCTAAAAAACGAGCTGAAATCCTTAAAAGTATTCGTTCTATTTCAATAAATATCAAGGTGTACAAAATATAAGTATTTTATATCCTTACACAAAAATTGCGTTAAAAATTACTGTTTCCATTTTCCTTTTTCAATGTTTTTTTTGCTACCTTTTTGTGTTGTTCGAATTAAGTAATGGACACTATATTACTTTGAAACTTTTTTGTAAATGCTTTGCACAAAGTATGTACACCGACATTATATTATGTAACTAATGTACATAGTATTTCAAATAAGTTTCTAAGCTTTATCTCAAGTTAAAAAATAAAAAAAAACTGGCAAGGGTAGCCGTTACAGAGAGTTTATTTCCACCAAAACACGGGTACGTAAACAGTGGGTCCTAGATCGTATTTCGTAGAAAGGAGGCCGTCCTTCTATCTGATCTATGGTTCTGTGTGAAACTGCTGGAATTAAAGTAACCTTTGTATAAAGTGGACCTTTGTATGTTTACATTTAAGCTTTTGAAAACACCTTATTAAATTACACAAAGCTAATTGGCTGATGAAAATCGCTATGAGAATTTAGAATACAACCCATGTGTGGTGATAGTATAATATTATCATAAAATCAAGTTTTTTCCTTTTAAGGGTTGAGTAGAACTTTAAGGAGCCCAAAGTCGCTAAAGCACTAACTGGTAATAATGCAAAACTTGTTTACTCTCGAGGTGGTGATGAGTATAATCGATTAGCCAACTTATCTTAAAAGAATACTCTTCGTTAGACCAAAAATACAAATAGGTACGATACTAAAAGCTGGTATTCAATAATAATAAAAAACCGGCCAAGTGCGAGTCTGACTCGCGCACGAAGGATTCCGTACCAAAAAACGGCAAAAAAATCACGTTTGTTGTATGGGAACCCCCCTTAAATATTTATTTTATTCTGATTTTAGTATTTATTATTATAGCGGTATCAGAAATACATCATCTGTGAAAATTTGAACTGTCTACCTATTGTCGTTATTAATATCGAGCAAAAACGGCAAAAAAAAAACACGTTTGTTGTATGGGAGCCCCCCTTAAATATTTATTTTATTTTGTTTTTAGTATTTGTTGTTGTAGCGGCAACAGAAATACATCATCTGTAAAAATTTCAGCTTTCTAGCTATCACGGTTCATGAGATACAGCCTGGTGACAGACAGACAGACAGACAGACGGACAGCGGAGGCTTAGTAATAGGGTCCCGTTTTTACCCTTTGGGTACGGAACCCTAAAAATGATCGTCGCAAACAACAGAATTTGAATGTAATTAGCGACTAGTACTCGGAAAATCACCAACATGAAGTTAGTAATACAAAATAGGACAAACTATTCCGAATCAACTACCGATTGTAAGTAATTCAGTAATTTTAAGCAGAAGTAATTAAATCTGCAGTAACAAAGCAGTAGTAG
This sequence comes from Agriphila geniculea, assembly GCA_943789525.1. Lineage (NCBI taxonomy): Eukaryota > Metazoa > Arthropoda > Insecta > Lepidoptera > Crambidae > Agriphila > Agriphila geniculea. The sequence continues at coordinate 18,096,912 of OX038879.1, forward strand.
ACTGAGCCTAGTTAATTATTTAGATAGCTAAAGTATCCCCTGCAACCCTTTATAGATTTCGATTGGTTCGCATTTCGACCCATACAATATTCATACAAATCGTTTCGCCGATCATGCGATTACTCGCAATTCGGATTTAAAAAATGCATTTTGCTGTCTCATGTCACTAAACGTTAGCTCTAAAAATCACAAACAAAATACAAGTTGACTTTCTTTTTTGACGTAACAATGGAAACAAAATAAGGGATAGGTAAGTAAAAAAAGCTATGTTGAAAAGAATACCTAAAAAGCGATTGTTTTTTTGGTATTCTTTTCAACACAGTCTCGTGAATTCATAAGAACTACTTTCACAGAGTTTCCCCACTTTTCAGGAAACTAGGTAGTTCTATTAAATTTTAACTTTTAGTATTAACTTCATAATAATTGCAACTTAAATGGAAGTATCAAAATTGAATTTTCGCGGTAGAGCGAAAATATCTATTTTCAGATTATCGTTTTAAATATTAAAGTCTTGCTGTTATTCTTATTGTTGCCTGCTTGTCATATCATAATAGTGATATTAAGCGTAACCGCTCACGGGCGACTTTTTATAGCAGCGATAATCGCGGCGATAATCGCGGCGTTAATCGCGGCGATAATCGCCCGCGAAATGACACGACAAAGGTTTTACTTAGCCAGCGACAAAAAAGCGCCGCGATTATCGCCGCAATTAACGCCACGTTTATCGCAGCTACAAAAAGTAGCTCATGGGCGTTTACGTATAGAACTACGTATGTTCTATTCTCAGCGACAAAAAATCGCTCAGCGATTAATCGCCCGTCAGCGGGGACGCTTATCTTAACCAGCAACAATAAAAAAAATCTTACAACACAGACAACCTCCGTGGTCAAGTGGCTTTGTACGTTTTCAAGGTGTCGTCTCTGAAGTCCTAGGTTCAATCCCCGGTTGGGTCAATCTTGAAAACGAACTTTTCTATATTGCCTCAGGTCTGGGTGTTTATGATTCCACAGTTGTTTCCGATTTCCATAACACAAGAGCTTTAGCTACTCTCTACTCTACTTTGGATTGGGAGCAATATAGTGGCATTTCCACACGACATAAAGGCGCAATATACGGCGTTTTTTGATCGAGGGATATCCTTTGGCAGGGTGAACCTTCTGAACCCTTAGATCATTTTAAGAAGGGGAGCCATCTTGGATTTTTGTATGGGAGGGAGTTATAATACAATCTTTTTATGTATGGAATCTGATTTTTTTTTCAAAAACCCACCACCATGACATTTTGCTATTACCTATTACTAGTAACTTTTGATAAATACTCACTCATAGAATAGGGATTAAAAAAATTCCAAAAATATACTTAATTTTGATATTTTCGAAAATGCTTCTATGATGTAAGATAAAAGTATATTATGACTTTACTAGTTTTTAAGCGTATGTTTCATAAGAATTTATTTAGCCATTTTCTCCCTGTAAGAGCCCAAACTTGATGTGTTTGGAAAATATTTTTCTGTTTTTTTTTTAACTAGTAGCTGCAATCTCATAATATTGTAAATATTAGGAATCAGCTCAAAAAGACCTTTCATTGTTCATTTCAAAAAGACCTTTCGTGTGTACCCCACGGTACACACGGTGGGTTTTGGAAAAAAAATCAATTACCATACAAAAAAAAAGATTCTGTTATAACTCCCTCCCATACAAAAATCCAAGATGGCTCCCCTTCTTAAAATGATCTAAGGGTTCAGAAGGTTCACCTTGCCAAAGGATATCCCTCGATCAAAAAACGCCGTATTATTTAACTGAACACACCCGACTATATGATGTTGTCAAATGTTTATGTTTATCTTAAACGTAGAGTATAATTAGTGTTTCAAAATGTTGCTCCACAAAAAAATACTACGATGTCGGCATTAGAATTTAGTGCGAATGTTGTTAATTTTAGAACACTTTTCGCTAAAAGAAAAACATAGCTAATTACTTCTGATCTTCTCTTGACACTTCGCAGACAAGAAGAATTGGATTTTTTCACCACAGTATCGACGTGTACTGGCAATGATAAATTATGAGGCTGGCTGGTGATATTTTGTTTCGAGTTGTCGCCTCCATCCATCTTGGACGCCTACCTCCAGTAATTAATTAACCCCCGAACTTGCTTCCTCATCCTAACCGACTGGTGTATTCCCGATAGCTACAACTAATCCAAACCAATATTTCCTTCAACATAATAGGGTAATTGACAACATTGAAAATATACTACAAGTTGTGGTCATCCTAACAGATATTGGCGTAAAAAACATATTTAACTATTATATAAACCATATTAAGTCTATAAATTGATTAATTTCACCTAGAAAAAAGCAATAATCTTTGAATTTTTTTCTGTGGCGAAAACGCTCAAAGATGACTGATGACGTCACTTGCCTGTAAATAAATATGGCTTCAGGCGTTTGACACGACCATAGACTAAGGATCCGCGATTGATGGCTGTCAAATGGCTAATGATATTACAATGTTTACAGGCTAGTGACGTCTCCAAGTCATGTGTCCAGCCAGCGCCATTGCGTTATTGGCGCGGTTTTAAAATTTTAAACTTTAACACTGTTTTTTTTAATGAAATACATTGATTTTTCCTGAAATATCAATGTGGTGCGTTTATTACGTAATAAGGAATAATTTAAAATGGTTTTCCAAAATTAGTCAAATAGCCTATTTCTTTTTATTTACAAAATAAAAATAACGGTTTGACATAACACTAATGTATTTCGTTATTACTATGTATTTAAAGCTATAATTAAATAATGAATTAAACTAATAATTAAGCCACAATGAATCGCCATACATTCTCCCGACGCAAATGATATTGATTATTGTAAAAATGTTTACCATGACTTTTCATTTTCAAATTGCACAACAGTTTAAATGCCGAATTTTTAATAAAGTAAATTATTAAAAAGCAAACTAAAGGCCTATGAACAATTATTATTAAGTTATTTCTGAGGCAGTGTATATTACTTTATTTCAACGTCTGTTACTTTATTGCTGTTTTCTAATAAATATGCAATGAAAGGGACCAAATGCGTTATGCTCGTTGGAAATAAATGCTCCAAAATATATTGTTAGGACGGATGAACCCAGATAATTACCCCGGGAGTAGACAGAACTATTCCCAGTGTTTCGCCAATGTATTGAAATGTAAACATTTCCCTGTTCTAAATTGAAAGCGTTTAGATACTGTTCAGTTCAGAATTTGAGATACTTCCTGTAGATTATGTCTTTGAATTTAAATTGATCTAATCAGAATTTCTTATGATTGTATAATATTTCATTTGTTTAAACTTTTTGGAATAAAATCCATAGTTATTATGAAATACAAGTGTCAGAGTTGAAATCAGTAATTTAACAAATAACAAATTATTAAACTAGCTGCCCCACCCCGGCTTCAATATGCGACAATAACAAACACAACAAAAAAATAATTATCTAACATGGTGCCGTCGTTCTAAAGTTATGCGCTTACATACATACATTTCGGCGATTCATTTTTGTTTATATAGATGTATTTCAGTTTGTAATGAAAACATGAACATTATAATTATAATGATATTTGACAAGTGGATCTATTGCTCCTAATACTAAAAAACACATGAATATTAAAAGTCGAATACCAACTCCAAAGGAAAAATCTCCATAAATCGTAAGGTATAATAAAAACACGCAAAGAGAGCAATTTCTGTCTGAATCAAGTACTCGTTATTTACTCATTAAAACTTGGAATTGAAGGCGTTCCAATAGCGAGGGAAGTAAAATAAACTTTTCAATGATATCGCAGGGAGATGTTTACTTCCACATTTTCCGTGGCAGTTGGAATTTTTAATTCACCATTCGTGGATTGAGATTAAAAATATCTGCGCTCCAATCTTTGGGGACAACGCTTTGATCTTGCTTTAATAGTACTTCCTGTTTTTTGGATAAAACCGAATGCAGTTTGTAAAGCTAAAAGCTAAATATTTACGGACAGTATTCTTTTTTCTTCTTTGTTATGTTAAACAAGATAAAAATTTGGCTATTAAACGTTGTCTGTGTTACCCTAACCAACGTGAATGCTTAAAAAATATTTGTTTACCTGTCCGTTCATTTCCTTTACTGCAGTAAATGAAATGCGTGCGAATGCGAACATGCATGCCACCAAAAGAACTAGTCTTTCCAATAAATTAACAGGAAAATCTGCAAAAATATGCCAAATTCAGAATCCTTAATCATTTTCGGATGTTCCTTTCATCCAACATAAATCTTAAAGCCTTCACTAGCAGAGCTGTCAATTTTTGCGAGATTATCGAAATTCTTGCCAAAATTCGTGGGTACCTTTCATATAAAACGTCTTTTTTATTTTTCTCTGGTACAAATCTGTTTGGGAATCCAATAATGTCTGTGGTAAAAAGAACGCTGACGAATGTCGCTTCAGAATTTAATATTTAGTGGACTAGTATTAGCGGTGATTCTATTTTAACTCTGTGTGGTTCTGTCTTTCAAAAGTTCTGAAAGGAAGGCATGATATTCTATCTAACCGCCTAGTGGTCGCCGTGGTCTAGTGGTTTGCCCACCCGTGTAAGATGCAGGGGTCCCGGGTTCGATTCCCAGGAGAGGGATACAATTTTTAATCGGATTGGTTGGTGGTAGGGCTTATTTCAAGTCCGCCTGGCTAGCTACCACCATCTTACCTAACAGTGGCGAGGGGTGAAATTATGGCGAAGGTAAGCCGCTCTACAAAAATGATGAAAAATGTTATGATCTGCATAGTAGATCATTGGGGTGGGATTTCTAAAAGGTAAGCTGATGGGAATCGGCTTGTATGGACCCTTCGCCACTGTTACCTAAGCCTGACGCCATAACAACAATTTAAAGTTTGTTGTGTTCCGGCAGTTAGAGGTGAGATAGCCAGTTCCTCAGTAATGAGGATTCCGGGTGTAGTGCGCTTCCACCTTCGGCCTTATCATCACTTAACATCAGGTGAGGTAGAGAAGAGGTAGAGGTAGAGAAAGCATTACAAACAAATAAACTATGTTTAGTTATTTTAGTTTACATTAGTTAAGATAATGCTGGTGATAAATTTATATGACGAAATGGTCATAGGGTCATCTTTATAATGGATGCCACGAAACGCAAGCGACATGTACAAAGGAGCTGCGTGAAGCTTTAATACATTTACAATGATTGAATAGTCTATATTCAAAACTTTTTTGCCATAATAAAGTGTTTCTGCTAAATGGAATAGCCAGATGCCGGTTGCATCCGCTATTGACTAGCGAAGCTCAAAAAGCGCTGCATAGATAATAAACACAATATGGGTCAACCGCATAACAATGAAACGACTCATAACTTAAACATTTCCATCCGTTTGGAACCCCTAATGTTTGGTTTGAATCTCTTTGTTTGCAAGCGGCAATCTCCCGAATATCCCATTTTACAGCTCGAAGTGAAAGGAATCGCTTTTATGCCCGCAATTTATATGTCCGGTCTGTAAATATTTTTTTATGGAACACAATAAATCCGAAGTTCAATAATGAGAGAAAATGAAAATCATGGTACCTATAGGAAATCTTTATAACGCGAAAATTATTTCGTTTAGTGACCTGATAAAGCCAAAACTTCACGAGCCCCCGTATTACAACCTCTTAAAACTTGCCAGTTTTCTGAATGGCTATCAATGCGTCTCTTTTATTTGCTATACAACGAGAAAGAGATGTAACTATAGCAATTCATAAACCTGGCAAGTTATAAGAGGTTGTAATATATGTTATAGAGCATGTCATTAATATTAATTGCTTACTACTTGACATTTAGGTATCGATTTACGTAAGATATTACAATTATAAAAGTAAAGCGATGTCAATTAGTAAACAATATTGATATGATAACATTAAGGACATGCTCTAAAGGGCCCCCGAGATGGTCAAACGATTTGACTCAAACTTTACGTGTTTGATCAAACAGTTTGATGTTAGTTTGAAGGATTTGTCAAACGGCACTGCGTAGTTTGGTTCGGTACGTTGTCGTGATTAGACTTGTGACGCCGACAAGATGCGCTCTAGCGAGGATCGCGATTTTCTCATGTTTATAACGTTAATGTCCGGCATAAAACGAGAGAAAAAAAAAAGGAAAGAAAAAGAATTTGGTCCAAAGAATATACAAACTAAGATACCGTTTCACACACGAACAACTACAGAAAGTGTTTAAAGCAACCAAAATTATAAAAACTTTCTAAGAATGGATGATGTTTTTTTGCTTAAAGTTGAACCAATAATACGAAAACAGGATACTAAAATGAGGCAAGTTTGTTCAAATGCGTTGGAACACGATCAAACAGCGCGTCAAACACAACAAAAATATGAAATTTCATCAAACGTGCCTTAAACCCGTAAATGTTTGACAAACCGTTCAAATTACCTTTGTAAAAGATCAAAATGGTTTGAGTCGAACCAAACCTTACGTCTTTGAATCAAACCGTTTGACCGTCTCGGGGGCACTTAAAACATGTATTTAACATTTATGTAACGCAGATTGTCCTGAAGAAAACAATCATCCTCAAACGTAAATATTAACAAAGGATCCAAAACTCACTCAAATATAAACAACTTTAAAGCCACTCCCCGCTTCGACGAAACAAAGTGCCTCAATAAACAGAAAAACCCAATTATGTCACGTATTAAATTTGAAGAAATCACAGTTGCGATTTACTTTCAAGAAGTACGCCCCTCGGTAAACGGGTATCCCCAAGGACCCCCAGGGCTCAGGGTTTATTAAAGGAGGGGTCCCGTACTTATTAAAACTGAAAGTGCAGCCCAAACACCTTCGGGCTAGGAATGCCCCATCGGTCACCAGCTGTGTTCTTGCAGACAAGCTAAAATGAGTTCTAAGCGCTAATAAATAGAGTCACGTAATAAGTGGAAAACGATTATTTAATTCCAAGTTCTACATAAACAAAGTTCAGAATTATTCAGTGTGGGCAGATGAAAGGATTCGGAAAGGCCTGTCAGCCGTGAAGTGGTCGAATTTTAGTTCTTACATCCGTCTTAGTTAATGTTAAAAATGAATACATAAGTTGTGTTTAGAGTAAATAGTTTGTAAAAGTTCATTGAAAAGTATCGGTAATCAAACTAATGCAGGTAAAATGCACTTCATATTCACTGAATTACCTTTGATAATAATAATTGGAAACGTAACATAGTAATTTTATTCACTACTATTATTTTCCTAGAATTTCCTTTAGAATAAAAATAAATTAGTGTACAATGCGTGAATGAAATTTATTGCGATGTCGAGAAAAAATTGGGATCTTAAAACCGTAATTGACAATTTGTGTTACCTAATCAAAGCTAGAAATAAATAAACGAACAAGGTCAAGAACTTAATTTTGACATAATATTAACCCTCTGCGTAATATTCTTATGCAATGAATATTAAATTTTAATTTCTATTGTCTGCTTGGCGGTTGGTCAACTCAAATTAAAATTATCATTAGTGCAATGCAAGCTTTACATTACACCGTCAATTTTTTTGCCACAGTTCAAAGAAAATACTTTTTTCTGCGCCGGTGCAAAGTTCACAGAAATACGCACCCTCACTAAATGAATTATTCAAAGCATCGCAAAGTACACAGCAAAAGTTACGAGAGACACTTGTCTGTCCGGCTGTCAATAAAGTGCTTTAATTTATTTTAAATTTGCTAGTCTCTGGCGGAAGCGAGGAAAGAAAAGTCACATGCGGAGAGATCTTTCGCACGGGGAAGTGGGCGAGGTATTTTCGCGAGTATCAGTTTTCAATTCATTAAGTTTTGTTTTGGAAAATGTAATTAATTTTTGGAAATACAAACTTATAATATTTTGAGCCTTGATTTTACTTTATCGAGCTTTTAGAAACTTTAGCGAATTGTTGATAAATATTCGTATAGGCGGAGGAGCTCGATGGCGTAGTGGTTTAGAGCCTGGCCCAGCGATTGCGTAAGTTAAGCAACGTTCGCAAGGGTTGGTCATGGGATGGGTGACCAAAAATTTACTATCGCAAACTCCTCCGTGCTTCGGAAGGCACGTCAAGCCGTTGGTCCCGGCTGCATTTGCAGTCATTAAAACCCACCAATCCGCATTGGGCCCGCGTGGTGGGTTATGGCCCTTCCTCCTTGTCCACCTATAAGGAAGGCCTGTGCCCCAGCAGTGGGGACATCAAAAATGGCTGATGGACATTCTTATAAAAGCACTTTCTCTTCTAAACGAAAGCATCACGATTTTTGAATTATTTGGCTTTTTGGGGATATTAATTAAAGTACAAAACCCACTTGAAAAAATAACTAAGATTAGAAATAAATAAAAATCATAACAATATAACTTTATCAAAACGAACAACAAATGCGTTTTAAAAGTGGCGCTCCTTAATGAGAGTTTTTATTTGCATTCGAATTCTGCTTTGTCGATATTTCCATACTAACCTGTATCTGCCATTTAACGAGTGCATTATTGAGCTAAATTCGTACTATACTATCAAACTTTGATTAGGAACTTTTAATAACAAAATGTCACTCATTGAAACACATTGCGATTAATTCCTCTTTAAATAGAGGAAGGAACTTTAAATGATGTCATTTAAAGTTATAAAAAGTTTGATAGGATGTGCTACATTTGATCTTTCAAACTTATATATTTGTAATAATAAAAAAACCGGCCAAGTGCGAGTTGGACTCGCGCACGGAGGGTTCCGCACCAAAAAACGCCAAAAAAAGGTTTGTTGTATGGGAACCCCCTAAATATGAATTTTATTCTGTTTTTAGTATTTGTTGTTATAGCGGCAACAGAAATACATCATCTGTGAAAATTTCAACTGTCTAGCTATCACGGTTCATGAGATACAGCCTGGTGACAGACAGACAGACAGACAGACAGACGGACAACGAAGTCTTAGTAATAGGGTCCCGTTTTTACCCTTTGGGTACGGAACCCTAAAAAACTAAATCGAACATATCCGTGGAAGTAGAATCTATTTGTTAACTTTTAAGTTCAAGATATCAACTAATAAACTTAAAAAGTACGACTACATGACTCAAATATACCTTATTTAATCTTAAGTTCATCAACTCTAAAAACTATGTGGACTTAATTAAGTATATAGTTACTTAGTCACTGAAAATACATTGTTATCAAAGGCTATTCGCAGGCCTCTCACGTCATCGCCAGATGCTATGGCGATATTGAATATGATACCCTGTCGAGTTTTAATAAAACGCACTGGCCATAAGGCTGCCTACAGACAGACTGCACGCGTGATTTAGACTGCGCGCAGTCGGAACTTGAAATGCATACATTCGAGTACTTTCGGCTGAAAACATTTAGCGACGATGCATTTGATGCTTACTGTTGATCGAGATCATAATATTATGTGGCTAGTTTCCATATCTACTTCGGGTACTACTGAATCTGAGCTCCTAATAAGCTAAATACGCCCGTCGCGCGCTTTCTCGACCACCTGCGCAGTAAGATAGGGGTGCACACAACTGCATTCAGTTGGATTCATCGATCACGCTTAATATCCATCTGGTATATTGATTACTATTAGATAAATATTAGACAACGCATCAAAAGAACTTTTTTCGATCTTGTGAGAGGAATAAGTCAGGCGGCTACCAGCCATATTGTGAATGTGAAAATTATGTCAAACTATTCAAATAGTACGCATTAATGATTAGGTAACAATAATATCTTAATGCTGTGTTTATAGAGTTAAATTCTTCGTCGAGTAAATATGCAGTCCGTTTGTGGGCAGCCTAAGGTCGTAGGGTTTGACGCGGTCTGCAATTTATTGTCGTCAATAAGGGACAAGGAGGTTATACGTTTCACCAGTTTAATACAGCGTATACCCTTCTTAGAGAAATTGGGATTTGAGGAACTATGCTATAATATTTATTGCTGGCAAAATATGAAGAGAGAGAGAAAACTTATTTCACACATGTTAATTAAATAATAAAACCTTGCTTGTGGGAAATAATGTAGACTTAAAGTTCTAAAACAACATTTTAAATCGTATTTATAGCACATAGTTCGTCTTAAAACTTAACTTTGTTATTTTTTTATAAACTTAATATAAAACTTTTTCGTTACTACATAGAACATTATTTTTTTTTAAATATATATGTAGCTTACTTCCGCAAACAATATAATTATGCAAGATGCACCGCCCGCCCGCCCGCAAAAATATGCACATGCACACCACAAAATATCAGTGCACAAACCTGCACATCACAAAATATCAGTGCAAAAATGCAGGTTTGTGCACTGATATTTTGTGGTGTGCATGTGCATATTTTTGCGGGCGGGCGGGCGGTGCATCTTGGATATATTGTTTGCGGAAGTAAGCTACATATATTTCTTTTTTCAAAATGGTTTGGAACTTCCGCCAAGTGACGCCTGATTCAATCAAATTTTATTAAGCAAAACTATTGAGTATCCTTCAAAAACTAAAAAATGTAAACATTGCCCGCATCCCTCTACGGTTGGAGGAAAACTAGTAAATTAGTGTTTGTGAAATAAAATTCATATCAATGAAGGATTCTACGAGTATCTTTTGCTTTGTATCTCTCATGACACCGCTTAAGTGGCCTAAAACACATTCGTCTCGACACTCGGCCGTTTTTCCATCGTACGTAATTTTTAGGGTTCCGTAGCCTAAATGGCAAAAAACGGAACCCTTATAGATTCGTCATGTCTGTCTGTCTGTCTGTCTGTCTGTCTGTCTGTCTGTCTGTCTGTCTGTCTGTCTGTCTGTCCGTATGTCACAGCCACTTTATTCCGAAAGTATTAAGACTACACAGTTGAAACTTGGTAGGTAGATGTATTCTGTTAACCGCTTAACGAATTTAATACAAAAATAAGAAAAATAAAATATTAAGGGGGGGCTCCCCATACATGGAACTGAAACTGAAAAAAAATGTTTTCTTCAAACCAACACGTGTTGAGTGTCTATAGATAGGTCTTTAAAAATGACATTGAGGTTCCTAAGACAACTTTTTCTCAAAGTCAATCGTTTGAAAGATATTCACCGCCAAAGTGGTAAAATGTGTGTCCCCCCCCCCCTTTAACTTTTGAAATAAGAGAGTGAAAAATCTAAAAAAATTATATGCTGTATAAAAAACGACAGAAATTTCAGTTATCCTTAAAGAGTATTTTGATCACAGTAATAAATTCGTTTGGCAATAAAAAATATTTCGAGTTGATTTATCGTTTTTCAGTACAAAATGTATGGTAAAAGTTTTTGGCGATTTCTGTCATTTCTAGTACTCATACCTTAAATGATCTCATAGAGTCTTTTGATCCCCACACAAAATAGGATCAATTGGCATAAAACATTTTTTTTGGTATTTTAGTATTTTTTTTGCTAACAGTATTTTTTTTCCAAAATCTGTGAATGCAGTTCAGAATATCTTAAAAAGTTATGGATGGTCTTCTAGGAACGTTTTACTGTAACTATAACGGTTAAGATACCTGCCCTTAATGTACCGTCTCAAAAATCCACCCTGTATAAGTAGTATAAAATTAACACAGATTCTGTTGAAGTCGTAAAATGAACTTTTATCATAAAAATGGAAGATATCGACTACAGTCGTCATAAAGACAGAAAAAAGCTTAGGAACAATTTCTCAGGTTCTTGATATGTTTATCAAGAACCTGAGATCAAGGTCAGTTATTAGACCTACTTGATAATTCCAAACAAATTCTGTTCCATTTTTAAACTAAACAAAAAAAAATAAGTGCGGCTGAAACAGGGGCCGTACCGGCTTACTATTTGAACTTCGAAAAGTCTGCCGGGTTTCAAATAAAATCAGATAAATCGAGCCCCAATTGGGCCAAAATGGCGAACCCTAATTCATGAGGTCACACAAACATCAATATCTTCCAAATAACTTCAAATTCCTTACTTCTATTTATCTGTTTTAATTTGAAACTCGGCAAAATTTCCGAAGTTCGATTCGTTAGCCGATACGACCCCAGGTCCTTTTTGCCCAAAAATAAGCGGATATTTCACGGACTTTATGTATATCTAACTAAGTAAATCAATCGTAAAGAACACCAAAACAAATTCAAGCAAATTCAGGGATCCACAACCTAAAACTTCGTAATAATAATCTTAACGAAAAACAGTCGAATACTCATTTCGTTTCTCTCTGTTTACGTTGAGAGTCCAAACAACTGAATGTTTCGAAAACTTTTAATGGCGATCAAACAATCGTTTCATTTCGAGCGGGAGCGGTTGTGGGATTTTGTTTTTTGCATCCCCTTCTTAATGCTCCATTTGCTTAATACTAAATTGACGCAACTTCTCTTTTTGGTATTAAGAATCACACGTTTCGGTAATAGGTTTGACAACTTTTCACTTTTATGCAAAGCAAAATGGAATTTTCTTGCTTTTGTCACGGTAATAACATCTTTCAGTATTATAACTTACTACAAACGGTCAAAATGCGAGCCAAACCTACGCGCCTTGAGTTCGGTCTGCACTCGGTACACAACAGTCGCGAATGCACCGCAGTGACAAATGAACGGTGAAGAAAATTCTGAAGAGGTTGCATAGCTGAGAGTATGGAACCTCCTTTTATTGCATTTGGTTTTTATTCATAGCGATCATATTTCTTAGACTTTTGTCGACACGGTCAAGTTAGAATATGTAGTGTAAAGGTCACAGCACACTATAACGGCACCGCAACTGCACAGCAACAGCACGGCGTCACCTCGAATGGCTACGGCTAGCCGCCAGCGCGCCGTAAGCACGCGGTCGGCGCGCCGTAAGCGCGCGGAACGCGCGCCGTCCGCGCGCCGTCCGCGAGGTGTAAGCTATTTTGCATATGATGTTGTTTCGCTGGCGACTCGGAGTCACAGCGCGCTGTTAGCACGCGGTCGGCGCGCCGTAAGCACGCGGTCGGCGCGCGGTCCGCTCGCTAGCGGCGAGCCGGCGGCAAGTCGAGTTGTATGGTAGCGGTAAGCGCGCCGACCGCCCGCCGTTGGCTTTTTCTTACTGACATTGTAAAATATATTTTACGACACATGATTTAAAGCTCTAATTTGAATGACAAATTAATTGCTAGGTTGGAGCGGTGCTGTTGCGGTGCCGTTATATGTGCCATGACCTTTAAGATATAACATTACCGTGCTTTTGTTTTTCATTAAATGTTGACTACGATAAGATTAAGATTTTATTCGCCCTTTTTTAACAATAATGATGCTATTCAGAGAGTTTTATTAATTATTATGTTTTTAAAAGTAACTAATTCAAATACAAAGGTAAAAGAGTAAATTTCTATGAAAAATTCCAATGAACAAAATATTTTTTATTATCCATGATTATCTAAAGGCATTCAAAAAATATTCAAACAAGAAAGTAGCCTTACATTTACTCCTACTCTTTTGATTAAAAATCAATGCTGTACTTTGTGGAAGCATCATAAAAATATTACGGTGGTGATAATAATAAATAAAATGTGGTGGTATTATGATGATTATGGTGATGCATGAAAAATATGAATTTTCATTTAATTCTACTCTCTACTACTTTATAGCTATAGCTATATTTTGAATCCAAGAAGTTCTTTATGTAGAGGAATATTATAAAACTAATACTAAATTCATAAAAAAGTTGTCTAAATATAGAAGTTGTTATCTTGGCTATCGCTAATTTTTTAACCAGCCCTGTTCTCAATCAAAAAACATAACTATTATCAAAAGTAGGTACGTTAATACGTTACTTAACTACTAGTTCTTCATAATACCATAGTAAAATTTAAGACATACAATAAAATGAGAATAGTGTATTAATATTTGTCTGCCTTTTCCGCTCTTATAATTTTTATGAACCTTTTACGTCCTCTTGGCCAACATAAGTTTTCTAGCTCATTATCATATTCATATAAATAGAGTACATAAACTATGTTTATGGATTTCATTTAAGAAAGTAGGTCTTCTGAATAATTATGAAATAGTGTTATTTTACTTTATATGAATAACGCTCAAAATAAAAATGGTTTTACACAAATTGAATTAAAATTGATTTATATATATGTCGGAATTGTCATCGTGTCATCTTTATAATTATTAAGGATGTTACGAAATGCAAGCGACATGTACGAGTACAAGTGAGCTGCGTACGTGAAGCTTAGTAGAATCTCGGTGCGGCTTGTTGGTCGGCGCAGGAGTAAATCCTAAAGCAGTGTTCATACAGAGCTACTCCAGGGCGGGCGCGCACCAAGGGACTGCTCTTACGTTTCGAACCATTAAATATGTTGTTACGTTCCCTATAATCATAGTAATAATCGTCACAAATTAGTGTTAAGCATTTTCCAGCGTTCCTTTTGCTCACAAATAATTAATACTCGTAATAAACAATGAGATTGATAATAAATAATGGTCACCCATACTGATTTCATCCGAGAACCCGGTGTTTCGAGTGAGTCCCAACCACCCCGGTGGCTCTGTCCCGGTGGCGGGACCGTTGGGAAAAAAAGTTCCAACCACCCCGGTGATTCGTGTCTTGCTGTTTAACGGGGTGGATGGCACTCGCGAAGTTCCAACCACCCCGGTATTTTATTTAACGGGACGGATGGCACAAATCTTGTATCATGCACCCCGGTATTGCGTTTAGGAGAATATAAAAAATATATTATTTATTCTACACCGTAAAATTAAACCCATTAAAAGGAACCAAGTATATAAAAAAAAGTATATAACTAGGTCATTGTCTATAGAAGTTGATCTACCCCACCTCTAGGAATGCATGATATATCATTAGAAAGATTTGCAAATGAAAAATATTTGCTGAAAATATATTTTTATCAAATGTTAGTATTTTCGAAGTTTTATTGTTCTTTGTAAGTCATTAATGTTCTTAAATTTAGTTGAGTTCAGAGCGTTATAACTCGCAAAGTACTCATAGTTGACGTTTGCTGTAAAACAATAAAGTGTTTCAAACTTAAAGACCTTTCTAATGATGTAAAGATCATTACTAGAGGAGGCCTAGATTAAAATTCCCATCAACTAAAAGGACCCCCAAGAAAGTCAAACAATTTGACCTGCAATTTGAAACTTATGTTTTCATAAATAAATAATAATAATAAATATAAAATCTTTATTGAAATAATCTTACGTCACAATTTACAACTAAGTAGTTTAAACATAAATAATAAGTATAGGAATAAATAAATAACTATAACATTAATATACCATGTGCTTGACCACATGCTATGTTGTCGTTCTGCTCACTTCATGGTTTGAATAATATACCTAGAAGGCTATGGTTGAACTCGTACTACATGTAATAAGTGTATCTGCTATTCCATTGTCTTTATGGTACATGCTTATAAGTATTTAAAAACGTTTTAAGTACTTACTTTCAACATAATTTTGCCGCTACATTTCAGTTTTCTTCTATATATACATTCCCATGCCACCGTTCCATTTTTATAATTTTCTTTTAATATATATTGGTGCCCAGCACGTAACAGAACAGTACCACCGTTTCTTTTTATAAAGATTAAAGGGGTCAGACCTTTAGAACCTTGAGCTTCTTCATCTGCCATTATTTCTGGAATCTAACAATTTCAAACGCAATAATGTGCACAGCATCTCTCTCTCACATATCCACTAAGAAAAATATTTCACACTGAAAACTTATAAAGTCACTTCACTTACCAACAAACTAAACACCCTTTATAAATGACACTACTGATAACGTTGATCACTCAAGGTCGACTGACGTCACCGGCACCAACAACAAATCATTTTTATCAAGTGCAATCGCAGGTACCCTACCAAGATTCATATTGGTTGAACTACATAGCGTACTGAAGTTGCACTCCGCAAAATCATTTAGATAAATAGCGACTCTTGAACCGAGACAATAAAGTTCAATTCAGAACGCACAACGCTCCCTTCCATAAATTATATTCACCTCTCTTACTATCGCGTAGCTTTTATCTTTTCTGACGCATTAAATTGGCCTTGTTTTGTTCAGTGGGAACTGGGAAGCTAAACCTAACTAGTTAGTGCAAAATGAAAGCGTGGTGATTGATTGAGCTTCTTCTTTACAGACGTGCATAATATTTTTCTAGTTGCAAAACATTTTTTTTTAAATTTTAATGAGTCTATTTTATGTTCGTATGTCTTATGTTATTATTAATTTTCTTATTTTATTAGTATACATACCAAGATAAATATTACAATATGTACTAGAAAAAATTAACACCCTTACAACGAGCTCAGTGTTGTATTGTAGGCGTGTTCGTTTTTTCTAATATTTTATTAATATTCGTTCGTATGTCTTATGTTATTATTAATTTTCTTATTTTATTAGTATACATACCAAGATAAATATTATAATACTAGAAAAAATTAACAACCTTACAACGAGCTCAGTGTTGTATTGTAGGCGTGTTCGTTTTTTCTAATATTTTATTAATATTTATCTTTGTACCTATTTTAACAAGTCATAATATTTTCTTAGTAGTTTAAGTATTAATATTAAAAGCCCATTAAACTAACAAATTTTGTTGGAGGTGATCTTTAACACATAAGAACTGATACTTATACATGTTTTTGTCAAAGTATTATTCACTTTGTACAATAATATATGTATTACTCTGATTTTATAATGAAGACTGATTTTTAGAACCACGGACATTAACATTTTATATTTCTTGTCATAATAAAACCTGATTATTACATGAAAATATCTTGGTTTCTTTTAATGGGTCTAATTTTACGGTGTAGAATAAATAATATATTTGTTATATTCTCTTAAACGCAATACCGGGGTGCATGATACAAGATTTGTGCCATCCGTCCCGTTACATAAAATACCGGGCTGGTTGGAACTTCGCGAGTGCCATCCACCCCGTTAAACAGCAAGACACGAATCACCGGGGTGGTTGGGACTCACTCGGTGTTTCCGACATATATATATAATATTAAATTACTCCTTTATCTTTTTTTCATGTACATTTCCCAGATTTATGCATGAATATACGCTATTGAAATAAAACATTCGAGCGACCAATCAAATAGTTAATCACGTATAAAAAAATAAAAAAATGATAAGACTAAGGCGTGAAATACACAGAAGAGATGCGGCGCAGATACGGCGGCGATGCCAGCGATACGTGTATTTGATTGGCCGAAAGCATCTGAAAGTCTCACATCTGCACCGTATCGCCGCCGTATCCGCGCCGCGTTGCTTCTGTGTATTTCACGCCTAAGGTAGTATCCGCAAAAGTGTTTTATTAGATCAATATGGTATCAATATTGTATCAGATATTGATCTATGTCTGTATGTAATTACTAGCTTTCGCCCGCGACTTCATACGAAAAATGCCCAGGGAACCTTTGACCGGGATTAAAAATACTCTATGGCAGCCATTACACACGTCAATCTGGTTTCGTTCTGATCAAAACCGCAGATTGATGGAATTTGATGCGGTTGGTTTGCGACGTTACACGGTCAATCCAGCAAGATCTGGATCGCAGTAGATCTTGGTAGATTGACAATCTACCACGATCCACGGTGGTCTTTGGTAGGGTTGCCAACTTTTTGCATTCATTTTCGCGTGATATCGATCGATGACCTCAGTGGTGCAGTATTCAACATGCCAGTCTACCACGCAAGAGGTCCCGGGTTCGATCCCCGGACGAAATCGAAATGATAAATTTTAATTTCTGAGTGACGGGTCTGCGTATAATAAGTACATATCTATTTCGAAAAGTTAGTACCTATTAAAAACCCAAAAGCACCCATTTTATGCCTTGGTTAGTTTAGGGTTAGATGGCGCTGTGTGTGTAAAATCAAATATCGATATTTATAATACTATTTTACCAAGCTATGAACTATCTGAGTGCCAAATTTTATCCAAATCAGTTCAGCTTCAGAAGGCTGAACTGATTTTGATGAAATTTGGCACACATACATGTACAGTTATAGCCTGGTATAGTAATAATAATATCGAGGTAAAAAAGTATTTTTCAAAACATTGCAAAAAATATAGTAAGTAGACTTTCGGACTTTTTAAATGTATGAAAAAATAAAGTCCTCATTTATTTTTAACTAGCTTCCTTTAAAAAATAAAAATAGGGTACATAGGGTAGATACTTCCTAGGGCACCAAACTAACTGTATGCCAAATTTCATCATCTTTCACTGCAATCCAATTTTTTTAACCGACTTAAAAAATAAAGGAGGGTTCTGTTCTCTTCATATGTATATTTTTTTGCATGTAGTCATGGGCGGGAGCTAGTTAAAAATAAATGTGGGCTATATTTTTTATAAATTTCTCAAAAGTACTTACTAAAATATTTTACCCTAGGGTACCTTTGACCAGGATAAAAAGTATCTTATAATTTAATCCAGGCTATAAACTGTGTGTCAAACTTCATTCAAATCATTCAGCCTTAAAAACTAACATACAGACGAACAGAGAAACAAGCTCCTGCTTTTTTGTAGTTGGTTAAAAATATTTGATCGCAGTATATTGTGCTAGATTGTCAGTCTACCATGGTAGATTGACAATCTACCACAATCTACCGCGATCCGATGCAAGCAGATTGTGGCAGATTGACAATCTACCGTGGTAGACTGACAATCTACCACAATCTAATGCGATTCGATATTTTTAACCGACTTCAAAACAGCAGGAGGTTGTTTTTTTGTTCGTCTGTATGTTTTTTTAGGGTATTTTTCAAATGTCCACCCGGATGTAGTCGCGGGCGAAAGCTAGTTAAAAATAAATATTGGCTATATTTTTTATAAATTTCCCAAAAGAACTACAAATTAATTTCAGTGATTTAAAAAATCTCTAGGGTACCTTTGACCGAGATACAAAATATCATAAGTTTTATCCAGACTATAAACTGTTTGCCAAATTTCATCTAAATCAGTTCAACCTCCATAAAAAAAATTACAACGACCAGAGAACCTCTTCCTTTTTTGAAGTCGGTTAAAGACATCGGATCGCAGTAGATTCTGCTAGATTATCAGTCTACCGTGGTAGATTGACAATCTTCCACTCTACACACAATAACAATCTACTGCGATCCGATATTCTTAACCGACTTCAAAAAAGGAGAAGGTTCTCTGTTCGTTTGTATGTTTATTTTTTTAAGGGGATTTTTCGAATGTCCAACAAGATATAGTCGCGGGCGGAAGCTAGTTAAAAATAAATATGGGCTGTAATATGTTTTTTTTTTTATAAATTACCCCAAAAGTAATTAATTTCAATGTTTTAAAAAATAAAAATACCTTTGATACCTTTGACCGAGATAAAAAGTATCCTATGTTTTTATCTAGGCTAATTTAGCGCACAGTTTGTGCGCTAAATTTCATCTAAATCAGTTCAGCCTTCAAAAAACATGTGTACGATAGCAGCAGTAGATTGCGATGAGCAGACTGCAAGTTCTCTGTTCGTACTTCGTTTGTATGTTTGTTTTTTAATGATTGTTCGAATGTCCACCCACGCGGATGTAGTCGCGGGCGGAAGCTAGTTAAAAATAAATGTGGACTACATTTTTATAAATATCCCTATAAAATGTTTAATTGTTTTGAAAATAATACTATTACCTCGAAAAAAAGGTGCCAACCCTAAGCCAGACCAAGCCAGATTGACGTAGATTGACAATCCAGCACAATCTGATCACGCCAGGCCGCGCCAGATTGAAACGGATCGCGAACAACGTTACACAATCAATCTCTGTCAATCTTTGTCAGTCTGGCACGGTCTGGATTGTGTGTGTAATGGGTGCCTATGGTTTATTATGTGCTATAAACTGTCTGTGTGCCAATTCAAATTCTAAATCTGTTGTTCAGACGTTTTTGCGTCATTAGTCGTAACAAACATCCAACATCTCTAAACTTACAATCTTTCACATATTTTATAATATGAGTGAGATATCCAAATTCCGTTTCCGTTCCCGTATTACTATTCCATACAAAAACGATATTTAAATCGTTTTTTTTATTTTTTTTATTTGATCTTAAGAAAACCAACAGCGTTTACAATATATTATTACATCAAGTATTATCTATTTGTATGGCCAATTACAGGTTTCCCTATATTATTGTTATTATTATATGCATAGGCAAAATATAAAAGAAACAGAAGTCCATTTTTACATGTTTTTTTTTTAATTGGAGTATAAAGTAAGAATTGCTACTTATCGTGTTTTGTGTGTGTGTGTGTGTGTGTGTTAGAGTAAATAATATTTGTTTATTAAAATTATTAAATAAATATATACGAACAAATACATACGTAAGAATACATTATACATATACGTAATCTAAAAATTAATAATAGTAAGGGCCTGATTCACAAAGTCCTATTAAATTAGGTTCAATTTAATATTCCTACTTGACGGGTAGTTTCGTACAAATTCTATTAGTACCTTATCAATAGATTGTGAAACAGGCGCTAAATCATTATCTGCCATTTATCGACTATTAATTGAATAGAATATATTGTGATGTTTGTAATTTTTTAATAATATGTTTTTTAAAAGTATTTTTGGAGTAAGCGAAAATATCAATATCTTTGAAACTCTTGTTATATGTTCGGGAAATTCGAGATAAAACACTGTTTTTAGCGTACTTAGTGTATGAGTGAGTGAGGCACGCTGAGCAACGGTGTGTGGCGTGTGCGATAAGTGGGTGTACAGAAGCCGATTTGGCCCAGGAGTTCGGAACAGTCTATATTACCACGGAGGATGTCGTATAGGAGGCACATATCTAGAAGCGACCGTCTATCTTCTAATGTCAGCATGTTGAGTTTTCTACAATTTTCTTTATATGAAGTAGCTGAAATGCGAAGGCGATAATTAAGATGCTTAACAAATTTTGATTGGATTTTTTCTAAAGATGCTTTGTATATTTCGTACTGTGGGTTCCATATACTGCTAGCGTATTCCAGAACACTCCTTACATATGCGTAATAAACAGACTTTATAGCGGCGGGGTCATGGAAAGGCTTGCAAGCACGTATTACAAAACCGAGGTTTCTGAAACCCTTGTTAGCAATAGTATCAATATGGTTTTGGAATGTTTGTTTGCTGTCGAAAAGTATACCAAGATCACGAATAACATTGTTCCTATCAATTGGGGTACCATTAAAGTTGTAAGTGTGAATTACTGGTTGTTTTTTTCGTGTAAAACTGATGCATTGACACTTTGTGATATTAACTGTTATCCTGTTACTTTGGTAGTAATTATATAACTTATTAAGATCAGTCTGAAGATTTTCACAATCATTATTATTACGGATTTTACAGAATATTTTCTTATCGTCTGCATAAAGTAAATGGCTAGCAGATGTAAAACAGTCAAAAATATTATAAAGATATGCATTATAGAACAATGGGCCCAAATGTGAGCCCTGAGGCACCCCTGTTGGAATAGATGTGAAATCCGATCTAAAACCTCCTACAATGACCGATTGAGAACGATTGGACAAGTAGGACTTTACCCACCGAAGTAGATCGCCACGAATACCCAATGAATAAAGTTTATCGAGCAGGATGATATGATCCACACGATCGAAAGCCTTTTCGAAATCTGTGTAGATCACATCAAGCTGCCCCCCCCCCCCCCCCCCCCCCCCGATCCATATTTTGACTAAGGTAGTTCGAAAAACACGCTAGGTTACTTAAAGTGGAGCGTTGTTTAAGAAATCCGTGTTGTTTATCAGTCAATCCTTGTTTGATGATGGGATATATAGCTTTGATGATAATTTGCTCAAAAATTTTACCGCACGTGTTCAAGATAGATATACCTCTGTAATTTTTCTACCATAGTTTTCGGCCCTTTTTTATGGATTGGCACAATGTGGGCCCGTTTCCAAACGTCAGGAAACACGCCCTCTCTTAATGAAAGATTAAATAATAAGGTTAGTGGAGAAGCGAGAGCTTTTAGGCTGTTTTACCCCATTTATCCATTAAGGGATTGATTTTCAGAATTTTATGAAATGCGTATTTTTTTATTTATTTAAGAAGTACTCCTACGAAGTTTTAAGACGAAATGTCTATTTATTTATTTTTTCCCATACAAACTTTGAACCCCATTTCACCCCTTTAGGGGTTGAATTTCGAAATATTCTTCCTTATGCCTTGCGTACATCACAAAAGAAAAGTTGGTTCAAATTTTTAGCTATCTAGGTCCAAAGGTTTGGGCTTGGCATTGATAGGTCGGTCATTGTTCATTTTTACATAATAGATTTTCCAAGCGAACTTATATTACTCTTTTTGTACAAACTTTATTCAAACTAAAGTGCAATAAAAAACATAGTTAAGCCTTTCCATACACCGAACCATACATTTCAGCTTACCTACTACCTACATAAAACGAAACTATCAATTAAGAAACACATTTGCGTGCTTTCATGCCGTGAGCTCTTAACCCCTGGTGATGAAGTTCAATTTAGACTAGAGCTTCGCCTACTAAAATTTCTTCACTGTACTCACATTCGACTAAGAAATATGTTTTTGGTAATGACCCCTTGAATTTGCCCTCCGGCCATTTGCCCGCCTCTTTCATGTTGTACCACTTAATGGGGTATCTGAAAGTTATCCCTTAGTATGTTACCACATTTAAGTCAAATCAGAAAAAGTTAATACAGGGAAAATACCTCTGCCAATACAAGTTCTTGCCAAACAAATATAAAGTAAATTAAAAGACTCGAACGTTCATTCAGCAAAAAAATTAAGTACTTTAGTACTGCTGCTTCAGTACGAAGACTTCAATGATTTTTCATAAACTTACGGCCTTTTTCAAGCCGTAAAGTGCTTCAATAAAAAATAATACTTGTACAGATAAATCTGAATTTTTATTAGAGCCCTTCACGTCTTGAAAAAGGTAATAAAGTAGTATATGAAAAATCATTGACGTCTACGTATTGCAACAGAGTGCTGCTAATAATAGCAAGTATTATTAGAGTACCATGTGTACCTACGCCGCTCCGTGGGTAGGCCCCCGACAAGGTGGACCGACGAGGTCGCGGTGCGCCGCTGGATGCGGGCCAAGCAGGACCGATCGTCGTGGAGATCCTTGGGGGAGGCCTATACGTAGCAGTGGGTGTCGTGCGGCTGATATGATGATGATATAAACATGCCAGATTATGTATTTATCTAGTTGATCTTGGATTGCAAGAGTGTAGTATTTGTAATAGCAGCATAACGGCTGGGATTAAGTTATGAATAATAATAAAAATACTACAAACTGCAATGCAAGGGAAACTTTAAAGAAATAAATCCTCAGAATGCAATTCATCTAAAAACTTAACTGGTACCGACTACAAACTACACCGAATACAATAAAATAAAGAAACAGTGCCGCGAACAATCTCATTCGTCCAATTCCAATGGACTGAATGAAAAAGTCCACTTCTCTTTCAAAGAAAAATAAACAAACATTTTCAATTGGCATACTTTCTCCGACTAAGTTTCGAAGAACAAAAGTATTGCACTGTACACAACTCGTGTGTTATTTTTGGATCAGTAGAATTGATACTATTAGGTCTATGTGAAAGATTTCACATTGCACGCAACTATCAGATTCCATTGAAAATGAACATCACTACATATTGTAAAACAAAGTCCCTCGCCGCGTTTGTCTGTCTGTTCGCGATAAATTCAAAAACTACTAAACGGATTTCCATGCGGTTTTCACAAATAGATAGAGTGATTCCTCAGGAAGGTTTTAAGTGTATAATAAATTGAGGTTTTATGTAAATTGGTAGAAATATGTTGATAATTGTAGAAGAAGTCGGAAAAATTAAGCCGTCTGGGAGCTTGCGTCAAAAACGCTGCATAAACCTCAAAAAATAGCTCAAAAGCTAGAACGAAATATTGGTATGATGGAATTGTTTGTCTTTTATAGATCTACAAAAAAGTCCGCGATGGCATATAATATCTCTCTTTGGCATATTATATATAGGTATATTATAAGAATAACTTACTATTAGTACTATTACCCATTATATCTTCTAAAAAATTGGTCACGTACAATACGGTAGGTAATTTGGAAAGTTAATTAAAAGGATACAGCTTGGATACAGTATTAATCCTTATCAAATTAAATGCGTAAGTTACTTAAGCATTTTACACATATTATATTAAACTTACACACCATTGCATTTTTAATGAATATCTCAGGAGTTATCGCAAAAAATTAACGCGCGCGAAATTAAATTCAAGCGCGATTGATACACTGATGACGGGATGGGACTCAAACGGGATGGAACAGACTTTTGGAGGTTGAAGGTGATGACTGTAAGGTATTTGTTTTCTTTTTGGGTGTTGTTAAAAGGTCGCATTTGGGAGAAAAGGAAGTAAACGAAGCGAAGCGAGGGCGGGTTGCTAGTCAAAAATAAAAATTACCTACAATTAGCCGTCTCGTGCTCGTCTATTGAAATCGGAGAGAGATCAATTTTTAAGATTTGCTTTTGAAAAAAAGCTGCTGTGGGGAAACTTTAAATAATACATTTATTATAATGACTATCCATATAAGTGTTTAGTGAGTTTAGTGAGTTCTCAGTATTATAGAGTAAAGTGTTACTCTATAATACTGCGAACTCACGACAGCGTATGCGCTATATAGACTGCATCAACGCGCCCGAACTACAAACCACTCCCATCTTCAAGAACCCTTTTCAGCCTACACCTGTCGTCCGATCATCTACCCAGTGGGCTTATTTGTGGCTCAATTCAATCTCCAGGCGCGTTTTTTTTTTCGACTTAGACGCGAATTTTGATTTCTTAGGGCCCCAAAAAAAGTTATACTCATTTTTGTCCGACAAGTCGGAAACATTTTTCAAAATTTCTCAAAAATTACCCGACTGATTTTCACAATTCAATCGTTATACGATAGATCTCCGCGACTTGCATATTTTGACACCCCTCTCATGGAGATATCTTCAATTTTGAGATATCTCTAAACCGATCAACACTGGTGATCACATATTAAACATTTTTAATGTTAAAATTCACACTCAAAATGCAATTTATCTATGCTAATCAATAGAACGCTATCGATACTAAAGTACTTTCAGTGTTAGTTGGAAACCTTAAAACTGATCGAAGCCTTGCACACATGTTTTTTTTTTTATTTTGTCCAAAGAATCATCACCATTTACACTGCTATGGCATCTTTTAACTTACAGACCAAAGCTTACAGACTTTTGCCGCAGGCTTTTCACTTTGAATTTGTGAGTTTAGTAAAATTTTATAAAGAACAGAGTATCTAATAAAACGATTTATTCAACACGAACAAGAGTTCAGTTAGTTAAACCAAATCAGTAACAATCAAATTTTTGTTTAAGAATTTTTTTTCGGATGAAATTATTCAAATATAAAGCAATTTATTCAGTCTATGTTGATTATAATAACTATCTACCTAGGTCCAAAATTACTCAATATTGGTTGATACATTGGCGGCTGTTCGTTCAGATTCGATAAAATGATAGGTAGGTATTTAGGTGTCGCGGTTCTTAATTTTACTTCATTATGGGCTTTTTCTCATACGGTCCCGAAATAAAGTTTCGTTTTATTTAGTTAATAAATAAACAGACAACTTTTCTGGATCGAAAATAAGCAATCACTGATTTTATTCTATGTTCTTAAATAGTTAATCTACCGATGCTGCTATCAGCACCACAAACTGAACTGCATCAATTGAAGCAGAAAATTGAGATAGTGCCAATTTTAGTTTCCGATTAAGTGCCAATGAGTGAATCTGGTAATCAAATACTGCCACATTATTATTTTTTAATAAATACACTGAAAAAATGGTAATAGCATACTTCATGAAACAAAATAATTTCATGAATTTCATTTATCTCTAACTACTTACTACTAACAATAGATATTTTTGGAGTGATAAGGATCACAGTGTTTTGACTCCTATTTTTTTATTTTCAAACATAAATCGTTTGATAAACCAAAAAACCGGTGTTTAACTGAACAGGCGCTATACAACTATTTATTAGTAAAAAGTTAGTTAATACCTAAGAATGTTTCAAAATTTCAACACTCCAATAACAGTTGGTTGAGTAAAACTTCTATTTAAACTTGATCGTCTCAGCACCTGCACATACCCATCTGGTTGTGATTTTTGAAAAATAACGTGTCGCGCAGCTTGACAGTTTACAGTGATCAATCATACTGGTTGAAAACTAACCGAGCGCACAATGCCGACAAATTGTTTGCGACTTGTGGCAATTGAGTTTTATACAATAAATCTCTTATAAAAATATATGGAGTGTAAGATTAACGAACGAACTCAGTGTCTTTTTTTATGCAGAACGAGATGTGCTTCACCTCACCTGATGTTAAGTGACGATAAAGCTGAAAGTGGAAGCGCACTACACCCGGAATCCTCATCACTGAGGAACTGGCTATTTTACCTCTAACTGCCGGAACACACAATTTTTAAACTGTTGTTATGGCGCCAGACTTAAGTAGGTAAGTCTAGTAATCGAGGGTCACTTGCGGCAGCATTACTTTTAATTGTGTTGATATAATGTCAATCAGTGACTCACACTGTTCCTTCTGAAAAAATGGAAGTACAAAAAAACACTGTTTTAAGCAATAAGTAAAACTTTTATACTACACACTTGCCCCGTGTAATCCTTACTTTTAATATTATAAAGCGAAGTCAGTTTGTTTTTTTTTGTACCTTTCATCTAGAAAAAAGTAAGTCGCAGGGGATCGCTAGGAAAAATATTTTCAATTTGATATTAATTTACTTCTTTGTCGAGAGTGTGCGCCCGTGAATACTTTTTACCCCGCCCCTCGCTGTCCCCTGCAGACGTACTCTAAGCAGACATCTAGACAAATGATGGACGAGACAAATCGTCTTTGTGGAGATGGTCACTTGTTTAAAATGAAATAATATCGATTTTTCAAATTGCCTTTTTATCGGCCTCTATTTATGTTTGAAGAGCTTTTCTTTTAGAAAATTTTTAGACTGATTATTTTGATGTAATCGAGTTATGGTATGTAACCTAATTGAAATAACGCACAGGTTAAGATCACCGTATTTATATTCGTTCTTTGATATGAGGTCACTTACTTATCATTTCTTTATATGCTGCCCACTTTTAGGGGCCGTGCGTGGCGAAATTCTCTAATGAAATGCGCGCGTATTCAAAAACTTACATATAAATATATATCCAAAAACAAAAGAAGAATGTAGCCATACTTTACTTCCAGCAAAGAGAGAATTCATTTGCCAGAGATAAAAGTTCCCGAGAACGACGCGTCACCGTAACTCAGTTCCATAAATGCAGATATGGAGTAAATTTAAACATGTGCACACCCCCTGCGTTCTTCGCAAATGAATAATGCATACCGTTTGGCTTTTCATCGTATTCAAATAGTATGAGGTTGTTATTTTTCCTTGGAAGCCTGCCCCGCACTGGACATTCGTATATTTCATGACTCGCCTATCTGTGCAGTGCGTATAATAAATTAGGCTTTTTCATATTATATTTTTGGTACAATTTCGTAATCTGATGTGAAGAATGATTTTGCAAGTGTTTCTTTAAATAATTAGATAATTGTATTTTTTTGTTGTGAATTGTCATTAGTTCTGTTAATATTTTCTGTACATTCAGTATTACATCAGAAATACAGAAGGTCAATAATATTATCTATCTTCACAATATTATCTATCCTCAGTATGAGATCGACTAGTAAGTCTACCTATATTGCTATTTCTTAGTAATCAAATCGTCATCATCATCAAATCAGCCGTACGACATCCACTGGTGGGAATCTCCATGACGATCGGTCCTGCTTGGCCCGCATCCAGCGGCTTCCCGCGACCTTCACCAGATCGTCGGTCCACCTTGTCGGGGGCCTACCCACGGAGCGTCGTCCGGAGCTAGCACTTAGCTAATAGTTAGCACTTAGGAAATAGCAATAGTTGCTTTGTGTCTAACTATTCCATAGATAGATAGTAGACCTATGTATGTCTAAATAAGAGTTTTATCTTATATTAACAAAACTCTGTTACAAAATATCAACCCTTGTGTATTAGAGCGTTATGACGTGATAACAACTGCTATCTCTCAAAACAGCTCATTTCGGTCTTTAGTAAATATACATATTTTGATAGCTCAAAAGATACATGATGAAATCCAATATTTTGCCAACAGTGTCTCCATATATCAATAGGCATGATGACTATTTTTTTATTTTATGTTACATAAATTACCCCTAAAAAAAAAGAAACATTTGTATAAGAACTTACACTACTACAAACTCCTACTACACTACACTACTACACTACTACAAACAAAACTACAAATTATTACGCTACCATGAAAACTGCCCGAGATATCACAGTTTGAAATGCACAAAATTGGACTCACCCGAAAACGCTCCATACTAACGGCTACCAAGTTACGACGTCACGCCTTCCTACGTTGTATGCAACGCGTAGGAAATTTGTTCGGCAGCTATATTAAATATTGTGTTTATCAAAATGGTTTCTTTGACAAATTTGCTATAAATTTTACGGACTAATTAAATGTATTATTTATTTTAACAAATTTTATACTTTTTAAATGGACTTGTCCACCCAACTTTGAAGGGCCATAAAACAAATAATACGCAATATAAATAAAACCGGTCAAGAGCGAGTCGGACTCGCGCACCGAGGGTTCCGTACCATCATAATTGCACCATTAAACCACACTGCAGAGTAGAATAAAATTAGTATTGCAGTTTTAGGTCAGCGCCATCTCTTGACCGATAGTGGAGCTAATGTTAACTTTTTTAGAAATTTGATAATTTCTAAAAAAGTGTGCTATATTGAGACATCGTTTTATTTTTCCTGTAATCTTTATATAAAGTGCTATCACATAGAATTATTTCAGATTTTTCTCTTTGCAAACTTCGGAGATAAGGGGGGGAACGGTATTTTTTTTACATTTTTCATTATAAATCGAAAACTATGCGGTCTAAAACAAAAAGAAAAAATGATTAAAAACGTGCCAATGGCGCTCTTTCATATGATACCCCACATGCCCTAGTAGCTCCACTTAAAATTTTTAAGACCCCTTTTCAATCCCTGTTGTAAAAAAGGTATTTATTTTTTTATTTATTTCTTATTTGCAAAATAGTTGGGCAAATGTCATCTCAAACTATTCTAAATTTCAAGTCGATACCATTAGTAGTTCTCGAGATATCCAGCTGTGACAGACAGACAGACAGACAGACTGAGTCACACCATAAGGATTCCTTTTTTACCATTTTGGTACGGAACCCTAAAAACCAATAGGGTATACAAGCTACTCCAAAAGTTTGATATGTTTACGATTTTTATTAGTATTTCGTTATTTTATTCATAAGTCAACATCCCTATT
This sequence comes from Agriphila geniculea, assembly GCA_943789525.1. Lineage (NCBI taxonomy): Eukaryota > Metazoa > Arthropoda > Insecta > Lepidoptera > Crambidae > Agriphila > Agriphila geniculea. The sequence goes on from OX038879.1 coordinate 18,126,332, forward strand.
ACGATAAATCAAAAATGTAAAGTTAGTAATGGAAGTAACATATTTTCCACTTGATAGCAGAAAGTGCCTACATAGAGTAACAACATTGATCATTATTCTCCTGCCTTTACAATATTTTGTAGCATTCGCCAGCTTATGACATCACTTGCTGGGATTGTTCTCTATGCGACAATCCTTAACGATCTCAGTAGCTAGCTCTACAAATGTAAGCATCAGAGTTATCCTTACTAATATTATAAATGCGAAAGTCCGTTTGTTTGTTTGTTTGTTACGCCTTCACGTCTTAACTACTGAACCGATAATCATGAAATTTGGCATACACGTTGTCAGGGGTACAGAGAAGGACATAGGGTACCTTTCATCCCCATAAAAAGTATTGTTCCCGAGGGAGAGAAAAAAAACCTTTTTACGCAGACGAAGTCGCGGGCGGCCGTTAGTTGCGTTATATTTCTACTAGGTACTTAAGACACAACTCATACATTATTCAATTAATTCTTTTTTAGGGCAGTCCCCCATTCTAACTTAGTTCAGTTAACTGATATGAAAGTGCTTACCCTACCTGCCACGTTCAGGGTAATAAATAACTTTGTGTGAAGCTCCAAAAAATATAGAGCAAAGTAATCGCTCGTATTCACCCAGTGATCAACAGTGCCTCAATCCACTGAACCGGAAAGCGATAGTGTACTCAAAAATAAGTCGTGCTTCATCGCAACTATTCGCCCCGGAAAATAAATGTACCTCTATTTTACCCCTTTTTCAAGAGAAGGTTATAACGGACAGTTTTATTATGAGCATTTTTCGCGAATGAAAACTCTCTGAAAAGACTATTTCAGTTGAAACGGATCGCATAATGAGATTAGGTTTTATGATTTGGTTATCAATGAATTTTTTTGAAATGAAATGAATTAATTTCTATTAAATTCTGCCTAATGGTTTTTCTTTATGATTTAAATAAATATACTTACCTATTTTTTATGTAAATTAAATGAAGATAATAATTTATGAAAACAAAGGTACTCGTATTTATGACCCTGATACAAAAATTGAGACTGAGAATCTAGCATGAATAACTATCGAGTACCTACGTATCGAATTCGTATCGAGCATAAACGTATTGTTTTAATAGAACATTTCGTATAGTCTGTTCACGGAAACGAGTTAGTAGAGCGCTATCTCACTCACACAATTTTTTAACTGTGATTGGTCAGTGATAAACTCTTAGGCGGTGTACACAGTACGAGTACTTATTAGTATACTTATATTCCCCGTACGGTGCAGACGTCCTCTTACTTGTAACTGTATGCTCAATTCGTTACCTGGCTTGTGTATAGAATTTTGAAGCCCAAGGTGGCGCAGGTGTGCTAATGACCCGTTTATTGTTCTTTTGTCATAAATGAGCATTATCTTAAGAAAATACTTTTTTCCATTTTTTTGTACAATAAACTAGCCCAAGTGTACTAGTTCCATTGTTATTCTCTGTAATAAATAGGACAGATGAAGCCGCGGGTATAAGCTAAGCGAACTTTTAAGAAGCGCAGTGTGAGCGCGCATTTACTTCTCTAAGGTATTGTTAACGCCCACTGACCCTGAAAAAGTTTTTTTGTCTTTGTCATTTGTATGCAAATGTATGATAAAGAAGACGCTATACTAACTCGTTTCCGTGAACAGAGTATAGGTGGCGCTGCACCAATACAAAAACTTGACAAAGCACTCGATACGAACTCTGTGGTTTTCATGTGTTAATCACTTCATGTTATTGTGAAAAAAAATCTGCTTTATAGGTATGCATAATGTTCTGGTCAGCGAGACTTTGAGGCTATCTCGTTAAAAAATCTCATTGTCAGAGATTTAGTTTTGTCTTTGTTACGTAAACTTGGCAACATCCCACTTAAACTTGGCAGAACTTAACTGACCACTTAAAGTAGAAGATTTTACGTAGTTTTGAATATTGTTACGTACTAAACCTACTTAAAACAGATTCAGCTCTTTGCTTCGCTGATTCGAAATCGAGATCTCGTTTTATTGTATACTAGCTACCGCCCGCGGTTTCACCCGCGGTGGTTCCCGTTCCCGTGGGCACATTGGAATAAATACTATGTTTTAATCTAGGCTAACGACTATCTGTGTGCCAAATTCCAACCAAATCCATAACGGATTCGTTTCATAACGGATTCCAAAAAATCTTTTACTGGGTTGCAAAGCTATGAAAATGTGTTTACACCATAGACATAGAAAAATTTTCGCTGCGCTCAAGAAGACCAATAGAGCGTGGGAAAGAGATGTTAACATCATATGGACACGGTCTATGTAAAAAAGAGACAAATAGGATCAAGTGACATGTGCCAATATTTTTTACAGTAAGAGGCCCTAGCGGCCCGCCTTGAAAAGGAGCAATCACGATTTGCTAAAAATATTTGATAATCTTAATTAGAATTTAAAATAAAGGTATCGTTTAGCCATGGTACACCACACACACACACACACACACACACACGCACTCACACTAATTTTCATTTGCATTCTATAAGAATGTTTGTTTCACATAATAGTAACCTTTTAGATCCAGTAAATTTATTTTGTGTTTAACTGTTACATTTCTTTAAGTTCGAGGCGGGCGCTAATAGCTGCGACACAGTCTATGACTAATGTGGTTATTAAGGTTTTATCTAATTTTGTTAAAATTTTTAGACACAAATAAATATTTTTTGATTTTTTTTGATTTTTTTTTATTGGATGGTGTCTTGTGCTCTAAGTAATTGTGATGTGACAAAAATAAAACAATCTAAGTAATCACACTTTTCACAGGTAAATAAGATATTGCCACACATTTCTCTAAAACCAAATTTCGCTACATTTATTCGTTTATCGACGAAGAAAACAGTATGGAACATAGTTTATTAATTTCCTTTGCCATATATAGTCATATTTTATGTATCTAAGTAAATTTTTTCTTATATAAAATGTATGCATTCGTTTTTTGGATCACCTGTTTATGGACATTGTTGTTCTTTGACATTTTATTTCTATGGTTTACACCAAAGATATTAGAATTTGGTTTACACTGTATCAATATTAAACTTAGGACTCTCCACTAGATCGATCCTCACTCTCACTTCATTGCGTGATCGAACAACACCATATTTATAGCACTTAATGGCATCACACTAACTGTTCTCAATAAAGATTCTATCTACATTTCTATCTTTATATTAAAAAATCGCTCACAGTGCCGCCGCCCGCCAATCTCCCCATCCCGTGGTCAGGCGATTACAAACCAAGTCTATTATATAAGGTTTATGAATGAATATTGTCTACACTACCGATATTCATAATAAAAATTATCCTACTAATATTATAAATGTGAAAGTTTGTGGGTTTGGATGTTTGTTCCTCAATCACGCAAAAACTACTGAACGGATTTGGTTGAATTTGGCATACAGATAGTAGAAGCCTGGATTAAAACATAGAATACTTTTTATCCCGATATTCTTACGGGGACGGGAACCACGCGGGTGAAACCGCGGGTGGCCGCTAGTGCGACATAATATTGAAAAAGCAACCAGGTTCCTTTTTTCAAAAACTGTAGGATTCATTAACAAATGTTTCATTGGAGCTAGGAGGTTCATGTCAACCATTTTTAGGGTTCCGTACCCAAAGGGTAAAATCGGGACCCTATTACTAAGACTCCGCTGTCCGTCTGTCTGTATAACTGTCTGTCTGTCTGTCACCAGGCTGTATCTTATGAACCGTGATAGCTAGAAATTTGAAATTTTCACAGATGATGTATTTCTATTGCCGCTATAACAACAAATACTAAAAACATAATAAAATTAATATTTAAGGGGGGCTCCCATAAAACAAACGTGACTTTTTTGCCGTTTTTTGCTCGATATTAATAACGACAACAGATAGACAGTTGAAATTTTCACAGATGATGTATTTTTACTGCCGCTATAACAAACAAATACTAAAAACGGTATAAAATTAATATTTAAGGGGAGCTCCCATACAACAAACGTATTTTTTTGCCGTTTTTTGGTACGGAACCCTTCGTGCGCGAGTCCGACTCGCACTTGGCCAGTTTTTATAAAATTAGTCAGGAGTAAGTAGCCAACTATAGAAAGCTACATCCAAAAGAAATTAAAAGCTGAAAGCTTAACAAAAATGTTCACAGTCAACTTTTAATAAAATAACTTTTAAATAATGTCATCCTACCTTTTAATAGTGTTTCCGAATAATAATTTTCATTTCATTAATTTTAAATCGGCGACCCATAACAAATTAAATTATAGCGACATTATTCATATTTCGACGTTAAATTCGATACCTGTTTATTGTTTCACAATTGATATTCAGCCATCGATAATTGAGATGTCGAAAGTTATGTTTTAATTACAAGCCTTTGATTTATTAAATTAACGGTGGAAGCTTTGTCATATTAATTTATTATACTGAAGTTAATTTTGAAACGGTCGAATAATAAAAGCTGTACGTGGTAATAAGTGCCCATCTTTAGTATTGTCGTAAATGGTAACCTCTTCCACATTCCTCAGTCTCTCTTGTCGGGAGGGGTGGACAGATGCGCTTGGCCATCTCCCAACGCGAGGTGGGCCCGGATAAACCGGGCAGGCCCTGTTCGGAGCGAGTGCGTCTGCTCCGGATCCCGCGTGTTCAGGGCAGCCTCTAAGAGCGCAATGAAGGGAGTTTAGTGTGTATAGCCTCACTAACGCCAGGTGGCCCGGATAAACCGGGGAGGCCCCTGTTCGGAGCGAGTGCATCTGCTCCGGATCCCGCGTGTTCAGGGCAGCCTCTGAGAGCGCAAAGTAGGGAGTTTAGTGTGTATAGCCTCACTAACGCCAGGTGGCCCGGATAAACCGGGCAGGCCCCTGTTCGGAGCGAGTGCGTCTGCTCCGGATCCCGCGTGTTCAGGGCAGCCTCTGAGAGCGCAAAGTAGGGAGTTTATTGGGTAAAGCATGGTATAGCCTCACCAAAGCGTGTCTCACATAACCCCGTTGCTAACCAGGCATGGAGCATGCGTAAATGCATTCTTCCTACTGCTTATAAAAAATAAAATAAAAAGGATTGTCATAAATGCATATATAAAGGTCACCACATTTGTAAATCTTTGTTATCAAAAGTTGGGTTAGTTTGGTTTGTTATGTATGGGATTGATATAAGTTTTCGCTAAACATCGATTTTTAAAACATCCAATCCATACATATTTTGAATGCTAAGGGTATACCCATTTAGATTCGCGAACACATCTGTAACTTCTGTATTGTATGGATCTGCCAAGAAAGGAAATATCTAAATTCTCACGATTAAAGTGAAGTTTCACGCAGACGAAGTTGCAGGCGGAAATTATAGTTTAGTATAAAGACAATGCGAGCTCTGGTTTGGTCACAGAATTTCATATTCTTCAATATAAAGAACTTGTTAATTGGATCAGCTGCTTCTGTAAGTTTTTTACCAGCCAGAACAAAGAGTTCCATGTCCCTTAGTAGATAACATCTGAATATATTGTTACTACATATTGCCACTTCAATTTGAATGTTTGGCGTAAGTCCAGCGGGCCCGCTCAATAACCAGTTAAACGGTCGCTGTGAAACTATCAAGATGGTTAAGTCTATGTAAATAATAGCTTATGAGCACGTGAAGATAAGCTTGTTTGCTAGGGTAAATTAGTAGAATCTCAATAGGGTATTTGACAACATTGAAAATATTCTACAAATTGTGGTCATCCTAACAGATATTGGCGTAAAAAACATATTTAACTATTATACAGGGTCACTGGAAATATGACGTATTCCTGCTAAGGAGTTATAGATGAGGTCAAAACAAATATTTTTTGTCATATAACTTTTTCTCAAAAAATTAATAGTTCTTGAGTTAATTGAAATTAAGTATTTTTTTACCAAAAGTACGTTTTCAGACACAAAAATTTAAAATAAAAGATAACTACTCATTCTATTTCGGAATTTTTATCATTTTGGAATAGAAAACAATCTAGTTGTTAATAATAAATAAAAAAAAATTCATAAAATACAGGTTTTTATAAGAAACTCAATCCTTAAATGCATTTATTTTTTTTATTTTTTCAGATTTTTCAGAAATACCATCAAATATCTTTAAAAAAATCCTAGTAACTAAGCGTGCATAATATTTTAAAAACATCACCATTTATTCAGCTTTCAGTTGAGGTATAAAACTTAATAATAACTTAAATAAAAAATGAGAAATTAAGACTTAACTAAATAGCAGTCCCATTTCATGTAGCAAAAATTTCCTACTTCAAGAGCTTCGGAGGTGGCCGTATTATCCTACTTATTCCATAAATGTGAAAGTTTGCTTGCTGGGATGATTGTTAATCAATCACGCTATACGGCTGAACGGATTTAGATGAAATTTGGCACACAGATAGTTTATAAGCAGGATAAAACATAGGAGGATACTATTATCTTGGTTAAAGGTTCCCTAGGGATTTTCTCGAATGTAAATGCAGATGAAGTCGCGGGCGGAAGCTAGTTTGCCATAAATGATCGTGCTTACTAAAAATACTTTCTTCCGAGTGAGTTTGAGACAGGATTATTTTCCGCCGTAAAACTTTATACAAACTGTATCACAAAGAACCATGCATATCAGCCATTTTTAATGCCCCGCTGCTGGGGAACTGGACTTCCTTTTGGCTTGTGGATGCATAAAGCGGACGGGCCATACCCACCACGTGGGCCCAATGTGGATTTGGTTAGTGTTAACGACTGTAAATGCAGTCTGAACCAATGTCTCAATGTCTCATGTCTCCCAATGTCTCAATGTAAGGTATATTGAGTTAACACCGACTAATCCGCATTGGGCCCACGTGGTGGGTTATGGCCCATCCGCTTTATCCCAAAAGGAAAAGAAGGCCTGTTCCCCAGCAGCGGGTCATTAAAAATGGCTGATATGCATGGTTATTTTTGATGCTGTCTGTATAAAATTTTGACACATCGGTGGAAAATAATCCTGTTTCAAACTCACTCGGACGAAAGTGTTTTTAGTAAGCACGATCATTTATGGCAAACTAGCTTCCGCCCGCGACTTCATCTGCATTTACATTCGAGAAAATCCCTAGGGAACCTTTAACCAAGATAATAGTATCCTCCTATGTTTTATCCTGCTTATAAACTATCTGTGTGCCAAATTTCATCTAAATCCGTTCAGCCGTATAGCGTGATTGATTAACAATCATCCCAGCAAGCAAACTTTCACATTTATGGAATAAGTAGGATAATACGGCCACCTCCGAAGCTCTTGAAGTAGGAATTTTTTGCCACATGAAATGGGACTGCTATTTAGTTAAGTCTTAATTTCTCATTTTTTATTTAAGTTATTATTAAGTTTTATACCTCAACTGAAAGCTGAATAGATGGTGATGTTTTTAAAATATTATGCATGCTTAGTTACTAGGATTTTTTTAAAGATATTTGATGGTATTTCTGAAAAATCTGAAAAAATAAAAATAATTAAATGCATTTAAGAATTGATTTTTTTCTAAAAACCTGTATTTTATGATTTTTTTTTATTCATTATCAACACTCAGATTGTTTTCTATCCCAAAATGATAAAAAATCCGGAATCGAATGAGTAGTTATCTTTTATTTTAAATTTTTGTGTCTGAAAACGTACTTTTGGTAAAAAAAGACTTAATTTCAATTAACGAAAAAACTATTAATTTTTTGAGAAAAAGTTATATGACAAAATTTTTTTGTTTTGACCTCATCTATAACCCCTTAGCAGGAATACGTCATATTTCCAGTGACCCTGTATACACTAAATTAAGTGTAGCGTCAGCTCGGACTTTGTATCTAGAGCAAACTCACACACACTGTGTTAAGAATATCCAGCTGACGCACATACAATTATATGTAATAATTTAGTATATAAGATGAATAAAATAATAAACATCGTTCTTAGCTTCTTAGCGACAAGCTACACTGGCTGTTTAATTCATCTCCCAAGCTAGGAGCCAAATTGGTGACCCCGACGTGATTCTGCTGGATTTCTCCGTGATCGCACATTTCAATCGGCCTTCCACAAGCGGATCTCACCGATTGTAATTTCAAGAGGCGTATAATCACGGAAGTCCTTCGTCGCCCAGGGAGACAAACAGATCGCAGCCACCCAGTGACCATCAATAACCATCAAGCAAGAACATCTGAGGAAAGAAAGCGCTATTTACGCAATCTGAAGTAACGACTACGTCGCGTCGTTCGATTTTCTAGCGGATCGGTTTGACTGGCCTCCCACAAGCGGGTCACACCAGTCGAATTGAGAAGTCGCACATAGATTTTCGAATAACTAGACAGAAGAAATTATTGAAGACAAGCGCTATGGCCTATCAGAACGTCCCTACGCTGAACCCCATATTACCGGCTCCGGCGCCAACGGCAACATCTGCAGCTACGGCAGAATTATCTGCTTTATCCGTTTCATCTCGGATACCAGACTTTTGGCGGGACCAACCACGCCTATGGTTCTCCGTATTTGAATCAGTAATGACTCCCCAGAAACAAGGTGACGATGCTAAGTACAACCAAGTCGTCAGCAAGTTGGGAAAGGACGAGGTTCAGCAAGTCAGCGACATCATTTTGAATCCACCGAGCACCGGAAAATATGATGCGTTGCGTTCGCGGTTGCTACAAGTATTTGAAGAGTCAGAAAACAGGCAACTTCAAAAGCTCTTGGGAGAAATGGACCTGGGAGATCAGCGACCGACACAACTATTAAGGCGAATGCGAGAGCTGTCCAGGAATAAGATTCCGGATGAAACCCTTTCAATCATGTGGCAACGCCATTTACCAGCCGCAGTACGAGCAGTATTAACCGTAAGCGACTGCAAGGACTTGGAAACGCTGGCGAATATCGCTGATAAAGTCCTTGACAACATGAGGCCCTTGGAAATAGCACAAGTCTCATCAAGAAATACAGACCAATCGACGATAGATTGTCTTGTTAAAAGAATGGATCTGCTGACGCGGGAAATATGCGAAATGCGCTCTTCTTATCGTCACGTGTCAAGGGGGCATGACAGAGACAGACAGAGGCGCAGATCAACATCCCGCTCACATTCTAGGCAACGATTCCGGCGAGACAACGATTGGATATGCTGGTACCACCGAAAGTTTGGAGATCAATCGACGCGGTGTACAGATAAAGCTCGCTGTACCTACAAAGCGCAGCGAAATACGCTGTCGGAAAACTAACTCCAACACTAACCGCGGCGGGAGTTGGTGTTGATGGAACAAGTTACCGTCTATGTGTCACCGACCGAAAAAGTGGGACACAATTTTTAATAGACACCGGAGCAGACATATCTGTACTCGCCCGCACTAAAGAAAAGCCCACAAATGCCGATTACGCAATTTATGCCGCCAACGGAACGCAAATTAAGACCTACGGATTTAAGACAGTTTGCATAGATCTGGGATTACGAAGACCATTCACGTGGACATTCGTCATAGCCGATGTGCGCAGATCAATTCTCGGAGCAGATTTTCTCGCTAAAAATCAACTAAACATTGACTTAAGCGAAAAGAGATTGATAGACAAAATAACGAAATTATCGGTTGCCGCGCGCACAATGCACTCGAATGACTCATCGGTCCGTACGATAGATGTAACCGGACTCTACGCCGAGTTACTACGTGAATTCCCTGACGTAACAAGGCCGTCGACGCTGAAAAATGCACCTAAGCATAATGTCGTGCATTATTTACATACGACGGGGCCGCCGATCTATGCAAAAGTTCGTCCATTAAACCCAGCAAGGTATAAAGCCGCGAAACAGGAATTCCAAAGGATGATGGAGTTAGGCATTTGCCGCCCCTCTAACAGTCCTTGGGCAACGCCGCTGCACATCGTCACAAAGAAAAATGGTGAATTAAGGCCATGCGGCGATTATAGACGATTAAATGCCGTCACACTTCCTGATCGCTACCCTATACCAAGGCTTCAAGACTTCACATACTTGCTGCGTGACAAGACCGTCTTCACCAAGCTGGACATCCGAAAATCGTTCCATCACATCCCAATTTTCGAAGATGACATACCGAAAACCGCGATAACAACACCGTTTGGACTTTTTGAATTCACGAGAATGACGTTTGGATTACGTAACGCCAGCCAAACGTTCCAACGCTTCGTCGATATGGTTTTCAAAGGACTCGATGTATTCGTTTTTATCGACGATATCCTTATCCCATCAAGGACGAAAGAGGATAACGAGACCCTACTTCGAAAAGTACTGGAGAGAATGGACGAATACGGCATCACACTAAACGTGGAAAAATGCGAATTTGGCAAAGAAGAACTGGATTTTCTGGGCTACCACATATCCAAACATGGCATACGTCCGCTGGATGACAGGACTGAGGCAATATCAAATTTTCCTTTGCCCACCACAGTCCAACAGCTGCGGCGTTTTCTTGGCATGGTGAATTTCTACCGCCAGTGTATACCTCACGCTGCTAACATACAAGCTGAACTCAACAAATACCTGCACAACTCCAAGAGGAAGGACAAAAGCGAAATAAAGTGGACACAAACGTCAAAAGAAGCGTTTGAGAAGTGCAAAGAAAGCATAAAAAGCGCTGTTGCACTATCTCACCCATCCACTTCCGCTCGTCTCGGCTTAATGACAGATTGTTCGGCCACATGTGCAGGAGCAGTACTACAGCAGCACGTGAATGGAAAATGGGAACCCCTATCCTTTTTCTCCAAAACACTGAGCAAGACACAGAAACGGTACAGCACGTACGACCGGGAACTACTTGCTATATACATGGCAATCAAACATTTTCGTCACATGATTGAAGGAAGAGAATTTACGGTTTATACAGACCATAAACCGCTGACGTTTGCTTTACAAAAACCAGCGAGCTCATGTGACACGGAAAGAAGACTGCGCCAGCTCGATTTCATCTCACAATTTTGCTCCGACATACAACATATTTCCGGCAAAGATAATGTTGTTGCTGACTGCCTATCTCGAGTGGAGGAGATCACCTTCCCTTCGCCCATCGACTACGAGCAACTGTCGGCAGAGCAAGAAAAAGACAGCGAGCTGAGTGAATTGCGAAACAACCCGCGCTTGCAGTTTAAAATGTTCCCCGTACCAAATAGCGACAAAGTCATAATGTGTGAAACATCAACGCGCTATATGCGACCATATCTACCGCAGCTGTACCGACGAAAAGCATTCGATATCGTGCATAACATCAGCCATCCCGGCGTCAGAGGAACACGACGCATGCTAGCGCAACGCTATTTCTGGCCATCGATGAATACAGACATCGGAAAATGGGCAAAGACATGTCTATTATGTCAACAGTCCAAAGTGCAACGTCACACTGTTTCGCCGATCATGCACTTTCCGCCGGCCGATCGATTCTCACACTTGCACATTGACATAATTACGTTACCTACGTCCGAAGAATGCAAATATTGCGTAACTATGATCGATCGCTGCACGAAATGGCCAGAAGCGTATCCCGTCAAAGAAATCACCGCCGAAACCATCTGCCAGATTCTACTCAGAGGTTGGATTGCCAGATTCGGAACACCGACGACGATTACGTCAGATCAAGGTCGACAGTTCGAGTCCGAACTATTCCGAAAGCTGACAAACAAGCTGGGCATCAACCACATCCACACCACCGCTTATCATCCGCAAGCTAATGGACAAGTAGAACGCTGGCACAGAACACTCAAGGCCGCGCTGATGACGAAGTGCAACCGAGTAAACTGGGTCAAAGAATTACCCATGATCCTGCTCGGACTTCGCACCGCAATACGGGACGACACGAAAGTAAGCGCAGCAGAACTGACCTACGGCACGACATTACGACTACCCGGAGATTTCTTCACCGCCAGGACGACACCTCGAGACGAGAATGCCATGTTACAGCAACTTCAGCAAACGATGACGTCACTGCTATCGACACCAAGGAGACAACATACTCAGCGTAACATCTTCGTACATGACGAGCTACGAACTTGCTCACATGTATTCGTACGCAATGACGCAATGAAGAGCGCACTTACGCCACCCTACAACGGCCCGTATAAAGTGCTCGAACGTCACGAGAAGTTTTACTCAGTCGAGTTGCCGAACCGAACAGTCACCATCTCCATCGACCGTCTCAAGCCAGCCTTCCTACTTCACGACGAGCAGAGTGGAAAAATCAGCGAGGAACAACCGCAGCCGCCGCCCGTGAGGAAGTCTGGACCATCGACGAGTCCTGAGGGTCAACATCCAGCCAAGGACAATGTGAAGACAACCCGTTCCGGCAGAATATCCAAGCCAGTCGTCAGATTTAAATTCAATTAATCCTATGCACTGAATGCAATGATTAATTGAATAAAAACAGTCTATTTTTATCGCCGCGAGTATTTTGCCTATACAGCAAATACTGACCTCGGTCAGTGAACAGAGTGTCATTTTACAACACCTGTTCATAGTAATTAGTCATCGTAGATTACTTTTACAATAATAATTATTTTGTATTTAACTTTTAATAGGCTTAGGTATTATACAACTTTTTTTTCATCCCTATTCCTTTATTTTTAGGGGGGAGTGATGTAGCGTCAGCTCGGACTTTGTATCTAGAGCAAACTCACACACACTGTGTTAAGAATATCCAGCTGACGCACATACAATTATATGTAATAATTTAGTATATAAGATGAATAAAATAATAAACATCGTTCTTAGCTTCTTAGCGACAAGCTACACTGGCTGTTTAATTCATCTCCCAAGCTAGGAGCCAAATTAAGTCTATTAATTGATTAATTTCACCTAGAAAAATGCAATAATTTTTGAATTTTTTCTGTGGCAAAAACGCTCTAAGTTGACTGATGACGTCACTTGCCTGTAAATAAATATGGCCTCAGGCGTTTGACACGACCATAGACTAAGGATCCGCGATTGATGGCTGTCAAATGGCTAAGGATATTACAATGTTTACAGATTAGTGACGTCAACAAGTCACGTGTCCAGCGCCCTAGCGTTTTTGGCGTGGTTTTAAAATTTTAAACTTTAACACTGTTTTTTTTAAAGAAATACATTGATTTTTCCTGAAATATCAATGTGGTGCGCTTATAACGTAATAAGGAATAATTTAAAATGGTTTTGCAAAATTAGTCAAATAGCCTATTCTGGTTTAATAGAAAATAAGCGGTAATAAATGTGACGTTTGATAGAATCGGAAGTAAACTACTTCACGAATATAACTTACAAAACAATATGAATGTTTTAACGCAAAACATATTTTGGTAATTTATTTATACTTAGTCCTTTCCATGTACAGATAAGAATTCATGTAGCTTTTCGACATTACGATGGAAAAATAAAAAAGACTGAAATGTTGTTAACTACATAACTATATTTTAACGACTTTATAATAATGATTATGTGGCCCATTAGTACATACTGCGCATTGTCTGTACATACTTGATTATAAAGTGATTATACGTCTTCTAGAATGTCATAATGATACTTTTTGTACACAGCGCAATATTACTTGAAACAAATATTCATGATTACCATATTCATGACGTCATACACATACAGCAGTTTAGAATAGCAAGTACTCAAGAATTGGTACCTTCAAATCAAACTCTGTCTGTCTGTACTCCACCATATCAGCAATAGAGACGCTAACATCGGTGTCTGCACCAAATTGGTTTTGTGTCACGTCCATCGAATATTTGAATTGCTTTTAACCTCAATATGAAATAGCTTTCTGCGCATTTCTTTTTTCTGATATTGGCACATCGTCGGGATTTCCCATTCACAAGTTTTATTCGTAGAGTGTAAGAAAAGGGCTCTCACTTTAGGGAAATAATGAGTGTTTTTTTACTAAGTGTACTCGCTATTTTTCTTGACGTTATTTGTTACGAGTATATCTGTTTGTGACTCAAAACAATATCTTTGTTGGTACTCAAAAAATATATATTGTTGTAAGTTTTTCTTTACATATTCAGGTGACAAACATAATTGAACGAGCGAGTGCGAAGCGCGAGCGAAGCGAATCTGATTCAGCTTGGGCAAAGATTTTTCATATGCCTCTTATTTAAATTATTAATATCATTGTTCGTATGTCCTTCCGGATTCCAGCTGTCCGTTAGTTCTCCTCTACATGTCTCAATCAATTCTCGTGAAATTTTATGAGGTTCGATAATAATAGAATTTTTCAGTCGAATCGGCTTTTCGATTTTTTTTTAAATGGCGGAGATATGTAAAAAAACATATATCCGCCGTTTCGAAAAATGATCAAAAATGTTTTTTGTTTGCGCTGCAAAGCAATTTTTTTTTTATTTTGATTGTGATGGTTGACATAATGATTTTATATTTAGAAGACTCAAAAATTCACCGATCAAAACATTTCTGGCCAACATTCGTTTGAAAATAAATATAGTTGTGACTTTGTGACAGAACCATAATGTTAATATACCTGCAGGTATATTAACTTTATGGACAGAACCTAGGACTGCGTAGGTATATTATTTGCACAGAATAGATAGGTACTTATTAATTGAAAAAACTAATATCTATTCAGTGTTATTTGTTTTTAAAAAACATACAATTTTATCTACTTTTTAACGCGATTCTACCTACAGCTCAAGGAGTCACTACTTAATAAATATTACTATATTTCTTCAAATCTCAACAAGGAAATTAAAACACAAAATCAAAAAAATAGTCTTAACTCCAACGCATGAAGTTAATAGCAAAAAGTATAAAATCATTCTTTGTAATATTCTTTAAACCTGCTCCAAAAAAATATTCACTAAAATACTTCAAAACATGATGACGTCTACTCCACAAAAATATTGGCATAGGACCTTAAAATAAACTTCGATGCATTAATAAAAACAAACATATTTACGCTCCTCGTCAAAACGTCTCCCACACAAATAAAATATAATATATTTAAAAGGCTCGTGACACACATTCCATTTTAATATTTCCCCTCGGCATTTACGCATGGAGTGGTTTGAAAGGAAAACCATTGAAAGGCCTACGCACTGACTTCAGTGAAAATAGTGACAGTACGACTTATTTATTAAAAATCTCTTAGCCTACTCGTCTTGCATTCGACCGTAGTTTCAAGCTTTTCGAAATGTTCTCACAACTTCGGGCTAAATTTTCGATTACTTGCGGACGTATGGACTTAGTAAACCTAAGACAATTTACAGGTGATATAGGAACCTAACGTAGTTTTGGGCTGTACGAAATGTTTCTACAACTTCGGGATAAATTTTCGATTACTCGCGGACGTATGGACTAATTTAGTAAACCTAAGACAATTTACAGGTGATATAGGAACATAACGTAGTTTCAGGCTGTACGAAATGTTCTCACAACTTCGGGCTAAACTTTCGATTGCTTGCGGACGTATGGACTAAGTTAGTAAACCTAAAACAATTTACAAATGATATAGGAACCTAACGTAGTTTCGGGCTGTACGAAATGTTCTCACAACATCGGGCTAATCTTTCAATTACTTGCGGACGTATGGACTAAATTAGTAAACCTAAGACAATTTACAGGAGATATAGGAACCTAACGAGGAGCTCGGTGGCGCAGTGGCTTAGCGCCTGGCCCAGCGATTGTGGAGGTTAAGCAACTTTCGCAAAGGTTGGTCATGGCATGTCATGGGATGGGTGACCAAAAATTTATTATCTCGAGTTGCTCCGTGCTTTGGAAGGCACGTTAAGCTGTTGGTCACGGCTGCATTTGCAGTCGTTAACACTTACCAATCCGCTTTTGGTCTGCGTGGTGGGTTATGTATGGCCCATCCTCCTTATCCATCCATAAGGAAGGCCTGTGCCCCAGCAGTGGGGATATTAAAAATGGCTGATGTGGACTTGATAAAGGTTTTTAAATAACTTAGTTTATTTTACTCGAATGAAATATCCATTCCATAGTCATTGTAATATTTTAGGTAAAATCGTCTTTTAAAGACCACGCATGTGTATAAAAAAAATATTGCATCCTCAAAAATTTGGTTTCATTTTTAAACAATTTATCGTATTGCCAAATACAACAAAATACCTTTTCTCAACACTTTCTGCGAAGGTTTTATATATCAGTGAAGTCCCTTCATATTTACTTTGTACGTAAATTTTTAAGTTCAAATAAATGGGATACCTTTTTGAAAATTAGCTAAAATTGCTAAATTCTAGAGG
This sequence comes from Agriphila geniculea, assembly GCA_943789525.1. NCBI lineage: Eukaryota > Metazoa > Arthropoda > Insecta > Lepidoptera > Crambidae > Agriphila > Agriphila geniculea. The sequence goes on from OX038879.1 coordinate 18,142,562, forward strand.
ACTTTGAATATAGGCTCTCGTAAATATTGAGAAAACCGCATAATGTGACTTAGCGACACTTAGCGATGTCTTTTGAGTTGTGGTGAAAAACAAAACTATTGTAAATGCAAAAAGTTTTTTGAAAATTGACTAAAATTGCTAGTCTTAACGACGAATTGGGTAATAAACTATCTTGTTTATCTATTAATCATTAAATGTTAAGCAACCTGCTGATTAACTTCACTGTGATCAGAAGTTGCGTCTAAACCAGTGACCTAGAGGGCTTTGAATGTAGGCTCTCTTAAATATTGAGAAAACCGCACAATGTGACTTAGCGACATTTTTGCGACATTTTTGAGAATTTTTGTGAGTTGTTGTGAAAAACATAACTATTTTATCATGCAAAAAGGTTTTTTAATCATTTTCGATATGTTTAGCCACATAATACATGAATTATATTTATTCAAGTATTATATATTATTCAAGCTTATATCAAGTCCGCCTGGCCAGCTACCAACATCTTACCTAAGTCTGACGCAATAACAACAATTTAAAAATTGTTGTGTTCAGACAGTTAGAGGTAAGAGGCCAGTTCTTCAATTTTTTGAGGATTCGGCCTTATCGTCACTCAACATCAGGTGAGGTAAAGGCCAAGCACTGTCCCGTTGTGAATAAATAAAATAAGATGAACATTTTCCTACAAAAGCAACAGCACCTATTTTTAAAGTCTTTAACAAATAAGATACGGAATATGGCCTCTTTTCAATGTCTTTATCATTCATACTCCACTGGCACTAATCTAAATCCTCATACAAGCCTAATGAAAAATACAAGAGAAGGGTTTAAAGTAATTAGTTTCGCGTCGTTCCGTTTTGTTTAATTATTGTGCGCATTTATTTACACATTAGGCTAATGGCAAAAACAAGTCCCTCATTCGGGATAAATTGTCTGTATCCCAAAACGGACCCGGTCCGGTCGGTCGCCATTTGTTTTGTGTATCTTTACTTCCATCCAGGGGCCTACTACCGACTACAGTTTTCTTTAGTTTCGGACGTTTCCAGTGTCCATTTACGAACGGACTTAGGGCGTTTGCTTACACTCGATGTCCATCGGACGGACTCATCCGTAGAATGAATGCTTATGGATTAACTAGCCATTTTTTTTATGTTCCCACGGCTGGGTCACAGGCCTTCCTTATGAGTGGATTAGGAGGATGTGTCATAACCCACCACGCGGGCCCAATGCGGATTGTGGGTGTTAACGACTGCAAATGCAGCCGGGACCGACGGCTTAACGTGCTTTTCGAAGCACGGAGGAGCTCGAGATAACAAATTTATCATTTATTCTATGACCGACGACCCTTACGAAAGTGGCTTAACCTCCGTAATCGCCGGGCTAGGCGTTAAACCACTGCGCCATCGAGCTTTTCGTTAGCTTCCATATCCCCTGTAAATTGTCTTAGGTTCGCAAGTAATCGAAATGTCAGCCCGAAGTTGTGAGAACATTTCGAAAAGCCCGAAACTACGGACGAATGCAGACGGGAGTAGGCAGGCCCCCTAGCTTGAAACGAAGAATGTGAGCCGCTGTCCGAATCGCGGACAGGCACTGACCGGAGATTTGTTGAGCGAAACTAATAAATTAACTAAATTACTTAAGATTTTTGGTCACGGTAAACGGTGACTTAGCTGTATCTGTAACTAGCTTCCGCCCGCGACTTCGTCTGCGTCGAAAGTTTTTTTGCTATCCCTCGGGAACATTACTTTTTTTCTGGATGAAAAGTACCCTATGTCCTTCTCTGTACCCCTGACAACGTGTATGCAAAATTTCATAATGATCGGTTCAGAAGTAAGGACGTGAAGGCGTAACAAACAAACAAACAAACAAACAAACGGACTTTCGCATTTATAATATTAGTAAGGATATTGAGTTAGAACAACAAAAGCTTCTTTTATCAATTTTCTTCCTTTTTAGGGTTCCGTACCAAAATGCTAAAAAGGAACCCTTATGGTGTGACTCAGTCTGTCTGTCTGTCTGTCTGTCACAGCTGGATATCCCGAGAACTACTAATGGTATCAACTTGAAATTTAGAATAGTTTGAGACGACATTTGCCCAACTATTTTGCAAATAAGAAATAAATAAAAAAAAATATCCTTTTTACAATAGGGACTGAAAAGGGGTCTTAAAAATTTGAAGTGGGACTACTAGGGCATGTGGAGTATCATGTGAAAGAACGTCATTTGCACGTTTTAAATCAATTTATCTTTTTGTTTTAGGCCACATAATTTTTGATTTATAATGAAAAATGTAAAATAAATACCCTTCCCCCCCCTTATCTCCGAAGTTTGCAAAGAGAAAAATCTGAAATAATTCTAAGTGATAGCAGGGGGTCTATTACGAAAAGTTTAATGCGATACACGCAGCTGCGTCCATGCTTCGTTTTGATTGTTTCCTATTACAAATCACTTTCGTATGCGATACTGCTGCATCGTTCGTTTAGTAGTCTATGGACTACGATAGCCAATTTCAAAATGTTTGTTATAACTACAACCAATGAACTGTGGACGACTATCGTGGCCAAGTGACTGCGTTACGCAATTGCGTACGTTATTTTCGTAATAGGCCCCCAGTTTATATAAAGATTACAGAAAAATTAAAACGATGTCTCAATATAGCACACTTATTTAGAAATTAACAAATTTCTAAAAAAATTAACATTAGTTCAACTATCGTTTTTTATTTGTATGTCTTGTATCAAGTGTTTTTCGGTTAGTGTAGCAGACGGAGTGATTTCTCAACTAGTTGAAAGTTATTTACTCTCACAATTACCTATCTGAATGTAGTAGATATTTAATTTTAACCTACCTACCCATTGTGTTTAACCTTTTGATAATTATTGTGATGGAAAATGACCTCACTTTAAATGTGGAGCTCATTTTTCAATCTTGACGACTCTGTATGAAATATACAGGGAGAAAAAAGCAGCCCTTGACGAGTTTCTTGCCGGTTCTTCTCGTTACAATGTCTCCCGCTTAGGGTTTGCGAACATCGGTTCCTATCGCTACGCCATCGGGCGTAGCTTCTATGACATTCACAAGTGCTTGTAACAGCCTAGACTGAATAAATTATTTTGAATTTTGAATCGGTCAAGAGATGGCGCTGACCTAAAACTGCAATACTAATTTTATTATTCTACTCTTCAGTGTGGTTTAATGGTGCAATTATGATGGTACGGAACCCTCGGTGCGCGAGTCCGACTCGCTCTTGACCGGTTTTTATTTTATATCATTTTGATCTTAGAGCATTCAACCAAGTAAGATTTTGATTGTACAAAATGACAGTATTTTCAGGATTTCTGAACCAATTTAAAAGAAAAATTGGAAAATCCGAAGTTATATTTTTTGAAATAAAAAAATACCTAATCGGTCTTTAAATGACGGAGTACTGAGGTAACAATCGAATTGATAACTTCTTCTTTGTTGAAGTCGGTCGAAAAGGAGTTTGATTCGCACACCTAAATTCTTTAAAATCATTCACCTTACATAGAGCATTGTTTACAAAATGATAAAATACCTTTAATTATTAATTATCGTTATTGACGGTACCTGCAAAACAAAGAGTGAACAAATTGAGTGATTGGCACGGAACGACAAGTTACTGGCACAAAATATACCAAAATAACGCTTCGTTAGGTTGCAAGTCCATATTTTACGAATTTTCACTCGCAATCGTTGAAACATCAATTTGCCGCCCTTTTCCGTTTTCACGATCACTCAAAACAATTTTTCATTCGCCATGTTGTTTGTCCGAATCGCGTCGTGTAGGGCGATAATTAATCGTTCGGACGCGACCCCAAGTACGACCTTTCCGTTTGTTCATCAGATTTGCGACAAAAAATCATGGACACCATTTTGGTTTGACAATTTGGAAACTTTCCGTAATATGAAGTTGCTTATAACAACACAAAACGTTTGATAAAGGCTACCTCGCTTTTAAAACAATGAAAGTATTTTGGTTTCCTTGACAAAACAAAATATGAAATTGACAAAAGCTCTTCGAGCAATGTGGGTTATAAATATTATTTGGGTTTAGTCAAAGATTCTTTCCTAAAAAGGTATAAGTACAACTATATTTAGATAGTTTTCATCGCTTGCACTATAACTTTAGTTTTTAATATAAATGGTGTTAATTTTAAGACTTAATTCCTCTAAAGCTACTTAGCGTAGTAGTATCATAGAAGGCTTTAATATTTTAATTAACCAGAACAACTGACAGATTGAAGCAGTACTTAAACCCAAATCAAATTATTCGGAGCACTCAAAGTAATTCCCTTTACTTTGTGTACCTTAAAGCCGGCAATATCATCCTAAAGCAAAATTAAATTACACTCGAACGAAAACAATGGCTTACATAAATCTAGAAATTCAAAGCTCCACGAAATTATATCCCAATCCATGCTAACTTTACGACACATGAAGTGAGGTACCTTGGCGGAATTTAATCAACCCAACTTATTGACGTGGGACTAGAAATTAATAGCAGAGGTATTCCGCTTAACTTAATATAAGTACACCCTGTGTCACATGCAAACGAACAACTAACTAGTCAAGCTAAAATGAGTCGTATTTCCTTAACACAAAGCCGAGGGTAAAGTGTAACGGATGTGTGGAACTTTGAAGTTTCCTTATGTGTTAATCAAATAATAATTATTATGCCGATTATTATAGGGCCCGTAATGATATTAAAACTCCGTCTTTACAAGTGACTGTTGCTACATAGTCAATCAAGCGTAATTATTGTGTGACAGTTTTGATAATAAGTATAAGTTACTACAAAAGATTTGGATCAATAGATCCATACATCTTAATTACTCTTGTATTATCAAAGATAAATATTTTAATATTAAACATATTCTTGGGTGTTAGGTACTTACGTACTATGGTACTAAAATTAGTGTAAATGCACGTTGAATTTGCTGGAATTGGCCAAAGAAACACCTGTATAATTAAGTTAAGCTCTTTGTTCAGTTTTAAACATGTTGTTGAAATACCTACGCTTATTTTAACGTATTGTTTTCTTAAACCTTGGTATTATGAAAATCATAGATGATTTATTTCAATAACACAATTTGATGTACCTAATAATGGTGAAGAATTTTTCATACAAGTTAATAGTTAAGTATTAGGTTTCCAGAGCCCAAGTAGGCAAGGCTAACTTTATAGTATTCTGCCATAGATACCCTGTTCCCTTAATTTTAAGATAAATAAAGCTTAATCCATCCCTCATATTATCATATTATAATGATATTGTTACACAATGCCTTAATTGCCCGCTTTTGAAGTCCTTTAACTAATTGATGTTTTGTTGCAATGAATGCTAACTAGCAGTTTATTTCTTCTCGCTATTAAAAAAGGATTCTTTGTTCATTCTGGATAAATGGGAAATAAGTCTCAAATAACTTTTAATATCATAAAGAAGCCTCATAAAACAATAGGTCTCTTTATAAAGTTCAATATTTTTAAGAAATATTAAAAAAGACCCTATTGACTGAAGACAAGCGTCATGGGATCCTTACATAAATACCTCTTGATCCTTCACTGGACATTTAAATTTTTGTTAATTAAAAATTGGAAAACTTACATCAAATTTTTAACTACGTTAAGTACTGATAAACTGTCTTTCTTAGTTAGGTAAATAAAATCGCCTACTGAAATCATGTGACCAAATTTTTAAATGCCATAAGTTACAAAAGAACGACGTTGATTTATTTCATTGTGATCTTGTTTTAACTAAGAACATTGTCAGTCCTGAGTATATTTTTTGTTCATATCCTAACATATAGGTACTGTTATCTGTACATCAAGCAGCGTAAAAACTCATTTACAGGAATACATTAAAGGAAGACGAAAAATTCCCAACTGCGTGTGGTGGCAAAATCATTTTGACGCTTCATTTAACAACATGATTGCTATTTTCCATTAATTGTTTGGACTCATTTGGTAGGAGATTACGAAAATAAATTGCATGTGTTTTCATTCTCACATATATATTTTATTCGAAACTTTTAAATATTCTTTGAAAATGATTTACCACATTTTAAAAAATAAATAAATTAAAAAAATATTAAAAACACGACTGCCCTGCCAAATCCGAACTAAAAAGTTAAACAACAAGTGTCATTGCAGTCAGGGGACCTCTTTGATCAAAAATTGTTCCATAATAAGGTCCCCCGACTGCAAAGAAACTTGTTGTTTAACTTTTTAGTTCGGATTTGGCAGGGCAGTCGTGTTTTTCATATGTTTTTTATTTATTTATTTTTTAAAATGTGGTAAATCATTTTCAAAGAATATTTAAAAGTTTCGAATAAAATATATATGTGAGAATGAAAACACATGCAATTTATTTTCGTAATCTCCTACCAAATGAGTCCAAACAATTAATGGAAAATAGCAATCATGTTGTTAAATGAAGCGTCAAAATGATTTTGCCACCACACGCAGTTGGGAATTTTTCGTCTTCCTTTAATGTATTCCTGTAAATGAGTTTTTACGCTGCTTGATGTACAGATAACAGTACCTATATGTTAGGATATGAACAAAAAATATACTCAGGACTGACAATGTTCTTAGTTAAAACAAGATCACAATGAAATAAATCAACGTCGTTCTTTTGTAACTTATGGCATTTAAAAATTTGGTCACATGATTTCAGTAGGCGATTTTATTTACCTAACTAAGAAAGACAGTTTATCAGTACTTAACGTAGTTAAAAATTTGATGTAAGTTTTCCAATTTTTAATTAACAAAAATTTAAATGTCCAGTGAAGGATCAAGAGGTATTTATGTAAGGATCCCATGACGCTTGTCTTCAGTCAATAGGGTCTTTTTTAATATTTCTTAAAAATATTGAACTTTATAAAGAGACCTATTGTTTTATGAGGCTTCTTTATGATATTAAAAGTTATTTGAGACTTATTTCCCATTTATCCAGAATGAACAAAGAATCCTTTTTTAATAGCGAGAAGAAATAAACTGCTAGTTAGCATTCATTGCAACAAAACATCAATTAGTTAAAGGACTTCAAAAGCGGGCAATTAAGGCATTGTGTAACAATATCATTATAATATGATAATATGAGGGATGGATTAAGCTTTATTTATCTTAAAATTAAGGGAACAGGGTATCTATGGCAGAATACTATAAAGTTAGCCTTGCCTACTTGGGCTCTGGAAACCTAATACTTAACTATTAACTTGTATGAAAAATTCTTCACCATTATTAGGTACATCAAATTGTGTTATTGAAATAAATCATCTATGATTTTCATAATACCAAGGTTTAAGAAAACAATACGTTAAAATAAGCGTAGGTATTTCAACAACATGTTTAAAACTGAACAAAGAGCTTAACTTAATTATACAGGTGTTTCTTTGGCCAATTCCAGCAAATTCAACGTGCATTTACACTAATTTTAGTACCATAGTACGTAAGTACCTAACACCCAAGAATATGTTTAATATTAAAATATTTATCTTTGATAATACAAGAGTAATTAAGTTGTATGGATCTATTGATCCAAATCTTTTGTAGTAACTTATACTTATTATCAAAACTGTCACACAATAATTACGCTTGATTGACTATGTAGCAACAGTCACTTGTAAAGACGGAGTTTTAATATCATTACGGGCCCTATAATAATCGGCATAATAATTATTATTTGATTAACACATAAGGAAACTTCAAAGTTCCACACATCCGTTACACTTTACCCTCGGCTTTGTGTTAAGGAAATACGACTCATTTTAGCTTGACTAGTTAGTTGTTCGTTTGCATGTGACACAGGGTGTACTTATATTAAGTTAAGCGGAATACCTCTGCTATTAATTTCTAGTCCCACGTCAATAAGTTGGGTTGATTAAATTCCGCCAAGGTACCTCACTTCATGTGTCGTAAAGTTAGCATGGATTGGGATATAATTTCGTGGAGCTTTGAATTTCTAGATTTATGTAAGCCATTGTTTTCGTTCGAGTGTAATTTAATTTTGCTTTAGGATGATATTGCCGGCTTTAAGGTACACAAAGTAAAGGGAATTACTTTGAGTGCTCCGAATAATTTGATTTGGGTTTAAGTACTGCTTCAATCTGTCAGTTGTTCTGGTTAATTAAAATATTAAAGCCTTCTATGATACTACTACGCTAAGTAGCTTTAGAGGAATTAAGTCTTAAAATTAACACCATTTATATTAAAAACTAAAGTTATAGTGCAAGCGATGAAAACTATCTAAATATAGTTGTACTTATACCTTTTTAGGAAAGAATCTTTGACTAAACCCAAATAATATTTATAACCCACATTGCTCGAAGAGCTTTTGTCAATTTCATATTTTGTTTTGTCAAGGAAACCAAAATACTTTCATTGTTTTAAAAGCGAGGTAGCCTTTATCAAACGTTTTGTGTTGTTATAAGCAACTTCATATTACGGAAAGTTTCCAAATTGTCAAACCAAAATGGTGTCCATGATTTTTTGTCGCAAATCTGATGAACAAACGGAAAGGTCGTACTTGGGGTCGCGTCCGAACGATTAATTATCGCCCTACACGACGCGATTCGGACAAACAACATGGCGAATGAAAAATTGTTTTGAGTGATCGTGAAAACGGAAAAGGGCGGCAAATTGATGTTTCAACGATTGCGAGTGAAAATTCGTAAAATATGGACTTGCAACCTAACGAAGCGTTATTTTGGTATATTTTGTGCCAGTAACTTGTCGTTCCGTGCCAATCACTCAATTTGTTCACTCTTTGTTTTGCAGGTACCGTCAATAACGATAATTAATAATTAAAGGTATTTTATCATTTTGTAAACAATGCTCTATGTAAGGTGAATGATTTTAAAGAATTTAGGTGTGCGAATCAAACTCCTTTTCGACCGACTTCAACAAAGAAGAAGTTATCAATTCGATTGTTACCTCAGTACTCCGTCATTTAAAGACCGATTAGGTATTTTTTTATTTCAAAAAATATAACTTCGGATTTTCCAATTTTTCTTTTAAATTGGTTCAGAAATCCTGAAAATACTGTCATTTTGTACAATCAAAATCTTACTTGGTTGAATGCTCTAAGATCAAAATGATATAAAATAAAAACCGGTCAAGAGCGAGTCGGACTCGCGCACCGAGGGTTCCGTACCATCATAATTGCACCATTAAACCACACTGAAGAGTAGAATAATAAAATTAGTATTGCAGTTTTAGGTCAGCGCCATCTCTTGACCGATTCAAAATTCAAAATAATTTATTCAGTCTAGGCTGTTACAAGCACTTGTGAATGTCATAGAAGCTACGCCCGATGGCGTAGCGATAGGAACCGATGTTCGCAAACCCTAAGCGGGAGACATTGTAACGAGAAGAACCGGCAAGAAACTCGTCAAGGGCTGCTTTTTTCTCCCTGTATATTTCATACAGAGTCGTCAAGATTGAAAAATGAGCTCCACATTTAAAGTGAGGTCATTTTCCATCACAATAATTATCAAAAGGTTAAACACAATGGGTAGGTAGGTTAAAATTAAATATCTACTACATTCAGATAGGTAATTGTGAGAGTAAATAACTTTCAACTAGTTGAGAAATCACTCCGTCTGCTACACTAACCGAAAAACACTTGATACAAGACATACAAATAAAAAACGATAGTTGAACTAATGTTAATTTTTTTAGAAATTTGTTAATTTCTAAAAAAGTGTGCTATATTGAGACATCGTTTTAATTTTTCTGTAATCTTTATATAAACTGGGGGCCTATTACGAAAATAACGTACGCAATTGCGTAACGCAGTCACTTGGCCACGATAGTCGTCCACAGTTCATTGGTTGTAGTTATAACAAACATTTTGAAATTGGCTATCGTAGTCCATAGACTACTAAACGAACGATGCAGCAGTATCGCATACGAAAGTGATTTGTAATAGGAAACAATCAAAACGAAGCATGGACGCAGCTGCGTGTATCGCATTAAACTTTTCGTAATAGACCCCCTGCTATCACTTAGAATTATTTCAGATTTTTCTCTTTGCAAACTTCGGAGATAAGGGGGGGGAAGGGTATTTATTTTACATTTTTCATTATAAATCAAAAATTATGTGGCCTAAAACAAAAAGATAAATTGATTTAAAACGTGCAAATGACGTTCTTTCACATGATACTCCACATGCCCTAGTAGTCCCACTTCAAATTTTTAAGACCCCTTTTCAGTCCCTATTGTAAAAAGGATATTTTTTTTTATTTATTTCTTATTTGCAAAATAGTTGGGCAAATGTCGTCTCAAACTATTCTAAATTTCAAGTTGATACCATTAGTAGTTCTCGGGATATCCAGCTGTGACAGACAGACAGACAGACAGACTGAGTCACACCATAAGGGTTCCTTTTTAGCATTTTGGTACGGAACCCTAAAAAGGAAGAAAATTGATAAAAGAAGCTTTTGTTGTTCTAACTCAATATCCTTACTAATATTATAAATGCGAAAGTCCGTTTGTTTGTTTGTTTGTTTGTTTGTTACGCCTTCACGTCCTTACTTCTGAACCGATCATTATGAAATTTTGCATACACGTTGTCAGGGGTACAGAGAAGGACATAGGGTACTTTTCATCCAGAAAAAAAGTAATGTTCCCGAGGGATAGCAAAAAAACTTTCGACGCAGACGAAGTCGCGGGCGGAAGCTAGTTACAGATACAGCTAAGTCACCGTTTACCGTGACCAAAAATCTTAAGTAATTTAGTTAATTTATTAGTTTCGCTCAACAAATCTCCGGTCAGTGCCTGTCCGCGATTCGGACAGCGGCTCACATTCTTCGTTTCAAGCTAGGGGGCCTGCCTACTCCCGTCTGCATTCGTCCGTATAAAAAACATTACGTATTACGTATGTAATAAAAAACATATGAAAAACACGACTGCCCTGCCAAATCCGAACTAAAAAGTTAAACAACAAGTTTCTTTGCAGTCGGGGGACCTTATTATGGAACAATTTTTGATCAAAGAGGTCCCCTGACTGCAATGACACTTGTTGTTTAACTTTTTAGTTCGGATTTGGCAGGGCAGTCGTGTTTTTAATATTTTTTTAATTTATTTATTTTTATTTCACACATTTTAGTGACAATTATATAGTTTTGGAATGTGCTCATCAAGACCTTTCATTTGATGCCAATATTGTAATAATAGAAGAAAAAAATTTTTTTTTCACATTTGAAAATGGCGTCGTACAGTCGCCATATTGATTTTTTCTTAAAAAAAATATAGCCAGTGTCACTCGGGATGCTGTAAGAATTTTAACGATACCCAATTTATCCAAATCAGTTCAGGCATTTAGAAGTTATGGTGAAATAAACAAACTCACATACCCACAAACATACATGAACCCTGGACACATATACACTCTTTTTGCTTTGGGCAGTCGTGTAAAAAATTTTAGAATGTCGACAACTAATCGACTTACATTATTTGTTCCTATCGCATTATTTTAATGCTAGCTACTAATAAAAAGAAACAATACCACTTATCCAATTTCATAATAAAAAACCGGACAAGTGCGAGTCGGGCTCGCCCACCGAGGGTTCCGTACAGACCTACATCTATACATAAAATAAAGCTATAGAAAAGTTGTGTCGATACAAAGGAAATATTTTGAAAAAAAGTGGTTGGTAGTTATTAGTTTTTTATATGAAAACTGTACTACGGAGAGTTCAAGCTTTATCCCAGGTTCTACCTACCGGAATTATGTGAAAAATTGCTTAGTTTATAAGTTGGACTCTAAGCTACCAAACTGTAAAAAAATACCATCAAAATCCGTTCAGCAGACTGCTATATATAGATAACCATTTGAAATCCTTTGCCGCCACGTAGAAAATAACCCTTCCAGGGATTACGACAAAGAATTGACGGGCGAAGTTTGAAATGGAATAGTACATTACTGCAGCGGCACTCAAGACAGGCATTGAAGAACATACGTTAGTCCATCAATGCCTAGTTGCGGCCAAGGCTTGTGTAGTACTTTTAAACTTTTAACTTTTTAGTTTTAAAAGTTTTAGGCTTTTTATTTTAATTTTAAATTACTTACAGTAATTGAAAAAAGAAAATGGAAAGTGGAATGTGCACATAAAGGCCTTTCATTTGATACACATATTGAAAAAAAAATCCGGTTTTTCATTTATTTCCAGTTTTTCATTTTTTTTTCCAGTTTTTTGGAAAGTGCTCATCAAGGCCTTTCATTTGATACCCATATTGCAAAAAAAATATTTTTTTTTGTTTTTTTTTTCTGTTTTTTTGGAATGTGCTCATCAAGGCCTTTCATTTGATACCCATATTGCAAAAAAAAATTACCTTTCTTTTTAAATTTTTTTTTTTTAGTTTTTTGGAATATGCTCCTTGATGAGCATATTCCAAAAAACTTTTCAAAAAACTTTCATTTGATACCCATAGTATTGAAAAAAAAATTTTTTTTCGTTTTTAATTTTTTTTATCTTTTTGGAATGCGCTCATCAAGGCCTTTCATTTGATACCCATATTGCACCAAAACAGTTTTTTTTCGTTTTTATTTTTTTTTCAATTTTTTGGAATGTGCTCATCAAGGCCTTTCACGTGATACCAGTATACCGAATTTAAAAAAAAATATTTTGGAATGTGCTCGCTCATCAAGGCGACATTTGATACCTATATTTGTGTTTCATTGAAAAGTTCGCTCCATTTCTGAATTACACGTGTGTAATGAGTTTTAATAGAAACATTGACAGACGCCGGCAATTTTGTATGAAAATCCATTATAACACGTTAGTAATGGATTCTCATACAAATATTGACGGCGCGGTTTAGGTCTGTCCGTAAACTCTGATTTAGCACGAAGAAGGTTGTCAAAATAATGTTCGAATTTCCAAGCATTTTTGAGAAAAAATAAAATAATTACAAACCCACCGCACCTGTATAAAATACAAGTACTGTTGATTGTCAACAGATGGCGCTGTATATCGATAGTACACTGTATAATGTTCTGTGAAATGGTTTTATCTATCGCAATGTTATTAGAGAAAATGGGTGTATTCCAACAGGACCCTTTGGTTGTGTGAAGCCGAGACTTTTATTGTAGTGGTGGCTACCTCGGCTGACCTTACCGAGTAAACTGTCTTGATTATACTTGGTGCCAAATGCTCCAAGCAACATTGGAATGCGATGCACCCGCATTTTAATGTAAACTGAAACAATCTACCACTGAACTATTCAACACTTGACACTGGCAAAAATTACTTCCAAGAAGAAAGTAGATTGCCAAAACAAAAATAAGAAGAAGAAGACCCCCTGTCATACAGCGTGATGACACACCGCCATGTTGCGAAAATATTTAGAGCCAAATTTATTACTTTTTAATTTTATTTTTAAAAGTAATTAACTATAACAATATTTGAAAGGATCTGAATAATTAATAATAATAAATATTGATATTTTTAAAAGAATTAGTGGCGCGATTAATCCAAAAGTAATTAAAAGTTAAACTATGACCGCGCAATGCCGCGCATACCGTTGTTTCACCAAGATGATTAATAATTACGTATTTTAATGACCATATTTTATTATGATTTAATTACAAATATACAGTTTTCAGATTTATTCCTGTAAGTGTAGTATAAGACGCTATTACCTGCCAAATTTTATAGTTCTAGGTCAACGGTAAGTACCCTATGAATTTTGATTCCTTTGAGAGTATCGAAAATGCGTTTTTTGCGCCCTAAACGGCAGTATCTTTTTTTTACGTTAATTTAGAAGTTTGATTTTTTTACAGCTTCAAGGGCCCGTAGACTTTAGTATATGGTTTAAATTTCAATTCGATACCTCCACGCGTTTCCGAGACAAAGGGTCTTGACAGACAGACGGACGGACAGACAGACAGACGGACAACAAAGTGATCCTATAAGGGTTCCGTTTTTTCCTTTTGAGGTACGGAACCCTAAAAACTAAAATCAGAACAAAGAAAAAGTGTTTTCTTCTGTTTTAGCAACTATCTGCAGCATTAGTCCAATCAACGGGGCTTATGCAACCCGAATAATTCTTCCGTCTATGAAATTTGGCATGTGATGAAGTTAGGTAATACAGATTACAGATGAACAATAATCCAATAAATTTTGTTACGAGAAGTTAGGTATTTTTACCTAAACATGAAAATTGCTTATATCTCTCTGTGAATATTTCCTCGGGCTAAAATACTTTCTGTATACGTACTTGTGAATTAGTTAGAATAAGTATGTAAAAGAATCCAATATTTTTTCGATTTCGGAGATACTCCAAATTTAAATTTTAATATTTTTCAATATATCTTTTCTTGATAAAAATATCTGCTGATTATTATTTTTAATATGTTTTCATATCCTTAAATATATAGCTTTGTTCAGTAAGTCAATTAATTTTCTTCTTTAATCATATTTTTTTTATTTTTTGGTCTTAAGAGGTAATGTGAAAAATAGTCGGTCCATTTTCATACATTTATGTATAAATATGATTAAAGAAGAAAATTTGTTGGCCTACTGAACAAATCTATATATTAAGGGTATAAAAAAATATTAAAAAATAATAATCAGCAGATATTTTAATCAAGAAAAGATATATTGAAAAATATTAAAATTTAAATTTGGAGTATCTCCGAAATCGAAAAAATATTGGATTCTTTTACATACTTATTCTAACTAATACACAAATACGTATACAGAAAGTATTTTAGCCCGAGGAAATATTCACAGAGAGATATAAGCGATTTTCATGTTTAGGTAAAAATACCTAACTTCTCTTAACAAATTTTATTGGCTTATTGTTCATCTGTAATCTGTGTTACCTAACTTCATCACATGCCAAATTTTATAGACGGGAGAATTTTTCGGAAGTCTCCATACAACAAATATGCTCATTGATTGGACTACATATTGAAAGAAACAACACGAATATCTGTCGAATCTTCGAAACGTATACAGCATGTTCCAGACGCCATGTAAATAATTCAAAAAAACTACTTCGTTAGTGTCTATAGCAAAAAATATAAAAAAATATTTCTCTCCAAAGTTCCACCTTTTTTTGCAACACAAACACCATAATGGCGTAGTACCTGCAGTTACTACTACAGATTACTACTACAGATTACCACTACTATAGTAGTACAGATATACTAGTAGCACGCGCAGTTGGTGTGTGTAGCAGTAGCATCATCCGCCCGAATGGAGTGCGCTTCGTAGCTTACGTAGTGTGCACTGTGCTTCGACTGCGCGATGTGCTACGACATGTGCTACAAGCAAGCGATGTGCTATACAGCCGCGCGATGTCCATGTCAGCCGGTCCATTTATGGAGCTTTTTTCTTACACCATTCACGAGAACTTTTATACCCTGTTAATTTTTAAGTATGTATTTCTAAAATAATCAGTCGAATTGAGAACTTCTTCCTTTTTTTTGGAGTCGCTATAAAGTAATGGGTGTATCTCTTCCCTTTACTAATCAAGTATGTGCAGTAAAAAAATTCAATATTCAAGATCTTGTGGTTTCGTTATGTCCCTAAATTTTACTGATTTGTGGATTTGGACGCTTCGTGGGTAGTCCCCGACAAGGTGGACCGACGAGATCGTCGGTCGGTCTTCCCGCAGCCAGCGGCGCACCGCGGTGTTTACCATCTGGTACCAGATGGTAAACATCGCATCATACTATCTATTTTTTTCCTTTATCTGCACATATTTGGTAAAGTGGTCTGACATCCACTGAATTTCTGATTAAACTTAAAAATTAAGGGTGTATGTATAGTCAATTTATTGATAGTGATAAATTTATTTAGTGATTTTGGGTATTTATTCACCCTTCACTTTATTTTTATCTTACTTTTTATACGTCGCTCGATACATACTGTATATTGTTTTCCCAAAGAAAAGTATCAAATCTGGGGGAATCAAATAAGCGTCACGTCAACGTCATAATGCCGATACAAAGCCAAAGGCCACCCGGTGCGTGACCGGACGTACCGACGGTAACGAGATCGGCTTTGTTGTTCAAGACGTATCTGGTTCATCGAGACTTGGTGAACTTTTAGTAACGTTTAGATTTGAAGGAAAAGATTCCATAGCTTTTTGAAATTTGTAATTTAATTTTCAAAAAGGACTCATACAAAAAATTTACTCAAGAACAGTAAAAACATTAAAGGATTTGCCACACTGGACGCGTCCTGCGGTCCAGTCAACCCATACAATGCGTTCGTTCACCCTATATTCACCCGGACCGCAGAACGCATCCAGTGTTGCAAATCCTTAAAAGTGTGGTCATTCTGTCAAAACAGTCACGCGTTCCGTCATTCTGCGTTCGCTTTCTGTGTTCTTTCGAAACGCGTGTAAACGCGTGGTATTCGCTTTCTAACAGATCAAACCCATTGAGAGTTCTCGAACTTCATTTATATTTGCATAATTTCAAAACCCTTTCATTTACAAAAAAACTTTTATTATTACGCATACTTCAAGTGATCCAATACTTCCCTTTTGTTCCTTAGTAAGTTTTAAAATGTCTTTCCTCTCGACCACTCAGTGTAAGTTTTGCATGGAAAATTAAGTTGCGGTGCAGTTCGACCGAGCGACTGTTTGAATATTCCAACAAAATACTCTCAAACATAAACACCGGCTTAATTTTAAACTTTGCACCCAGAGGGCCTATTACCAAAAAGCATCGCGATAAGCGTACGATTTTCGTCTCACTCCGTGACATTATTAAGTCATATAAGGTTCAAAATCAAGCAAATCGATTAACGAACATCGTCCGACTATCGTGATTCTTTTTGTAATAGGCCCTCTGATATTAAATGTATTGCAGAATAAGTGAAAGGGTAAAGTTTGTGAAAGGTTGGTATTTAAAATGGTAGGTAAAATATTTTGATGAGTTAATTCAGTTTTAGAAGCTAATTCAATATTGTTTTTAAGTGCAATGTATAAAATTATATCGTGATTGCACTGAAATTATAAATGTTCATATTAAGATTGAGACCAATAGATTAAAATACCATAGAAGCCCTTGAAATGTCAATTTTTCCTTTTTCCCAACTACCTCTGTGGTCTAGTGGTTCACCCACACATAGCCACCGCCACCATCATACTACTATCTTACCTAAGTCTGACGCAATAACAACAATTTAAAAAAAATGTGTTCCAGCAGTTAGAAGTAAGATAGCCAGTTCCTCAGTGGGAGGATTCCGGGTGTAATACGCTTACACTTTCGGCCTTTAAGGTGAAGGCCAAGCACTATCCTGATTGATTTGGATTGAAAAAACCTCTACGTCAATGATTCGAAACCATAAGTTATCTGGAAGAAGTTCCGATAAGACAGCACATAACATTACTCTAGAGCTTAAGCTGTGAAAAGTCCTCTGTTACTCAGTTATGGCTGACGTCTCAGTTGAGTGGTCTTCCTTCCAAGTATACCTAAGAAGTTTTTGAATAAGGTGTTGTATTATCTAGCTTCCTATCTCTTCTATTGTACGTACGTTACTATACAGGCTGTTCTTTCTTAATAATTATATTCCGGACAGGTGCAAACGTGCACAAGTACTGTGTTAATCTAGATTATTGTTCCCGGACGTTGTAACTCGTCCGGCAGTAACCGCCGGCCGGACACTTGGCAAACTGCACCGGTCGTACACTGCAATTCATATACGATTGTGCTGCACATTTTATGTTCTGCGGCGACTTGGGACTGAATTAAATTTCAGATTTGATGACGGAAATATTTTATCTGAGGTTTGTGGTCAGCTTTATTTATAAGTCAATTCACCTCAGACACCGCGACACTGAGGCTGCGTTCAAACGATAACGCACGACTCGCCCTCAACCCGAACTCAACTCAAACTCACCTCAACAGCAGCCCACCTTGAAATACATCGCTTACAATTTTGAGTCTTATGCCACATTAATAAGCTCTTGTGTAATGTTTAGTGTATATTTTCTTTGGTTCAGGTGAGTTTGAGGTGAGTCCGGGTTGAGTTTGAGTTGAGTTCTGGTTGTGTTCGGGTTGAATTTGAGTTGAGTTCGGGTTGAGCACGAGGCGTGTGCAGTTGCTACGACAAAATATAACGGAGCTTATTAATATGTTATAAAACTTAAAATTGTAAGCGCTGTATTTCAAGGAGTGGGCTCCGGTTGAGTTGAGTTCGAGTTGAGTTCGGGTTGAGGGCGAGTCGTGCGTTATCGTTTGAACGCAGCCTGAAAGTTGTTTTGGGAAGTAAATGAAATCATTTTTAGGGTGCGGGACCCTATTACTAAGACTTCGCTGTCCGTCTGTCTGTCTGTCACCAGGCTGTATCTATGAACCGTGATAGCTGACACAGATGATGTATTTCTGTAGCCGCTATAACAACAAATACTAAAAACAGAATAAAATTAATATTTAAGGGGGGCTCCCATACAACAAACGTTATTTTTTTGCCGTTTTTTGCTCCATATTAATAACGACAACAGGTAGACAGTTGAAATTTTTACAGATGATGTATTTTTATTGCTGCTATAACAACAAATACCAAAAACGGAATAAAATTAATATTTAAGGGGCGCTCCCATACAACAAACGCAATTTTTTGCCGTTTTTTGGTACGGAACCCTTTGTGCGCGAGTCCGACTCGCACTTGGCCGGTTTTTTTAGTATTATTTTTGCTTAATATTTTATTATCAGGGATATTTTATATATATTTTATTATCAGGGATATGATTATTATAATCAGGGAGATTAAACAGAAGACATGTTTACATCATACTTGGAAGCAGACAAAGTGCCAAATGACTTATACTCGTTTTTCAAATCTTCGCGCTGCTCTTAAGGATAGAATAAATTCAGCATACAAATGCCATATAAATAATTTAGAATGTAATCTTCACAGGAATCCCCGTGGTTTTTGGAGTCATATCAACAACTTAAAATCTAATGGTGGCTTTGAGCCTAATGTAACATACCAGGGGCGTCAATGTTCTGGTCCTGATGCTGCTAATGCTTTCGCTTATCATTTTGCTAGTGTATACGCGGATGAGGCTTCGTGTCCTGATTCGTTCTCTTTGGATTCCGACATCGTTTCCACTTGCGCATACATAAATGTAGACAATTTCTCTGTTGCAGATGTCGAGCGTTCGATCGATAAGCTAAAGTCTACCTCGTCTGTAGGCCCAGATGGAGTACCCACAGATCTCTTGAAAAGTTGTAAAAAAACCTTCGCCGTCCCTCTTTGTCACCTAATAAATTTGATCGTGCAACACGGTGTTTACCCTCCAGCTTGGAAAAAAGCTCGTGTGACTCCAATTCCCAAGGGCAATAACAAGTCGCTAGTTGAAGAGCATCGACCTATTGCAATACTCTCTGCATCTGCTAAAGTGTTTGAGATTCTTCTTCACGGCGTTCTCTTAAGACAAGTTCAACCGTATCTCTGCAATGAACAGCATGGTTTTAGACCAAAGAGATCTGTGAACACGAATCTACTGACTTTGGTCGAGAACATATCGAATACGATGGACAAGGGTGGACAGGTGGATGTCTTGTATTTTGACTATCGTAAGGCATTTGATAGAGTCAACTGCAAAATTCTTCTATCGAAGCTCGACGCATTTGGTTTTTCTCCTAAACTTATACGTTTATTAACAGATTATTGCAGGGATCGGCAGCAGTACGTGCGTTATGGATGCTATGTATCACATTGTTATCCCACTGCTTCTGGAGTGACTCAGGGGTCCGTTCTTGGGCCACTGTTGTTTTTACTAATGATAAACGACGTATGGAGGGTCCTTAGCTACGCCAAGTGTCTACTTTATGCTGACGATCTAAAGTTATTCGCAGATGTCAGAGACGAGAGAGACTGTGAGCGTATTCAAAATGATATTGACGCCTTACAGGAATGGAGTAAAAGGAATGAGATGGAGTTCAATACCGATAAATGTTTCGTGATGTCTTTCACTCGTAAGCACAACCCTACAAAATTTAACTATACCTTAGATAACAATGTCATCGCTCGCACAGACTATATTAAAGACCTGGGTGTAACTTTTGATTGTTCTCTAACTTTCAATGTTCATATATCACTCGTTGTCCGGAGCTGTTTCAGCCGTTTAGGATTTATCTTGCGAAACTTACGGGACTTTCAAAACCACGACGTCATTAAACTTCTTTTCTATAGTCTTGTAAGAAGTTCACTGGAGTCTAGCTCTTGCATATGGAATCCTCATGAAACCAAGTACAGGCTAATGCTGGAAAAGGTACAGAAGGCTTTTCTTAGATATTATTACAAAAGAATTTATGGTTATTATCCCTTTCTCTACCCTACAAAATTCTTACTAGGAATGTTGGAAATGAACTCGTTGGAGGTAAGAAGGGCGCGATCGGAAGTTATTACAGCTACAATGATATTGCGTGGATGTATGGATTCACCTGAGTGTGTCGAACAGTTGTCCCGCTTGTATGTACCAGATAAGTATTTGCGTATTCGTTCTAATCGTAGACACCGGCTTTTTGCAACACCCCTGTGTCGCACAGTGGCACGGGCACAGTCCCCACTTTGTCGTATGCAAAACGCACTTAACACACTCTTGTCAGCTTACCCTGATTTCGATGTATTTGTTGACGATGCGAAATTATTTCTATCTCAATGTGATATTGTTAATTTTGATTAGTAAGCATAATTATGTAATTGGGCATAAGCTCGTTTAATTATGATAAATAAAATATAAATATAAATAAATATAAATATAAATATTATATCACAAGCGTTATTAACTAGCTTTCAATGCATTCAGCAATCTGTTCTTCTTAATTTTAAGAGCAATTAACATTACATTAAATCACTTTAAAGTTTGCTGATATCCATTTATTGTTTCTTATAATAGGCATGATGACATTTTGTTTTTATTTTATGTAACATAAATTACATCTCAAAAAAAGAAACATTGGTAAAAGAATTATTTCGCTAGCATGAAAACTGCCCGATATAACACAGTTTGAAAATGCACACAAATGGACTCACCCAAAAACGCTCCTTACTAACGGCTACTCAATTATGACGTCACGCCTGAGTAGTTAGTATGCAACGCGCAGGAAATTTGTTCGGCAGCTATATTAAATATTGTGTTTATCAAAATGGTTTCTTAGTTTGGATTTTATCTATAGATTATCTCGAAAACATTGCGCTTTAGAACTTTATATCATACTAGCGGCCCGCCCCGGCTTCGCACGGGTGCAATGTGCACGTGTGCAAACTAATGTAAAACTGTGCTATAATGTGGTGTCAGTGTGAAGTTATTAGATTATACTACAGGTTATCTACATACGACGTACGCAAGGAGTGTTATAATATAATTTACGTGTGTGTGTGTCTGTCTGTCTCCGGCAACCTAGCTCCCAAACTTATGGATCGATTTTAATGCGGTTTTTATGCATAGGTAGTTGAAGTGAAGCGTACAGACGGCGGGAAGTGACTTTGTTTTATACTACCTATATACTGTAGCTTTGGCCCGTGGCTCCGCCCCGGCGTGGGAGTCTGTAATTGTTGTTAGTCTTTCCCTGGAAACCAATAATCGGGATGAAAAGAAGCCTGTGTTAAGTATTCCAGACTATAATCTATCTCTGTGCCAAATTTCGTCTCAATCCGTTCACCCGTTCAGACCAGAGGCCGTATTACGAGCTCTTAAATCCTGCCAGGTTTATAAATTGCTGTAGTGACATCTCTTTCTCGCTGTATAGCAAATAAAAGAGATAGATTGATAGCCAGTCAGAAAACTGACTGGAAATAAGAGGTCATAATACAGCCCCTGATTGAGTAACAATATGAACAACATCCAAACATCAAAACTTTACAATTTTGTGATTATAAAGGTAATAACTGCACCCCGCGGTTTTAGCCGCGCTGTCTGTTGATTCTGTAACCAAACTCGCATCTCACTTCAAACCTCACTTCACTTCGCGTGAATTTAAAATTTATTCATTTATTTTTGTGATAAGTAAAGTCTTATCATTATCTTATTTGTGATTTAAAATTCCCGTGCAGTGAAGTGAGATTCGAAGTGGGGTTCGAGTTTGGTTACAGAACCAACGCCCTGTTCATGATTCTGTATTAGGTAGGTAGGTACTTATGTCAAGGACAGGCCTACCCATGTATAGACTTATATATTCTACTCTGTAATTAGTTACATGTAAATACCTATACTATGGTTTTGTCTCTTTACTCTCTTCTTGTCATATTGCTTTCCTTTGCCTATTGCCTATTGTAAACGTGTTTCCATTATTCTGCTATTAAATCTTCCTTTTCCCCTTTCAACCACCGTTTCCTTTGCTGTCCTCAACATCCTGGTCCATAAAAAAATTAGCGGTTATTTAACAAAAAAGAATATAATTATATTATGTAATATATAATACTTAAAAGTATCTTCTTTATAAATAAAAATCTAATGTAATGTTCAACAACATCTAATATATAATTATATTATGTAATATTTAATACTTAAAAGTATCTTCTTTATAAATAAAAATCTAATGTAATGTTCAACAATGTTACAATACGTGTTCGTTGTTTGTCGTTCGTTCGTTCGTGAGAAATGAAAACGTTTTGTAACACTAAAGAAAGAGGTAGCAATAAGCCGTCACGTCACTTAAGGACCTTTTTTCAATATTCACAATAATAATAATAATCATTTATTGCAAAAATATGGTACAACAAGATGTCAAACATAAAATATCCGCATATTTTACCATTGGAGGCATGCAATTTAAAAAGAATTTAACGCAGGTACAATCGAAAGTATTAGGTACAATATTGTTTTAACATAGTAGCATTTAAAATTAATAGAAGAAATACAATTCATTAAATTAAAATCATTCCATACTTAAAAATGTCAAAATTAATAAAAATGACATTGATCACCTTTACAACAAAATTCATCAAATTAATAATTTCAATAACATGTCAAATTTAATAGCAAATCATTATACATTAAATTCATTAAATTAATCATTTTATAAACATGTCACCCACTTTATAAAAATTTTTGTCCATAAGCCATGTCAATAATTTTGATTTGAATAGTTTACTGGGTAACTCCTTTATAGCATTTGGTAAAGCATTAAAAATTTTTACTCAAAAATGCTTGTAATATGATCATTATTTCGACAACCTTCTTTGAACAAAGTCAAGGTTGCCGTACTTCTCGGGTGTGTAATGTATGACCTAAATTTACATGCACTAACGATCAGAGGATATAATAACATTTCATATAATTTCATTTGACATACCGATCAAATAATATAACATACGGTTAATATAATTTCACTTGACCTAAATACATGTGATATAAAAACTATTTGACACAATAATCATTTGATCTAATTAACAGATGATATAAAGCACATTTCATATAACATTCATTTACTCTATTCAACATTAAAAATAATTTTATTTGACCTATGATTTAAATGCTATAAAAACAAGCATAGCCCAAAAATATGATTTCATTACTTATATATTTTTATCCACACCCATGCTTTAAATCCTCCATAAAGGGTTCTAAAATAGTTAGCTTACTGCCAAAATTACAGTATCGCTCCGCTGCGAGTGGTCAAAACACTAACCTAACCTACCTGGTGTATTAAGTTTTTATTTACAGCGGGGGGCCTGGGGCCAGCCGCCCTGCACCCCCCAGCAAGTATTTTGCAAGCAAGCAAGCATGCAAGCAAGCATGCAAGCAAGCATGCAGCGTGCAAGCAAGCATGCAGCATGCAAGCAAGCCTGCAACATGCATGCATGCATTGTGGAGCTCCGCTCGCTTCGCTCGCTCCGCTGCGAGTGGTCAAAACACTAACCTAACCTAACCTACTGGTAGGTGCATTAAAAGTGTTTCTTTATAGCCCCCCGACTCCCCCGAGAAGGGGGGCCAGCCCCCCTGCACCCCCCGGCAAGCATTTTGCAAGCAAGCAAGCCTGCAAGCAAGCAAGCATGCAGCATGCAAGCAAGCATGCAGCATGCAAGCAAGCATGCAGCATGCAAGCAAGCATGCAGCATGCAAGCAAGCATGCAGCATGCATGCAAGCGTTGTGGAACTCCGCTGCGAGTGGTCAAAACACTTACCTAACCTAACCTACTGGTAAGCTACATGCATGCTTGTATGCTTGCTTGCATGTCTAGTCATTGTTATGTTATAATATATGTATGCTAATAGATGTAAGTACATTAAACATTAGTGGATTTGATAATTAAGCAAGCATCATAATAACAAAAGCTAGTTATTTCTATTTTATAGTAAAAGTTGATTATAAAATGTAAAATTAGATCAAATTATATGTATATCGAATGATACTTATGGGATATAAACGTTAGAGCAAATGTAAATATGGCAAATAATAATGATGACAAATGAATAATAGGTTAAATAAAAATTATGTCATTTATTTTTAGGTCAAATAAAAATTAGATGAAGTCAACGTTAGTGACATTGAAATTAGATTAACTGTTTTTATGGCAACCGAATCGCACCCGTGCTTCTCCGATGGTGACGCAACAAAGTTGTATGGGATTTCATTATTGTCGAGTTTTAGCCACCAGCAATTTCCTTTGAGAATCCATTATTGTCGAGTTTTGTTTCAAACATAGTTAGGTGAAAAAAGTACATTGTACAACCCGCGCAGATAAAGAATGGGATTAAAAGTGGCGCGTTCATATTCACTTCTCGCTCACACATTAAACGCCACACCTATCGCTCTCTCAGTCACATTCGTTGTGGTAAGCGCCGTGAGCCGCCATTTTCAATCCCATTCTTTATGTGCGCGGGTGTTATATTGTTGAAAATGATGTTATTGTACTTTTTTTAACTTTTTTACTATTATTCCTTTATGATATTTTTTACTTTTTGACTTTTTTGACTTTTTACCCTATTTTGTCATTTTAATCATTTTTAACATTTTTGTAATTTTGGACCAAGTCTTGTATAGTGCTTTGCTCAAAAATGTCAAAAATGTCAAAAATGTCAAAAATGTCAAAAATGACAAAAATGACAAAAATGTCAAAAATGACAAAAATGACATATAATGTCAAAAATGTCAAAAATGACAAATTTGTCAAAAATCAAAAAAGTCAAGAGTAAATAATGACAAAATGTCAAAAATGGTCATTTTGGTATTTTTGGTAATTTTTGTCATTTTTGACATTTTTGACATTTTTTACTTATTTGACATTTTTGAGTAAAGCTCTATACAAGACTTGGTCCACAATGACTGCACTGCTGGCCACGCTATGATGGCCTCAAGCTGAGCTTAACTACGGTCTCGGCCTTCAAGCTTGGTCATCATTGCTGCCCTTGCTGTCCGCGCTATAAAGGCCTCGACCTCCGGTCTCGGCCTTTATTCCAGCTTGGCTATCAAGGGCTGCAACGATGACCGCGCTGTGACGGCCTGGACCTGCGTTAAGCTACGCTATCGGCCATCATCATCGCGCTGCCAGCAATGCAGTCATTATTGACCGCGTCAGTAATGTACTATTACACACATACAACTACACTGTTTTCGATAAAATGCTAATCTTGGCATACTATTATATATTAACCTATTAGGGTTACGCACACTTCTATCGTTAAAATTATTTCGGGTTTTAAAAAGTTCTAAATTGTTCTTTACAAAATTTGCCACTTCAAATATATATAAACATGGAATGACACTGGCCGTGCAATCTCCATTGGAGGTATAAGCTTCTTGGAAAATTCAGTGGACGTCAGTGCTGACAACTGACATTTATTTTTCTTAATCGTACAAATGCACTAAGAAGTTTTGATTCCGATATCGAAGTCAACCACCCTAAAAATAGCTTTCTACCCCTTTTCAACCCTGTTAGGGGATACATTTCAAGAAAATACGAAACACGTATTCAATTAATTTTGTTAAAGAATGTCTATGCCAAATTTCAAGTCAATCGTGCCAAGGAATCGCTTTCTCCCATACAAACTTTGCCACCTTGTTTTACCCCCTTAGGGGTTGAATTTCGCAAAATCCCGTCTTAGTGAGCACCTTCACCCTAAAAAAAACCCCCATGCAAAATTTAAGACTCCTAGCACTTGTAGTTTCTGAGATTTCGTGATGAGTCAGTGTGTGATTTACTCTTTTATATATATAGATGATATTTTTTGTTTGCCTATAGATCGTCAATCAATATAAGTATACAGGTTTCATCGTGCGCCGCTATCACAGTATAATAAGCCCGCTATTTCCGAAATATCTGTCAAAACAAAATTATGGTTACCACTACACTATTCCAGCCTCTCATACTAAGAGGTTCAAACCCATTTGCTTTACATTTTACGGACAATTAAAGGTATACTTTTTAAATGGACTTGTCCACCTAACTTTGAAGGGTCATAAAACAAATAATACGCAATACATAAAACCAAGAGGTATACAAGCTACTCTAAAAGTTTAATACTTATGTTTACGATTTTTAGGGTTCCGTACCAAAATGGTAAAAAGGAACCCTTATGGTGTGACTCAGTCTGTCTGTCTGTCTGTCTGTCACAGCTGGATATCTCGAGAACTACTAATGGTATCAACTTGAAATTTGGAATAGTTTAAGATGACATGTCCCCAACTATTTTGCAAATATGAAAAAAATAAAAAAAAAATTTTTTTTACAACAGGGACTGAAAAGGGGTCTTAAAAATTTAAAGTTAGGTGACTAGGGCATGTGGGGTATCATATGAAGCGCGCTGTTTGCACATTTTGAAACAATTTTTCTTTTTTTCTTAGGCCGCATAGTTTTCGACTTATGATGAAAAATGTAAAAAAAAATACCGTTCCCCCCCCCTTATCTCCGAAGTTTGCAAAGAGAAAAATCTGAAATAATTCTATGTGATAGTAGTTTATGTAAAGATTACAGGAAAAATAAAACGATGTCTCAATATAACACACTTTTTTAGAAATTCAAAAAACAATTTTTTTTTAGTTTCACTACCAGTCAACAGATGGCGCTGTCCTAAGCATGCTAACTTATGGGACAAAAATAGTTCCACTATCGGTCAAGAGATGGCGCAACCTAACACTACAATAATAAATTGGTGGCTGGTTCTAATATAATTACCTACTATTTGCCGTACGAATAAACGAAGATACTGGCTCTACGCAACCACCAACCCTACCTCACTGTAATTCTTCGATGCAGGAGATTACATTACACAATAAAGAGGCCCGTAGAGTCCTACTTAATCTAGACGTGCATAAGGCCAGTGGCCCTGATGGCATACCAGCAAGAGTGCTGAGGTGTTGTGCGCCTGAGTTGTCTCCTGTATTGACGCGTCTGTACCGCCTTTCCCTTCAGACCAAAACCGTACCAAAGTCTTGGAAGCTTGCCAATGTGCAACCAGTACCTAAAAAAGGTAGTCGTGCCGACCCTACCAATTACCGACCAATCGCCATCACTTCCATACTGTGTAAAGTTATGGAGAGAGTACTGAACGGCAAGCTGCTCACTTACCTAGAGGATAACGATCTCCTCAGTGATCGTCAATATGGCTTTCGCCGGGGACGATCAACTGGGGATCTTCTTGTGTATATGACGCACTGCTGGGGCGAGGCCATTGAGAAACACGGCGAAGCACTTGCTGTTTCGCTTGACATCTCAAAGGCTTTCGACAGGGTTTGGCACGCAAGTCTGCTGAGCAAGCTCCCAGCGTACGGAATCCCCGCTGGCTTTTGTAGCTGGGTAGCCGACTTCTTGAGTGAACGGTCGATCAGAGTAGTCATTGACGGCTGCTCCTCTGACCTCATGGCGATTGATGCCGGAGTTCCTCAGGGGTCGGTGCTCTCTGCGACGCTTTTCCTGCTACACATCAATGACCTACTAATATCGGGCATTGTTGGGTACGCAGATGACAGTACTGTCATGGAGAGATATCTGTCCAGCGCGAAAGTCGGTAGAGATGAGGTAAAAATATTGAGAGAGGCCATGGTCGAGCGATTGAACCTGAAGTTAAGTCTCGTCTCACAATGGGGTGATGAAAATCTCGTCAGTTTCAACGCTTCTAAAACGCAGGCGTGTCTGTTCACCGCAAAAAGGAGTCCATTCAACTTAACTCCTACTTTCCGAGGTACATCTATCCAAGTAACCGATACTCTCCAGCTTCTTGGCATGGAGTTATCTTCTGACCTTAACTTCGGCACCTCCATTGAATCCAAAGTTCGAACTGCAGCTAAGAAGCTGAGCATCCTAAATAAAGTCAAGCGGTACTTTAAGCCTGGGCAGCTTTTAACCCTTTATAAAGCTCAAGTCCGATCCTGCATGCAGTACTGTTGCCACCTTTGGGACGGCTCAGCGAAATATCAACTTGCTGCACTGGACTCGGTGGAACGCAGAGCCAAGAGATTAATAGGCGATGAAAAACTGGTAGCAGCTAAGCTTCACAGTTTGGCTCACCGCCGAAAAGTTGCTTGCCTATCGGTCTTTTATAGATTGTACTTCGGTGAGTGTGCTCAAGAGCTGCATGAGCTCATTCCACCTTCTCCTTTCTACTATCGGACATCCAGACGCACTGCGGGCTATCACCCGTTCTTGGTTGATATACCTTTTCTGCGTACCAAGCGCTACTCCACATCGTTTATAATGCGCACAGCTATGGAATGGAATTCCCTGCCGGCGTCTGTGTTTCCGAGCGCATACAACCTGACTCTATTCAAGGCCAGAGTGAATAAGCACTTTCTGGGCAAGCTCGCTCCATCGTAGGCCCTGTCTTTGCTTTTGGGCTAGACTGGGGTCAAGAGCAAACCCATTTAAGATTAAAAAAAAAAAAGAAAAAGTTCCTACTTAGTAATATAAAGAGTTTGCAATGTGGAGTGGCTGAAACGTTTTTCAGTCACCATAAGCAGCTGTGGTTAAGATTTGTAAATTAACTGTCCGCCTGTTCGCCCTTCCACCTGTCTGCCGTTTATACTACTTTTTTAAAGACTGTACTAAAGTAACATATCCAAATATATTTATGATTGTACGGAACCCTCGGTGCGCGAGTCCGACTCGCTCTTGACCGGTTTTTTTATTAGTATTTCGTTATTTTATTCATTAGTATAAAGTATTTAGACTATTTTGTAGTCTTGGAGTCGTTTTCTTATCTAGGTACCTTTTCATTATTTAATATCCGTAGTTTTCTCACAATTACAACTTGGCTCTTTATTTAACACCTAAGCACAATAGTCTAGGCGACAGGCCGGCCGTTGTAACGTGTCCACAGAAACACATTACACGATTGTAACTGTCGAAACTTGCCAGCACTATAAAGTACTAGAGGCAAATAGAGTGTGGTGGAAATCGTATGATATTATTATAATGGTTGTTACGGTGTTAAAGGTACTTATGATAAAACTAGATAGGTGACATATAACAAATTATATCACTAAGTAACTAATATGACATAGAATCTGGACCCTTCTTTCCAAAGTCGCGGCATTTGAAAGAAGAGCGATATTTATGTTTATCAACTATAATAAGACTAGCTGCCGCCCGCGACTTCGTCTGCGTGTAAAGTTTTTGTGCTATCCCACGGGAACAATACTTTTTTTCGGGATGAATGGTACCCTATGTCCTTCTCTGTACCCCTGACAACGTGTATGCAAAATTTCATGACGATCGGTTCAGTAGTTGAGACGTGAAGGCGTAACAAACAAACAAATAAACAAACAAACAAACAAACGGACTTTCGCATTTATAATATTAGTAAGGATAATAAGACTAGCTGCCGCCCGCGACTTCGTCTGCGTGTAAAGTTTTTGTGCTATCCCACGGGAACAATACTTTTTTTCGGGATGAATGGTACCCTATGTCCTTCTCTGTACCCCTGACAACGTGTATGCAAAATTTCATGACGATCGGTTCAGTAGTTGAGACGTGAAGGCGTAACAAACAAATAAACAAACAAACAAACAAACGGACTTTCGCATTTATAATATTAGTAAGGATATTAAAAGTACCCAGGCACAATAATTTGTTAGAAAAATAAAAATAAAATAAAAATAGAATACTCGTAACGTTTTTTAAAGGAAAAAGTAATTTCTTATCTACATTTTCCAACATGAATCATTAACTTACATACATTAAAATTAATTTACACCTCGGCGATGTTTTCGATTCAACTGATAACAATTTTGCTGGCATTAAATCTTGGAGGGAAGGAAAAGTTTTGAAGATAAGCTTTGGACGTAATTTCATTATGCTTAGAACTTTTCGTTTAAGTTCATAAAATTAGTATAAAATATGTTTATAAAGTGGGAATTTTAATAGGAGGAATATTATAATTGTAAAAACCGACTTCAAAAAACCGAGATAATCGCGAAGAAACATACATACATACGGGTCAAACTGAGATCCTCCTTTTTTTAAGTCGGTTAAAGAACTACACAGATATCCCTCTTCCAACAAAAAAATAATTATCTTATTCAGTTCATAAACAAAGAAGTAATACGACCATATCATCGAGGTAATTCACACAAACTCACACTATTTTCGTGCTTTTTTCAAGATTACTTGAAAAGTATTGAACTGATTTCCAAATTTAAAAAATGGGACCAACTTGGGAGTTTACCTAATGTAATAACGTTTGAATCATTTCAATCGGTTCAGCCGTCTTTGAGTAATCGGTGGACATACACAAAAAAAAACAAATATACCTCCTCCTTTTTTGAAGTCGGTAAAAATGATGCAGTTAGTATTGTGCCGTTCATAATGATGACAATGTAAAGTTGGTGGCGGTGAAATATCGAATGAACTAGTGGCTCTGTGAGCTGTGCATTGTGCATTAATATCTCCGCCATTATGAAAAATTTTAATAACTGATGTACAAAAAAATCCAAGTATTAATTATCGAACCTGCTTCACGAAAATCGGTTGCCAAATGCGACCTGTAGAGTAGAGGAGAACAGAGTCTCCTGCCCGAACGGCCATACGAAAGCATTTCTGCCCAGTGCGAGGAGGCGACCAGGAGACGTTAAATTAAAGACTGACTGCGATCAATGACTGCTTTATTAAAGTAAGGAAATTGCTTATATACGTGGAGAGATGAGTGTGCGTAAGTACATATTGGTACACACACTACACCTCCCCCCTAAAAAAGAAAAAAAAACTTATATGAAAAAATTCACTTTTTTTTTCTAATTTACTAAATTACTGTTATTGACGATTCTGATACAATTTTATTTCTAAAGTAAAATGAATTAAAGTTTTTTTTTAAATAATTACTAAATCATTATTCAAGAAAAACATATATTATATATAAAAAAAATTCAACATATATAATTTTTTTAGAAGATTTTAAAAGTTATATACTTATTTGTATAATGAGATGAGAGTAAAGAAAATACATAGGTAGGTAAGTACTAAGTAAATGAAATGTACCTATCTATCACTTATAAGTATTATAATATTCTTATCTTCCCATTTTCAACTCTAACATGACAACACCAAATATTTTTTTTATACACACAAATTATGGAATTAACACATTAAATAAACAAAAAAATCTAAACTGAAACTGTAAAACAATTATTGATAGGTATTTAAAAAAAAACTGTTGATACAGTTATGACAAAACTAACATTCAATTCTGTAATATATTATTAGTAAGAAAAATCTTAAATTGTTAAAAAAACTATTGTCATAAGCTTATTTAATAAGCATTCCGAATTTTATACTCATCGATTTCAAAACAAGTTACAAACAATAACGTGAACCCTACGACAGGATAATAATTACCTTGGTACAAAGTTAAAGTAAATTGCAGATTTCCAATAGATACTTATACCCAATACTAATATCTCTGTTCGTAACATCCTTATCTACATTCTTTTTTTTAACTCTCGTTACATTAATTCACATTTCAAAGCTTATGCTTTTAAAAAAATAATAATCATTTCATAATAATATTAATTGAAAACATAATTACTACATTAGGTATCCCTCTGATTTATATCGAAATAGATTGCACAGACTAATACAGAAACATTCTCATTCCTTGAAAGAAATAAAATTAAAAATTACCTCGCTGATTCTTTTTTCTCTCTCTTTTAGCGTTGATGAAGGTAACTGACTTCAATACAAATACAAACATTAAATATCTGCTAAAAACATTCTACTTTCCTTATGTCTCTTTCATAAATAAAACTTCCATTCCAAGTTACTTTTTGCTAACATTTCAATACTTACATAATACTTACATTTAATTCTGAACTTTTATTAAAAAAAATCTTTGATCTTTCTTACCATCGCTTTAACATAAAAATATTTTTCTTTCATAAGTAAGTACTTTTTTGTATTAAAGTAAAATCATGTTCTTTCATAATAATTATCCTCTACCATTTCTTATGTTTATCATAAACATAACTTCCTATTTTTCAGTATTTTTATCTTTCGACATTCTATCTCTCAATATTCTTAAATACTTTACCTCGTTCCTATACATATATTTTATTTACTTTAGATCCTACTCTTGCTCGTTATAAACTTCTTTTTCGTAATAACACTATCGGTACACTATACACATTTCATATCACCTACTAGGTACTCAAATATCATAATTCGCCCGGCGCCGGCGTGCTTTCATTTTTATTTAACTCATCATTTTTGGTACATACTCTATCATATTTATTTATAGTCGACTTCATTATCATCATAAAAATTGACAATTGCCATTTTGGGCTGTGGCCACAGCTCAATTATTAATGGGGGCAGGTTTAAGTCTCTATTGGACTCCAACTATGTCACAGAGGAAATCTCGTTCACGCCATGATCCAATGGAAGGATCTGACACCCCACGTATGTACCATTATTAATAGGGTCATGAATTAAGACACATACTAATTTGGTCTCCAAACAGGATTCAAAGGGGAAATCTCGTTCACACCTTGATGCAACTGAAGGACCTGAACCCTATAGTACCTCTCCTTTAATGTGAACCGCATAATCGAGCTTTTATCTTAACCATTTCATTCCAAAACCTATAAAAAACTATCAATCCAAAATTGAATATTAGGTAAATAAGAGATTCATCGCTTTTGGGTGATCAGTCCAATCGCATGTGAAACCTTATAAACCGTATATTCACGTGCCGGACTACAGCTGCGCTACAAAAAAAAAGTTGGAAATCTGACATTTTGACTATGCCATGATGAAGTCTATAGTTTGTCGGAGTTTGTCGCCAAAAACCAGAGTTTGTCGGTCTTCCGTTTAGGAGATACATGTGGCTCAGCTGTAGAGACGTCTCTACAGCTGCGCCACACAGATCTCGAAAACGGAAGGTCGTAGCGAAAATCTGATTACTTGTATGTATAGCCGTTAGTTTGTCGGAGTTTGTCGCACAAAAACCAGAGTTTGTCGGTCTTGCGTTTAGGAGATACGTGTGGCGCAGCTGTAGAGACGTCTCTACAGCTGAGCCACACAGATCTGGAAAACGGAAGGTCGTAACAGAAATCTGATTACTCGTGTGTGTAGCCGGTAGTTTGTCAGAGTTTGTCACCAAGAACCAGAGTTTGTCGGTCTTGCGTTTAGGAGATATGTGAGGATACGCTGTGGAGACCTTTCTACCTGGATCTTGAGAACGGAAGGTCGTAGCGATAATCTGATTAGTCATATCTATAGTCGGTAGTTCGACCGAGTTTGTCGCCAAATACCAGAGTTTGTCGGTCTTGCGTTTAGGAGATATGTGAGATTTTCGCTACGACCTTCCGTTCTCGAGATCCAGGTAGAAATATCTCTACAGCATATCCCCACATATCTTCTAAACGTAAGATTGACAAACTCTGATTTTTGGTGACAAACTCCGACAAACTAATGGCTACACACTCGAGTTATCAGATTTTTGCTACGACCTTCCGTTCTCAAGACCCAGGTAGAAAGGTCTCCACAGCGTATCCTCACATATCTCCTAAACGCAAGACCGACAAACTCTGGTTCTTGGTGACAAACTCCGACAAACTACCGGCTACACACACAAGTAATCAGATTTCTGTTACGACCTTCCGTTTTCGAGATCTGTGTGGCTCAGCTGTAAAGACGGTCTCTACAGCTGCGCCACACGTATCTCCTAAACGCTAGACCGACAAACTCTGGTTTTTGTGCGACAAACTCCGACAAACTAACGGCTATACATACAAGTAATCAGATTTTCGCTACGACCTTCCGTTTTCGAGATCTGTGTGGCGCAGCTGTAGAGACGTCTCTACAGCTGAGCCACATGTATCTCCTAAACGGAAGACCGACAAACTCTGGTTTTTGGCGACAAACTCCGACAAACTATAGACTTCATCATGGCATAGTCAAAAAGTCAGATTTCCAACTTTTTTTTTGTGGCGCAGCTGTAGTCCGGCACGTCGTATATTCCCTAACTTCTATAAATAAATCTTTACCATCATTCCAAATCCTAAATTTAAAAAAAAACTTCACATTACCTATACCTATACCATGCTGTACCTAATTGCAAACTAAAAGCCACAAAAAGATTTTTAATACAGCTACATACCTACCTACAATTATTCCTTCTACCTATAACCTTTGCTTTATTCTAATCATTTACCAAACTTTCAAACCTCTAACTCTTTCATTTCAAACCTCAACTATAATTACCACAACATAAATATCTCAGTCATTCATACCTCAACATAAACTTTCACATCCGAATTTAATAAGTAAGTTCCTTAAAGTTTTCTTCCCACCAAATTAATACTTACTCGTTATTTTTTCCTATTAAAACAATGTTTTTATTACAGCTTAACCAGCAAACTCGTGTGATATTGTTTTAACTACGGGATTAATATTTCTGACTCACGTAAATATCAACTTGCACAAATGCAGCCGCGCTACTTCTTGTTCTACCGATATCGAAATACAATACTTTACATTCCAACACCTTGTTCGTTAAGTTTATCAAAACAATACGATTGCATTATTTCTATTAGAATTTTTGTTACATAATAATTTACCACCGATACCTATTAAATTGAATTACGTAGAAATTAAAAATTTAAACGCGAATAAGTTTAAATTCAGGACAAAATGAAAAATAATTTTACTTTATAACTTATTTGTATGATAAAATAACATGCTAAGACACTTATAAGTATAAAGAAATATAGAATAAGAATACTTTTACCTAGTAAAAATCAAATGTTTTTCAAATAGTACCAAAATTGCCACCTAATTACTGTTTCAGATGAGAAAAAAAATACACTACATAAACGAATATAATAAAATTTATATCGTGCGTATAACTTACTATACGTAACAGCATTATACATAAATAAAATCTGACACTATAATTGTACGCAAAAGTAATGAAATCTGATTTTTGTTTTGCCATCGTCATAATATAAAGAAATACACATAAATAAAAAGCTAAATAAATGCCATCGATAATATCATTCAAATTGATTTATGTAATGAAACCTTCAAAATATCTTAAAATGCCATAGCTACAAAATTTATCTTTAGAATCACAAGAAGAAAAAAAAACATTATTATAGCCAAAAAATTTATAAAATCAAGTTAAAATAATCGAAACTTTATAAATGGAAATTAAGAGTTACCTTTATCAACCATCGATCTCTGGAAAACTTACTGTAAAAAAAAACATAAATTTAAATACCAACACCACAACAAAAATACCTATAACCGACTTCTTGTTACTTTCTGTGCAATCGTATAAATAAGGAAAAGAAAAAAAAAATCAAACGAAACTATTATCTATAAAAATAACTGCCAATTTTAATGTATATCCTCTAAAACTAAATTTTCTTATAATATTTCTTAACATTTTAATAAAAGGTAAACTAAGTAAAATCCTAAAATAAACCCTTCAAACGTTTCAAGCTCTTTTTTTTACAATTCTTATTTCTTATGTTCCAGTTCATAAATAAAATCTTAACTCAGATTAAGTCAAGAACAATCTTATAAACTAGAAAACCCAAAAATCATTTTATCTATAATCATTTACAAATAATAATTCGAATTTATTTTTTAAACATGTCTTTGTTAATTCAAGGTAGATATGTTAAAGAAAGAAAATTAAAAAAAAAACACCAAATATCATAAATCAAGCCGAAAAAAAGGTCTCTGAAGTAAATTTTGATTCATTTTCGAAGTTCCGTCCACTGCTTGGCCACTCTCCGTTGGTAAACTCTTCAGCTCCCTGCTGCATCGACCTCCTTTGACACCATCATCTGCCGGCTGGTCCACATCCGACACCATCGTCTCCCGGCACCCTGCTTTTTATCTCCAACCTCATCAGCATCTCAGTACGCGGCAACGAATAATTATTTCACATTTGATAATTTAAAGTTCACGTATATTTTATTAATTGTTCATAAAATTATTCTTCCATCTCGGAATTTGAAGAATTTATTTGTTTGTTAAAATATTATTAATTGATATTTAGATTAACATCATAATGTATTTTATTTAAAGATATTTTATTATAGTTCATATTTATGTTTTAGTCCTTTATACCCACATCACTTTTATTGTCCAAATAAATATTTATTTATTTTTCACATTATTTACATGAAACAAAACCGTCTGCGCAGCGCCGCCGATAGGCAGCACTGGCAGGGTCGCCATGCGAGGAGGCGACCAGGAGACGTTAAATTAAAGACTGACTGCGATCAATGACTGCTTTATTAAAGTAAGGAAATTGCTTATATACGTGGAGAGATGAGTGTGCGTAAGTACATATTGGTACACACACTACACCAGGCTGAAACGGAGACGCTTCGCTCCTGTTTCACGCTCGCTCGGTCAATAATTAAATAAAGTACAAGTCACACTAACTAATCCTTTATGTCCCAAATTTAGCAAAACTTGTACTACGAAAAGTAACGGATATAAATAAGAAAGTAAACATCAATAATTCGGAAACGAATGCTTATACTTAGTACAAAACATATACCTACCAAGATCCAGTGCCAGATTTACAGCCTTGGCCGCCCTCTGCCGAGTAGTACCAGCCGCCCCTTTCTCAGCTTCCATCAGTTAGGTCAGTGGTCGGCGAAGTTATTAGATCTATCTATCTATTCTCTATTAGAAATTTAAGTCTCATCTAAGACATTTGGATCTATCCAAATGTCTTAGATGAGACTTAAATTTCTGTTGAAAGCCAAACTTAATTTTAAACCTTCCCCGGCTCTTTGGGCCTTTTCGGCGGCGGCTTTGGTCACATGCATCGTCTGTCGAACGCATGTATTGCGTACGTGTGCATGCGCTCGGGCGGGCGAGTGAATGGCGCTGCTGGTCTGCCGCCCCTAGTCCGCGGCCTTACCGGGCCATTGACAAATCCGGCAAAGATTCGAATCCGAGACCGTTGTCTCAGCAAGTAAGATCTAAGCGGTCACAATGCTATACAGCCAGGCCGGCCAAACCCAGGCCCGCGGGCCACTAAGTGGCCCACCAAGGCATTTGAATTTGCCCGCCATATATCGGCCGGCCGGCCGGCGCACGGTAGCACTGCGCGCCGGCCAGCCTCGCTTACGGCCCAGCCACGGACATCGCGGCAGGAGGCGAGGCAGGCGGCGCGGCAAGCGAATTCAATAATCACTGCGCGCTATCCCGATGGCGGCCTCTCAGCTCGTCGTCACGACCGCGCAGTGGTTACCGAATTCGCTTGCCGCGCCGCCTGCCACGCCTCCGGCCGCGCTGTCCGTGGCCGGGCCGTTAAAAGTTGTGGCCCGGCGCCACCATAGTCTAAAAAATTTTGCCCACCTGGCAAATTTATTGGCCACCCTTGCTATACAGAATACCAAAATAGCAAATTCCAAGAAGTAAATAATTGAGAAATTGAAGTTGCACTACTTTATCACTATTTCTGGTTGTTAGAGTAACATTTGAGTAGAGCTCACTTAAGAAACCGGCTGTAAAACCATAATAAGAACTTATTAACCTGTATTGCTAAACTGATCGTACACGCACAAATCTTAGTAAAAGAAAAACAACTATTATCTTCACATATCTATTTGCAAAGCTGAAACACTTTACTCGCAAAGATAACTCGTACATATAAGTAATGGCCGTGCCGTTATTCGTTCCGTGGTCATTTAGCGGTCTGCTGAAAGCCGGAAAAGGATTAATTCATCACCGAGAGTTATGGTGTCCTTGTAAGTAATTCAACATATTTCCTTTAAGATACCTTTTGATCGAATATATGGTGGAAAAATTGTAAGTTTAGTATTGAGATGGTAAAACGGATAATGTTCTGAAATAACAGCGTGGCTCAGTAAGCTGTAGACCTCATATTTGCGACATTTTTGTAATGACTGAAATGATTTTTTTGCGAAAAATTTCGAAAAATTGAATTGTAAAAATATTTTTTCACAAAACTTCGCAAAAATCGGCCCTGCAGAGGAACATAGTTCAGTCAATAAGTGATCCAAAAGGGGGTGTAGAGTACATGAGAGGGGACCTAAGCGATTTCTTCTGAAACTTGTTCAGGGTGCTTAGGAAGTAAACATACTAAAAGTCCTGAGGTATCGGAGGTGAGCCGGAGGGGGAAGGGGGGGAGAAGGTACCACTTTTGGGTTTTTCGCAAATATCTCAAAAACGGTGGGTCTAATAAAAAAGAGTTTTTCTACTAAATTAAAGATCATAATATTGTCTACAACTTTGCTTCTAATCACGTTTGCCAAAATTCCAACCGTTTCCGAGCCACACACTCCGGAAAAGTGAACTTGTAAAAAAAAACATATTATGTCAAAGGTATTCGTTTATGATAAAAAGATCAACTTAAATAACGAAAATAGTTATCGCTATTGTCTTCATCCTCTTAGGCCGTGAAGGTCCTGCCAAGGGTTCTTTTCCCTGGTTGATGGCATCCTCATCCTCAGTGGTGACATCTTCATCTTCATTGTTGGCCACCTCATCTTCAGTGGAGGGAAGTTCATACAGAAGTGGCCCTTTGTTCTCCTCATCGACACTCACACTGTTGAGGCATTTTGGAACTGAAGGCCTGAGCTGAGCTGGCCCTGACTCTGCCTTTGATGTGGATGCCTCCCTTAAATCCTTTTTAATTGTATCAGTTCAGGTGTAAATTAAAAGGGATGTCAAATCATGGAAACTTTGGTACTTTTCGTCCTTTCGTTCCTTATTAGCTTTGATAAGACCTAGTATTTCTTTTTTTCACCTCAGTTACATTTGCATCCCTACTCCCTTGAAGGACCCCCTCATCACACACAGGACACTTACTTGCACTCATTGTTAGATTGCGTAATTATTAACGACTATTAGTTATTAAGATTTGTCCAACCGTTTGAGCGTGAAGAAGTAACAAACATACAAACACACTCACAAACTTTCGCATTTATAATATTTGTGTGAAGGGTGATGATGGGCAGAGCCTGACATGAAAATCAGCTAAACTATCAATTCATTATCATCATCATCATTGCAGCCGTATAACGTCCACTGCTGGACATAAGCCTCCTTAAGGATCACCATATTGGGCGATCTGCCGTAGCCAAGCTTGACAGGCGGGCTGGTGACTGCAGTTCACTTGATAGCTTTATATCTTTATTTTATTTATAGCATAAGCCGGAAGTACCTCAATGCGAAGGCGGTAATAGTTTGACAGCACTTTTTCAACTTTTCATCAATAGAAAGTAGAAAACGTAATCTAACTGGCAACTCTTCGGGCTTATGTTACTGTCGTTGTTTATGATTGCAATCTGTTTGGCTTGTTAACTCGTGTTTTCCTACTCGCTAACACAGGGGAGCAGCTACAGACACTCTTTACTAATAGTCGTTAATAATTACGCAATCTAACAATAAGTGCTAGTAAGTGTCCTTCAAGGGAGTAAGGATGTAACTGAGTTGAAACAAAAAGGAATACTGGGTCTTATCAAAGCTAGTAAGGAACGAAAGGACCAAAAGTACTAAAGTTCCCATGATTTGACATCCCTTTTATTTCACAAAAAATACACCCGAACCGAACTGATACAATTAAAAAAGATGTAAGGGAGGCATCCACATCAAAGGCAGAGTCAGGGTCATCTCAGCTCAGGTCTTCAGTTCCTAAATGCCTCAACTGTGTGAGTGTCGATGAGGATGATGACGAGGAGAACATAGGGCCCTTCTGGATGAACTTCCCTCCACTGAAGATGAGGTGGCCAAAAATGAAGATGAAGATGTCACCACGAGGATGAGGATCCCATCAACCAGGGAAAAGAACCCTTGCCAGGATCCCCACGACCTAAGACGATAAAGACTTAAATAGCGATAGCTATTTTTGTAATTTAAGTTGATATTTTTAAAATAAACGAATAGATATATTATATGTTTTTTTTTTTCAATGTTCACTTTTCCGGAGCATGTAGCTCGGAAGCGGTTGGGAATTCGGCAAATGTGATTAGGAGCAAAGTTGTAGACAATTTTATGAGCTTTAATTTAGTAGAAAAACTCTTTTTCTTATGACGCACCGTTTTTGAAATATTTGTGAAAAACCCAAAAGTGGTACCTTCTCCCCCCCTCCCCCCTTCGGCTCACCTCCGAGACGTCAGGACTTTTAGTATGTTCACTTCCTAAGCACCCTGAACAAGTTTCAGAAGAAATCGCTTAGGTCCCCTCTCATGCATTCTACAACTCCTTTATTGATTGGACTAACAGACAAACATACGAAAATATTTTTGAACGGGATTAGGACTGATCATCGACAATCAGTTCACTGAATGACATTTTGCCGACTGCCATATCACCGAAGATTCATTTTACCGACAGGCCATTTTACCGACGGGTCATTTCACCGACAAGCCATTTGACTGAAACATATTTCACCGATACATTTCTTCGAACGCCATTTTATCGAAAAGGAAATAAAGTAATCTGAATTAAAAAGTTTTATTAAATAGATTCTATATTATAACCTAATTAATATTTTCTTATATTATAACATCATCCTCAAGTCAAACAGGACGGCTTAGTACTGAGAAACTAGTTATATCCTTTTCTATTGTGATATCACAAAAAAATAAAATAAATAAAATAGTTTATCAGTTATACGAGTATTAGGTACTCTATTGTTAGAGCATTAAATTGTTTTAATCTATTAATAGAGACATTCCTTGCAGTAGAAACTACAAATCAAGAAACTCCGTGATTAAAACATACTCAACCTACAAACAACATTCAAAATTGGGTCTTATGTCAACGTCATAAGTTACCACTCATTCTGTGGCCATTTAGTGGTTTACTGAAGTACGGAAGAGCGCTGATCTATCACAGAGAGTTACGACGTCCGCGGTGTAGAAGGGTGCCACCCCTTACTTGTCCACTTTTGAATGAGTGAAAGATCCTTTAGTGTAAACCATGCTTTATGTAACATAGCAGTCTAATTGACTGAAAGTTAATTATTTAAAAAGTGAAAAACAGTAGTAAGCAATAAACAGAAAGAAAGCATACTAAAGGCGGCATTATTGCTAGGTTTAATCATTGTCTTTCAAGTATGATTATTAGGGCCTGTTTCACAAGTTTCGGATACTTAACACCCATCTTCTGGTTTAATTAAAAAATATCAATCGGGTATAACATCTAAAATATACCTATCTGCAACCTTTGAAAGTGGCTCTTACTTAGCCTTGTATTATTTTATTAAACTATCGGTAGATGTGATTAGGTAAATATAACATTTACTTTTGTTGTTAATAATACATATATGTATATGGATATCAAAAATGTCAGTAAACAAAGCTTTCATATGACTCCAATCTGAAATCCACAGTAGTGGCCATCTTTCTTGAAAATTTACGTGTCTCAGAGTAGAGTTGCCAGGGTCCGAGGATGGCCATAT
Source organism: Agriphila geniculea (assembly GCA_943789525.1). Classification (NCBI taxonomy): domain Eukaryota; kingdom Metazoa; phylum Arthropoda; class Insecta; order Lepidoptera; family Crambidae; genus Agriphila; species Agriphila geniculea. The sequence continues at coordinate 18,184,382 of OX038879.1, forward strand.
ATCTTTTTCTATTAACACATTTCTCCTGACTTCAAAAGCACTAGTGAAATAACACAATCGTTAGTAGTAAGTTATGCCTAGAATTAGAGCACTAGTTTTCTTCAGTATCGCGTTTGTGAAAGAATTGGTACTGAAAGTATTAAAATTGCAATGTACCGACAAATAAGTGGAATCTTTATCAATAACTCAACTCAAGTATGCAGTGCCTACAATTCTCTTTCACTGACAATTTTCGATTCATCTAGTTTCTGTAAATGCATATTACTTAGCCACACCTGCCAGACAGGGCTGCACAGTTCGACATTGGTAATTTTAGAGATAAGCATAGCTGTTAATAGGCTAATGAAAATTTACTCAATTTTTTTTCTTTGACCTACATTCTGTTCCATAATTTCTTATTTAAGCAAATTAACAAAAGCAAGCTGCATTAAAAGAATAAATTTCCTCTCTCGAAACTTTCTTTATTTTCTTGTTGGTAAAAGTACTTAATTGTCGGTTGGGAGCGGAGTTTGTTGAGAAGCAAAAAGTGTAAGAAACCTGTCGCGAAGCGTTGTTTACTGGGACGAAAGAAACAAGTTGGAACAAGCCACTAATGTTTACTAGTCGGTTGGTAAACAACCGATTGTAGTAACAAATTATGCTTAGGGAAGTGCTCGGAAGAGGTATTATATCCTATTAGGTACTTCTACATTGATTCCATTGTATTTTTAAATTGTTTTCTTTTTGACATTCCTATTTGGTATTGCCAAATAATCAAAGTTATTGAAATAAAAACTCGCAAGCGTAGTAACAGTATTATTTGGTCTTACCATAAAATATTTGTTCACACAATTCTCTACCAAGTCTACCCTACCAACAGACGACTAAAAGCTGGATTTAAGTTATCAATCTATTAATGGTTAAGACATTAAGTAGAAAGAGGAAATCAAAGCGAAGAGAGGTAAATAACGCCATAAACTCGAGCGCAGCAAAACTAATTATGCAAACATTATTAAGGATTTGGAGGACTGATAGCTGCAGAGACAAAAGACTGAATAATGAACGTAGATACATCAAGTGTGAGATTTAAAAATAGGCGCACTTAGTAAGCAACGACTGACGTTTCCAAGCAATGTAAATCAGAACTCTGTGTTAGAGAAAATGATCACCATTCAATCCACGTGGAGATGGAAACTTGGTATAACTTTATCTGCTTTATTTTTTCTTTATAAAATTAAACGCCTCCAAGAAAATTGCGACTTTAATTTGTATTCCTTTTGCGTAGACCACTTTTTGTTTATTCCTTCTTTTACTTGTTAAGTTTTTTCTTTGTATTACTTTTTACGGAATTTTCAGTTTGTCCTCAAAATCTTGTTTACGTTGAACGAATACAAAAGTGATACCAATTTGTTACGGTTTCATTGAACAAAATATTCCAGTAATCATTGAATGCTTTTCTGTTACGCTGAGCTTACCTAAATATTCGATGAAAATATTTGTAAAGATTTTCTTATTTTGCAATCATATCTGACTCCGATGAAATAAAGATGTTTTTATGTTGGTTAAGTTATTTGAAGAGAGCTTTCGATTCATGTGATAAAAAAGTTAAGTAAAACATTTTATAATTACATTAGGCTTTCGATTGTTACAACATATTTCTAATGACATTAATAAAAATCTATTAGATATTATTTTTGTGTTTTCTTTTTTTTCTATCATAGTCACAGGAGGAATGAAAAATAAATGCCCTGTTTTATTTTATTATGGCAAAGTATGTGTTGTGTACATGGATTGGTTGTATATGACGTTGACGAACAACCAAAGCGCATTCAAGTTTAAATTAAATTTCAGTTTAAATTAATTAAAGGTAAAATTAAATTAATGAAACATATAAGATTTAAATTCTATATTTTGAGCCAAAACTTTTTTTATTGTTGCGATGAAATACCCAACCGACTGGCGTACAAAGCTGGAATACATTTTCATAGTAAAAAAAAATTCAATAAAAAGGATAACCGTAGTCGCATGCCACTTTGTCCTAGACACGCACGACACGAACAACAGGCTGGAGGTGGCATGCGACTACGGTTATCCTTTTTATTGAATTTTGGACTCGAATATTTTCTTGTTTCTTACTTTTTAGAGCACGATTTTTCCGTAGTCGGGTTTTAGTTTTAAAACTTCTTTTTTATTTTAAATATTTTGGAGTTGTCAAAAGGGTGAAAGCAAGCAAAGCCACGGGCAAAAGCTAACAATATATACATATTTGAAAAGTGCTCATTAAGCCCTTTCATTTGGTACCCAACACGGCATTATTAAAAAATATTTTTTTTTTAGTTCATGTCTTTAACTCCTCTAGAGGGCGCCACATTCAATTTAATGTGACGTCATATAGCCTATGTTCATTGGACGATTAAGACGCTTCTAACGATACCTCATTTGTCAAATTATAACAAGTAGTTTAGAAGTTATGACGGAACAGATGAATTTACAAACATACATACATACATACATACATACATACAGGTCAAAATCATATACCCTCCGTTTTGGCTTCGCCGTAGTCGGGTAAAAAAATAGAAATTATTGACAACATTATTGTTTTGGAAAACGGTCAATCACAAAAACAATCTAGCTAAGGTTTTTAGGGTTCCGTAGCCTAAGTGACAAAAAACGGAACCCTTATAGATTCGTCATGTCTGTCTGTCTGTCTGTCTGTCTGTCCGTATGTCACAGCCACTTTATTCCGAAAGTATTAAGACTACACAGTTGAAACTTGGTAGGTAGATGTATTCTGTTAACAGCTTAACGAATTTAATACAAAAATAAGAAAAATAAAAGATTAAGGGGGGAGCTCCCCATACATGGAACTGAAACTGAAAAAAATTTTTTTCTTCAAACTAACACGTGTTGGGTGTCTATAGATAGGTCTTTAAAAATGACATTAAGGTTTCTAATACAACTTTTTCTCAAAGTCAACCGTTTGAAAGATATTCATCGCCAAAGTGGTAAAATGTGTGTCCCCCCCCTTTAACTTTTGAAATAAGAAAGTGAAAAATCTAAAAAAAAAATATACTGTAGATCTTAATAAACACTTTCAACCAAAATTGTTTTGAACGAGATATAGTAATTAGTTTTTGAGATATAGCACATTTTCCAAAACCGCAAATATAACTTTATCATTCATACCAACACTGTGAAAAACAAAGTTATTTTTACAGACGAAAAATGATAGGTGGTATTAAATATGGTATGGTATAAGGTAACTACGGAACCCTATGGCGCGTGGCCCGACACGCACTTGGCCGGTTTTTATTTTATTATAGTTTCAAGATTATTTGGTTTATTGGCACTCACGATAGGAGGTCACTTTACGATTTTTTCCTATGGAGAAAGTTTTAGCTATCATGTTTCTGTCAATCACAAAACTGAGTAATTATAGTACTTTCTAAGATTTTTTTGGGAACTGTAAATCAAGTAATTCTGTGTGAAATCGTTGCTCTAAATGTGTATTTAGTTAGTGGCGTGTGCTCACTAAAAAATAGCGGCATTTGGTGATCGAGGGATGTCCATTGACAGGGTGAACCTTCTGAACCCTTAGATCGTTTTAAGAAGGGGAGCCATCTTGGAGTTTTGTATGGGAGATATAATAAAATCTTTTTTTTGTATGGAATTTGTTTTTTTTTCAAAACCCATCTTATGGGATATCGGATGAAAGGGATTTTTGAGCTGATTCTAAATATATACAATATTATTTCATTGTAGCTACTGGTTTAAAAAAATCGGAAAAACATTTTCCAAGCATACTAAGTTTGGGCTCTTGCTGGAAGAAAACCACTAAATGAATTCTTATGAAACCTATGCCAAACAACTTCTAATATACTCTTATCTAACGTCCTGGAATTTTTTTGGAAAAATTAACATTTTGAAATTTTGAAATATTTTGATCCCAGTATTGTATGAGTTAAAGTACCAGAATAAAAAAAAATACTAAATGTTAGCTTTTTCAAAAATGCTTCCAGGTTGTAAGATAAGAGTATATTACGAGTTGTTTGGCCTATGTTTCATAAGAATTCATTTAGTGGTTTTCTTCCTGCAAGAGCCCAAACTTAGTATGTTTGGAAAATGTTTTTCCGATTTTTTATACCAGTAGCTACAATGTAATAATATTGTATATCTTTGGAATCAGCTCAAAAATCCCTTTCATCTGATATCCCACACGATGGGTTAGGAAATAAAATCCATACAAAAAAAAGACTGTATTATATCTCCTTCCCATATAAAAATTAAAGATGGCTCCCTTCCTTAAAATGATCTAAGGGTTCAGAAGGTTCACCCTGCCAAAGTATATCCCTCGATTACGAAACGCCGTATATTGCACTTTTATGTCGTGAGGAAATGCAACTAATTCGACGTTGTACGGCCGCTTAAAAATGCCCATTTCTTGCTGATTATGTCATGTGTAACTCCGTTTGCAATAAGTATCTAACACAATGTATGTATTGTAGTTAAACTTATTTCTTTCAAAAGTGTTCAAGCCAATTCACTAAGTCACAGTAACTTTACTAAGTCACCGCTACTTATTTGAGTAAATATACACCAGACCTAACAAAGCGTAGAAGTGTCAAAACTATAGTGTGAAATTGTTTTGCTACATTGTCCCGGTGGAACGCTGTTTCATAACGTCCCTATAAACTTAACGTGGAGGCCAAAAGTTATAGAGCATAAGGGGACGGCGGTGAAAAGAATAAGTTTGGAGCGGTAACAAAGTAGATCTTAAAAGCAAAGGCATCAAATACAGATTTTTCATGACTGACAATAAATTAGTAAAGATTTTCCAATAATTTGTGATTTATTTTACTATTCCCAGCAGTAAGTATATGATGTTATTTATTAGTATAAGTTCAAAACGCCTCTCATACAAAAAATATCAAAATATGTGTTACGAAATACAGTTTTCTTCAAAACTGCTGGGTCAAATTTTGATGCCCCTTTGCACAAGCGTAGTTGAGGTACCTATCATCACAGAAATAATCAGTATTGCTTTAGACCATTTTTTGAGCTCCTTTTTCGTTTCCAAATTTCAAGTATGGAAGCTATACTGAAATCGAGTAAAAAGATTTTTGTATTATACATTGTCACGCGGTAAAGATTTTTTTGTAGCAGTTAATTTTCCCGATTTCACTAAAATATTGTTTTAAAAAAAAAAACAGTCTCTTCAATTAGTTTTCTGTAACTTGCGACACACAACAGCACCGGCCCGTCACGTGCTTCCGAAAGTGCCGGCGACAGAGCATGCAATTAGGCGACGTTTTGTGCAAATAATTACGTCGCCGGAATCCGGCCGGGTCCTTACACGCCGTTTGCACCTCTCTATCCGGTAGTGCCGTAGGATTTACACGAAATACGATTAACGCCCGCTTTTTATACGGTTTTTAACTATTCGTTTAACAATTACGGATTGATTATCCAGCTTATATAAATATAACCAGAACCACTACCTACTTAATATTTAACTGCCTCTGTGGTCTAGTGGTTCGCCCACCCGTGTAAGTAAGACGCAAGGATCCCGCGTTCGATTCCCTTCGTCTGCGTGGATAGTATTTTGTCTATCCCTCGGGAACAGTTCCTTTTTTCGGGATGAAAGGTACCCTTCCTTTCCTGCATGACTGATAATATTTGTGCAAAATTTCATGATGATCGGTTCAGACGTGAAGTCGTAACAAACAAACAGACTTTTGCATTTATAATATTAGTAAAGCTAGGGTTTCCTAGGATGACGGTGCCGTCATATTACGGCCGTAATTTAGCGGCGTAGAACGTTGTCTATGTAAACAGCACGGCGGGCGCGCCGCCGTATTATTTACATAGACAAGGTTTTACGACGCTAAATTACGGCCGTAATATGACGGCACCGTCATCCTAGGAAACCCTAGCTTAAGGAAGAAGATTTTTAAAAGAGTCGTAAAATATAGTAACCGGGCATAAATTACGTTACGAAAGTTTGAATGAATATGTACTGAAACGGCGCTGGTGGCGGGAAAGTTTGCATTGTCCATTTTTGTCGAGAGCAAACTCAGGTGAGGTGAGACGAACATTAATTTTCTGAAAAATTTACAAGACAAGCAAATTACACCGCTAGCTTTTTCAAACCAGTTTAAACTAATTTTAAATGTTTTGAAAATCAAAGTTAATTTAATGAACGTGTGTGAATTCTTAATTAGCTTCATACAGTAACCAAATCGTGGGTTGTCTTATTAAATTGATAAGCATTGTATGTAATATAAATGTAGTTACAAGGTCATTAAGGTCTCCCACCTCCCACTTAGGATTTGCGAACCGATGGCGTAGCCTTTGACATTTACAAGTACTTGTGCCTTAACTGAATAAATTATTTTGAATTCGAGTTTTGAGTTTAAAGAAAGTGTAAAAGAAGCAAGAATTATGATAATATGGCAACAATTTATGAATAAACTTACTGTATTAGGTACTTATTTATAAATATACCTACAGACAAGAACTCGATCTTAGTTAATTTATTATTAACTTACTAAAAAAGTATTTCATTGAAAGCAAGAGATCAAAGTGATGAAATAAAATTTAAGCAAATAGCAAGTAGTCCTCAAAGAAAAAAAACCGACCAAGTGCGAGTCGGACTCGCGCACGAAGGGTTCCGTACCAAAAAACGGCAAAAAAAATCACGTTTGTTGTATGAGAGCCACACTTAAATATTTATTTTATTCTGTTTTTAGTATTTGTTGTTATAGTGGCAACAGAAATACATCATCTGTGAAAATTTCAGCTGTCTAGCTATCACGGTTCATGAGATACAGCCTGGTGACAGACAGACAGACGGACAGCGTAGTCTTAGTAATAGGGTCTCGTTTTTACCCTTTGGGTACGGAACAAAAGAACCGTACCCTAACAACCCTAAAAACAAGTACTTATTATTTAGGTCAGTTTTTTACTAAGTAATCCTAAAAAAATAAATAGGTACCACTTTACCTTTGAACATATTTAAATGATGAAATAGGTAAATAAACTGATATTTTTTCTCACATTTCAACGGTCTAGTCTTTCCTTTTTACACAAAAATGTCCACTCACCAGAATTCAATAGTACCCCACAGCCCACAGGTCCTTTTACAGCGTAGGTGATACTATTCCTTGGCTTTGTGAATGATCGATGTCGCAGATTACTTTGTGGTGGTTAATGCGGTACTCTTTGAGTTAAACACGTTAGCCTCGGGCGAAAGTGTCGCGTTATCAACCTTTGTGGACCGATCTAAGCTTGATCGTGGTATGATGTGCTCAGCTCGGCGTAGGTATAAAACCTTTTTAACATTTTTCTTTTCTGTGTCACGCACGATGCTCTTTTGTTGGGTTTATTTGAAGTTGATTTTTAAAATAAGAATTATATTTGGGGCGATTTTGTCCTGTTTCGTTTCATTTTTATTATTCTCTCTTTTATTTTTCTCTCCACCGAAAGTGGCACCCTCAGTCGTTTTTATTTAAAAAGTTGTTAATAGAAAATGGCCTGGTTGCCCGACGGTCCAATAGTAGATTAGTAGCCAAGGGCTGTAAGGCATCAACGCCTATAGTTCGAGGGTGCAATTGATGCTTACACCCGAGGTAACTACTCTGCTTTACATCTTTATGGTGAGGTAAGTAGAAAAAAACCGGCATTACAAGAAAAATCATTTATTAGTTAAAATTTATAGTGAAATGAGAACAAGGGACAGGTGTTTTTTGGGTATGTTAATAGTTTGAGATTGTGATATTAATTGTTGGTCATGAACAAAATCTGAATCTGACAGAAGTTGATGGTTGCGGATCATCTTTTGAGAAAGACGAAACATTTTTTGAAAGCTGAATAATTTCCGTTATTTTGTTTGTAATTCTACTTTTATTTTGTATGGAATCTTCAATGTAACCTTCAGCCACCTTGCTGGATTTTTTTAATTACTTACCGCCTTAGGGCTTTTTTTAATTACTTACCGGATTTTTACTTACTTACCGGATTTTTACTTACTTACCGGATTTTTTAATTACTTACCGCCCTAGGGCTTTTCTAGCTACATTATTGCCTTAGAGCGCTAATTGGTTACCTACAAGCCCCATTTGGGGATAATAAGGACCTACTTACCGAATATGAGATGTAAAATTAATTTAATAATACTTTACGTGGAATTTTTAGGGCCCATTGTCTAGTATTTTTAGAAGGTATCACTATATTCCCTTGTAGTCATTCGTATAAGTAGATAGCAAATTTTTGTAGCAGTGACTCCCTTGATTGACATGTAAATAATAGTAAAGTTTTTTGTTATACTCTTTGTGGCGAAAAGGCTAGTGTCATAGAATATGATTTTAAAGTTATATTATTTGACCTTTAAAACTTTAACTAAAGAAAAAACACAAACAAAAATACTTAACGTAAAGAAACGATACCATAAAACAACCCCTATCGAGTCGTGCTCGATAACTTACTGTTTGAATGTTTACGAGTCTCTTCGGTAAAAGGTGGAACTAAATAAAACATCCAAATACTACTAAGCTGCAGTTTACGGTTGTTCCGCCATTGGCGAGGTCGTCACAAGAAACGGGCGTTTTGTCTAGACAGCATACAGACTGAATGTTCTTTCATTCAGTATCCGAGAATAAGACGGTTTTACAATTTCAAGTGGTATAATTTTACCAACGTTTCATTTGAAGCGTCATTTGAAGAAACTATTTTAGTGTACTAAACGATTGACAAAATTGTATACCTAAAAAAAACTAAATGATTGATAAAATTGATTAGCTAATAACTTAAAAAAATATCTTTGTAATACTTTAAGAAACCCAAGTGTAAGCCCGCCGGTAACGATCAATTGCGATTGTCAATTTTTCCGTCAATGCCATTGTTGGAGCAATTGACAATCGCTTCAATTGCACTCGTAAACGATCAATTTTTCCGTCAATGGGCGTCAATTGCGGAAAAATTGACAATCGCAATTGATCGTTACCGGTGGGCTTTATTTTAAAATTTAAATTAAATTGGAAATTAAGAAAATTCGTGTATTTGTTTGCTAGTTCAATGCAATATTCAGAGCATTGGATAGACCTTTAAAGATATCGAAATCCTGCTATCATTAAATTGATATAGCTTAATATCCCGGTTCCATAATGTCATTTTAATTATGTTTGTATAGTGAGAATACCCATTTGCTCCCTATCCCTATCTCATTCAATTGGACAAATCGGACAAAAGATTAAAACGTAGATGATAAATTAGTTTTATTATTTATTTGTAAAATATATTATCTTTTTGTTAAGCTACAGTTTACGGTTGTACCTCCATTGGCGAGGTCATCGCAAGAAACGGCAGTTTTGTCTAGACACCAAACAGACTGAATGATCTTTCATTTAGTTTCCGAGAATAAGACGGTTTTACAATTTCAATTGGTACTTCAAAAGTTTTAATTACCAACGTTTCATTTGAAGCTTCATCCAAAGAAAAGAACAATTATAGTTTAAAAAACAATTATAGTTTTCTAAACGATTGACAAAATTGTTTAGCTAAGTTTAAAATAAAAAAATACTAAACGATGGACAAAATTGTTTAGCTAACTTTAAAAAAATCTAAACGATTGACAAAATTGTTTAGCTAACTTAAAAAAATCTAAACGATTGACAAAGTTGTTAAACTAACTTTTTTTAATAATTACTAAACGAATGACAAAATTGTTTAACTAACTTTAAAAAAACTTTTTTAACAAAAAAGAAAAACCTCCTTCAAAAAACCTGAAACAAAAACAGTTTCAAAATTAAATACCTCTAAAAAAGCGAGATATAATATTCAAATCATTAGTTACGCATAACATTATTAATAAAACACGTCTATTGAAGTCGGGTGGGGCTGGAAGACAAGTATTTTTTTTTATATTTCTGAAAGCCCCACCCGACTTCATTAGACGTGTTTTATTAATAATGTTATGCGTAACTAATGATTTGAATATTATTTCTCGCTTTTTTAGAGGTATTTAATTTTGAAACTGTTTTTGTTTCAGGTTTTTTGAAGGAGGTTTTTCTTTTTTGTTAAAAAAGTTTTTTATTTTCAACTTTTTAGTGGCAGGTATACAAGCATGTAAATATTTTTTAACTTTATAATATATTTTCAATGGTAAAATGCCCACAACTCAAATTCCCAATTTACGCTGTTTGTTTTTGAGGAGTTCCATTGTGTCTTCGTAGTCCAAGTCTAGTCCAGAACCTTGCATTGCAGACCATGGTTTGGTTTGTTTTCGATTGTCATAAACCTACGAAAATCCAAATCACTTTACATATACTATTTGAAATTGAGGAGTTCCCTTGTGTATCTTCGAAGTTCAAAGTCCAATACCGATGAAATTAAAAGTGACCACTCTTAAGGTATACCCTTTCAAACAAAAAAGAATCATCTAAATCGGTACATAAACAAAGATGTTATGTTCGAAAATCCGTAAAAACACGTGTGATGGCAAGCTAAATAATTGTCATTTTTCAGGATTATGAAAAAACTACCAGCCAGATCTCTGTAATTTTTTTATGGGACCACACACAAACTATGTTCTTTAAGATAAAAAAAGAATTGTATAAATCGGTTAACAACTGACGAAGTTATGATAGAACATACATTTAAAAAAAACCAACGACTTGAGAACCTCCTCCTTTTTTTGAAGTCGGTTAAAAACTAAACGATTGATAAAATCAAAATGTTTAATCTTTTTAATATGTACTTAGAAACCCCAAAGCTCTCTACTCTTATTTTAGATTTTAATTGAATTTAAAATTTAAAAAAGCCGTGTTTGCCAATTCAATGCAATATTCGGAACATTGGATGGACCTTAAGATACTGAAATCAACAGATCATTCAGTAGGCAATGGCTTAATATCCCGGTTCGATAATGTCATTCTATGTTTTTATGATGAGAAAACCCATTTACTCCCAAATCCAATCATTCGGACGCAAGATTAAAACAATTTGTTTGTAAAATAATTCATATTTTTTATTGTTATATTATAACATACTTAGCTAATATCTAAATATTTTTTTAAAGTAACCGAAATATAATAGTAGATTATTGCATCGAGCACAAAGTAATTTACTATTGCACCGAGTGCCTAATTCTGTTTATACGTTTTCTCATCACTTAAAAGTTCTTGCATTTTTGTGTTATAATCCGACGTATCCATAACTAATCCAAATATAAACATGTGAATTGTGATCAAACCGCCAAGATCCTTAAGAAAACGAGTGAACTCATCAAAAAATATTCAGAACAGTTAGATCTTGATGTCGATTATCTTATTCCATCCTGCCCTACACCGCCGAAACTGTATGGGTTACGGAAAATACACAAAGACAATGCTCCGCTGCGTCCGATTGTAAGCCAAATTGACTCACCAACTTATAAATTGGCTAAACACGTAGCAAAAACACTTACACCACTGAGAGGTAACACATCAGCCTTTGTAAAGGATTCCTACCAGTTTGTCAGTGAGATACAACATCTACATCTCGCTGATGATGAAACTATGGTTAGTTTTGATGTTCAGTCCTTATTCACATGCTTACCAGTACAGGACTGCATTGATATTATCAGGAAAAAGCTAGTTGACAACAACATGCCAATTGAATATGCAGAACTACTAGAATTATGCCTAACATCTGGCTATCTGTTATGGAACGAGGAGTTCTACGTGCAAGTGGACGGCGTAGCAATGGGCAATCTCCTGTATCCCCCATCGTTGCTGACATTTTCATGGAGGATTTCGAGGAGAAAGCACTAGCCACAGCACCTGTGACTCCCCGGTTCTATAAACGGTACGTAGATGACACTTTCACAATACTACCTAGAGACAGTGTCCCTGCATTTCTTAACCATCTTAACTCCATAAACCCCAACATACAATTTACTATGGAGTTAGAGGCAGACAATAAACTAGCTTTCCTAGACATTCTCATTATCAGGAATCCGAACCAAACCTTGAGCCACACAGTGTATCGTAAAGCAACCCATACAGACAGATACCTTAATGGTGACTCTCACCATCATCCTATACAGTTAGCTACCGTAGGGAAATCTTTGTTTCAGAGAGCCCGCGGAATCTGTGACAAACAACACCTGACTGCTGAGCTTCAGCACGTCCAACAAGTACTGCGTAGCAACAAGTTGCAAGTACCACACCTCAATCACAGAAAACGCGCCAAACCAGCCACAGTAGAGCGTCAACCTGCCATCCTACCATACTTGAAGGATGTCACTGACAAGATTGGAAAGATTCTGAAGCGAGCGTCAATCAAAACTTACTTCAAGCCGCCGAAGAAGATCAACCAATTCTTACGACCTGTCAAGTGTAATATCCCCCTTCAAGCTGCAGGCGTCTACAAACTAGATTGTGACTGTGGACTCTCCTACATCGGGCAAACAAAGAGAACCATAGGGACCCGCGTCAAAGAGCATGTAGCTGACATGAAACATAGGCGCGATAACAAATCTGCAGTGAGTGAACACGCCTTTGAGGGGCCCAACCATTATATTAGATTTGACAAACCCCAAATCCTTGCTAGGGAACGTATATTTATACCTAGAATGCTCCGCGAGGCTATCGAAATAAATAAATATCCCAATTTCAATAGAGATGATGGTTGGAAAATTCCACCAGCTTGGGACCCCATCATTCACAAGCTAAAGCCCCTCACACACACTATAAGATCTAATGATACGGTTAGTTCCTTTTGCAAATAAATAAATTAATACAAAAGACGGAGGTCGGCTTCCTCTCCAAGTTTTCTTTCGCCATTTCTTTCTTGGAGGGGCCTCCCAATTTTATGAAATGGCATAGCATAGCATTAAATAATTCATAAAATTAAATTATAAATCAACATAAAATAATTAAAAATTTTGTTAAATTTTAATTTCTGAACGTCTAAAAAAATTCATCGCTTGAGGGTAGGCTCACGGGTAGCTTCAGTCCCCCGTGACCACGGCAGCTGCAAAGGTGCCGAAACGTCGGGAAAACCAAAAATCAAACCAAATACCAACTAAATACCAAAGTACATTCAATAAAACCGCGCTAGTATCCGTTAAAAAGTGTTTTATTTCATGTCTAGTGAGCGCGTAAGCTTGAGAAGTGAATATTTCTTAATATTCTTTCATTTTTAAATCATTCTTTCATTCATTTTTTCTTTCTTTCTTTCATTTATTAATCTTTCATTTTTAAATCAGAGTTAGCAGCAATCATTTTTTAAATTTGGAACAAGTAGGATAGAAACAAGTAGGATATCGGCTGGCTGAAAAGAGCTAATCCATTGAGATTGGCACCTTTTTTATGTATTCTGTGCTTTTGTTGCGATTAAAAAAACTGTGCAATAATGAAATTTCATACATTTTTATTGCTCTAGCTAGAGCATTAAAGGCTCCCTTTGTACTGAATTTTTAGTGTGATTGTGATGAAATTAAAGCATAGTTGGAAGAAAAAAATATTAATTAATTAGGTCGGAACTCAACATCAGCCCAGTTTCGTAGTAATCGCGCTGAGAAAGGCGTGGTGCGATAAGACGGCTGTGTACTCTGCAAAGCGGTTCTAATGCGTCATACCCTTATCTGCCCACTGCAAACTGCACCGGCACTGCATTTAGACATAAACCACCACTGAATAGGGGTTGCAGTTTTGAAACAAAAACATTAACTTTGCTGCTAGACTTTCTTTAGGACCTTTTTAGTAACTACCTACCTAATATCTGGGCGACCAAGCGTTTTTTATTTTTTATTTATTTATTGTTAAAAAACAAACAGCGTTGCTCGGTTATTACTATTTATTGTAATACTAGCGGCCGCCCGCGACTTCGTCTGCGTGAAAAAAGGTTTTTTGCTATTCTTCGGGAACTATACTTTCTTTCGGGATGAAAGGTACCCTATGTTCTTCTCTATACCCCTGAGAACGTGTATGCAAAATTTCATGAAGATCGGTTCAGTAGTTAGGACGTGAAGGCGTAACAAACAAACAAACAAACGGACTTTCGCATTTATAATATTAGTAGTAGTGTTTAGGTGACAATCTACATTGTTATCTCAAACATTAACTACATTTTTTAAACTTAATGTCATAAACAATAAAAATTAGCGACCATATTCTGCGTCGAAAGAAAAACGCATGAAAGCTCAAAAACACGCGTTTTCCCAAACATAAGGCCTGGTTTACATTAGTCAAGTAGACGACCGAGTCGAGTAGCGAGTAGAAATACATTGCTTGGCATGTTCGTCGATTTTAAAAGAAAGTCAAACACACCACGTAATGAACTTCTACTCTCCTAAAGCACTCTACTAAAGACTAAGATAATGTAAACCAGCCTTAAGACTAATCTAGTATAGATAGTAGTAGTATAGATCGATCGTTTACCCCCGAAAACCCCCATATACCAATTTCAGCGAAATCGTTAGAGCCGTTTCCGAAATCACAGAAATAAATTTACTTATTTATAAATATACAAGAATTGCTCGTTTAAAGATATAAGATATACGTAACTATAGTTTCTTCAACCGTGTCTCGTAGGGGCCGCGCGCATGAAGTAATGGTCGGAAGCTATACCACAGTTTAACTGTGGCTATACAGCATATTTGGATAAGAGGAGTCAGTCATACATATGACTCCTCTTATCAGACGTACATACGTCTGTTGCAAAACAATTGACAAAGCTAAAAAAGTGGTTGATTCTTATCACGATTAAAGCCTTAAAATATTAATAAAATATTTCTTTAAAATAAAGAAATCGATCTGTCTCAGATCTAAGGATCAAGTGGTACCTAAACCAAAGTATATTTACGCATTTGCGCTTTTGCAAACAAATAAATAAGCTAACCCTCTTCCATTTCAGTAAGACGGTCCTCCGCCTATAAGAAAAGGTCAGTATCCACCATTCCATTAAGGATAGGCGTATTGTAATAGATTTTTAATCAATATGGAGTGTATTTTATATTGATTAAAATGTTAGTATTGGACTAGTTTCTTTATATTTGAGTGGTTGGGCTTTCATTTGATTACGGTGATGGGTAGATACTTGAAAATACTAATGTTACCAAATAAAATATTTAATAAATTAGATTCAGAGTTATTTCTCCAGTTCAATTACAAAAATTAGAGTGATTGGGTAGTGGAGCACAGCGGCCGGACGGAGGTGGCAACGACGTCGGGCGGCGCGGGGCGGGCGGCCCGGTGGTGTCACACTTTATGTCACGCTGTCCATTCGATGCATGCGACACCCGCGATACTTCATTCCTAGATTCATGACATTTTTTTTGAAGCTTACATATGGTTAGAATATAACTTTTGAAGTGAAAACTTCTTTAGCGGCGTTGTACGCTTTTTTGTAATGGGGAAAAAATGCTAAATTCGCGTCAGTAAGAATCACGTGGCTGATCGAAAATGCGTAAGACGGATGTGACGGATGGAGAGTAGACAGCTTGCGGTGGAAGTATCCCTCTGTCTTTCTACGGAGCGCGTTGAAAATGGCGGCGCGTCATTTTAAGACGTAAACACATGTGTCATCAGCAACGCGCTAATTTTGAAAATGGAACTAATAGAAGCGATCTCTTCAGTGAAATCATAGACTTATTTATACTCTGTGACTATAAGTTTAAATCGTAGAATGCGTGCATGTAGAAATTAAAAAGGCCACTGACGCGAAATTTTTAGAATTTTTCTCTAATTACAAACTGATTGAATTGTGTGACTGTATAGTAATAGGAAAGAAATAATTTTAATCCTTTGCCGCTAATTTCAAAATATCAAAAATGCACAACGTTAATATTCAAGTTTTCACTTCTGCCGACACTCCCGGTTTGCCAACTGATTTTTTTTAATATTTAGAAGTAGGTAGGTATTTAATGTCTATTCTTAAGGTACTGAGATTTCAACCATTTTCAAAAAACGACACAATGATAACTTATTTATTTCGCGGTGTCTGTCAGACTACCATCCACATTAGCTGCAGGTGGTTAACATATCTTTTTAATATCAGCCTAATAATTAGTAAGACTTTTTTCATGTATATGATATAGGCAAACGCCGAAACTTCGTCTGCGTGGAAAGGTTTTTTGCTATCCCTCGGGAACAACACTTTTTTCGGGATAAAAAGTACCATATGTCCTTCTCTGTACCTCTGACAACATGTATGCAAAATTTCATGATGATCGTTTGAAGACGTGAAGGCGTAACAAACAAACGGACTTTCGCATTTATAATATTAGTAAGGAATCGGGGTTTGACCAGTCAGACTTAAATTAAGTACAGAATGTGTTATTAAGTATTTTAATCTTTCTAAATTATCTATATTCCTGCGAACCAAAGATTTCTGTTATCTGTTGTAAAAAAGAAGTAACAACGAAATTAACCTCTAGGTGTATGAAAAACATCGTTCATTTCCGATGTGAGATAAATTTAGTTAAAGTCTCCTGTAGGTCACGTGATAGTTAAAAATTTATGACGATTGCGAAGCTCAGCGGAGCGATAGTCTTTAGCGGTAATTTTTTTAACAGACAACAGTAATCTTTGGTTTACAGAAAGATTATTAATTTCGTTGAATTTTCAATCTAAAGAATGTGTTTTTCACACTTTTACATACAAAATAACAAATTCTGTACCTAATTTAAGTCTGACTGGTCAAACCCCGATTTGATCCTATTGAGTTTCGGAGTTTGATTGTCCAAGTTAGTCTCTCCTAGGTTTGGCCATAAATTCGTTAGTCAAAGGTCGAAACACGCTAATGGTTTTGGACTTTGACTAAGCCTCCTTGTCAAGTCTAGGCGCGCCGGAACTTCGAGGTTTGACTATAACATATTATATAACTGTAGTGAACGACACTACCTACACCACAGAATTTATATAGATTACACTACACTACGCAATCACAAATAAATACCAACTGCATTATAATTTATATGCACCATACAAAGTTGGCTAACTTAATGATCCGTGTGTACTAATGCAACATTTAATTAAGCTGTGCCACTTGACCCGTTTCATAAAAGGCTTTCTGTCGGATAACATAGTTGGATTTAAGCTTAGTGATTATATCTAACAATCTCGTGTTTCACAGTTTGTAATGGTGCCGACTTAAGTGGAGTTAAGATTTTAGGATTCTTCAAAGTAGCTAAAGAAAATGATAAATTAAAGAAGTGCAAACGGGCTCGGAAGAAGCTGTGGCCCTATTTTAGAAATCATTTGTCTGGTGTCGAACGCTTCTTGCTACTCATTTCCATTCGACCGACGACATAGTAAAATCTTTATATTTGAATCGCTGATTGAGTACTTGTCAGTGTAGTACAGAAACACAAACTTATCTGACAACGTGGACAAAACTGGAACTAAAGGCCTGGGCACACCGGCTGCGTAGACACGCGCGTAGTGACGCACAGCAAAGATACGTGCGTGTTCAGTGTGACGTCCAATAGGGAATTCCATTGAGTACAACGTCACGAGCTGCAATGCGTAGGGTTACGCATCAGTCTACGCGTTACGCAAGCGGTGTGCCATGTCTCATAAAGTTTCAGACATTACAACGTCATGGTCCGTCTACGTGCACGCTTACGCATACGCTTACGCGTTTTAGTGTGTTTGTGGGCACTTATAAGTGTTGTTACTTATTGTTATCTAGGTTAAGATGTCGACTACATAGACGACTGTGACGCCGTCAGTTTGTGTAATTCGAGTGCGTGTTGTCAATTCTGACATAACGTCGTATGTGACGAACAATTTCAAACGAATGAATTCAAAAATAAGACCCCTGAACTTTAGTACTATTCATGAATGACTTATTGCTGACTTATTGTGAATTATTTTCCTATGTCCCTCAGATGGGGCAGAGGCCGTCCAAAGTGATCCTTCATAGCATTTGGTCTTGAGCTAAGCGTTTCACTTCGGTCCAAGTCATATTCGATCGACTAATATGATAAATGACTAAAGCAGATTGGACGAACCGACTCAATATACTATGTGGTTTAGCGTAACCGCTCACGAGCGACTTTTTGTAGCTGCGATAATCGCGGCGTTAATCGCGGCGACAATCGCCCGCGAAATGACACGACAAAGATTTTACTTAGCCAGCGACAAAAAAGTGCCGCGATTATCGCCGCGTTTATCGCAGCTACAAAAAGTAGCTCGTGGGCGTTTACGTATAGAACTCCGTATGTTCTATTCTCAGCGACAAAAAATCGCTCAGTGATTAATCGCCCGTCAGCGGGGACGCTTAGTGTCTAGGCAAACCCACTGAGCAAGTAATCACTACGTGGCAAACCCTGCCGAAGTTACACGACTGAAGATCGACGGCAACGCTCTTATTATGAAAAAAACACTATGTAATTTTCAGCAGATGTGATGTGTTGCTTTGCAATGCCAGCCAAAAGCATTGCAGGCGTAACAATACCGAACTTTGGCCGCGCACTTGACTTCAGTATTCAGACATTTAAATAGTACAATGTCTAGACATTGAAATGTGCATCATGACATGTTCAACGTTTGACACATGCACGAAATTCATACAAACTAATGATACAATTTGTTATGCGATTCATCATCATCATATCAGCCGCACGAGACCCACTGCTGAGTACAGGCCTTCCCCTAGGATCTCCGCGACGATCGGTCCTGCGCTGCCCGCATCCAGCGGTTTCCTGCTACCTTCACCAGATCGTCGGTCCACCTCGTCGGAGCCTACTCACGGAGCGTCTTCCGGTGTGCGGTCGCCATTTCAGTACCTTTCCGCCCCAACGGCCGTCGGTTCTTCTCGCTATGTCTCCCGCCCACTGCCACTTCGTCTGAGCAATAATCCTTCGAGCGATGTCGGTTATTTCAGTTCAGCAGATCTTCTCATTTCTGATTCGATCACGCAGGGAAACGCCGAGCTCTCTCCTTTGCACGTGTAACCTAGAGCCTTCTTATGAAAACCATGTCAAATGAATCTTCTAAACGCAAAAATATTTTCTTACGCTGATGACACAGCTATAGTGTTCTCAGGTTCAAGCTGGAATAATGTTAAGGTAGATGCTGAGCAGGGTATGGCCCAAGTAGCATTATGGTTACAAAACAATCTCCTCACTCTTAACACGCTCAAAACAAATTATATATGTTTCAGTATCTATGATAGCTCACAACCTTGTTCAGATTACAATTTAAAAATACATACTTGTAGTAACTTGGTGGATCATGTCTGTAACTGTCCGCAAATAAATAAAGTGCAGTGTGTTAAATATCTGGGGGTAATGTTGGACCAGAGATTATCATGGTATCCTCAAATAGAACTAATTAAATCGAGAATACGTAAATTCAACTGGATTTTTAAAACCCTGAGACACATAGTTCCAAAGAACATATCAGATAGTGCTGGCACATCTAGAAATCTATTGAACGAAATATATATCTCCCTAGTTCAATCTATAATAATTTATTGTATCCCGGTATGGGGTGGTGCACTTAAAACGCGTTTCTTGGAGGTTGAACGAGCCCAGCGTACTCTTTTGAAAATAATGTATTTCAAGAATAGGACTTTTTCAACACAGGAGCTTTACCAAATAACCAATTTACTATCCATACGTAAACTATACATCGTGCACACTTTACTAAAAAAACATAAAAACATAACTTTCTGTCCGACTAATGTGGGTAGAAGGGGAAAGAAAAATGTGGTTCCACTTCCTTATAATAAAACAGTGTTCGCAAGAGCACAATACGAAGCACGTTCAGCATTTTTATACAATAAAATAAATAATGAGACACATATATATAATAAACCTATTTACGAGTGTAAATCGGTATTAACAAATTGGATACATAAATTAACCTACATCGAAACTGAAAGTCTATTGGAATGTATAAAATAAACACAGTAAATACATTATATTATTATTGTTATAACTTTATTTTATTTAAATAAGAATGTAATTTACATAGAAGCATTTAACATAGAAATATACATAAACATACAATAATTAACATTAGTAAGTACTTACCTATAATCTATTCTAAACCTAGTGTCATAAAAAAAAATCTTTTTTTTTTTTGTATTCAAAATTAACTAAGTATTTAGATAAGGAAATTTCATTGACTGTCTTAGAATAATAAGTAATAAGGAGCGGAGTCTCCTGGCACAGGCATTTTTTTGCCTAAAAGGGGGCTTCAACAATTATTGTTATGTAAGTCATGAAAGTGAATAAACATTATTTTATTTTTATTTTATTTATTTACCATAGTTAGCGGCCACGTTTCACTGCCGTATAAGTCATTACTGGCAACACACGAATGTTATGCGACTACACATTGTGAACATAAAAGGAGAGTTAGAAGTCCTCTGCGTCCGTGTGTGAGGTTTAATTACGCGTCTACTCAACCGACTGATAAACGACTCTCAGCGGTTTGGATGTGTTCATGACATGTTCAGCGTTTTGGCCGCAGCGACAATGCCACTCGGTTTTCTATAGTGGATTTAGGATTTATCGTTCTCGTACAGCTTTATAAACGTTCTGAATTTTGTAGCTATTGTTCTAATATTATACCCAATAACGTATTAAGCGTAATTGCTAAAAGAATTTCTATTTCTGTGACATTTGTTATTAAATTTGATACTAAGCTTATAGTCCTATAAGAGCTTTTAAGTAATTTTCAGTACTCAAGCAAACTCCAGATGAAAATGGAACCATCTTTGCAATCATGAAAAATATAAACTTTATAATTAAGTAAGTGTAAGTAGTAATTAAGTTTCTATTCCACAGAAATTTTAGATTCCACTTATCCAGAATACTTAGAACAGTTTCTCATCCAAAAATAGAACATTTCGAAAACCTCCATTATCCAAAAATTTTGTAAAGACTCTTAAATCCATAATTATTTCTTCAAAATGTTCCAATTAGGAGAAGTTTAACAAAAAGAGCACGAATCATATCGATTTCAAACCAGCCATTAGGTGAGGCAGTGGCCGGAAGAATTTAATTGATTTATTATTTTATTCTTATATCCAATTAGACGAGTTAGAAGTTAGTTTTGACAATTAAATTCTGATAAAATTCTGATGAGTTTTCTGGCACATAATTGCTACGGAATAAATTTTTGATTTCATTTATTGTGTATGTACAAATAAATCTAATCTAAAATTATTTTTATAAAAAAATTTATGACACTTAATGTTATTCTATAAAATATTTTGATGATATATTCTAATAAATATTTAAACGCATGCGGAATATATATCTGATGAAAAACAAGGTTCATGAAATGTGATTGGCTGACCATGAATTAACTCCTTCGCGTCTATGTTATATTAAGATATAAAACGGAATTTTTTCGATATTGTTAACTCTACACGTGCCTTACACTCTTTGATACAAAATGTTGTATCAAAGAGTTATAATTTCACAATGGCTTCGTCGGAAACGTTACTTCGACAAAATTTCACAACGAACATTATTTTTACGGGTTCATGGTTCTAATAGTACTTAGAAATGTTGCCTTTTCCTTTCATAACTTTCAGATGAGAAACTTTGAAGAAGCCCAATAAGTGTTGGCAAGGAAGTTTGCTAAATTAATGAAAGTTTTAAGAAATGGTGTAATTAAAATTAATGTTATTTGTGTAATTTGTTTCCGATGGAAACCGTTTTGTATTGAAAATAAATTTTCTTTTAAATAAATTACTTAGAAATTTACTTTTCTGTAATGGTTTAAATATGGTATAAGGACCTTCATCAATGTAGGGGTTTTGTCGTTTTACGAGAACATATACATAGATGCTTTGTTTACATAAATTGGCGTCAGAAGTCCATCCCAATACAATTTCAATATATTTGAACTTAGTACATATATCCATATTGCAGTCTTTTGACTGAAATTTTGACATAAATGGTATTCTACATTTGACTTGACATGATTGTAAATTTCATATCCACAGCATCGGAATCAAATGATTCAAATTTTAAAGTAGTGGTAGCTTGGGTGGGTCCTAGAACGACGTAATATTTCCATTAATATTTTCACTTTTGGACTCAAATGCGTACAAGTAGGTAAGCATGAGGAAAATTAGCGCGATAGTCAAGATATAAGTAAACAAATGTATTTGCCAATAGGCTGTGCACATTACACTACCTTTTTGACAATTATTTACATTCAATGACTATTTCAAATCTCACAATTTATGTAACGTAATCAAATATGCAAATCAAAATTTGCGCTGAACTCTAGAGTGGTATGATGCGTATTAATATTCTGTAGGTGTGTCTGTATTAATTAATAGATGTGTTGCCAATAACTCTTAATTACCTGCGTAGGTTTAGCACATCCTACCTCTAACTGAGGTCAAATTTATTTTACTATAAATAAATCTGAGTTAACAGCGAATAGTACTGAATAAATTAAATTGTTGCTAACCATTTTTGAGTTTTCTTCTCTAAGTTTATAACGGAGGTAAAGTAAAAGAACTCAATGATAGTAAAAATCCATCAATTACACATAAAGACTTTGTTTGTAAATATAAATTTAATAATTTTACAATGGAAAAATAACATCAGTGGTGTAAGTCTAATCCCTTATCACATGCGATATTTTCACAATGTAAATCTTAAAATTCTTGTGTTAAGGAGATTACAATTACAAATTACCTTTATAAATCCCAGCGTCAAGTAAGGGTAGGTACTTTAAAATTCAACTTTACTAAGTAAAGGGGGACACGAGTACATAATTAAGTGGGTCTTGAATGAGTTAAACGAATATTAAGTAGGAAGGAAGTTGAGCTCCCGCGGCCACGGGACAATAATGTCACGTACCTCGTTAAGCCGATGGAAGTATATAAATGGGGGCTGTTTTGGTATTTAAACTGTTTTCTGACGATATTGGACAGCTATTTTTTGCAGCGCAATAGCTTTACTTTAGCTAACTTAGCAGAATAACCTTAATCCTACTGGCTGAAAATTTAGTCATTTTGTCTCGCTGTGGGATGATTCCATTCATGATTATAAGCAACTTTTACTATGGAGCCAACTCTGAAATCACAATAAAAAAATCAGCTGTTCCATACAAAAGAGCATAACTTACTCGACCTTAATTAATGTATGGAAGAACCGACTTTTTTTCAAAATTCACGGTGTATGTACTGTGATTGAATATCCACAAAAAACCGTCTGGAGACGATTTTTTTGTGAAAATCCGCCCTTGGGGAGTATGTGAATATTCGTATTTCGTACTTGCTAGTTCTAAATTCCGAACGAATTATTATTAAATATCGAATTTAACGTCAGGTAGATAAGTTACTACAATATTTTATGGTCTGACATTCACATCAAATATAATGAGAAAAAATACTTTTCTAACAAATACACTGTATAAAGTATTCAGAAGCAGTGAAAAGATTACATTTCGTAATTCATTGGGTTCGAATCACAAAATACTGGTAAAGTTATTTTAATAAACTTGAGCTACAAAGAACGAAACTTGTCCCGTGGACTGTGTAAACAATGATGAATATTTATTTTACTGATTGCACGCCTTTCTTGTTCGTCGGAAGCGCTTTGTTACCAAGACTACCGTTTTCCTGGTATAAAAATAACAAAAATAATTAGGCATGTTAAAAGGAAAGTCAGTTAACAACCTTATTGCATTCTGCGAATAGAGATGCCACCTAATTGTATAATTCATATCGATGAAAAACAATAAGAATCCTATTAATGATCTGCAAAGTATCGATATCGACGGCGCAGTGCCAATACCTCCTAACTGGTAATTTTTCGAGAAATTATAACTTCTTCATCGTTTTGAATTTAAAAGCTTCATTCGCATGTTTTAGTGAAATCTCATAGTTTTAATGAAGCTATCGTTTTGCTTGTTGTCGTTGAAGCTTGTTATCGTTGTCATAAAAGTGAAAACGGACTTTTGATGTATTCAGTTTTTATTTCTACCGCCCACTTGAGACGTTGCTATCTGAAAAAGATAAGTGAACCAGAAACTCAGACTATTATCAGAAGATGTTTATGCAAAATATTATCAATAATATTATTAGTGTAATTCATTAATTATGCTAAAAAGATTTAGCTATCTGTAGAGATAAGAATAGACATCGAGTACCTATCGTAATTACAATTCATTTTTATGATCAAATGTCGATATATACTTGCACACCACTACTACACTATTTTTTGTGTCTTCGGCAATTTTCTATGATAACATTGATAACAGGGGCTGTTTGACATTCTATAAAACGTTTTAATAAAAAACGTGAAAAATAATTTGTTTGGAAAAATCATGAAGCGATTGCGTTTAAATTTTTTGCAACAAATTAACTTCGGTTGGGGCAGAGGCAGGCAATTTCAGCGCAAATTGCTTTTAACTATTATTTCAGAAGCAGTTTATACGGCAACTGCTATATGAATTGCATTGCAATACATATTCACCATGCGTGAACCTTTTTAGAGATACCTTGTTCAGACATACCAACGCCCCTTGCAGGCACTATCTCTCTTTGACCACCTCTAAAAACGAACAGAAGTTTAATAAAATATTATTGTTATACAAATATATTGATCAGCACATGCAGAGCATGTGCTGATCAATATATTTGTAACTAAACAAGAAAAATGGGCGCAAAAAATTTATCAGCTTTATCAAATGGAACGATATTTACAAATATGTATATCGTTTCCAGACTTTATATTAACAAAGATTAACAAATAAATAAAATTATAATTAGATCATTACTTAATGAATTACAAATTTTCTTAATCAATTTACAGGGTTCAAGCTAAATTCAAAGTTTGAAGTTATTATTCAGTCTAGGCTGTTACAAAAAAAAACTTTACAATTCCATATGCGTTAAGATAGGTAGTCAGAAGCAGACCCATTCCCACTGGCAGCACCCGTTCACGAACATGACGCATGAACCAGCCATCGCCTCGCTCAACCATATTTGAGGGAACGTAACGACCCGCCTCACACGACACCACCGCAGAAATGATTAAAGAGAGCATGACATACTAAGGCTACCCATGTTAAGGCTACCCATGTTAAGGCATCGAATTGAAAACTAATATCCAAAAGCTTTTCATAGGCCTTATAATACATAACTACTGACTATAGAAAGTAAAAATATTGCAATTAAATAAATCAAAACAAGGTAAGTTATTATGATTTATACGTTTCGAGTAAGAAGTGCCATACATACAGACAATATAAAACAGATTTTTTTTATATACGACGCCCTTAATACAAGCAGACAGAAGCAGACCCATTCCCACTGGCAGCACCCGTTCACGAGCATGACGCATGAACCAGCCATCGTTTCGCTCAACCATATTTGAGGGAACGTAACGACCCGCCTCACACGACACCACTGCAGAATCATATAGAAATCAGAATGATCATACCACACCACAACCAATAAAAAACTACTTTATTTTAGGTAAATCAAACTCTACGCTATAAGAATCGAATCTTCAATCGATATCCTTTGAATTCGTCATTAATTTTTACATATTTTTACATACATTGTACAACAATTATAGGCTAGAGATTTTAACGATCACCGTAGAATTATAATTGGTATGGTTACGTAATATTTTCTGTACACAAAGAGTTTTAAATATCGCACTTATAATTATCTAATTCTTATTAAAAGCGTTTAAAGATCATTAAAGTAACAGGGCAGCCCTGCCGATAGCTAATAAGCGAAGTTCCGGCGGCTAACAGCAAACAAAAGGTGGTCGGGTGAACACGAGCGCGGAATAGGCTCGTTAACTTTTCAATTTTCCGACGTAAGCTGTGTAATAGTGACGATCCGCACTCAATATGCATCCAGAAGGATACACATAAAGCTTGTTTCATGGGTTCTGGTTGATTTTCAATTAATTTAATAGAACATTTTTCAGCAGTGCTATCAGAAAACAAAATCTTATTGGGGAAAAGGAACACTTAACGATCATAAAGTAGTAGTAGATGAGCGCAAACTGCTTAAGGAACTTCACGTTGTCGGAGATTGAAATACATAAATTTTGTAGAGATACTAATTGAAAAACTTGGCTGAGGTGGAATTTGCATGGGTACCTGGACACGAAGGTAACAAAGGCAATGAGGAAGCCGATGAACTAGCCAGGACAGGGGCTGATGAATCTTTCATTGGCCCTGAACCAAGGCTGCCAATTGCACATAGAATCACTAAGAACATTATTGAAATTAGAACAATCAAAGAAACCAACCAACGATGGATGAAAACAAAGGACTATAGACAGTCTAAGATTTTCATCAAATCAGTTGACAAGAAGAAAACCAGAGAGTTGCTGAAACGAAGCAGAAGAAATATAAAAACGATTGTAGGAGTACTGACAGGACACTGTCCACTAAACAGACACCTGTCTGTGATCAAACGGACAGAGGATCCCATCTGTCCGCAATGCAAAGAAAGAGAAGAAACAAGCTACCACTTCATGGCAGAATGCCCGATGTACGCATCACTGCGCTGGGAGCTCTTTGGAGCGGACAAGCTTAAGGAAGAGGATCTAAAGCAGTTAACGATAAGTCAAATCAGTAGGTACTGTAAGCGAACAGGTAGGTTCGAGGGTCCGACGCCGGTTTCGTAAATGTCAACCCGCCTCCCCTCTGGGGATTTGGTGAAATGGGTGAGATGGTCCCGGCCAGGGTGACTGATCACCCGTCCGGCTTCGCTGGTGTCCCCCCTTCTAAATAATAATAATAATAAAGTTAAAAACGTGCATGAGAGTGTCTAAATTGTCTTCACCGCGTTAAAAATCTCGACTGATGGTCATATTTTGTCTGTTTGTGCAGCTACATCTCATCAATTTCCTTCACTAATCACCATGTATGAAATGAAACTAAGTAGGTATTTCGAGTCTACGTGTTCAGTAGTCTCTTACTTACACAAACATATGTGACAGCTCATAATTTAGTTAAACATTTCGATTTAATCCTTCTGAGCTCAATTTTGCTATGTTGTGTGGGGCGATCTCCTAGACTATTATTTACTGCTTCTATAAAACCACCTTAGGCACGCGGATGTATGGAAACGGTTAAGGATATTTTGATTCCTGGCTGGTATATTATACCTCCTCACTGCAGTTTTATATCTACTAGAGGTAGCTCGTTTGTAAAAGCTTTTTTAGCGTCCCCGCTGACGGACGATCAATCGCTGAGCGATTTTATGTCGCTGAGAATAGAACATTATGAAGTTCTATACGTAAACGCCCACGAGCTACTTTTTGTAGCTGCGATAAACGCGGCGACAATCGCGGCACTATTTTGTCGCTGGCTAAGTAAAACTTTTGTCGTGTCATTTCGCGGACGATTATCGCCGCGATTAACGCCGCGATTATCGCAGCTACAGCAAGTCGCCCGTGAGCGGTTACGCTTATGGATGCTTTTAAATACTCCTGATAGATACATGAAATCTTTATGTCATTAAGCCAGTGGTCAATCAGTGCTTTGTTAATTAAGAGTAGGTAAGAATAACGTTAATATTTTGTTTATTATGTTATAATATTATCAGTAAACGTTTTATCAAGAACCATAAATTAGTAAAAATTTCGATTATCCAATATTAAGGCCTAAATCTGGACTTAGTTTTACCACAGAATACATAATAGGTTTTACGTAAGTACCTAAGTTGTGTATTAATTTAAAAAAATACTGGTCGAATTGAGTACTTCCCTCCTTTTGAAGTCAGTAAAAACAAACTTAAATGTAATGCATGGCTCTAAGGAAAATATTACCCCAATATAGAGCATACACTTTATTGGACATTATTTTAAGCATGTAAATGCTGACAAAACTCCTTTGAAACCAAAATCAACTAGGTACCCGTTAGGCAAAACAAAGTAGTTCCACTTTCCTTATTTACAAAGGAACAAAATACGAATCCTTTTATTTGTATTCTGTTTCTCAGAAATGAAGACAACGACTATCGGAAATCAAAAGAATACAAACTATACGTGGTTCTGTGAGCTGAAGACCTCGCATTTTTTAATCATTTTTCGAAATGGCTGAAAAATATTGTATCCGTTTTCAACCTCCACATTTTTGCCATTTTGAAAATTTTCCGAAAAACTGAATCGCTAAAAAAACCATATAATTAATGAACCTGCTAACAAAATTTCACGAGAATCGGTTGAGAAATGCGACCTGTAGAGGAGAATAGACGGACAGCCGGACGGACATTCAAAGCATTTTTGCCCAAGCTGAAACAGAGACGCTTTGACAATATTAACATGTCTAAGTTGAAACAAGATGAGCTTTTCATTGATTACTCAACTGTGAATCTTGTGTGTACACACTTGAAAACTCTTTACAAATTATTTATTTAGATTTTTCTAGGATTTTTCTATAGGTCTAGTTTGTTATTCATATCAACGTGGCTATCATGTGTGTTTGCTTGAGAATTGTACTTATTTATCTACTAGGTACATGATATTACTACGATTCTCAAAATACGCAATGCAAAAAACAAAGTGAAACTGATAGCTGCATCAAAAACGAAACAAAATCAAATAGACAAGTATCATTCGTCACAGTGCAATAATTTGACAAATAGATAAAAACACTCATCAACAAACTAAAGTATTCGATTTTCAAATACGTAATTCCAAGTTCAAATAGCAAAACAAAAGCGAAACTGACAGCGACAAGAAAAACAAAACAAAATAGTAAAAGTACAAGGGCGAATCGGTCCCAATGCGGTAATTATCAATTAATTCGGCCCGGGTCGGCGGGCGGGCGTTATTTTTTACCCGGTCGAACATTAGCGACAATCCCACTTGAGCTTAATGAACAACTTCATTAATTTCACTCCCCCACCGATGTCACAGACGTTTGCGATGCGCCTCGGTTGGGAGCGAAGCGGGAAGTAAGTTTGTATTTTAGATAAAAAAAAATGGGTGTCATCTTTGAGCAGCGACGGCTTCTGGTACAGAAGCCCTTGTATTTTAGATAAAAAAATGGGTGTCATCTTCGAGCAGCGACGGCTTCTGGTACAGAAGCCCGTCTTACTCTAAGGGTGTCATCTTTAAAGCCACTGAAGATGAGTACTGACGATAGACATATTAGACATTAAAGATTCAGAACCTAAACACATAAAAATATAGTAAACTAGCTTTCGCCCGCGACTTCGTCTGCGTGGAAAGTTTTTTTGATACCCCTCGGGAACGGTACCTTTTTTCGAGATGAAATGTACCCTATGTCCTTCTCTGTACCCTTGGCAACGTGTATGTAAAATTTCATGAGGATCGGTTCAGTAGTTAAGACGTGAAGGCGTAACAAACAAACAAACAAACAAAAACAAACGGACTTTCGCATTTATAATATTAGTAAGTATAGTAAGGATGCTTTAAACTAACATACCATTGATGCAATCAAAGAATTGGTACAAGTATACCAACGAAAAAAATATTCGGGTTGCACACCGGGAGTGCCGGCAGAAGTGAAAACTTGAATATTAACGTTGTGCATTTTTGATATTTTGGAATGGTTAGGGAATAATTTTGCACGAATTGCCGTCTTACGAATTTACTCTGCATTTGAATTTACGAAAACAGAACAGTATTGTACGAAGGTCTTATGCATAGCTTAACAGATTATATCTAGAGTTTTGACATTGAATTAAAAAATTAGCGCGTTGCTATAGTGTTTACATATATATATATATATATATATATATACCACAAACACTCTTGCGTCCGCGTATTGCCAAATTCTCATTTAATCCTGCGTCCACCGCGCTATTGCGTCCGTATACGGACGCCAGATTGCAATCGCCGTTATTTTTACTTCAGCGACAGTTATGCCATCTAGGCTATTATTTAAGAAGTTTTTGTTCGGACGTAATTTTGTTCCGAATGTGAAATTTTAATTCGCAACTCCGCCGCCGTCACTGGGGCGCTGCACGCGGCGACGTATACCTTTCCCCCCGCGCGCTTTACCCCTTAAATGTATATTTTAAACCATCATAACAACTGTTTTGCGCCCTACGGCACAAACTGGTTCTCACCCATTACCCTCTTCTGTACTGCCTATTGCGGTGCGGTGCGGACTCATTTTGTCGCCGGACGCACAATAGTGAGTACCTACGCAGTAAATAGGTTGTGCTGTGGTTTGTGTATATACCTGTGTTATTTGGGTGGTAAATTGATTGAAAATGTATTTAACTAGGAATAGAAAAAAGATTGAACAATTAAAAAAAAGGAAGTTGCTTGTTGAGTGCTCTGTTACTGGTAAGTATTTACTATGTTTCCGATATTTATTTACTAAACTGTTAATAGTAGGTAACGTTTTATTGTTTTCTATAGTACATCATAATTTTAGCAAGTTTTGAGGTGAGGCTTGTAGGTACAACTGTTCTTCTGTTTGTTTCTAAAAAATAGTAGTACCTAATTAGCTAAGTAGTTTCAGTCGGTATCAAAATAGATTTGGTATAGGAAATAGTAGGTACATTAGCTAGGTACTATTTTCCTACTTATACCTAACTACATCATTATTACCTTGCTAGTACAAACATAACTAAAAGAGAATAGGGAACATGCAATATTTCTATTTTTGTTTTCATTTTAAAGAATTCAATGTAGAATAGGCCACAAATGTATTAAAAAATAAAAACACCGTAATTTATTCTCTTTTAAATTGACAGTTTAAATTTTCGCGCCAAAACGGACCTATAGTTCTGATTGGCCCTTGTGTAGTCCATTTATGTTCCGCGATTTTTCATAGTTTTCAAGTTTTGATTTTTTCTTGATTTTTGGAAATTTTCTGCCGGGCCAACAAAAAAAAAAAACTAGGAAACTTTTCCAAGACTTTTTGCTTGAAATTAAATTCTCATAACTTTTACTATTACGCATAAAACAACCAACTTCGTAACTTTAGTGGAAGCTATGAAAATTTGGTTTAAATTGAAAAAAAAAAACGGTTTGGTTAATTACGACTAAAATCATCATCTTCATTTCCTTGCCCTTTCCCAATTACTCGGGGTCGTCTCAGCATATTTTCCTCTTACGACTAAAGTAATCTTTAAATTAAAAATATAAACAGGTGACATGCCTTTACAGGCCGATTCCAACCAAAGTAGCTCTTTGAGAGCTACTTTTTGACTTTAATATTGAAGCTGAAGAGATGACATATTCTTCAGGGCTACTTAGAAACCATAAAGTCACTTGTTTAGATTTTTAATTTAAAGATGAAAATTTTAGTACTAAAAAGTTGACCTTATGAGAATTCAATTACAAGCAAAAAATCTTGGAAAAGTTTCCTAGTTTTTTTAGATTTTTTTTAAGTTGGTCCGGTGAAAATTCCGCGAAAATCTAAGTATATAAATATAACTTGAAAACTATGAAAAATCGCGGTACATAAATGGGGCTGATTCGGGTACTTCACGACACAAGAGCCACTGCCACCAATTTTTTTTCTTTAAACGTCAATCGTCTGGCCACCCTGTTAACTGTTAAGGTGTAAGGTTAACTTTGTTAAGAGATAGGTATAGATAATATTAGGTATTAAATTTCTACGCAGAAATTATAGTTAGCGACTAGTATAGACTAGGTTCTGAATTCTGATTCCATTAATTATAGCTAGCGGTCCACCTGAAAAGTTGCTGAGACCTCTTTATTCTGGTGTCACGCGAGGGACCGCAAACGTCATTTCCCTATTTAGTAGTCAACTTTTTTAACCTGTTCCCTGATAATATATTTTTTTCTTTGTATAGGGCAATCTGTAAATTATGGGACGACGTATGCGTAACACTGAAACGATTGTTGGTTTCAGCAACTTTTCTGGTAGACCAACAGCAAATATTAGTGAAATCGGAGCCACCAATGGTAGTAGTACCCAAAAATGGTAACAACCTGTCTATCTATCTTCGGTGTCCGTTTGTTTGTCTTCCTTCTCACAGTGTATCTGTCTGTTTACCGAAGTTGATTTGAATAACTGCAATTTCAGACACAATAGTACTTAGGACTAGAACAGGTAATTCGAGAGCCAAAAAAGTAAATTTGAATAAAGAAGTACCTGGGACGAGCAAAAGTAATGCAGATGTCAAAAAAGTAAATTTAGATAAAAGAGTACCCGTACCTGGGAATAGCCAAGACAATCCGAAAGAAGTTAAGAAAGTGATTTTAAAATATGACGTAGAACCTGGGACTAACCAAGAAGACCCGAAAGAAGTTAAGAAAGTGATTTTAGATGACGTAGTACCAGGGACTAGTCAAGAAGACCCGAAAGAAGTTAAGAAAGTGATTTTAGATGACGTAGTACCAGGGACTAATCAAGAAGACCCGAAAAAAGTTAAGAAAGTGATTTTAGATGACGTAGTACCAGGGACTAGTCAAGAAGACCCGAAAGAAGTAAGGAAAGTGATTTTAGAATATGACGTAGAACCTGGGACTAGCCAAGAAGACCCGAAAGAATTTAAGAAAGTGATATTAGATGACGTAGTTCCAGGGACTAGTCAAGAAGACCCGAAAGAACTTAAGAAAGTGATTTTAGATGACGTAGTACCAGGGACTAGTCAAGAAGACCCGAAAGAAGTAAGGAAAGTAATATTAGATGACATAGTACCAGGGACTAGTCAAGAAGACCCGAAAGAAGTTAAGAAAGTGATTTTAGAATATGACGTAGTACCAGGGACTAGTCAAGAAAAAAAAATTACAGTTATTTCTGAAGAAATTATAAATCCGCATATCTTCAACGATGACGATGACAGGTAAGGGCTAGGGTAATTTAAAAATAATTGTGCATGTGCTTATGTTTTGTAATGCTCAACCTTAAAATCCTAACTCTGAATTTACTCCTTTCCAGTATACACGATTTCGAGTCTGACGGTTCTGAAAGTAAAAAATTCAGTAAGTAAAAATGTAAAAAAAAAGTGTAACAAAGAATATCACAAGTTATTTAAACTGTGTAAAATATTACCTATAGATAAAAAGGTTGATTTTTTTTGATAGGATTAGAACACTACTACGGTGACCAATATAAAGTCAGTGTTGAAAATAGATATAATACAAAAAGTGTACGACAGAAGAAATTCGTTATTCCTAGGGTTAATAACTATTATGGAAAAAGATTGTCAAAATTTTTAGTACCAAAATTATTTAATAAGATAGATTTACTGAGACAGGATCATAAATTAAGTAAAAATGTGTTAAAGACAAGATTGAAGGGTGTGTTTCTCGATAGATTAGATTAACATTATTATTTATTGTTACAAATTCCTTGTAAAAGAACTGTGGAGAAGGGTAGGTTAAGATAGTTTTAAAAAAAGAGCGCATCTCGCCATCAAACTTTAAAGTTTGGCGAGTGATTTTTAAATTGTATTTTTTTTGTAACTTTTTTGACAACAATAAAAAAAAAAAAAAAAAAAAATATAAACCACCATCTAACAAAGAAGATAGCGATGAGGAATCAGCGGAACAGGTATGTATTTAACTATCACTTAAAACACAACTAATTAATATCATTTGATATAAATACACCGAGTATTGCGTTCAGAGTTCAGACCTCTAATTCATAAAGGTTTTTTTTTGTATTTTTTATCCATCATAGATATTAGTAACATGCAACACACAACTCCTTTAACTAAAGGTCTCTCAATTTATATCACACATAACCATATTAAAATAAAAATGCTATGGCAATAGATTGTAGGTAATGTTTTTTTGTTCCAGATTGATGAGGAATCTGAAACAGGCAATAGTTTTGATAGAGATATACTTAATGAACCAGAAATATCAAACCAAGATGAAGAATTGTCAACTTTTCTTCAAAAGTAATTCAAAGACACATAAACAAATGAATTATTTAATTTTAGGTTGCATTAATATTAATTACTTTCTTATTTATTTCTAGCTCACCAGACATTGTACAAGAAGGTTCAAAGGACGAAAAAAAAGAATCAAAATCAAGACGTTTAAAAGATTTTTGTTTTTATTGCGAAGAGAGTGTTTTAAATTTTGCGAGACATATATATAGAAACCATATGTTTGAAACAGAAGTGCAAAAAATAATGTCTTACCCTAAAAAGTCAAAACAAAGGAACCAATTAATAAACTCTTTAAGAAAAAAAGGAAATTATATCGTAAACTCTGGTGGAGTTGTCAAACCTATGCGAACTGATGATAAAGCAGTACCAGATGAATATTTACCATGCTCTTTTTGTTTTGGATATTATAAAAAAAACAGTTATGGCGGCATCGAAAAACTTGCACCGAAAAACATCAAGGCGGAACGAAAAATGCTCAAACTGATGGACAAAACTTATTATTAAGAAATTTGAAGATTGATGTACAATTAAGGGAACAAGTTTTTCCGCGAATGAGAGCTGACAAAGTTTCTTTAGTGGCCAAAAAAGATCCCCTCATATGCGCTTTTGGTGCCAAATATCTCAAAATGCACCGTGAAAAACATTTCATTAATGTTACTTCCAGAAAAATGCGTGAACTGGCGAAGCTACTGATTGCATTGAGAAATATAGAACAAAGAATTAATACACTATTTGATGCTCTGCAGCCTAAATACTACGACACTATTATAGAAGCTACTAAAGCGGCTGCATCTTATAGCGCAGAAAAAGATAAATATGAGTCCCCTACATTTGCAATGAACATAGTCACATCCTTGAAACAATGTGCAAATATAGCTATGTTATACGCAGTAAAGAAGAAAGATGAGTACTTCAGTGTTAAAAGTGCAGAGGCTGAAGCAGATTTAAAAACACTTATACAGCTGCTGACAGATAATTGGCGATACGATATTTCCTCCCAAGCTGCTGATGACCTCAATATGAAAAAGTGGAACAAAGTTACATTAGTTCCCTTGGCCACAGATTTGAAACTGTTAAAAGAACACCTTCTTAAAAAAGTTCAAACATGCAGAGAGGCTATAAAAGCTAAGGTAGCTACTAAAACACACTATTGCGACATGGTAGAATCTATATATTGCAGGGTTTTATTGTTAAATAGGAGAAGACCCGGCGAACTTCAACGTGTTTTGTTAAGCACCTATGAGGAATCTACTAATCCTCAATCCCACTACGAAGAGTTTGACAAAACGTTGTCAAAATCTGAGCAAATACTTTTACGTAAATTTAAAAGGATTGTGATACGCGGTAAGAGAAACCGAGGAGTTCCCGTCTTACTTAGTACAGACGTACAGGAAGACATTGACTTATTACTAACCATCCGTGAAAGGTTTATCCCAAGAGATAACTTGTATTTATTTGCCAGACCTGGATACTCCACAACAATGTGTGGCTATAAGGTACTAAATAAAATGGCCAAGGAGTGTGGCGCTAAAAATCCTGATGCCATCTCAGCTACTAAACTCCGGAAGCATCTAGCCACTTTAACACAGGTATTAAGTATGACGGAAAATGATTTGGAACAATTATCAACATTTATGGGACACACGAGTGGAATACACAAAAAGTCGTATCGTCTGCCTGATGATGTGTATCAGACGGCTAAGATGTCTAAATTGCTACTGTTGATGGAAGATGGTAAAGCAGATCAGTTTAAAGGAAAAAGTTTAGAGGAAATAGAATTAAATTTAGATGAAGAAATTAATGTAGAAGTTAATGAAGAAGAAGAAGAAGAGAGCTCACCAGTAGAAATGATAGACGATAAACTTCGTGATAAGCAGATTGATTTCCCTGCAAACGACGTTAGCATGAAAGAGATTGAAAAAGAAAATACTCCACCAAA
This sequence comes from Agriphila geniculea, assembly GCA_943789525.1. Taxonomy (NCBI): domain Eukaryota; kingdom Metazoa; phylum Arthropoda; class Insecta; order Lepidoptera; family Crambidae; genus Agriphila; species Agriphila geniculea. The sequence continues at coordinate 18,220,095 of OX038879.1, forward strand.
ACTCGACACGCAAAAGAAGAAGAGACAGCTAATTCCATGGACCACTGAACAAAAATTGAAAACAAAAGAATACTTTAATAGACATATTAAAAAAAAGATACCACCAAAGAGAGATGAGTGTGAAAGTCTCATAGCACAATACCCTCATATTTTTGGCAACAAAAACTGGTTAAAGATTAAAGTCTATGTACAAAATGTTTACACCAATAAATGTAAATGATTATAAAATCATTGAAATTGCGTAAAATTTAATAAAACAAAAAATGTATAAGAAACTGTATCTACTATAGCTTAGTTCATCTGCAGGTATTTGAAATTAGTATTTAATTGTTAAAGAAAAGTTTGTGTAGGCAACAATACATAAATCACAATTTTCAGCTTCGAATTACAAACATTCTTTATTTACGAAATTTTGATTATTGAAGACTAACTAATTTAATTTTGGCCTAAATAATTTTGGAACCAGTATACTTACTAGGTTTACTAGGTACTAATTAAAAACTAATGTTGATTTTTGTTTAATTTTAAGTTGAACCTCAGCTTCAAAATAAGGTTGAAATGGGGAGTGTATGAAAATTTTAGATCATCTCGAATTTTTTTATATAAGTAGTAATAAGGTTCCTTATTAACAAAAAAAATCAGAATTTTTCATTCACTACAAAAAAATAAAAATAAAATGGTAAAGGGATACCACCTTAACATGCGTAGCGCACTCCGTACAGCAGAATTTGTGAGTTTTTTTTTTGTAGTGAACGAAAAATTCAGATTTTTTTTTTGGTTAATATTGAACCTTATCCTACTACTTATATAAAAGATCTAAAATTTTCATACACTCCCCATTAGGAAGCTTATTAAATGACTGATCAATAGATATAGAATTGTTGAAGAATAAGAACTTACTTATTAGTTGTTATAGATATTACGAATTGGTTGGTCGATGTCCATTTTAAAGGAGGTGAACTTCTAGCATTTAGTCCGAATTTGACTTCAAAACTAGGCATAAAGCTAACGATTAAGAAGAATTTGAAATTACTGAATATTATGTAAAGTAATAATATATAATTTAATTTATGTAGGTGACGACAGGTGTCAAAACTGAATAGGGGTTAAGGAATAAGAATCTTTTAGTTATTAAACGCGATAATTTTCAAAATAATGAAAACTTTAAATGCAACATTCAAATTTTGTTCTAAAACTTTTTTATACTTATACGAATTTTTTTCAGCTTTTGTATGAAAAAAAATCACGCAGTTAGTAAATTTCCCACACAAAGGTGAAAAAAAATCTTTGAAAAGTTGTAGAACACGTTGTTGCATTTTGAAAACAAAATTAAGGGTGTCCAAGGTTTTCACCATTTTAAAAATCATTCTGTTAGTACATAATATATTTTACAAACGGTTTACTCGCAGTTCATTTTAATAAAGGTAAACTTCTAGCTTTGTGCCTGTTTTTGATGACAAAATAAGACTGGAAAATAAAAAAATTATACTATGACTGATTATTATATAAAGTGATAATAAATATAGAATTACTAAAGAAGTACCTAAGTATTTAGTTATTATAGATATTCTACGAGTTGTTTAATTGCTCACTTTCGTTTATAATAAAGGTCGACTTGTGTAAGTCCGTATTTAATTAAAAGTCTGATTATGTACTTACTGATGTGTTTTATTTTTCACCAACATGAACATACCTAATTAAAACTAAAATCATAACAATATTTTCTTAGATTTAATAATACTATTGTGGTTGATATTTTAATTACTGATAGAGAAAGATTTAAAATAATTGTGCGTTTGATATAAAACTACGTAGATAGGCACAATTATTGCTGTGTAATTGACAACTTTTCAAAGGAGACGGTCAATTTTTAATCTTGATGTGTTTGTTGAAAATCAAGCAAAAATATTAAATGAAAGCACACTTCAAAAGCTGTTCAATTCTATTTTTTTTCAGAGGCGCATTTAATTTCACTTGACAAAGTGGCTGTATGCGCGTATTTCGCATGAAAAATAGCGTGTATGATTTGGTATTTTTTTTAAATGCTCCTCAAAAATATAATTAAAATATAATAAAACAGCACTCATAATGAGCTATCATTTGGTAGCCAAAATTGTCCATCTCCTTTAGCAAATGTTATACGTAATACTGACTTTTAAAGTTTCATTGTAGGTTCAGACAAGAACAGCTTAATGAAGCAAAATAATACACACACTCGCAGTGCTCCATACCTACTTACACATGGTGCGCCCTGTGAGTGTGTGTTTTTATAAAAAATCAATGCAATTAATTTCGATAACTACTTACTCTAGTAACATCAATATTGAGAAGAAAAAAATCTACTTACCATACTATATTCGTGAAAACAATAATACTAATCACATCTTTATTATTGATAAATATATAATTGATAAAAATAGGTACTATTAATATTATTAGTGTGCTATTTTTATTTTTAGAAATACTAAGTAGGTAAGTAGTAAGAAATGACAGCACAGCGCTGTTATCATGAGAAATCTTAATGGAAATTCAAATTTTCAAATCCTTCAATGTTTGCAGGCAGACCATTACGGTCCTTTAAATAAATCTAGCCCAACTGGACAAATTAAACATCCACAATATGTTCAGTATATTATGAAACGCCCAGTAACAGAGTACTGCACAACATCCAAATCTTGTTTAGCATATTTTTGTGGTGGTTGCTCCAAAGCAGAATCTCCAGCGCAGCGTTTGCGTGATTCTCACTGAATTTTTTATTTGTACTGTCTTTGCTGTTTCGGTTAGATTTCGATTTGAAACATTTTTCGCAGTAGATGTATAAAGGGTTACTGTTGTCTTTTCCACAAAGAGCGCACTTCAGAAAATAGTGATAATCTATTTCGGAGTCACTACTGTCCGAATACGTCCGCTCAGAATCCGCCAAATTAAATGAGTCGTTGATTGCTGTAGAAATCATCTGGTCAAATGTCGATGTGACATCGCTGTGACTGATATCACTAAATGATGATTCACTATCGGTGGTGTCCCGTGCTAAACATGTTTCTTTTGATTGCACACTCCACACACTCTCGACGGAAGAACTGCGATTCCTGGATCCCCCGGACTTTTTACTCATCGTTCAAATATTTATTATGTTCCACTCTAAGTTTAAATTGTAGCAAGAAACTATAGGTAGACAATCCTAATAAAGAAATGGCGACTGCTTTGAGCGCACACAACATGCAACGAAACCATCTAACACAATAATAAAATATACTCCTAAATTGTTTGGTATTCATTTTGTTTAATTAAAATAAAAGATTTGACCTCGAACGGAATCCACATTTGCCGCAGAATAGGAGGAATCAGTATGGAGAGTGAAATGTAAAATGTATAGTACATTTCGCATGTTACGATTAAGTAAGTGCTACTATCGCCATCTATGTAATTATTAGGAAAGTATTCACAAAAACTACAAGCGGGATTGACAAAAAAACAGGTGGACGCAGATTTAGCGGATTTCTGGAAAGACGCAGAAATGATACCAGGATTTATATATATATATATATATATATATAGTGTTTACATCTTGAAATGATGCGCTGCCATTTTCGCCGCGCCCCGTAGAAAGAGAGGGGAATAATTCCGCCGCCGTCGTGCGAATTCTCAATCAGGGTCACGTGACCCTGACTGACGCAAGTTCAACATTTTTTACCAATTACAAAAAAAGTGTACAACGCCGCTAAAGAAGTTTTCACTTCAAAAATAAAATAAATTACAATCTGGCAGTTCAGCGAGGTAGAGGTATAAAATATACTAAAATTATTAAGAAATTGATAATTATAAAGCTAAGATTTCCATGAAATACAATACGCTTTCTCTTCTCAAGAACAAAACCAGGCCCGAACGCAGCCCTTCGTAACCCCTAAATAAACTTCAATAGGCGATTAGCAGACGACTCGTGGATGGGATTAAATTTCTTTATTTTTCATTCCCCATTCTCCTCTTTTATTGCTAAGGATTCTAATTTATTTGAGTAGGCATTATTTAATTTGACAGATATTCGGACTTCGCGTAAGAAATATTTCGTCCCTGTGTTAATGGGGAGTTTTAATGGTTTCGGCTTTTTACGATGCGATTTTTTGCTCTTATTTTTTACCTTTTCATTAACATAATATACTTAAGTAATGCGCCTTTTGTGGGAGCTCACAAAACCCGCGTTCTTTTTTGTTTTAATTACGGTATAAAGATTTGATGAAAAATTGCTTGGAGTTTACGGTTAAAACTTTGTGATGGAGCCAATCTGGGCTTTGTTAAGAAAATAATTGTACCTTTTATAGAATACATTGTTTAAATAATTAAATGAAAAAGGGATAGATAATAATTATGTTAGTTCCATCAAGCTTAATTTACATAATATCTAAATCCTTCGTAGTAATCGTAATATTATAAATGTGAAAGTTGTGGGTTTGGATGTTTAGATGTTTGGATGTTTGTTACTCAATCAAGCAAAAACTACTAAACGGATTTGATTGAAATTTAGCACACAGATAGTAAATAGCCTATATTAAAACATAGTATACTTTTTATCCCGATATTCCCACGGGAACGGGAACCACCCGGGTGAAACCGCGGGCGGCCGCTAGTAACTAGATAATAAAACTTCTGTTTGGATGTTTGTGATACCTTCGTTGTTCTAATTTCCGTGACACAAGTGCTTTAGTATCTGTGATGGGTGATGTTAAATATTTATTTATTAATATATTTTTTCTTTTCACAAATCTCTTTCAAATAATTATTTATCGTGACTTCCTCGTCTTGTAAGCTCATTACAATCCTACGCAAAATTGATACAAAAGGCCCTAAGCTTTCATCCGGATAAATAGCCTTTTGTCTATAATTTCGTCTACAAAAGTGACCGAATAGCCGAGCTAAAAGCTAGATATGAGAGTCTTAGTGCGTATTTATTTTCATATCGTTTCTTATACTTTTTCAGTACTTACCTATAAGTAATTGGTTACAAAGCCACTTAGTAGGTAAAGATGGTGCGTAACATACAAATATTAGCGATCATTTTTAAAAAATGACATCACTCAGGAAAAGCTAACGGCGGCATGGCAATCGAAAAAATTTACAAAATTGAAAAATTGACAACCGTCACAATTTACAACTATTATACAGATTGAATAGTCAAAATAAGTTTTTTAGTCAATTAACAGTTCTAATATCTTTCTCCTACTAAACTGATGCGTAAACTTTTACCAAAACGTAGTGAATTTATTTATAGACAATGTTTAGTATTGCGAATATTTTTTTTTGTCAATAAATCATTAAAATATTGAGCAACCCCCATCACTAAGCCAGTTTATTAAATTTAAATACACTAAGCTGTTTAACTGCGCTGTGGCCCGCATGATTTATAATTGCACCCGGGGCGCATATTGTGCCGCCGGCTTTCCCGAAAATCTACTGAAGCTTTTGGAGATCACGTTTATAATATGCGAGTTTTATTGAGTACAGATGAAATTTCATACCGATCATTATTTAATTTTCACAATGGAATAGTTCCTGGGATAGGTATGGAGGCAATTATTTTTTGTTTCACTTAAAACTTGAAAAGTTTAAAGAAAGATTAATTACGTAGTTTTCTTTTAATCAAATCTTTATAAAAAAAAAACAAAGAAAGCAACAGAAAAAAACAGTTTTACCAAAGCCAGAACGAAATCCCCAAAGACATTGACTAAGTTTGAAGTAAATCCATCTTAAAAGACAATAATTAACTTTGTCTCCTATAAAACTCCACATAAGTACATTTCAACAGTACAAACCCATAATGCTGCCAACGTTTATATGTTTTATAACTTACAATGTATCTTGTTTCGAGCCGGGGCAAAATTTTAAGAGGGGAAATTCATTATCCCAGCTTTATCAAATAACCCGGGTAATGCTGCGTTTCCACCATAAAACGATGTTGCTCAGTGGTAAGCGATATTAAAGCTAAGCTACAAAAGTGCTATAAATGGAGAAGTGGGCCAGGTAATAGATGTGTCCTTTAAAAATGTGCAGTGAGCATGTAAGAAAAGGCTTAGAGATTCGCTAGTTCATTTAGAGTCCCCGCAAATTACAGACCAAACTGTCGGCCGATAGTTGGAATCAGTATGAAGAAGTATGCAAGTAACAACGATTTAGTATCGGCCGATTCTTCATACAAAACCAACTATCGGCCGATCGGAAGTCTGTAGTCTGCGGGCATGCTTAATCTACGCCGCGTCAGAATCATCGTTATTTTATTTGGATAGCTAAGCCATAAGCATCCCTAGCTAACATTGTTAGCTTACATCTTAATCTCACAAATATCTAAAAAAAGTTTGATTGTATGAAACTAAATTTGATGGTGTAACCAAAAAAAACTATGCGATCTTTGGTGGATATCACACACAACTAAAATTAGTCTGAAAGATGACCAGTCACCAGTCACCGAAATAGGCTCCGGGAATCTGTTAGATGCAGAGGGCCTATTCCAAAAAAAATAACATCACGATAAGCGTAATGTTCTTTCCACTGTCCATGACATTATTAACACATTTATAGGGTTCAAAATGAAGTAAATCGATCAACGAACATCATCCGACTATCGTGATTTGTTTTCGTAACAGGCCCTCAGGTAGCGCAGGACTGGAGTGCTATTCTCTTACATGCAACTTCACTGTCAGTGATCGTTTCGTGGAGTTTCTAACAGATGTCATATACCCATTACTGAATCAATAGGCAAAATGCCATAGATTCCAAAGAGTTTAACCCGTAATGGGACTATGACAACTCCCAGACAACGCGGCTGCAGCGACGAGCTGGACGCTGCAAACTTCAGAGAATAGTATAGCTGATCGTCGTGGAGATCCTTTGGGAAAGTGTTATAAATATGATCATAACAATTTCATTAATATGATCATAACAAAGATTGCTCACAACGCAGCTTAGCATATTTTTGGTGGAAGGGCGGCCTTACCAAATAACCGAGATAATGGTGCCCGCTGCGTTGCACCATGTATGCACTCGACGGTGAAATACCCAGGTTTTTGCACGCATAAAAAAGCACACAACTTTATTGGAGAGGGATTAACGATACTACGAACAATTAAATAGTCGAACACGATTATATAAACAAGATGAGAAAACAAAATGATATCTCAAAGCTTAGGAACTAATTTATGTTGAGTAAATAGGTAAACTAAACAGTTTTAGTAATTAAATCCTGAGGGTCAAGTCTGCTAATGTTTTCGTCAAAATCATAGTTCAATGGTGTTTCAATGGTAATGCTTTTTGACACAGTTCTTGTTTCTTAAACCCAAAACTGAAACACATTGTGTTTCTTAAACCCAAAACGGAAACATATTGTGTCTTGATACCCCTGTTATACATATATATTTTGTAAAACACCACACGTGAGTAGATTATTAACATCATAAACAACAACGTTTGTTCTACGACTTTTCAGAAAACAGACAAAAATATTCTACTTTCTATACAAATGTCAGAACAATCTGATCGAGTTTTTCAAGAAAAGCCGATTTTTTGTATGTTTTCGGAAATATTGTATACTAAATGATGTCGTTTATGATATTAGTTATACAGTGGTTTTAACATATAATTTCTCTAAAATATAATCTATGTGCAAACAAGGTACAACATAATAGCTTGGTGATCGATTATACAAGCCAGACACCCCGTTTCAGATTAGTTTTTATTTGTCAATCTTGCCCAGGGCTGAAATTTTAAGGGACAATTTCATTATCTGGAGCTTAATCGAATGACGCGGACACGGCTGATGGCCGGTCGTTCCGGTTTTATACTTCACATTTGCTCTCATTTTAAAAATATTTTTAAATTGTTTTTGTATTGATTTAAAATAAGGCTCTGATTTTTTCCAAAAGCCCTTTACCAGAAAAAAATACCAGAATAGAAGTTCCTTTTATTTTAGATGGTATAGGTAAATGAAAAACGACACATTTCCACGAGAAAAGACAGAAATAATTCAATTCAAGACGAAGAAAATTACTTGATACATTACTTAAGAGGAGCTCGGTGGCGCATTGGTATAGCGCCTGGCCCAGCCATTGCGGAGGTTAAGCAACTTTCGCAAGGGTTAGTCATGGGATGGGTGACAAAAAATATTTTATCTCCTCCGTGCTTCGGAAGGCACGTTAAGCCGCTGGTGTCGGCTGCATTTGCAGTCGTTAACACCCACCAATCCGCATTGGGCCCGCGTGGTGGGTTATAGCCCATCCTCCTTATCCACCCAATAAGGAAGGCCTGTGGGGACATTAAAATGGCTGATGGTCATATATACTTACCCCCTTACTAATAAAGATTGTATAGCGGCTGCATAGTTACACAGTATTTTGTCACTTTCTTTTTAATGTCAAATTCAAATAGTTTGACAGAGAGTAACCATTGTGTAACTATACATCTGCTATTCAATCTTTATTAGTAAGGGGGTTAATATGTATACGAGTACATTTAGGTAGGCATTAGGCAATAGATTTATTGTTATCATTGTCTTATCCTTTATTATCCTTTGAACATAATGGATCTTAAGTCAATTCAGAACAATAAAATCCTATTGGAATGATTGTCGAAAATAGTCGACAGGGGAGCTCAACCTTCATAACACTTATCGCTTAAAATCAATTATGACAGCAATAAAAGGCAAACGACCTCTTCCATTTCATATTAATAGTAATAACTTATCGGAGCAGTGGTGACCTCTAGGAGGTGATTCCCATTAAAGGTCGCCCCAATAATGGCAATATGTTCTGAAGGGATAATAGAGCTGACGTAAATGCGTTTAGGGCTGGCAGTTTTAATTATTAGAGGGGAGTGCACGTCGTTAAGACTGATAACATACACTAGTTTTTAGCAAATTCTAGCTAGAAATTTTAGCCCACACGGGATCGAATCGCTTTTGGAACACAGCAAAAACATGTAGAGATATCTATCGTTGTCCCTCTTTCTGTAATCACATAATCACATACACACACAGGAAGTAATAACTCTACCGTTTTATGTATATTCTGTAGAACACTTGAACTTTGACCGAACTAACGACTAGCCCCCATTATACAGACGTATAGGATTGACATTACTTTTTCACTAACCCTAGATTTTTGAAACGTTAGATTCATACCGTAATTATCAAAAGTAAAGAGGTTGCGCACAAAAATGTTAGGTAAGTATTTTGTCTAGTAGGGCCCTATCTCACCTATCATCATCTCGTGTCATCTTCATACTGAAGTTTGGCGGTCAGTAGACAATAGTTTTTTCATTTCTCATATTCGGAAAGTGATGTTATATTTAAGGTATGATTCCGATGTCAGCAGCACTGCTGCGCGACACTGCTGCGCGATACTGCTGCGCGACAGTGCTGCGCAGCACTGCTGCCGGGCTCGGAATGTAGTCTCATATAAACCCGTAGAGAATGTATGGGGACCAGTGGTGTTGCGGCAGCAGTGCCGCGCAGCACTGCTGCGCAGCAGTGTCGCGCAGCAGTGTTGCGCAGCAGTGTCGCGTCGCTTCTCCGCTCACATCAAATTGAGCCTTTCAAACGTAACATTAAGGTATGATTTCGATGTCAGCAGCACTGCTGCGCGACACTGCTGCGCGACACTGCTGCGCGACACTGCTGCGCGACACTGCTGCGCGACACTGCTGCGCGACAGTGCTGCGCAGCACTGCTGCCGAGCTCGGAATGTAGTCTCATATAAACCTGTAGAGAATGTATGGGGACCAGTGGTGTTGCGGCAGCAGTGCCGCGCAGCACTGCTGCGCAGCAGTGTCGCGCAGCAGTGTTGCGCAGCAGTGTCGCGTCGCTTCTCCGCTCACATCAAATTGAGCCTTTCAAACGTAACATTAAGGTATGATTCCGATGTCAGCAGCACTGCTGCGCGACACTGCTGCGCGACACTGCTGCGCGACACTGCTGCGCGTCAGTGCTGCGCAGCACTGCTGCCGAGCTCGGAATGTAGTCTCATATAAACCTATAGAGAATGTATGGGGACCAGTGGTGTTGCGGCAGCAGTGCCGCGCAGCACTGCTGCGCAGCAGTGTCGCGCAGCAGTGTTGCGCAGCAGTGTCGCGTCGCTTCTCCGCTCACATCAAATTGAGCCTTTCATACGTAACATAAGGGTTCAATTTGGAGTGCACTGCTGCGGCAACACTGCTGCTGCTGCCGAGATCGGAATCATACCTTTAAACTGAGCAGCGGGCACAAAACTCTTCGTTCCATCCAAGGGTGTAAAAGAAATTTAAAAATCGAACTGAATTTGGTTACATAGTCAACCATAGAGTTACTTCATCGGTAATAATTAAAAAAAAATAGGTAGGGTAGAGCGCATTCACGAACAACAATGAAACGTGGTAAATACAGCCAGTGCAAAATTAAAAATATTGGGCGGAGCGGCAGGCGACGCAGCGTGTATAAACTATAAATTTGTTTCTGTGTTCTGAGTTTGGACCCTTATATAACAATCTACTATTGCGATCCCATGTAGCATGTAGCGTGTCTTTTAACTGACGATAGCCAAGTCCAGTCCACTGTATAATGACGTCCAGCCATTTGCGTCTCGGACGTCCCGGACCTCTCTTCCCCTTTCCCTTTCTAGTAGGATAGGTAGCAGATTTTTAGGAAAAATCAAAACAAAACTAATTTATAATATTGTTACAGAGTTAGGTAATCGCACAAAACTCAACCTACAAGTCAAAGAGTTGTTATAAATTAGATAATATATTCATCTTAAGTAATAGATATAGGTAAATGTTTATTTGCTACATTGTCTTCAGTAATTTAAACTTCGACTTTTGACAATGGCATTTCATGGCCTATTTAAACTGATTGCTTTGACAACCCTTGACTCAGTGACCTTTCCACAGACCTTCCCCTCAACTGTAATAAGGATTTAGCTTTCGGATTCGCAATTAAGGGTGAAACTTTTAATAACCGAGAACAATTTTATAGGAGCAAAGGATCTTACTTGATTTATGGTTCGACCGTAAGGGCGTTTTGATTGGAAGGCTTACAACTTTACGGATTTCGAAGAGATAGATTACTTTCATGGTTAAGTATCCACGGAATGGGTACTGCAAATGTTTTTAATTGAATAATACAGATTTACAGGCACCACTAACGGCAGTTCTCAGTTCGTGTCTATACTTTATCATAATATTAGAAACACCAGCCCAATCGCGCTAATTTTCAACGATAAAACCAAAACTAAATGTTTTGTTTCAGTTTCATCATAAAATAAATAATAGAGGTACTAAACTAACGTGTTTCATTTACAGAAAAACACTCGCTAAGGCTTTGTTAAAATTTTGTTAAGCCAAATCTAGGGAGCCTAGAATGCCAATCTTGGACAATTTAAATGAGAATTCTAATGCTGAACCAAAGATTTTTAGGTAAATATACTCAATCTAAATGACTACATAACGGTTTCGGTTTTATCGTTCAAAATTGGTAATACTTACATGGATTGGATTACAGGGTCTTAGATAAGTATGTTATAACTGAGCCCAAAATACATTTAAAAGAATAAATAATTTACTCATCATTAACGACATCTACAGTAAAAAAACCGGCCAAGTGCGAGTCGGACTCGCGCACGTAGGGTTTCGTACCAAAATCCGGAAAAAAAATACGTTTGTTGTATGGGAGCCCCCCTTAAATATTAATTTTATTCTGTTTTTAGTTTTTGTTGTTATAGCGGCAACAAAAATACATCATCTGTGAAAATTTCAACTGTCTGCCTGTTGTCGTTATTAATATCGAGCAAAAAACGGCAAAAAAAATCATGTTTGTTGTATGGGAGCCCCCCTTAAATATTAATTTTATTTTGTTTTTAGTATTTGTTGTTATAGCGGCAACAGAAATACATCTTCTGTGAAAGTTTCAACTTTCTAGCTTTCACGGTTCATGAGATACAGCCTGGTGACAGACAGACAGACGGACAGCGAAGTCTTAGTAATAGGGTCCCGTTTTTACCCTTTGGGTACGGAACCCTAAAAACACATAAAACCTGCAAAATATCCGTATTAGAAAATCTAATTAGATACTTACTTAGTCAGTTTAGTATTCTTTGAACAACGTCAAGAAATTCGAAATAGCACTTAATCTCCGTTAATTAAAAATTAAGTTGTCCAGAACATTAATAAGTTTCTTGCGGGCTTATAATAGTTTAATTATTCAGCTTCTCCTTAGTAATATGGTAAGATAGCGAAGTTTGTCTCTAAGCTGTATTGAAATTAAAATTAAACGTACATTTAATGCTGGAATATAATGTCGAGTCACGATTCTTGACTCAGGAGTTAGACGAAATACAACAGATTCTTCAGATTTTTGTCATGCATAAGGATGAATTTTGCATTTTAAAGAAACCCTTTGTAGTGAGAAAAGTCACGTAGGTAAGGTGCAATGGAATTTTATTTTGAGTTAATCTATTTAAGGAAATTATGCAGGGAAAAACACGTCGTTTACTATTTTGTCCAGAATGATATCGATTCTTTATTTCTTCTTTTTTCATAATGAGTGTTACCAATAGGAGGTTCTATTGTTTGTTCTTCATCACGAGAACATCCGGCATTCATAAAAGGCATTCTGTGACACATTGAATTTTATAATGTAATCAGACAAATTGTTTCTTTATTGTTTACGACCTTTGTGACTGTGTCTGTGTATCTGGGCATTGAATAAATGTAAGTCTTTGATGATTCAACTAGCGTAGACATCTCTGAAGTTTCCTTCTTCTTCTTATTTTTGTTTTTGCAATCCACTTTCCTTTTGGAAGTAATTTTTGCCAGTGTCAAGTGTTGAATAGTTCAGTGGTAGATTGTTTCAGATTACATTAGAATGTGGGTGCATCGCATTCCAATGCTGCTTGGAGCATTTGGCACCCAGTGTATCAAAACAGTTTACTCGGTAAGTTCTGCCGAGGTAGCCACCACTACACTAAAAGTCTCGGCTTCACACAATCAAGATCGCGTCTATTTCAATTATCCCACATATTTTTCAGTTGCGTAGACACTTGTACCACAAAACTGCACCAATTTTAAGACACAATATCCACTATGAATCAATTTGCAAATAATTAAAATAGTCACCGAACCGAACTCGAGTAAATGGCGCCAAAACTCCTGAAGTTTCCTAGTTTTATCGCCAGTCTGTCAATGTAGAATGACACTTTTCTTCCATTCTTGGTTTGGGTGACTGTAATTTCATTGCTTCTTATTCTTTTTATATCTACCTGTGATAAAGTATTCACTTCGTGATAGAAATACAAACCCTGCATTAGCCAACTAATCGAACCCTAGTTTATATCGACCTAAAATTGGTAGCATTATCGAATGTCAGTTGCACTACGACTAATTAGGTCACATCAACGGCCCAGATTGAAACCAAACACTACGGAATAGTCTTGAGCGACGGGAATTGCTTCTCGCACTAGCCAATACGTACCTACGTAATAAACATTACAATCATTCGGTTAGTTTCGCATAGTAACAAACTACACCGTAAAGTAACTCGATACCTAAAAAAAATTACCTCTATTATTTCTGTACTATGTATATTATCTCATTCCTGTTAACAAGTTTTAATAAACCTATCCTAAAAAATATTAAAAAACCGTCAATCAATTTTCGACCAAATTTTACCAAAATCCGGTCACAAAGAATTCCTTAGTCGCATTATCTCATCGCAACACAATTACAGTGGCTTTTACCTCTCAGCTATTTTAATTCAGTACGGAACAACGGTGTTCCCGGAATTTTTGCTCAAACAACTACTGTTCAGTGACGTGAGAGGAGCTTGCTTCGGAATTTGTGTCAGCCCTGAGTCGCAATATAAGCATCGATCGAAAATCATTAACACTCACGCGCGAAACCATAACAGCGGGACCGCGACAGTTAGTTCCGCCATAGTTGTCCATCGACGACGATTTATTTATTTATTTATTAAGATGCACCAGCGACAAAATCATTTTACATTAATAACAGAATTGCATAGATATTCATAGAATAATGATACGCCTATATAGGCGTGTACAGCATTTACATACAGCACGGTGAAATCGCGTGTGAAAAATCTATGCATTAAGTAGAACAGGTTGTTTGCATTTGTTTCGCTTGTCGAACTCAGTGCGAAACCTACTGCGGTGTTCTGCTGGCGGAGGTGTGCTACAGACGTCAAGACGTACAGACAGAAGGTGTGCGACAGAGGATCACACACTAAACGGTTATTGACTGTGCTTGCGATATCTTAAAAGGATTCTTTTAAAGCCCGCACTACACTACTCGCAAAGTTGATTGAAGTTAAGCGAAGACGAGAGTGTACTTCGAATAACTTCGTGCAACCTCGCCTCGCCTCGGGCGACCTCCGTTCATTGTCGGTTTTTGGGCTCGAGTCAAAGGGACAGAATTGCACGAATACGAAGTGACTCACCACACTACTCGGATAACTTCAGTCTAAAGAAAACAGTTTTGTTGACATACTCTACCTTTCTTGATTATTTGGTTGAACGAGTAGTGTAGCAACTCACTTCGTACTCGGGTAACTTCCAATGATTACTTTGGCGAGGAACTTCACCTTGTATTGTAGTGTAGAGCCCGCATAAGATATCGCTACCAACAGCATCATCCTTTCCTCAAGGATTTCCACGACGATCGCGTTCCTGCGGATTTTTTACATTAATTTATTATGGTACTTCTATATTAGACACATTTAGGTATAATAATTTGTACAAAGAACAAGAAATATCGTCTATTATTTTAAATGAATGTGATTTGTTTTTGTATTATGTATAGAGGGCAGATTAACACCCGTATTCACAAACATCACTATGAGGTCTCAGAGTGCCCGCGGACGCATAGCCTCCCAACCTCCCATGAGTAATTGTGTTCTATGGTCCCAACTACCTAGCACACGTAATACAATACGTAAAACAAACGACCCAATCACAGAGCTCAATTTCAATGCAGTGCGTTCGCACAGGCAAGGGTCATTTGAGTATTGTTCTTGAATACTAGTTTAATACTAGCACTTGCTTCCGTATATACGACATATCTATCAATAAGTATGATAACAAACTCGATCGTTTCACCTATAAGCTCCTTCCAAGCGGCCGGTAATGGCCAAACTTTAGACAGGCGGCGGTGCTTTGTTCAGCCCCGGAATACAGCTTAATTATCAGCACGGACCAACCCTAATGACGTCACGCGTTGACGACGTGAAAAAGGACAGTTTGGGCTTTTGCACTGGTTTGAAGGACTTTGAACTGAGTGGGAGTGGCTAGCTAGCAGAGAAACTGGGTATATTTTTACCAATTGGCAAATTTTCCATACTAAATGGGAGGTCCAATATTTTTTGTCGTTTTTCGACCCATGTTTCTTTGACGCAAATGATTACTTTCATTGGTACTCATAAGCTAATTAAAGGACTACAAAATAACGGTACTTAAACAATAGGTATACTTGTGACTTTTTGCCACTAAGTAATAAGTAATTCTATATCCTTTGTGAACATCTTTCAGGTGAGATGACCCCTTAATATTCATATTGATTGATATGTATTCACTTATGTAGTTTAGTATAGAAGTGCTAGAGGCACTTAATAATAATTCATACTAACTTCAAGTAAGTTTCATGTCAGCAAACTCATGTAGCAGTTAGAAAGCTTACAATAAAGAAATAAAACCGGTCAAGAGCGAGTCAGACTCGCGCACCGAGGGTTCCGTACAATCATAAATATATTTGGATATGTTACTTTAGTACAGTCTTTAAAAAAGTAGGATAAACGGCAGACAGGTGGAAGGGCGAATAGGCGGACAGTTAATTTACAAATCTTAACCACAGCTGCTTATGGTGACTGAAAAACGTTTCAGCCACTCCACATTGCAAACTGTTTATATTACTAGGTAGGAACTTATTCTTCGTTTATTCGTACAGCAAATAGTAGGTAATTATATTAGAACCAGCCACCAATTATTATTGTAGTATTAGGTTGCGCCATCTCTTGACCGATAGTGGAACTATTTTTTTTTCTTAGGTTAGCATTCTTAGGACAGGGCCATCTGTTGACTGGTAGTGAAACGAAAGAATTATTGTTTATTTTTTGAATTTCTAAAAAAGTGTGCTATATTGAGACATCGTTTTATTTTTCCTGTAATCTTTACATAAACTACTATCACATAGAATTATTTCAGATTTTTCTCTTTGCAAACTTCAGAGATAAGATAAGTCGAAAACTATGCGGCCTAAGAAAAAAGAAAAAAATGTTTTAAAATGTGCGAACAGCGCTCTTTCAAATGATATCCCACATGCTCTAGTCACCTCACTTCAAATTTTTAAGACCCCTTTTCAGTCCCTGTTGTAAAAAAATATTTATTTTTTTCTTATTTGCAAAATAGTTGGGCAAATGTCATCTAATATATTCCAAATTTCAAGTTGATACCATTAGTAGTTACTGTTCTCGAGATATCCACCTGTGACAGACAGACAGACAGACTGAGTCACACCATAAGGGTCCCTTTTTTACCATTTTGGTACGGAACCCTAAAAAACATAAATAACCATAAAGAAAAGAGTGCTAAATCGAAAGAAAAGTATTTACTTTGCTCTTACAGATATCCGTTCACATTGAATTCTCTCAAAGCCGTAATTTACCGACAAAAAACGGTTCTTACCAAAGACAAAGAGGGCGAAAGCGTAACAAAAACAGATAACAACATAAATCTCTCCCCAAAGTCACAACTATACGAAAACAGTAGCACACTATGGGACGTATCAGCTTATCGCTTGACGAGAACTGCACTCGAAGCGATTTGTCAAACTTTCGCTAGCTACCGACGAAAACACTGACTTTCTACCGACCAGTCTAAAAGATCCGTCCACATCCGCTTCGAGAACCCTTCAAAAGCTTAAACTCTCATTGGGCGGAAAACCGTAGCGGCTCATCGGAAACTGGTCATAACAAGCGACAGATTGAGAGTATCATCTCATGTTTAATTCACAAACGACGAGTTTGAATCGAGAACATACTAACTTGGGCCATAATGCATTTCACGTTGTCCCATATGAAAGATTGCATTGAATAAATGAATGTTTGTATGCATTTTGGTGCACTATTTTTAAGATTGTTCAAAACGTTAAAGCTATTAAAGCTAAGCGTTAAAGTTAAACGTTAAAACGGGTAAATACAAAAATAAAGACCACAAAAATATTGTACTGGAAGAAAATAACGTCTGTATCAAATGCCCATTCAAAATATCGAACATATTTAATCAACATTTTTCAGATGTAGGGAAACCTTTAAATAATGTCAACAAAACTGGACGCCCCGTCATAAATCCCCCTACCTCTTCAATGTACTTACGTCCAGTAACCTATGAAGAAGTTCTTAAACTTATCAGAACAATAAAAAATAAACATAGTTGTGGCATAGATGACATACCTCCCATACTTTTGAAACAATGTGCTAATGAATTAGTTAAACCTTTAACAAATTTAATAAATCAGAGTTTCTGTGAAGGTTGTTTCCCAGACGCTCTAAAAACTGCAATTATAATACCTATTCATAAAAAAGATAACACAAAAGTGCCCAATAATTATAGACCAATAGCACTATTGTCAACTTTTTCAAAAATATTCGAGAAAGCAATGTACAATCAATTAATAGCATTTTTAGAAAAATTCAACATCCTAGATGACAGTCAAAATGGCTTTAGAAAATCGAGATCTACAACAATGGCAGTATACAATTACATTCAAACAGCTTTACAGTATATTAACGACAAAAAAATTGCTTTAGGTATACTTCTTGATATGACAAAAGCATACGATAAAGTTTCTTACAATATCCTATTAAAAAAATTATATGGCTCTGGAATCCGTGGATATACCTACGAATGGTTTAAGTCATATTTAACCAATAGAAAACAACTTGTACAAATTGAACATCACGAAAATAAGTCTAGTGAAATCCAAATAATCCGTTCTGAAGTAACAACTCTGAATTGGTCTATTCCACAAGGTAGCGTTTTAGGCTGTATATTATTTTTACTGTACATTAACGACCTTCCCAAAATTTTTAAAAATAGTATAGCATTACCAATTTTGTTCGCCGATGATCTATCTGTCCTTCTGAAATGTGAAAAAAATAGTGATCCCTACCTGTCCCTAAACAAAACCTTAAAAGATATAACTAGTTGGCTTGAAGACCACAACTTAGAAGTAAATTTTCACAAAACAAAACTAATGCAATTTAAATCCTACAAAACACCTTCTCTAAACATCAACTTTAATTTTCAAAATGTCCACATAGAAACTGTTAATGAATTTAATCTTCTTGGAATAAAAATTGACACAAATATAAATTGGACAAAGCACATAGCACATGTTAAAGCGAAACTGGCCAAATTTAGCTACGCTTTATTTCAAATTAAAGTCACCACAAATACAGAGACCGCAATTTCTACATACTATGCATACGCCTACGCTTGGTTGCGGTACGGTGTGATGCTGTGGGGGAATAGTGTAGATGCTCAAGAACTATTCATAATGCAAAAAAGATGTATAAGAATTATTGCGCATATAGATAATACTGAAAGTTGCAAACCATATTTTCAAAAATTTAGAATCCTCACTTTACCATCCATTTATATCTATGACATATGTATATTTGTATTTAAAAATAGTAAGAAATTTATAAAAGTTAGTGATACCCACCCAATAAATACACGACACAAAAATAGATTGTACTTACCTTATTCTAGAATCAAAATGTTAAACTGCAGCCCATACTATATGGCAATTAAAATATTTAATAAATTACCACCTGAAATAAAGAATCAACCAACCCTTAATTCTTTCCAAAACCAACTAAGAGATTTCCTAATTGCAAACTGTTTTTATTCCGTGAACGATTATTTATCTTTTAATAAATACCCTTTTTAATGTAGTTTTCCCTTTTAAAATTATACCTATAGCGAATTCAATACTGTGTAAGTAAAACAAAAAGATGGGTGATGTTTAGATTAGTATCTAATCTAGTATGGTAGTTGACTATTTTTTATAAATAAAAACATGTGAAAGCTAGGATCTCAAAAAAAAAATACCTATTTTATGTAGATTTAAGTTTTAGGTTTAAGTTACTTAAGTTTTTCTGAGTGGTTAAGTTTTTTGAAACTTTTCCTTTAAATTGCTGTGTCCGAAAAGGGCGATTAAGTATTTAAGTTCTTATTATTTATAACACCTCTGTACCTACACTTAATTCGCAATAAAGAATTTGTATTTGTATTTGTATTTATAAACTTTAATATCAAAAATTTACGAGCAAAGCTATAAAGATCAAAACATCGCGAAAAAAGCTTATGTAGCTGAATCCACTCATGATATTAAAAACTCACTCCTTCATAATCTTTTCCAATTGCTTATCAAAAACAGCTGTAGGTTTGCAAAAATAAAAATATAGGTAAAGTTTTCAGTCAGGAATCAACTTATTTGAGTGGTTTAAGTTTATTAAAATTAAAAAAGTCCCAAACAAAATCTATGCTTGATCAAATTTATTGTATAGCCTACCTACCTATTTCACTAAAAACACGGTTACATTGGAGATGATTATAATTGTGAACAAAGGTGAGCTTATCTCTAAAAGAGATGTCTTCCAACCTAGAACGTGTTAGGTTTCGTAAGTTATCTGGTAACACAAAGTGCAGATTTTTTGGTAATTAAGTAAGTTGAATACAATTTCATGACCACAACTCTAATTACAAAATATAACGTGTGAATGAATGAACCAAAAATGGAATAATCGTTTCTTACGGACCATCAAACTGAAAACCTTTTACTATGGGACTAACTCTGAAAGACGAATAATGCTATGCTGGGTTTTTTGCCTTAATTACGTAGTAGGTGAACTAGGCATATACCTTTTTATGCCTAACAGCGCATCTGCGAAAATTAAAATGCCTATAAAACAGAATCTCCGCTGGCCACCGTCCAAAATTCGCTAATGGAATTTTGTCCGTCTGTGACCCACCGCTTTAGAACCATCGACTGTAGGGCACTCCGATGTAAAAATTTTGCTCCAATCCACTGAAATATTAGCGAACTAAGAAGCTTATTTAATGACGAATGTTGCGTGGGAAAATACCAGTGTGAGGAGTCTGATTGCATGCTTAGTGTATGACAATATTCTTCTTATACTTAAATGTTTAATATTTTATTTCATGTAGTATATCAAGTATATCGGTACTTCGAAGCACAGATAACATAATACTATAAGAAACTTAATTTGTATTGTATTTTAGTGATATTTTACTAAGGTGTTTGTAATTTACTTACTACATTCTAAAAAATGGAATCTAGTTAATGTGTGTTTATTAGGGTTCCGTACCAAAATGGTAAAAAAGGAACCCTTATGGTGTGACTCAGTCTGTCTGTCTGTCTGTCTGTCTGTCTGTCTGTCTGTCTGTCTGTCTGTCTGTCTGTCACAGCTGGATATCTCGGGAACTACTAATGGTATCAACTTGAAATTTGGAATAGTATAAGATGACATTTGCCCAACTATTTTGCAAATAAGATAGAAATAATAAAATTAATATTTTTTTTACAACATGGACTGAAAAGGGGTCTTAAAAATTTTAAGTGAGGTGACTAGGGCATGTGGGGTATCATATGAAAGAGCGCTGTTTGCACAATTTAAAACAATTTTTCCTTTTTTCTTAGGCCACATAGTATTCGACTTATGATGAAAAATGTAAAAAAAAATACCGTTTCCCCCCCCTTATCTCCGAAGTTTGCAAAGAGAAAAATCTGCAATAATTCTATGTGATAGTAGTTTATGTAAAGATTACAGGAAAAATAAAACGATGTCTCAATATAACACACTTTTTTAGAAATTCAAAAAACAAACAAAATTTTTTTAGTTTCACTACCAGTCAACAGATGGCGCTGTCCTAAGCATGCTAACCTAAGGGCAAAAAATAGTTCCACTATCGGTCAAGAGATGGCGCAACCTAACACCACAATAATAAATTGGTGGCTGGTTCTAATATAATTACCTACTATTTGCCGTACGAATAAACGAAGAATAAGTTCATACTTTACTAAGTAATTACTAAATACTAAATATTACCTACTATATAGTAATATAATAATAACGAGGAGCTCGGTGGCGCAGTGGTTTAGCGCCTGGACCAGCGATTGCGGAGGTTAAGCAACGTTCGCAAGGTTCGGTCATGGGATGGGTGACCAAAAATTTACTATCTCGAGCTCCTCCGTGCTTCGGAAGGCACGTTAAGCCGTTGGTCCCGGCTGCATTTGCAGTCGTTAACACCCACCAATCCGCATTGGGCCCGCGTGGTGGGTTATGGCCCGTCCTCCTTATCCACCCATAAGGAAGGCCTGTGCCCCAGCAGTGGGGACATTAAAATGGCTGATGGACTAGTAATATAAACATTTTGCAATGTGGAGTGGCTGAAACGTTTTTCAGTCACCATAAGCAGCTTTGGTTATGATTTGTAAATTAACTGTCCGCCTGTTCGCCCTTCCACCTGTCTGCCGTTTATCCTACTTTTTTAAAGACTGTCCTAAAATAACATATCCAAATATATTAATGATTGTACGGAACCCTCGGTGCGCGAGTCCGACTCGCTCTTGACCGGTTTTTTTTTGATTGGAATTAATTGTAATTAATCGACAAAGGGCATATAACATCGCTAAACATCTTGATAGGTAGATAAAACGAAAATGTGTCTGTGGAAAAAAAACAATTGATTAAAATATCGGTATATCACTAGCGCTCTAATATTACCGTTTAATTAGCAGCAGTTTGAAAAACGAAAAGAGCAAAAACTAACACAGCCAGCCGTGGTGCATCACAGCTCGTCCCTCGTTAAATTTTCTATCTTCAGAACTGGCTAATGACAGCTTGTGTCATTAAAAGTGGCTTTTCAACGACTTTTTAATTTTCACATCACAGTCCGGTGCTCATGCTATACTTTAGACTAGGAAGCCTTATTTCTTCTTTACCCCACCAAATGGAAAATTGTCCACCCAGGACATAATTTTGCAATCGGTGGGGTGGGGTATGAATAACCGATGTGGCTGTTCCAATATAGTTTACTGTCTAGGATTATACTTAGGTATTTTACCTCGTCAAATAATTGTAGGGTACCAAACAACTTTAACGGGTGAAAACGCCTACTTTACTCCTTACTTACTACTCAATGAAATGAAATGATGAGTGAAATGTTAGTGATGGATAATTAAAGTTAATTTTGGAAAGAAGTTTAGTAGAATTTAATTTCGATTTTAATTATTTTAGTAGTTTAATATATATATCATATAGGTAGGGGAAGATGGTGAAACTCTTGAATCGTTAATTTTTTATTATTTTAAACGATTTTGTAACTGTGTATTCGGAAGCCTTTATATGTTTATTAATTTATCATAGAAAGTAATCAAAGATCTCTTTCAAATGAGACAACATAATATCTCGAACATCAAACAGATATCTGCCACTGTGAATGAACAAAATATAAATTTGCCAAGAAATTTATTTACATCGAAGTGTACTCCCGTGCAAAAATAAGACTGTAAAGAAGTCCTTCCCCTCAGAAATTCGACGGCGAGTGCAAACAACTCCGCTACCTTTGGTAGGCGAAACCACAGGGTAAACAAAAATCTTCCTGTAGCGATACGTTTTTTGGCAAAAAACTGGTAATTGACACAGTAGATTGAAAAACCCATATCTATACGTGCTATTGAGTGAGTATCGTGCACTGACCTAAAAGAATTTTTTTCCTATACAACATAATATGGAGGTCAGTGGTATTGTGTCACTGGCCTGAAATTTTTTTTCTTATTAACGCAGGTCAATGTATCGTGTGAAGAATTTTCCACGTGACAATGTCATGTAGTGACAAAAAAACTTAAGGCGCTATATATTTAAAGCGAGATAGCAGTGAGAAAACGACCCGCGCGGGAGCAAGACCCTTAGAGCATCGCGGTTTCAGAAGCGCGTCTTACTCTAACTAAGGCAAAACCGATTTGGCAGATTATGTGAAAAAATCACGAAATCAATTTGAGAGAAATGTTTCTACACGATTGTGAATATTGATGATACAAATTACTTAAAGTAATTTCGACTTGAATACCTAATGTTATTTCTAAATAACCTCTTAAGAATTTTCAAAAGGTATTTTCGAAACTAAAATGTATAGAGCCAACATCGTTGAATAGCGTTTCTGGTTCAATTTACGTATCTGGATAAAATACTAAGAAATACATATGTTACTTTCAGACCTACATAAATGATAATTTTCTTTAAAGATTGTCTTACTATGCACTATTTATGAAGCGGTAAACGTTATGTTAAGCTAAGCCTTTGTAAGACCTAAATAAGATTCTACATTATGCTGAAAATAACAACGAAACCGTAGTACGGGCTACGAACCATATGGACAAAGTATCTAATCTAAGAACTCCGTAAAAGGAAAACACATCTAGAAAGTAAAAAATATGAAGTTCTTTCAAAAGCTCAAATTACCTACAAGTTGTCGCATAATGTAGGTACTTCTCTTTGCTGAGCTACAATGCTTAATAGCTACAAAGTTTTGTTTTAAACTTTGATTAAGGTTGTTTTCCTAACTTCAGTAAATGGAACATTCTAGAAGTTGTGAGAGAAAATTATGAAGTATCTACTAAAACTGTTTCAATAACTTTAGGTATAATAGGTAGGTAATGATAAAAATTCGGGTTGCACTCCGGGAGTGCCGGCAGAAGTGAAAACTTAAATATTAACGTTGTGCATTTTTAATATTTTGGAATAGTTAGGGAATAATTTTGCACGAATTGCCGTCTTGCGAATTTACTCTGCATTTGAATTTACGAATACAGAACAGTATTGTACGAAGATCTTATCCATAGCTTGACAGAAAATCTAGAATTTTGACATTGAATTAAAAAATTTGCGCGTTGCTATGGTGACACAAGTGTTTACGTCTTGAAATGACGCGCCGCCATTTTCGCCGCGCCCCGTAGGAAGAGAGAGGGATACTTCCGCCGCCGGCTGTCTACGCTACATCCGTCTTACGAATTTTCGATCAGAGTCACGTGACCCTGACTGACGCGAGTTTAACATTTTTTCCCCATTACAAAAAAGTGTAAACGCCAACGTTTATATTTGCCAAAGTATTAGATATTTTCACTGGATTGATACATGTTATGTAAGTACTGCTTAAAAGAACCTAAAAACATTTTTTTTTATTACTCAGGCTTCATGTTTATAACTGCATAACAATTTTGAGTGTCTACCCTAGACGTAATATTTCGGAGATAATGACGAGTAAATATTTTCGGTGGTGAGATGGACGGTGGATGGAGGTGGACGAGTAATAATTCCTAAGTTTCTAACCTTAGGTAAATGATTTTCAAGTTCCATTCACCTGCGAAGATTAAACAATTCTACAAACAAATTGAACCATGCAGCCGTTCATGGGATTGCACATAACTCTCGTCGTCCAATATCTCTCGACGGAGCGTACGAGTGTCTTTATTGTTCCTGGGCTAGGGGTCCACTTATTACATTCTTTTTTATTTTATGTGATTTTAAATTTGAGACTAATTTTAGTTAAAAACTAAATAAAAGGATATTTAGTTGATGAAATGGCCCTTAGCTTACTTGATTTAGTGAGATTCGACAAACAGTGTATGAAGTACCTGCATAGAAGCTTAAATTTCCTTCATTGCAAAATGCACTCACACACTTCCACGCATCCCACTACGCCGTTATGACGTACATGTGTTTTTTCTTTGTTCTATGGTTGTTTTGGTGTGCGGGGTGGGAAAAAAAGACGAAGTGGACGGAAAGTACTTTAAATATTGATGATGGCAAATTTTACTGAAAAGAAACATTCCTTTATTTTTAACTAGCGGCCGCCCGCGACTTCGTCTGCGTGGAAAGATTTTTTGCTATGCCTCGGGGACAATACATTATATTGGGTTGAAAGGTATCTCTATGTCCTTTTCTGTACCCCTAAGAAAGTGTATGCAAAATTTCATGATGATCGGTTCAGTAGTTAAGACGCGAAGGCGTAACAAACAAACAAACAAAGAAACGGACTTTCGCATTTATAATATTAGTAAGGATAATAAGTTTCAAGCATTCAAAGATTTTTGATAACTTGTCTCAGCTGGGAATCGAACGGGCTAAACTACTATTATTTATCTTTCTCGGGTCTGCCTTTAATTTAAGATATTTGTATTTGTATTTATTTAGCACACAAGACAGATTACAATCATTAAAATACACAATTTATACAATCATTAAAAACAGACCTAGACTATAATCCAAAAAATATGTATGCCTAATAGCTTATTATATAAAAAACAATTAACTTATGCTAGAGATATTTAAACAAAGTTTAAAATTAATTATACAGAATATAAATTGTATTGAATTATGAAAAAAAAAATTGGAAAACAATAAAATAAAATAAATCATTAATTAAAAATATAAATTTACTTAAAACTAAAGACTAACAATTAATTAATTCATAAGCTGGAGTTGTGTATCTGTAACTGTCGGCGGAACTGAAGCAGTGTTGAGTGAAAGATGTCAATATCTCTGTTAGTGACAAGGATCTCATTGTATTGGCGAGGCGACACATCCTGACTATGGGATTGTAATATGAGTTGTTGTTAAGGAAATATTGTGTTATTTAAAAGAAATTTACCCTTATCATTGACCCTTTCGTTTAGAACCACTATTTTTTTCAGATTTTAGGTCGTTTGATTTCTGGCTGAGACAATCAATTTATCAAAAATCTTCAAATGCAGTTTTACTTATTTTTTTTAAATAAATTACCTACTGTTTTCTTTCAGTAAAATATGCCATCATCAATATTTAAGTTACTTTTTTTCCACTTTGTATAAACTTGACTCTTTAACAAATCTACAGTCGCATGTTGGCAAAGTGAGATGAGTCGCAGATGTCCCATTTTGATAGTAAAATGCTTGAATATTCAAAACAAGCATTGACATAATTTTCACCGTAAAAAGACTATAAACTGACTATGAGCTCTAGCTATATAAAATGAAGTGCTGTGAAAGGAATGACGCTCTATATAACACCACTATCTTATCTTATATAACTTCTATAACTGCATACCTCCTCGTTTTAAGAGCTCATTTTAGGACTCTTGTTTTACTTGTTATGTATTCTGTGGATTTACCTCAAGTTAGCTTTAAATTAATCAAAAATTCTCAGCAAGTTTCGATTATTTTTTTACTTCTAATGTAGATAGGGTTACCATATCTCAGGATTTGTCCGGAGATCTCAGGATTTTTGGACTTTGCTCAGGATTGCGGCCGGATTCTGAAAATCTGAGGAAATCTCAGGATTTTCAGAATATATAAAATTCAGTACATTTAATAAAAAGTACTTTAATAGAAGGTAAGGTTTCTATTATTCAATCAGTTCGCCGCTGCGGGCTACCCCCCCCCCCCCCCCCCCCCCCGTACGTTATTCTCAAACTGCTACAAATAAATCGGGTCTTTTCTCCGGACTTTTGATTTTTTCATCTGGTAACCCTAAATGTAGAGGGCCTAAAGAATCACGATAGTCAGACGAATGTTCGTCGATCAATTTACTTGATTTTGATCTTTATACATGAGTCAATAATGTCACAGACTGGGACGAACACCGTAGGCATATCGCTATGCTTTTTAGGGTTCCGTACCCAAAGGGTAAAAACGGGACCCTATTACTAAGACTCCGCTGTCCGTCTGTCTGTCTGTCACCAGGCTGTATCTCATGAACCGTGATAGCTAGACAGTTGAAATTTTCACAGATGATGTATTTCTGTTGCCGCTATAACAACAAATACTAAAAATAGAATAAAATTTATATTTAAGGGGGCCTCCCATACAACAAACGTATTTTTTTACCGTTTTTTGCTCTATATTAATAATAACAACAGGTAGACAGTTGACATTTTCACAGATGATGTATTTCTGCTGCCACTATAACAACAAATACTAAAAACAGAATAAAATAAATATTTAAGGGGGGCTCACATACAACAAATCAGATTTTTTGCCATTTTTTGGTACGGAACCCTTCGTGCGCGAGTCCGAATCGCACTTGGCCGGTTTTTTTGTAATAGGCCCTTAGTGCATCAGTGTACCATGAGTTGTTGCAAATTGTTTATGCTACGTAAACTATCGGATATACTGCTCACAGTCAATGCGAGTGAAAGAGAGAAAACGATAGTTTACGGTAACGTAAACAGTTTGCATCAACTCATGGTAGGGCCACTGGCCTCATAATAAATTCAATTTGAATTACACTGTAATTTACTTATAGGTTTTTTATCTGATATTCATTCACGGAATACCTGAGATCGAAATTAAGTAAGCAAAGGCCTACTTAATCTTGTATAAATAACAGCTTTGTTCTAAATATAATTTATTTCCATCTTGTTAATAGCTTTTGCTTTAGAGCGAAGCTTGTGAGAAAATTAATAATGTTAACGTAAATAAGTAAAACTAAGCAAACATTTTACGGATGATGTAGCAGCCAGTAGAATTGAGATGACTAGAGCATTTTATTAAGAAGTGAACTAAAAACCAATTTACTAATAACCTTAGAATAATAACACCTAGAAGCCGTGTCCGCGTATGCAAAGTGAGGCAACTTATACCAAGCCAGAATGGCTTAGTTTTCAAATTTATATTCTTCATACGTTAACTAATCGTAACTGAAACCCAATAATATAGTAATTAGTCTTATAAATGTGGGAAAATTAAAACTGGTTTGTACTTAATCGGTATAATTCGGTAATAATGTAGAATAACAATCTGAAAACGGAGTCATTTTGGCTGTTTTAGTTGCCTCACTTTTGACAGTGCGCTTTGTAGAGAACTATCGTTCTAGGTGTTATTATTCTAAGCTAATAACTAAAAATAATAAAATTAATGAGATTGTTGTAAACATCTCCGCCTCTGAGGAAATAACATAACGTTCGTAATGTACGTTACTATGTTCTCTTATACGTTAATTACATTGCATCGTCCAATTACTATTATCTACAATAATTATTTTTTCAGAAATAGGAACCTGCCTTTCTATTGTCTAATTTCAAAATCTATCGCAATCGCTTTCAGGATGTAACACATTGAAGCTTCTTTTTGGCACAAATAAAAACTTACCAAAGAAATGCAGCAATGTGTCACATCCATCTGTCAAACGAAAGCGATTGCGATAGATTTTTAAATTAGACATTTAGCCCCCTGGTCGTCCTGTGTATTATACATATAAACCTTCCTCTTGAATCACTCTATCTATTAAAAAAACCGCATCAAAATCCGTTGCGTAATTTTAAAGATCTAAGCATACATATAGACAGACAGCGGGAAGCGACTTTGTTTTATGCTACCAGTGTAGTGATGACACTTATTGAACAAGAAAAAATGAAAAATAGTTGAAAAACACGATTACTTTTTCATCTACAGTACCGTGAGCTGTGACGTCATAACAGTCAAAAATGGCAATCTCGACCGTTATGACATCACAGCTACTACGAAATCGTAGCCGTAGCTACGAACCTAAAGGAAATTCGTGCATTTTCTCTTTCTACCCAACAATAAAACAAAGGAATTATTTTCAGTGCGATGCCTTCAGAGGTAATTGACCTCGGAATGACCGCCCTTATGGCGAATGCAACATTCCTATATATTTTCCACCATCCCTTCAAGGAGGGACCGAAACTAATTTTGGGTTACGACTGCTGTTTATGTATATCCGAAGATATATGACCTTATAATATTGTTCATTGTATTCTCATAGTGCGTCCTGAACTCCTGATTAAATTACAGCAATTCTACAAACGAAAACTAATTCCTAATAATTTATAGCAAACACAAGAAAATGACAGGTAAACTGTTTGACAAACTTCATTTTTTGAAAAGGTGTATTTGACGCAAAACCTCCCTATTGTACCTGTAACTTTAAAAAATTCTAATATATTTGCCTGTAACATATAAATTCTAATAAAGCTTGTGCTTTTTGCTATCCATTCTCCTTGGTATTAATTTCAGTATCTCTTAAACAGTTTTCAGGGTTCCGTAGTCAAGTCAACAAGAAACCCTTATAGTTTCGCCACGTTCGTCTATCCGTCCGCGGCTTATCTCAGAGGCCCTTAGTACTAGAACCAAACTGTAATTTGGCATTAATGTGTATGTTATTCACGCCAATAAAGTGGTGGAATAAAATCTTAAGAAATATTATTTTCAAGTTGGAATAGGTACGTTTGCGAAATATTAACCTTTAAAGTGCAAAATTCCAGCATCATTAAAACTTGTTAAAATTTCGTTTGATCTCACTATTATTTTAATACAAATTACGCATAATATTATGTCTCTGTTCTACATCATTATACTAAAGACGGCGACTGACCTGTAACATTTCATCGTAACGTAACGTTACATTACGACGAAATGTTATAGGTTAGTACAGCGAGCCGAGCCGCTCACTGCGAGCGCCGCGTGCTCCATCCGACTGTCGGTATTTTGGCGAATACCTTTAAAATCATAGAATCCAGAAATACGACTCCTTTATTCGACATTTCGATCCTGACTATGTTCCGATGCGGAGCACAGGTGCTCGCCACGAGCAAGGGTACAGGCTACGAACAATAGTATCTTTGTTCGTAGGGTACAGGTCAGTCAAGCAATGCCGTAAAGTAACACGCTCGTCTCGAATGTTACGTTACGGCAAAATGCTCAGGTCAGTCGCCGGCTTAATGGGTGAATGTGTCAAATGTTTTCTATGGCTGCGGAAAATTAGGGCTAAGCCACCTATTGAATTTGTCGGAGGGTGTAGAAACAACGGAAGACCCTTCTGCTGTAGGGGAAATGCTTCTGATACCCATTGCATTGTGATGTTATACAATAGAGAAATTAAAACTGTGAAACTGTGTTAAGCTATGCATACCTACCATAGATTAGTTTATTAATTTAATTAGGATCGTAATTTTAGATATATATCTACAACAATTTATCACTACTGCAACTGTTCTATAATGAGGGCTATTAAAACAAGAATGTGATAATAGTATCACATGAGTGTTTTAATACCTAATTATATACAGTTGCATGTATATGTTACCGGCAATGTATGAAATGCAGGCATTGTATACAATGCCTAGGCATTGTATACAATGCCTGGCCCTTTTAGGCAATGTATGAAATATAATGAATATTGATATCTATTTCACACATTACCTAGGCAGTGTATACAATGACTAGGCATTGTATAGAATGCCTGCTGGTCCACCGGCAATGTGTATAATAAAAAGATTTTCGAGAATAGATTCGAGGGGGGATCGAGGGGGCTTGGGGAAAGCTCGAGGGGGGGGGGCTTGAGGAAAGCTCGAGGGGGGGGCTCGGGGAAAGCTCGAGGAGGGTTCGATGTGGGGCTCGAGGGGGGCTCGAGGGGGCTCAAGGGGGGCTCGAGGGGGGCTCGAGAGGGGCTCGAGGGGGGCTTGAGGGGGCTCGAGGGGGCTCGAGGGGGGCTCGAGGGGGCTCGAGGGGGGCTCGAGGGGGGCTCGAGGGGGGCTCGAGGGGGCTCGAGGGGGGCTCGAGGGGGGCTCGAGGGGGCTCGAGGGGGCTCGAGGGGGCTCGAGGGGGGCTCTTTGGAATCGAACCTGTCTTACTCCTGTAGGTCCCGCGTATAGGTTAGAAATTTAAGGCGAGCGCGGAGCGCAGCGGAGCGTGAGCCTTAAATTTCGAGGTTATTTTTTTATAACAGACAACAGAAATTTGAGTTTGGAATCGAACCTGCTTCACTCCTGTAGGTCCCGCGTATAGGTTAGAAATTTAAGGCGAGCGCGAAGCGCAGCGGAGCGTGAGCCTTAAATTTCGAGGTTATTTTTTTATAACAGACAACAGAAATATACTTATTTTACACATTGCCGGTGGACCAGCAGGCATTGTATACAATGCCTAGGCAAAGTATAAAATGAATTATATTTCATACATTGCCTGATCGTTTTAGGCATTGTATACAATGCCTAGGCATTGTATACAATGCCGGATTATACACATTGCCGGTAACATATACAAGACTTTATCTACAGCCGTGATATGTATCCTCTATAAAGGGTTTTATACTTTACTTTGACTTTAACTTTCTTCCCCTTCGTCATTTTGTCATCCGAACGAGTGTTATAATGTTGTACCTACTGAATTTCATAACGTAACTCGTCGGGCAGATGTTGTGGTTACTATGATACTGGTAGTTATAATGTTGGCAGTAAGCTAACTTTTTCAGAACCTTTTACAGAGGATTAAAAGCATGGGTGTAGATAATAGACTTTAACCTGACTTCTTTTACCATAAAATGATGGTCGCTACGCAATGAATAATTTTCTAAAACTTATAGACACTTGAAGATTCTTGTTTATTAAGTAGATAGACAGTGACAAATCAAACTCAATTTTTCACAAGTTGTACAATAGAAACTTTTACTCCGTACATCATCCATAATTGTCCATAAAATACCTACCTATACCATTTCAGAACTAAAACAGCACTCAGCAATATCTCATATCTTAAGCCAATGAAAAACTTTTAACCTCCAAACATGGTATAGATCTCGATATCTTATACAACAGGGCTACTCAAACTTTTAGCTACACGAGCCCCTTTTAATTTATCAGCTTATAGCGTACCAGTTTCTACCAGAACACCTCCACTCCTGCTCGAGTTGTGAGTCAATTGTGAGTTGCGAAAGTAGTTTCTTTCAGTAAAAAACTTAGAAATGAAACTGAAAAAATAGTAGGAAAGTAGTTTATTAGTCTGCCAACCGGGAGAGATGGCGGGAGATCGTGCGGAAAGAACTATAGGATTCAAACCTGTTACTGATCCTCATTGGCGAACCCATAGGGGTTTGCGAATCACACTTTGAAAAGCCCTATTATACAGAAAAGTCGTAAACTTAGAGACTTAAAGTTATGAGTAGTCCGTTATATCTTCATACGAGGATCAATTGATTTATGATGGCGGCGATAAAAATCTTGTGAAACGAATTCACGTAGTTGCGCAGTTTGCGAAAACTAGAGCTTGATAAAATAATAAATCATTTTAAAAGTCAATGGAAGCTTTACTTAATAGCCGTATTAAACTTCTGTTTTGAAACCAAATCTTGATCTCCATATTTAAAATATTCCAAATCATAATAATTTTTAAACTTTTAGATTTTATGCATTCACA
The DNA here is from genome assembly GCA_943789525.1 of Agriphila geniculea. Taxonomy (NCBI): domain Eukaryota; kingdom Metazoa; phylum Arthropoda; class Insecta; order Lepidoptera; family Crambidae; genus Agriphila; species Agriphila geniculea. The sequence goes on from OX038879.1 coordinate 18,252,393, forward strand.
ATGCTATTTTTATATTAAGATTATTAATATAGTTGAAAAAAATATTAGAAAAAATTGGGTGAGTCGATTTTTTCTATTTTTTTTTCAATTTTATTAATAATCTTAATCATAATACTCTTGAATGTTAGGTATAGGTAGGTACTTATATTACAAGGTATAAAAATAAAACTAACTTTAAATAATAATATAAAACTTACCTGTCCTTTAATTTGCACCCATTTCCCTAATTCTACTTTTTTATTTTCTCTCACCCAAGGTTGCCTGGAAGAGATTGCTATTTAGCAATAAGGCTGCCTTTAGTAGGTATGTTTTCTATTGCCTTTTTTCTGTTTCTTTCTGTTTTTGTGTTTGTCGTGTGCAATAAAGCTATTATTATTATTATAAAACTGGACAAAATATTAAAGGTGGATTTACAATTTTTTTGCCAGTGCGTTTTGGATATGACTAAGTTCATTAAATAATATGTCATAACCACTTTAAGTAAAGAATGCAAATTAGCTCAACGTCTCGTCAAAAATACATATGAATGAAATGAAAATCGTATTAGAGCGAAATTTTACCGCAACCTGAATTCGTAATTTGCAAGTCGCCCACACATCGCATTTTGACGATTTGGTACCAAATTACGTGGAATAATAATTCATTCGTTTGGTTATTTGTGTTATCATTTCATTTGATAAAAGTACTTATATAAAGTGCTACATAAAATCAGTCTCGCTCTCAATCAATATTAGATTCATAATTATTTATTCTGTGTTCAAGATCCTCTGTCTCTCCATTTTCATATCGATTTATTCTCGTAATTCACGGATATGAGTAATCCTCCATTTGGAGATGAGATCTGATAATATCATTGAAAGGCGCACAAAGGAAAAATGGAATTGATAGATACCTACCTACCTATTTAAGTAAGTGTTTTCTTTCTCATGGTACACCTATGATCTTACTGCGAAATGTTTTGTAAGTTTGTGATGCTCACCACAGTACTCAGACCAAAAGCGGCGCTGCGGTAATTTTTTTAAAATAACTAAGAAAGTTTTAATAAAACTCAACGTTTATTTACTTACGTTTACTTAATTACATTCCTTCTTAGTCATTTCTAAAAGTAGATAGCAAAACTGCTCAAATTAGCCGTAATTGAAACATTTATTTTGCTATCTACTTCTACGAATGACTATACGAGTAAATATTGTAATGATACCTTCTAAAATACTAGACTATTCCAGGTAAAGTTTTATTAAAATCCTTTTTTATACCGAGAAGGGCGTCACTTTCGGCACAAAGTAAGTAGTGGCTTTCGGTGTGGGATGCACCTTAAACAATTGTGATCTGTGCATATCCATTTTTTAAGAAAGTAGTACTTACATTTACATTATAATAATTCGGCAACTGTGAACTTGGACTCGTAACATAATATACCACTTCTCTTAAAGGAAACCAAAATAAATAAAAAATTACCTATAACTAACATTAAATTAGCAGAAACAATAATTACACGAACAAAAACTGTTTTACGATTGATTAATATAATATACTTACTTACGATAATATATTTATACGATTTTACGTCTGATTAATATATTATCAAGAATTATATTCGTTCGACAATAACGGTGCCAACTACGGAGGAACTACGGAGAGCTACGGAGGAGCTACGGTCGTGTCGTCGTAGTAATTCGCAAGTTAGGTAGACTCGCTAGAAAAAAATCATTTTATCAGAAACATTATACCTACCTAAAAAGCAAAAACCTATGTTCATGTTAAAAAGGCATGAAAAACTCTTTGCAAATGCTCGGAAATAATCCCCGTAAAGTTTCGACAACATTTGGTATTAAAGCGAGCGTATACTATGATCCCGGGGAATACGCAAGCCAGTCACGTCTGGATATGACGCAATATTTGTGTTTCATTTTGAGAGTTAACGATGTTTTTAATCCTTCGCGTGGGCCATTATCACGAGGTGTAGGATAATCCGTACTGTGGGTAGCATCGAAAACAGCACGGATTTAATTCGCTAAGTGATGAACCAAGGTTTATGAAATAACCTACACACAAAATTAAGGAATAAATTCATCAGTCGTTAGTCTTTTTTTTAAACTGCGGTCAACGTGCCCGTGCGTGATGCGTGACAGTAATGACGCAGCGAAAATTGTTCTATGTCTATGGTAATGACAGTGTCAGATAGAGATAGGTACTTACCAGAATTCTTCTTCTTCTTATTTTAGTTTGGCAATTTACTCTCCTTTTTAGGGAGTAATTTTTGCCAGTGTCAAGTGTTGAATAGTTCAGTGGTAGATTGTTTCAGTTTACATTAGAATGCGGGTGCATTGCATTCCAATGCTGCTTGGAGCATTTGGCACCAAGTATATCAAGACCAGTTTACTCGGTAAGTCCTGCCGAGGTAGCCACCACTACAATAAATAAAGTCTCAGCTTCACACGACCAAGATCGCGACTATTTCAATTATCCCACATATTGTTCAGTTGCGTAGACACTTGTACCACAAAACTGCACCAATTTTAATACACAATATCCACTATGAATCAATTTGCAAATAATTAAAATAGTCACCGAACCGAACTCGACTAAATGGCGCCAAAAACTCCACTTACCAGAATTTCTGTGGAAAACGGAAGAGGCCAGACACAAAATTTTTTTTTGAAAACAAAAAACCGACTTCAGAAGCCTACGCTACGTTTTAGAATAAAAAGTTCAAACAATGATAATGTGTATCTAGTAATTTGAATATTATTTCTTGCTTTTTTGAAGTGCGTAGGCTTTCGAAGTCGGTTTTCTTGTTATTAAAACAATTTTTATTTTTTTAATTTTTAGTGTAAGTACCTTCTGTAAGTATCAGATATATTATCTAGGTAGAAAAATCGGTTTGACCAAACGTGAGATAATCGTGGACATACATGCATATGGATCAAACTGAGAAGAGAACCTCCTCTTCTGAAGTCGGTTAAAATACCAAAACCTTCTCCTAATTGTAACAAATACTTTTCTGAAAACTGCATCAAAATCGGTTCAGCCAAACGCGAGATAATCGCGAACAAACATACATACAGGTCTAACTGAAAACCTCCTTTATTTTTGTTTGTTTTGAAGTCGGTTCAAAATTATAAATGAAAATAATAAGGACAAATAATTTCCAGACCATGTCGGACACTGATTTTCCCGCGTTCAAGTCTTCAACTATTTTTTTACTTCTCTGTAATTCCCATCTGTAATCACCGTAGCATTCGTTTCATAGGCGGCCGAAGAGCTCAATAGCAAGAAAAAATAATTCTTTACACGTTGGTTACGTAGCATTGTGGTTTCGTAGCCGGTCGTACAAAACTAATTTCGTAGTAAGAAAGAGTATTTTTGAGGGTACTTAACTAGTTTCGTAACAAGAAAATATTTTTTCACATGTAACTAGTGACGTAGCATTGGTTTCGTAGCCGGTCGTACGAAATTTAATTTCGTAGGAAGAAAGAATATTTTTGTACTTAAGTAACTAGTTTCGTATCGTAGCCAGAAAATAATATTTTTTCACGCGTAACTGGAGTGGTACCGTAGCATTGGTTTCGTAGCCGGCCGGAACTAATTTCGTAGAAAGTTCTTTGTACGTAACAAGTTTCGTAGCAAGAAATATAATTCTTCACACCTAACTGTACTGTAGCATGGTTTCGTAGGAAGGTTATTTTAAAATTGGTTAAAAAATGAAACAGCAGTTTTAAGTAATTATCATTCAATGGTCAAGCTACAACATATTGAATAACGTTCAAAAGGCGGACTTAATGCTACAAGCATTCTCTGCCAGACAACTTTTGGGAAAACGATAGCCATGAATACGGTACATTTATGTTACTGCTTCCGGTCAAGTGTAGGTACTTACTGTTCCGGTTAGAAGTTTATTGGAATTAGGTACCTATAGGTAGCCGGAAACTGTGAAGCTACTGATTTTTCAATAACTCTTGATAAGTTAGCACTTGAAGCAAAAGGTTGACACTTACTGAATATAATTATACTTTACACACATTTTATACATTATTAAACATTTATGAATAAAAAAAAAATCGGCCAAGTGCGAGTCGGACTCGCGCACGAAGGGTTCCGTACCAAAACCGGCAAAAAAATACGTTTGTTGTATGGGAGCCCCCCTTAAATATTAATTTTATTCTGTTTTTAGTATTTTTTGTTACAGCGGCAACAAAAATACATCATCTGTGAAAATTTCAACTGTCTATATACCTGTTGTCGTTATTAATATCGAGCAAAAAACGGCAAATAAATCACATTTGTTATAGGGGAGCCCCCCTTAAATATTCATTTTATTCTGTTTTTAGTATTTGTTGTTAAAGCGGCAACAGAAATACATCATGTGTGAAAATTTCAACTTTCTAGCTATCACGGTTCATGAGATACAGCCTGGTGACAGTTCTATTTTACATGAATTTTAAATATTGTACATATCTACCGGTTTTTAGGGTTCCGTAGCCAAAATGGCAAAAAACGGAACCCTTATAGATTCGTCATGTCTGTCTGTCTGTCTGTCCGTCCGTATGTCACAGCCACTTTATTCCAAAAGTATTAGGACTACATAGTTGAAACTTGGTAAGTAAGTGTATTCTGTGAACCGCTTTACGATTTTTATACAAAAATATAAAAAATAAAAGATTAAGGGGGGCTCCCCATACATGGAACTGAAACTGAAAATATTTTTTTTCATCAAACCAATACTTGTGGGGTGTCTATAGATAGGTCTTTAAAAATGATATTAAGGTTCCTAAAACTATTTTTTTTCAAAGTCAACCATTTGAAAGATATTTGCCGCCAAAGTGGTAAAATGTGTGTCCCCCCCTTTAACTTTTAAAGTAAGAGGGTGAAAAATCTAAAAAAAATATAAGCTATAGATCTTGATAAACACTTTCAACGAAAATTGGTTTGAACGAGATATAGTAATTAGTTTTCAAGATATAGTAAATTTTCCAAAACCGCAAATATAACTTTGTCATTCATACAAACACTGTGAAAAACAAAGTTATTTTTTCAGACGAAAAATGATAGCGGTGTTAAAATATGATATGGTATACTGAACCTACGGAACCCTACTGCGCGTGGTCCGACACGCACTTGGCCGGTTTTTTCAGTCAATCGCAGACTAGACAAAAATGCAAGTTCATTTTTAGGGTTCCGTACCTCAAAAGGAAAAAACGGAACCCTTATAGGATCACTTTGTTGTCCGTCTGTCTGTCCGTCCGTCCGTCCGTCTGTCTGTCAAGACTACAGTTGCAAAACTTCTGAAAAATTCCGAATAATTCTGGAATACTTCCCGGAAAGTTTCTTTCAATCAGAACTTTTCAAAATGAAGATATTTTTTTTTTATTAATAGGCTCATATCAATTTTAGTCTTCGATCATAGGATTCATAGGCGTGTTCCTCAGTGGCCGGACCACATTTTAGTACTCAGATGGTTTAGTTCCACATAGTTGCTACCTGAAGTCTACCTTCACAGGAATATATCATAATTAATAGTACCTCAATAGATAAGGAAATATTTAACAAATAAAGTGGTCCGGCCGCAGAGCAATGCTCTCTGGCCGCACCAACTCCATATTTAGAAAGTGTGATACATTTTCAAGAAATTTATATCGCAGTAAAACCTACCTAAATAGTACCTTCCACACGACAAGTTTCTTCACACGCAAGACAAGGGACTTCATTCGCGTGGACATTCGAGAAAATCCTTAGGAAACATTTAATCAGGATAAAAAGTATTATATGTTTTAATGTCCTGCCTCGCAAGGCAGCGCGCACAGTATGAACGTTTAAACATAGAATACTTCTTTTCCTGGTTAATGGTTCCCTAAGGATTTTCTTAAATGTCCACGCGAACGAAGTTGTGGGCGGAAGCTAGTATTGTAATAGTACTCTTTGATCAGGGGGTTATTACAACCTCTTAAAACTTGTCAGGTTTATGAATTGCTATAGTTACATCTCTTTCTCGCTGCATAGGAAATAAAAGAGGCGCATTGATAGCCATTCAGAACACTGCCAAGTTTTAAGTACAACCTCTTATATATTATATGTAAGGATTAAAGTAAGGAATAATAAATAATAAGTAAGGAATAATTTTAAGTAAGGTTATACGAAATAAGAGTACCTACATAATTATTCATTTTTGTTGATGATTTTTTCCTCTTTGTATTGCTACTTATACGAATAAAAAATTATTTAATTGTTTTGTATTTTTAGTAAGTTTGATTATATCAATATGTAACGCGCCCATAACCTGTGAACGCGTCTATACTATTTTACAGCTTTTTGGTCACCCATCCCATGACCAACCCTTGCGAATTTGCTTCTATTCGCTGAAAAGTAGTCCTTCCTAGCCGGATTAAATACTTTGAGCTTAATTATACAAATTAATAGTTTGATGAAATAAAAGAGCAATATTCTCTAGCCTGAGCACAAACTAGGGCTTGTATCTTCTAAGCCAATGAGTTTCATTTTACGAAACTTGTCGTGTGGAAGGTACTATTTAGGTAGCTTTTATTGGGATATCACTTTCTTGAAAATGTATCACACTTAGTTATTGACCTGCTGCAGAGAATGCTCTCCAGCCGGACCACAAATTATGGCTAGTAACTTCTAAGCCAATGAGTTTTATTTTACGAAACTTGTCGTGTGGAAGGTACTATTTAGGTAGCTTTTATTGGGATATCACTTTCTTGAAAATGTATCACACTTAGATATTGACCTGCTGCAGAGAATGCTTCCCAGCCGGACCACGAACTACGGCTTGTATCTTCTAAGCCAATGAGTTTCATTTTACGAAACTTGTCGTGTGGAAGGTACTATTTAGGTAGCTTTTATTGGGATATCACTTTCTTGAAAATGTATCACAGTTACGATATTGACCTGCTGCAGAGAATGCTTCCCAGCCGGACCACAAACTACGGCTTGTAACTTCTAAGCCAATGAGTTTTATTTTACGAAACTTGTCGTGTGGAAGGTACTATTTAGGTAGGTTTTACTGCGATATAAATTTCTTGAAAATGTATCACACTTTCTAAATATGGAGTTGGTGCGGCCAGAGAGCATTGCTCTGCGGCCGGACCACTTTATTTGTTAAATATTTCCTTATCTGTTGAGGTACTATTAATTATGATATATTCCTGTGAAGGTAGACTTCAGGTAGCAACTATGTGGAACTAAACCATCTGAGTACTAAAATGTGGTCCGGCCACTGAGGAACACGCGATTCATAGGTCAATTTTGCTAGAAAATATACCCGCCGACCGACCGAGGCGACGACTAACGGACGAAAACGGTACGAACGAACAACTCGTGCGCGGTGCGTGGCGCTATCTAGTGGCGGGTGGCGGCAGCGCGAGCGCGGCGAGCGTGGAGTGGCGGGCGGCGCGGCTCCCCCCGGGGAAGTATTCGCCCGCTCACCGCGCCCCGCAGAGAAGTTTTCAGAATATTTCGGAATAATTCGCGCTCGGAGGGAATATTTCAATCTGGTTGATTTTAAAAAGTAATTAAATATGTTCTCAGTGAATCATTGATGGTAATGGTGAATTGTTTTTTATTAAGGGTAAGTAAAGTTTAAATGTTTATTTCATTACCTATGTAAAGCAAAATTATAACCAATTTTCTATTTTTCGAGGTTTTTCTAGGTAGGTACTCAATTTGTTAGTAATGATTTAAAAATAAAAGGCTGAAGAGTAGTTACCTAGTCCTTCTACCTTAATAGGTACATTATAAAAAAAATTAAGTAGGTACCTACCTACACTTTAGTTTATAAAAAAAACATTTAAAACTATGATAGGTATCTAAAAGTACATTTTTAGAGTTCCGTACCCAAAGGGTAAAAACGGAACCCCATTACTAAGACTCCGCTATCCGTCTGTCTGTCCGTCTGCCTGTCACCAGGCTGTATATCATGTCATGAACCGTGGTGATAGCTAGACAGTTGAAAATTTCACAGATGATGTATTTCTGTTGCCGCTATAACAACAAATGCTAAAAACAGAATAAAATACGTATTTAGGGGCGCCTCTTATCATACAGCAAACGTGGTTTTTTTTTGCCATTTTTGGTACTCTTCGTGCGCGAGACCAACTCATACTTGGCCGGTTTTTAAAATTATCATAGATTAAAAAAAATACTTACCTACTTTATGTTGAGTTATTATGTTGACATCCGTTCCAATTCCAAGACTTTCAAGCAATTAAAGAACATTAAAAATTCGCTAAAATACTAAGTTTAGTAGGTACTTCTTAGGTAGGTACCTACTTAAGTACTCAGAAATTGTATTTAAGAGCTAGATATTACGATATCTATCCATACCTACTTTACTATGATCAGAGAATAATTGAGTTTTTTCTTGCTAGGAAGGCTAGGTAGGTAGTTAGGAAGGTATTTAAAAATGTGTTAACTAATTTCTGCTACTTTTTAGGGTTCCGTACCCAAAGAGTAAAAACGGGACCCTATTGCTAAGACTCCGCTGGCCGTCTGTCTGTCGGTCTGTCTGTCACCAGGCTGTATCTCATGAACCGTGATAGCTAGACAGTTGAAATTTTTACAGATGATGTACTTCTGTTGCCGCTTTAACAGCAAATACTAAAAACAGAATAAAATATCTAAGGGGGGCTTCCATACAACAAACGTGAATTTTTTTGCCGTTTTTGCTCGATATTATTAACGATAACAGGTAGACCGTTCAAATTTTCGCAATGATGTATTTCTGTTGCCGCTATATTAACAAATACTAAAAACAGTATAAAATAAATATTTAAGGGGGGCTCACATACAATAAACGTGATTTTTTTTGCCGTTTTTTGGTACGGAACCCTTCGTGCGCGAGTCCGACTCGCACTTGGCCGGTTTTTTACAGATCTTGCTTTTTTTTATTGTTACTCCTGTTTTTTGATAATCGAAATATTCCGAATGTTTCCGAATAATTCAGAATATTTCCGAAGTATTCCAAGGGAATTATTCGGAATGTTTCCCGCCAGCAACTGAAGACCCTTTATCTCGCGAACGCGTGGAGGTATCGAGTTCAAATTTAAACTATATACTAAGGTCTACGGTCCCTTGAAGCTGTAAAAAAATCAAACTTCTAAATTAACGTGAAAAAAAGATACTGCCGTTTATGCCGCAAAAAACGCATTTTCGATACTCTCAAAGGAATCAAAATTCATAGGGTACTTCCCGTTGACCTAGAACTATGAAATTTGGCAAGTAATAGCGTCATAAACTACACTTACAGGAAAAAATCTGAAAACTGTACATTTGTAATTAAATCATAAAAAAATATAGTCATTAAAATACGTAATTTTATCATCGAGTGAAACAACGGTATGCGCGGTCATAGTTTAACTTCTTATTAACTTTTGTGATAATAGCGCCACTAATTATTTTTAAAATATCAATATTTATTATTTTTAATTAATTAGACCCTTTCAAATTTTGATACAGTTAATTCCTTTAAAAATAATTAAAAAGGAATAAAATTGGCTCTAAATATTTCCGCAACATGGCGGTATGTCAGCCGCGTGACAGGGGGTCAAAGAGTAAAACAAGCACATAGTGCATTCCAGCAGACCTATCGTTAATCGATCACCTAAGAGTAAATTTTGACCTTCAGCGCGTTTCTCACACCGATGACGGGACTCGAACGGGATGGAAACAGACATTCGGACCAAGGGAGGTGATGTCTGGAAGGCATTTGTTTTCTTTTCGGGTCTTGTTGAAAGGTCGAAATTGGCAAAAAAAGGAAGGGACCGAAGCGAAGCGAAAGCGGTTTGCTAGTAATAAATAAAATCTATACATATAAAACTCTAAATTGATTGATTGATTGGTGATTGATTGGAGATTGATTGGTGATTGATTGTTGGGATATGCATAGAGCTCTAACGGCCGAAATTAAAGACACCGGAGGGTCGATACCTTTCATGGTGTAGATGAGCACTAAGAAAGGATTTTGGAAATTTCACCTCCTAAGGGGATGAAATAAGGGATGAAAGTTTGTATGGAAGTCTCTTAGTTTCAAAGGTAGGATGTTCAAATTTTGTGTTTAGGCTGACGATGACGATTAAAAATAATAAGGGGAAAGGGGAGGGGAGGAGGGACTGGGACGGAGGATGGCGATAAATAAAAAAGATTGACGGTTACGGTGACGGTAAGTGTAAGTGGACGAGGAAGCGGAAGCTGAAGTGGAAGCGAAAGTCAAATGTACCATGGGCAACAGCGTCGCTTAACCACTGCTAAGGTTAAAATCGCTTGCACGCCACGCCCGCTGTCACATACGTTTAGTTCGTGCAGGGGTGATACGCGCCCACACGAATTTTGTTGCAAACTGGTTACGCGACGCGGTTGCCCATAGTACATCAATGAATATAAACAGTTTGTAATGTGGAGTGTCAGCCACTCGTTTTTCAGTCACAAGCAGCTGTGGTTAAGATTTGTAAATTAACTGTCCGCCTATTCGCCCTTCCACCTGTCCGCCAGGTCGCCCATCCACCTTTTTGCCTGTCCCCCGTCTATCCTACTTTTGAAAGACTGTTCTACAGTAACATATCCAAATATTTATATTTATGATGGTACGGAACCCTCAGTGCGCGTTTCCGACTCGCTCTTGACCGGTTTTTTATACTACTTAATGAAACGGTTTTGATAAAAGTAATAAAATCTCACTGGACTCATTGTTGTTAGATAAGTATATTGCACAGTATAAAGATCGTATTCGCTCAAAAGTGAAACACGATTTCCTAGTACCTTGGTACATATTAAAGATTTTAGAGTTTTCCCTATGAAATTTCGATTCGAGACCGGTAGTAATTTCGCAAAAGGCTCTGTAGTAGCGTCCAGTTTCGTTGCACAAACGAATGCATCCAATAAGAAAACACCGTCCACTCTATTTCAGCTATATTTCCTCATGCAAATAAAGTCACTCGTCGGAATAATGTACCTGAATCGACGAATGGACTTATAAGGGAAATAAGATGGACTTGGGTTTGCGCATAATATATCTCTCTTTCTTTACCTACTTATTAAAAGTGTAGTTTGTTTAAATATAGATACTGATGGCTGACAAACGTCAATGTTCCTTTTTAGGGTTATTCCAAAAAAAATGATCCTGGTAACAGACCCAGATAATTATGTACCTACTATTATTTCTACAGGTGCTAAGTACCTAAATCACCCATCCTAACCACATCTTTAGCTTAATTTATTCCCCTTAAAATCTCGACGACCGACCCGTGGTCACGCCGTTTTACCACACCAGTGTGACTACGGGGATTTTTTTTTACCCGTGGTCACACCGACTCACCCTTGACATGAAAAATTACAAAAAAAGTTATAGACTTTTATTCGTAAAACAATACGTACGATCACATAAATATGGAGAAGGTTAGCTTCTATATTTTTAGTAGCTTTTAATTTTATTTTTTTTCATTTTCGTAATACTTAACAAATAAATTTTTTGAGACTTGAGATAGATTACCGCGAGAGCGTCAGAGATAGAGTATAGATGGGCCTATAAAATTCCTTCAGCTTTGCGTTAACCTCTTATGCTACCCTGGTATTTTGGTAAAGTAATTTAAAGAAGATAAATATATTTTTATTAACTGCAGCAGTCAAAAAAGGATTGTAAATGGTGGCTCAGCGCTTCCCACAAAAGTGTGAGTGAGTACCTAAGCGAGAAGAGAACAGGTACGTACACGCCACCCTTTCTAATCCTATTCTTTAACTGCGCCGGTTGTATTATTATATAAAATGGTAAAAGATTTTATGACAATGGCGCGTTTCTGTCTGTACGCATGCGCAAGCTTCCTACTTATAAATATTGAAATCACTATTAATCAGGGTTTTAGAAGCAAATTTGGTCAAGGGTGTGTTGGTGTGACCCCGGTCGGTCGTGAAAATCTCGATTTATAATTATTTAGGTAACTGTGCTATCTTAATTAGGTAAGTAAGTGCTAATGATTAAATGCGATCTCTTTAGATATGTACTATTTATTTGACACTAAATGGAAAACTACACGTAAAATTGAAAACGATAAAAGTTCTTACTAAATAAAACACAATTAATTATACGTCAAAATTTTATTAGCTTAAAAATTAATAAGAATAATTCGGTTCCGGTGGATGATGTGGGGGGAAAGGCGGATGTCCGAACGGAGGGGGGCCACGGGGTGGGTACTGCGGTCTGAATGATGGAGGGGGTGGTCTCCATGGGGGAGGAGGTCTGGCCCCTGGCGGTGGCGGTGGTCCGAAGCCAGGTGGTCCAAACGGTGGCGGGGGGAAGTGGTGGAAGGGAGGAGGAGGTGGCGGTGGTCCGGGGGGAGGGGGCGGGCCGGGCGGTGGCATTGAAGATGGTGGTGGCGGTGGCGCCGTCATAGGTAACGGAGGCGGGGGCCTGGCCCCCATCGGGGGGCCGGGGGGAGGCATCGGCGAGGGGGGAGGGGGAGGTGCCATTAGAACTGGTCCCATCATCGTTGGTGGCGCGTCCGCGAATAGTTGATGAGGACGATCCGCGTGGGATAGCGGGTTTTGGGCAGCGAGTAATCTGGAAACAAAGAAAATATAAATAAGAAACTGGTAAATGATAATGAATTGGCATTTATTATCTTTACACCGAAGTGTGTAGGCATTGGAAGAATCAAGCTTTTTATTATGATTTTGAACTACAATTTTATGTGTCCTAGGTTAGGTACATTGGCTTCCGGTGGCTTTGACAGAAATACATGCCGAAACGAAAGGCTCCCATAGAACTAGGTACTCAAATATTACGTTCTCCCAATAGACCCATGGCACTATCGTAAACTATTTGATACCTATATGCTCTAACACTATCTCCCGATTTTTGTTTTACTTATTTTCTTCGTAATACGTCACCAAAGTAATAGGATCACATAAATATGGCAAGGGTTAATTAATAACATTTTGATATTTTAAAAAATTCTGTTAGAATAAAAAGGACTGAAAACTACAGAAGTTAATATTCTCCAATTTATTTGAACCTAGTACTTTTGTGACGTAGGTATCACAAAGAAAAAAAGGTATTGAAATTTATAAAAATAACATAAAATTTATTGAAAATTACAAAGAAAAGAAAAAAATCTAAAAGTGATTGAAAATCATAGAAGTCAACCATCGCCATATTTATGTGATCCTGGTACTTTGGTGACGTTATACTTGTACTACGTATGAGCCTAATCTGAAAGCACTTAGTAGCAACAGTTCGGTGATTTAAATCAACCGGACTAATGCAACTAAGGGCTGATTTTTCAATCCTCAGATAACAGATATCAGTCAGTTAAATTATTATCCGAATAACATAAAAGTAATTCAAAAAATTTGACAAACAAACATATGACAATCATTTTCAATTTGGCGGCATAATACGTTACCAAACGAATAATGCTTTATCTGGGTGTTGAAAAATCAGCCCTAAAGAGTTTCATTAGTTCAGTTAACCAGACTAACAACCGAACTACTGGTTCTACTACTAGAGGTTCGTTTCTTTGTTATTGTTACCTGCCTGCTGTAATAGTACAGTAGCCCGTAGAACATTTAAATCACCAAAAAGGTTACCGTTTGCCGTTGTGATATAGTTAATTATTACGAAATTATAGATACTTTAACCCAAGTTTTACAGATCGCAACCCGCCGTAACCTATATTTGTATATCTGCAAAATTGCCATTTTTTATTTTTCGAGGTTTACCACATAGTTTAGCTATTGTCGTGTTTTACAGCTTGATTTGATTGCCACAGATAAAAGTAAGACTATAAAAAGTAGCAATACACAGATTTAAGACCTGATGAAAATGGTTGGATTTTATCTGGTCCTAAATCTGTGTATGATCACTTTCCATAGTCTTACTATTACCTATCAGTGGCAATCAAACAAAGCTGTTGAACACGACAATAGCGAAACCATGTGGTAAGCCTTGAAAAATAAAAATATATCATTTTTGGAGATATACAAATATAGGTTACGGCGGGTTGCGATCTGTAAAACTTGGGTTAAAGTATCTATAATTTCGTAATAAATAACTATATCACAACGGCAAACGGTAACCTTTTTGGTGATTTAAATGTTCGACGGGCTACTGCTATAAGGCCCTACGTAAAAAAACTTCAGCTTATAAAAATGATGGAGATCTGGCTCTTACAAACTTGCTCTATAACTACTAATTTATTTAGGTTTAAAATAAATATTAAAAATACCTTTCTGCCGCAGATCCGTGCCTCTCTCCTTTCACATCCTTCTTAAATGCATAAGAAACTGATATTGGTCTATTACACAGATACTGATTGTTCATCGCTTCTATCGCCGCATCCGACGCTTCGAAAGAAGCAAAGTTGATGAAGGCAAATGCTTTGGAATTACCAGTCTCGGGGTCTCTCATCACCTGAAAAAGGATTATTACATCAAGTCAAATTACAAAAAAACAAAACCTGCAATACTTAGGCCCGTATTTATAAACCGACCTAGACGTTGAGAGCTATCTTAAGATCATACCTGAGATGCTGTTCCTATGAGAACAGTGGTTTATAAATACGGGCCTTATAGTCCGTGAGCCCGCGACAGTAATTGCCTACGTCATATGACATCACGATGAAATGCATGGCACACGGTCGGAAAAGTTGTGCTGAGCGAGGATCAGAAGATTATCGCAAATAAAATTGGCCGGAAGCTCGAGAAAATCTTCCACTTCCGGTCAAAATTTTAAGATTATATTTACGTCATGTGACATCAGTAAGAGACCCGTGTCATCATTTAGTTTTCAATCGTAGAGAGAGTAAACATAATTCTGTCAGTTCTGAAATGACTAAAAAACAAAAATTTTAAGTTTAAGGTATTCCGGTCATTTCAGAACTGACAGACTTATGTTTACTCTCTCTACGATTGAAAACTAAATGATGACATGGGTCTCTTACTGATGTCACATGACGTAAATATAATCTTAACCTTATAAAAGACTGCACACACTACGTCCATATACTCAAATGAATCATTCAGTTAAAGTCACCTTAAATTCAAAAAAGTTGTCAGATTTGACAGAAAATCTATGAAACTCACAGCTTCCTTAAAGTTAGGAGATCTTTAACTAAAGAGTTTAGGTAAGAAGCCTGAGTATTTGGCCGTAAACTGCACAAAAATATCCTGTAAGTTAGAAAACCACTTGGCATCAGAAGCACAAAATAGAGAGACTAATAGAAGTTTAGCTTAGTACTACGGGCGCTCGAGCATCGCACACACACAAAGACAGCTCTCGCCGCTGCGTCACGTACTCGGACTGTTTTGAGAGTGGTATGAGATTGTAGTTATACAGTGTCGGTGAGAGATGTCTGTGTGTGCGTTGCTCGAGCGCGCAAGTGCTAAGCTCAACTACTGTACTCTCTCTATATTGTGTCAGAAGTGTGAAATAAAGTTCTTGTTTGTTCACACACAACGAATGAAAGTGCACCTTAATTTCTTGACATAGGGTTGATTTTTGTCAAGTGAATTTTGGTAGGTATGAATGCTCAGATCATTTTGACGCCGACTGTACTGTACAGTAATATTGAGTGAAAAACCACTGCACTGTTTTTGTTTCTTGTTGCTACTGCTATACAATACACCCCTAGAGCCATATCTCTGCCCGTGCAAAGGACCCGATTTTGACCCGACTGCTGGTTTTAAAGTTTAAACGCAGTCAACGCCCATATTAGTACGTTCCTTTAGCAAAAAAAAGGTGCGCTTGATGAATCCAGCGGCATATTTTAGTATGTTTTTAGGCATTGTATTCTGACTAAAAAACCATCCTCGGGTTCTCCTGTTATGACGTCGTCAAAATTGCCGCTGCCGCTTTTAGAATATGGCGTATACAACAGAAAGCATATAACTTATAAGCTTGTGTGGGTGTCATAAAAAGCAAAATTAAATGGCCTACACTATTGTTCTTACATTTGACCGTGTAAATCAAAATATTTATGGTGCCTTAAACTTCTGTTTAAGTTAAGTTAATTAAGTTAATTAAGGGAAGCTACTATATAGACCATTTTGTTAAACTAAATAAAATCGATGTTTCGTTCTTTGAATATTTTTCTGTATTGGTTTAAGAAGAAATTGTTTCCGTAGCAACGTCGCATTTGACTTATCAATAGAAATAAAAAAGCTGGAAAAAAATTTTTTAACATACATTGTCGGTCTTTATTAGGTTTAAACCCAGTGGTCGGGTTTAAACTGGGTATTTTGCCCATCTCTATACACCCTACAGTTGTTTCCCACACCAGATTGTGGTACAATTATTCTATCTCATGAAGAATGTTTTGCTAGCATAGGTGTGCATTTGCACATTTTAGTGTGCGTAATACGAGAGCGTACAGACAGATGCACACTAAAACAATGTGCATGTGCACACTTAACACATTCATGGAAAAACGGTCTTCGTGAGACAGAAGAACTTTAATACTATTTAAAAAGATAGCATACCTTTGGAGTTTGTAATATGACTCCAAATGCAGAGAATGTGTCATACAGAAGTTTTTCATCAACTTCAGGGTCCAGGTTTCCTATGAAGACGTTGGCTCCCACGTCCAAATTCTTTTGATGGGCTGAAGCCTTATTTACTCGTACCGGTTTGCCATAAAGTTTTATCATGTTCATGACCTGAAATTATATTAAGAATTTTAAACATACAATGTGTAACGAAACTTGAGTCTTCAAGACGAATATTATTAGAATTTAGAATAGTCTATCATTGGCGAGGGGTAAAAATGTGGCCAAGGTAAGCTGTTCTACAAAAATGGTGTGATCTGCATAGTGGATCGGTGGGGTGGGATTTCTGAAAGGTAAGCCGATGGAAATCGGCTTGTATGACCCCAGGACCCCTTCGCCACTGAGTCTACTATGATCAGAGTTGCTAACTTTTATACAAAAAATATAGAGTATATTTAGGTCTGAGAAGGAAAATAAACAGTATTTTAGAAAATGAACAGTATTTTCTCCTACAACTATCAGTGACGCTGATAACAGAATTTTGTATACTTAATTTGTTTTCATCAATAAAAAGTATAATATAGGTAGTGAAAAACAGTATAATAGGGATGTTGACTTATGAATAAAATAACGAAATACTAATAAAAATCGTAAACATATCAAACTTTTGGAGTAGCTTGTATACCTCTTGGTTTTATATATTGCGTATTATTTGTTTTATGACCCTTCAAAGTTGGGTGGACAAGTCCATTTAAAAAGTATAAAATTTGTTAAAATAAATAATACATTTAATTAGTCCGTAAAATTTATTGCAAATTTGTCAAAGAAACTATTTTGATTAACACAATATTTAATATAGCTGCCGAACAAATTTCCTACGCGTTGCATACAACATAGGTAGGCGTGACGTCATAACTTGGTGGCCGTTAGTATGGAGCGTTTTCGGTTGAGTCCAATTTTGTGCATTTCAAACTGTGATATCTCGTGCAGTTTTCATGCTAGCGTAATAATTCTTATACAAATGTTTCTTTTTTTTAGGGGTAATTCATGTAACATAAAATAAAAAAAATAGTCAACATGCCTATACTGTTTTAACAGCATGGTTGGCAATGAAAACTCTAACTATGATGCAAAAAAAAGAATACCAGATTTTTTTTCATCATAATAGACTAAAACATTCTAAAGAGTGAAATACAATAATGCTTGGTACCTATTGAATAGTCAACAATTTAAATAACTCTAGCAGTCAGTAGAGGCCTTTGGGAAAAAAACTGTGTAAAATTGTTGATAACAGTTAAGAAATGAATAGCTTCTCTTTGCAAATATATTATGTGAGCAATAACTAAAAAGTTGCAGTCAAATATTGCTTATTACAACCCGCGCCGATAAAGAATGGGATATGAAATAGCATTGTTCATATTCACTTCTCACTCGCACACTAAATGCCACACTTATCACTATCTCTGTCACACTCGTAGTGGCAAGCGAGGTGAGTCACCATTTTTAATCCCATTCTGTATCTATGGTTGTTGTAAAAGGATGTAGATATAACTCGTTTGGATAAAGGTTCGCGCACATTGTGTCGGGGCACAGCGGGTCGTGCCGCAGCGCATTTTTTTATATGAA
Organism: Agriphila geniculea; assembly: GCA_943789525.1. Lineage (NCBI taxonomy): Eukaryota > Metazoa > Arthropoda > Insecta > Lepidoptera > Crambidae > Agriphila > Agriphila geniculea. The sequence goes on from OX038879.1 coordinate 18,270,507, forward strand.
CTATCGCGGATATGCAGTCTGCTGCGTCCCCGCATAGTGTGTGATAGTTCATATACAATACATACGAGTGATTTGAATGGATTTTTGCACTGCTACCCAACCCGATATAATGTGCACGAACCTTAAAGAAACAATCTGTAAATTGCAGCTATACATTAAGAGCCAGTGCGATCTGTGCGATAGCATGACCCACCCACATATATAGCCGGCCGCCATTTACAGATTGTTTCTTTATACGAACGAGTTATAGATGTGTATTTATTTTGAACAAAATTTACTTTTATAGCATAATCGGCGTCTTCTTCACCCATAAATTCAACAAATCCATAGCCTTGATGGGTTTGTGTCACACGGTCTTTTGGCATGTGCACGTTAACTGAAAAACAAGTACAATAAACATTAGTGACACACATTTTATAATTTGATATAGGACAATATACTCCAGCCAACTTATGGAAAGAATGTTTACAAATAAACCACCTATTTTAACCTCAAAGTAATAAAAAATTATTACATTTTTTATAAATATGAATATCATTGATAGCTTACCTATGTTGTTCAAGTTGTATTTATGGTGTTAATTCATTCTGTTATATAAATAAGCGAAGAATAAGTTTATACTTAGAATAACTTAAAAAATTTTGGCTTAGGAATATAACCAAACATAAGAAGTAATATTTTTAGTCATTCTTCGTCAAAATTGACGTATTTGTTGCATAAATTGTAATAAATGTTCAGTTTTGTTTACAAACATTATTTCCGTAAGATGGCTGGAGTAGTGATGGGCCGACTCGAGTTCCAATCTGGGTTGACTCGAGATGCGGTTGTCTCGGGTCAACTCGAGTTGAGTACCTTCGCCGCCCGAACTGTGGGTGCAGTTGGAGTTGGCCGATCTTATTCGAGTTTACCTGCTTATAGACTCGCTTTATTTATTGTTAATTGAGTTGTTTCTTTTGATTTTTGGTTATTACAAATATTTAAATTTTGCTATCACGGTAGTAGTTGCGGTTCCGAACCGATTCAGTTCGGTTTAGGCAATTCCATCGGTCGTACTAACTTGAGTTGAAACCGAGTTATGGGAATTTTGGAACGGGTTGACTCAAGTTGGAAATAAACCGAGTTGACCCATCGCTAGGCTGGAGTATAATGAAATTTAAGTTATAACTCCATGGTTGAGTGGCTTGTATACCAGTTTGGTGGTCTCATTTCTGAGGTCCTGGATTCGATCCCTAGCTGGGACAATTAAGAAAAAAAATCTTTTATTTTGTCTCAGGTCTGGGTATTTGTGTTACCACAGTTATCTCTGATTTTCATAACACAAAATGCTTTAGCTCCTTAATTTGTAATCAGAGCAATATAATTTGTTGTCCAATATTTATTTATGTAACAATGACAATGTAATGGAAGTAATACATTGTAGTTGGAATGCTACAAGTCATAGTAGAAATTGCTTGTACCTCTACGGCACAAAATACTTCTACGGAATAAAGCTACAGTACTTTTGCTGTTAGATCGAACATATCTATTGAAAGTGTATTCATACACTTACCCACTGGTCCAGCTTGCACAAAGAGTTCCCAGAGTAACGTCTCTGAGACTCTGTCATCAAGACCGCCCACATAAATTGTGGCATCTGTAAAAAAACAAACTTTTTATACTGACAATAGGTTTATTCCACATCTCAAGAACTAAGCATCAAAGGCATCATCCAAAAAAACATATTTCACACTGTGGTATTCACTAATATATTAATCTTATTAGGCAGTTATTAATAGACACACAAAAGAAACTATTTATCGAGTTCTAATACATTAGAGAATAAAAAACAAATCATACACAATAGTTTATAGTAAATCACGCAACAAAACTCAATAAATACAAAACATAACCTCAACACCCACTATAAACTCTTTTAATTAAATGATGAAGAAATTACCTAAAATGCCGTTATTTGCAATAAAAGTTGGAGTTTTAATTTTTAGATGAAAAAGGGTTTAAATATTTAGAATAGAACTTATAAAACAATAAACAAACCTTGATTCCTTTCAGCGATAGGCCCCGCTGCCATTTTTCACTTTTTGACAGGAGACACAGATTACTAATTTGTAGACAGGAGAGGAGCACAGAGCAGTGCTGTCGCTGTCACCCCTCTGATAATGGGTGCATTCAGGCAGACAGTCTCGATTGCAAAATATCTGCTGAATGCTTCGAAAGTCCGATGACTTCCAGCGTTTGATGGCTATCGGACGCCATTTCATCCATCGGTCTGGGGGCTTACCATCAGCAATAAGAAACCATCCTTGATCCGATCAGTTCAAAAGTAGGCCTTAAACAGGGGCTTACTATGAGCTCTTATAGCAGGACTTTTAATGAACTGCCTTACTTTGTCGTACTATGACCTCAAAGGTTACCCCTTGTTTTCACCAAGGCATAATACAAGTATCATACATGTTTAAGCAACTTTATATATGCAACTTATATACATGTTGCATACAAAACTTGTTATATACTTGTAATTGCATACTTTCATTTCGTTCAAACACACACACGTTCGTAACAGTGTGAACGAAAAGAATGTTTGAGACTGTTTCAATACATGTATAAAACAAATACTTATTTACAACAAGTTTACAACAAGTATTCTACAAGTTTTGCATGAGACTAGTATTTAACATGTTTCTTGGTGAAAACGAGGGGTTAGATCTAAAGCAGGCCTTAAGCAGTCCTGTTTAAGGCATGATTTTGAAGTGAACGGCTCAAGGATGGTTTTTTGTTTGCTGATAAGGACCACACTGCAGAATCATTCGCCGACTTATTGCATCCAAACCCTCTGCGTTTGATTTAATATCAAGCAAGGCCTTTTCTAGTTCTCGCTCAGACACATGCCTAAAGGAAAATGCAGAATAGGCTGGGATAGGCAAGTTAGAAAAAGACTGCAGCGTGGTTTGTTTGATGTGTGATGAGAGAGGGGAGTCTGGGGAGTAAGAGGTAAAGTGCCGGTTCAGGGAGACAGGATTCAAGTTATGCGGGATTGTAGACTTATACTTGCCAATGCCCAGGGAATTCAGGAAAGACCACACTTTCACAGGATTGCCATTCGCAACTGAAGCATGGATGTGTTGACGTTGCGCGTCCCTACACAACCTATTGCAACGATTAAGTAGCACTTTATAACAGGATCTAGTAGCATCTGTCGGGTTACGCTTGTATCTTGCCTTAGCTGCGTTACGCCGGTTCATTAAGGACTTCATTTCATCTGTAAGCCAGGGAGTAGGAAAGTGCTTAAGTCGAATAGAGCGTAATGGGTCATGCAGATCAAATAGTTGGAAAAGAAGCAAGTTGAAGATTTCTAGCTTGAGATCGGTAGTTGGAGCCTTAAAAATAGCATTCCAGTCGATATTGTTTAGGTCCGTCATAAAGCGCTCCCCATCAATGTTTTTGAAGTCACGCTGTAGGATTACACGTTGTTTTGGCTTAGGACATCTGATTTTGTAGGAGAGGAAAACGAGGTCATGATAGGAGAAGGCTTCGGCAGAAAACTGTCCATGACAGCAGACATGATCGGTGGAAGATACGATGACAAGATCCAACAAAGAAGGCTGGCAACCAGGGAAGTGATGAGTCAAAGATAACGGAAGGATGTTGAGATTATAGTTGTAAAACAGCGGTTGTTATCGGGTAGTTATCTAAAGCAGCCGACAATATCGTATAGACAGCGGCTGACAACCGGCTGCTTATCCGACTCAATACCAAAAGGTCTTACAACATTTACAATTCCTGAGTCGAAATTGTTATAAAATACGAGTCGTTAAATGCAAATAGGTATTTTTAGTAAATTAAATACCTACTCTGTCATGATGAATTCGTGGGCGATGAATTTGTAGAACATCAAACTGGAAATTCTGGTGTTCTCGTCAATTTCTCTGCACCACAAAACTGTTTACTGGTAAAGGTTAACGCACATTAGGCGGGCCGCAGCGGGGCGGGCCGCATCGCAAAAATCCGCTCAAATAGCTCCCATACATTTTATATGAACTATCGCACATTATGCCGGGGCGGAGCGGGCCGCATAATCCGTCGTGCATTTTGTTGCGATGCGATGCGGCCCGCCCCGCCCCGCTGCGCCCCGACTCAGTGTGCTATATATATAGCAAGCGGATTTATCGATCGGGAGTCATCCGAAAATACCCCAAAACTTTTTTGTCATATAAAAGATTGAGAAAAAGATATCTATATCTTTTCCTCAATCTATTGATATCCTAAATAATTTTGTAAAAATACCCTTAATTAAAATTCCTTACTTGTTTTTTTTCCTTTAGAAATAAAAAAATACTTATGAATATTTTTCAAAATTATTATGGCACATAACAATGAAAGTATCCTCTGCACTGATGTCCTTGTATAATGGACGTCGTCAGTGATCCTCTGCATCACTATATTTTTTGTTATACATTTATTAGAAGTGGCACTCGCCATAGAAAAAATACTTAACTTGTATACAATTAAATTAAATTTGGTCTTAAAATAAAGCCACTATTTTCCTTTTTTGAAATTAAAAAACGCAGTGTTTATTTGTCTTCTGATTTAGCATTGATCTGTCATTTGGTTGACAGATACCACAGCCAGAAATAAAAAACCAGCCAAGTGCGTGTCGGGCCACGCGCAGTAGGGTTCCGTCCGTGGTTACCATATACCATACCTTATTTAATACCACTATCATTTTTCATCTGCAAAAATAACTTCTTATAGCATTTTGCGATGCGCTGCGGCCCGGCCCGCCCCGTTGCGACCCACCTAAATGTGCGTTAACCTAAAGGTGCGCCAGTCGTGGCTGCGCCGTACGTAATCCCGCCCGCGCTCACGCACGCTTCACGCCGCTGTGCTGCCGCTCGTAATAATTTGAACGTTTACCTACCTACAGTACATACCACAGAACAAAGAAAAAAATTTTCCCCCCAGTAGAAGTCGCAAGTAGGCGGGACCCGTGTAACCTCAAGTGAGCGTAGCTCCGCATACTTCTGAATTTTGCTACGTCAGTCGTGTGAGCGAACGCCAAGCAAAAACATCTTCAAAAAACATATAAAAATGCCGAGTTGCATTATATAAAAGATCAAAAACAATATCCACATATATCATTTAGCAAACGGGTGCATAAAATATCAGAGGGAAGCTTTATTTAATTTATTTTGATTTTAATTAAAAATTCAACTGAGTTTTTCCTTTTAAATTTCAAAACAATAAATATTCACCTTTATGCGGTATACACTTATGATCCATATTCCAATGCACTATTTGACATATTCTTGAAGTTTCATAAACATTAAAATATAGACTAGCGGAAATGTTACTCAATAGGGGAGACCGAGAAAATGGGAAGAGTTGAAAAGTATTAGAGTCTGGCCAACGAGTCGTGTCATCTCAAACCCGCGACAAAAACTGACAATACTCGCCGCCAGAAGCGCAAAAAGAACAACAGCGAAAATATACCTATTAAAACGTTTAGCGTTTAGAAAAATATTTTCAAAAGTCTGAGTAAAATCATAGTTCAAGAATTTATCAGGACTTTAACTGAATTCAAGAAAATCTGTATCTAAAAAATAAATTTAAAAAAAATTATATGCCAAATAAGTATGTATCAATCAAGTTAAGTGAAAAATGTCAACCAACCTGGTCTCCCTTATCTCGTTAAATTTTCTTATAGTACTTTATGTCATAACAAATAAGGTGGTAAATCGCATTATTAAAATTTGCTTGCGCCATCTAGCGGCTGAGTAGCAGCGTTATAAATATACGTATTATTTAATTTGGGACCAAGTGCTATGTTAATACGATTGAATCTAAATAAATAAACTTTGTGATTTATGACCTTTTGGATATTATACATTTGAATTTTTATCCAATTACGTGTTCACAAAGTATGTGTGCGTAGCATGTAACTATTAAATGGGGGGCTTGGCTTCGATTTTTAATGTGTTAGTTTGGTTACACTGGTTTTCATACTAAATTGAGCTCATACTACTTCTAACTACTTCTGTGTTCTGTGGTACATACCATGCTTTCCAAAGATATTATTGCAAAAAAGATTTGTAAGAATGAGGATATATTTTACATTAACTTTAAATTATAAGGCATTTCGTACTTGTCGAAACAGACGAAATTTTTTTTTATGTCAATTGTGTAATTTTGTTAAAAAAATCACAAATTCCTACAGGAAAAGGTACTTTTAATGCCTATTATTTAAGGTTATGGAAAGTATTCAATTTTAGAATTTAAAGATTATTATTTTGAGAAGTGTAGGTAAATAAAAAAGAAAAAAACAGTTAATAGTGTAAAAAATATTTTTTAATAATATGAAATAAAACACTTTTTTACGGATACTAGCGCGGTTTTATTGAATGTACTTTGGTATTTAGTTGGTATTTGGTTTGATTTTTGTTTTTTATAATATATTTTTTATTTGAATAAATACATTATTTTTAGTAAAGCCACGTTTTAAATAAAACCTATTTCCACCATAAGTTTTCAAATCACATAACATGACGTACGCAATGAAAAATTGTAGTCAATTCCTGAAAACAGTTAGGTTAATGTAAACTGTAATTTGACAGATAGATGTGATATGTGATACATTGCTACTTTTCGTTAGTATGTTTTTATTGGTGTCAAAACGAAAGTGCCAATGTATCACATACATCAGTCAAATTACAATTAACATTAACTTCATTATTTTAGTCGATCGATAGACGCGCTGGTCTACCTACAAAAAAATATTTAAAAAAAACTTTGTATTATAGATCCCTGGTGCTAACCCTACAAGGAAAAAACATTTTGTATAGAGATTGACTATGCATTTTTTGACGACCGAATAAACTAGCGATGTGACAGCCCTTCGTGTTTAAGCTGTATCGCTCGCTCGAGGCTCGAGTTGGCCTACTTATTTGGTTCTACTATGCTATACGGGTTGTAACCGCGTATGATGACCGAAAATCAAAATGAATGTTGTATACGGGCACCATATGGGTTTCATACGGGTTTCATACGGGCATCATACGTGTTGTATACGGGCACCATACGGGTTTCATACGGGCACCATACGGGTTGTATACGGGCACCATACGGGTTGTATACGGGCACCATACGGGTTTCATACCGGCACCATACGGGTTATATACGGGCACCATACGGGTTTCATACGGGCACCATACGGGTTGTATACGGGCACCATACGGGCACCATACGGGTTGTATACGGGCACCATACGGGTTTCATACGGGCACCATACGGGTTGTATACGGGCACCATACGGGTTTCATACGCACACCATACGGGTTGTATACGGGCACCATACGGGTTTCATACCGGCACCATACGGGTTGTATACGGGCACCATACGGATTTCATACGGGCACCATACGGGTTGTATACGGGCACCATATGGGTTGTATACGGGCACCATACGGGTTTCATACGGGCATCATACGGGTTGTATACGGGCACCATACGAGTTTCATACGTGCACCATACGGGTTTCATACGGGCACCATACGGGTTGTATACGGGCACCATACGGGTTGTATACGGGCACCATACGGGTTGTATACGGGCACTATACGGGTTGTATACGGGCACCATACGGGTTGTATACGGGCACCATACGGGTTGTATACGGGCACCATACGGGTTTCATACGGGCACCATACGGGTTGTATACGGGCACCATACGGGCTCCATACGGGTTTCATACGGGCATCATACGGGTTGTATACGGGCACCATACGGGTTGTATACGGGCACCATACGGGTTTCATACGGGCACCATACGGGTTGTATACGGGCACCATACAGGTTTCATACGGGCACCATACGGGTTGTATACGGGCACCATACGGGTTGTATACGGGCACCATACAGGTTTCATACGGGCACCATACGGGTTGTATACGAGCATCATACGGGTTTCATACGGGTTGTATACGGGCACCATACGGGTTGTATACGGGCACCATACGGGTTGTATACGGGCACCATACGGGTTGTATACGGGCACCATACGGGTTTCATACGGGCACCATACGGGTTGTATACGGGCACCATACGGGCTCCATACGGGTTTCATACGGGCATCATACGGGTTGTATACGGGCACCATACGGGCTCCATACGGGTTTCATACGGGCATCATACGGGTTGTATACGGGCACCATACGGGTTGTATACGGGCACCATACGGGTTTAATACGGACACCATACGGGTTGTATACGGGCATCATACGGGTTTCATACGGGTTGTATACGGGCACCATACGGGTTGTATACGGGCACCATACGGGTTGTATACGGGCACCATACGGGTTGTATACGGGCACCATACGGGTTTCATACGGGCACCATACGGGTTGTATACGGGCACCATACGGGCTCCATACGGGTTTCATACGGGCATCATACGGGCACCATACGGGCACCATACGGGTTGTATACGGGCACCATACGGGTTTCATACGGGCACCATACGGGTTGTATACGGGCACCATACAGGTTTCATACGGGCACCATACGGGTTGTATACGGGCACCATACGGGTTGTATACGGGCACCATACAGGTTTCATACGGGCACCATACGGGTTGTATACGGGCATCATACGGGTTTCATACGGGTTGTATACGGGCACCATACGGGTTGTGTACGGGCACCATACGGGTTGTATACGGGCACCATACGGGTTTCATACGGGCACCATACGGGTTGTATACGGGCACCATACGGGCTCCATACGGGTTTCATACGGGCATCATACGGGTTGTATACGGGCACCATACGGGTTGTATACGGGCACCATACGGGTTTCATACGGGTTGTATACGAGCACCATACAGGTTTCATACGGGCACCATACGGGTTGTATACGGGCATCATATGGGTTTCATACGGGCACCATACGGGTCGTATACGGGCACCATACGGGTTGTATACGGGCACCATACGGGTTTCATACGGGCACCATACGGGTTGTATACGGGCACCATACGGGTTTCATACGGACACCATACGGGTTGTATACGGGCACCATACGGGTTGTATACGGGCACCATACGGGTTTCATACGGGTTGTATACGGGCACCATACGGGTTTCATACGGGTTGTATACGGGCACCATACGGGTGGTATACAGGCACCATATGGGTAGTATACGGGCACCATACGGGTTTCATACGGGCATCATACGGGTTGTATACGGGCACCATACGGGTTTCATACGTGCACCATACTGGTTTCATACGGGCACCATACGGGTTGTATACGGGCACCATACGGGTTGTATACGGGCACCATACGGGTTTCATACGGGCACCATACGGGTTGTATACGGGCACCATACGGGTTTCATACGGGCACCATACGGGTTGTATACGGGCATCATACGGGTTTCATACGGGCATACGGGCGGGTTCGATCCGTTTCAGTGGGCATAGTAGAGCGTATCGTGTTGATCCTGCCTGATACGTTCCTAGCACGGTCATGGTATGGCACAGTGTAGTGGGTGAGACCTTTATGCTATAATTAGCGGCCGCCCGCGGTTTCACCCATGTGGTTCCCGATCCCGTGGGAATATCGGGATAAAAAGTATCCTATTTTTTAATTTAGACTATCTGCATCTGTGTGCCAAATTCCAACCAAATCCGTTCAGTAATTTTTACGTGATTGAGGAACAAATATCCAAACCCACAAACTTTCACATTTATAATATTATATTTTTTACATTTAATACATATCAATGTCATTTTGTATTCACCATCCAAATTTTGAGGATGTGTTCAGTCCATGAAACTGAACAACTTTCTCTAAGAAACACATGGTCATATATGTAAAATAAAAATCGACTTTCCATAGAAATCAAAGAGATCACGTGATGATAGATAGATAAAACGTTTTATTCACTACGACACACACACATACATTCATCAATACAAAATACAAAAATGTCTGAAAAAGAACGATAAAAAATACATTTGTGATAAGTATGAGAGAAAGAAAAAACAAAAAAAGATGACAAAAACAGTGAGAAGATGGAATGCACGTGTGTGCAGCAGCAAGGTTTAGGCTCGGTGTATCACAGGCAAATGCCTGATAGCAAAACACCGATTTTCAGCCGTCACCTATAGATGAAACGCGGAAACCAGTAACTGCGCTGAGGTTAACGCACATTTAGGCGGGCCGCAGCGGGGCGGGCCGCATCGCAAAAATCCGCTCAAATCACTCCCATACATTTTATATGAGCTATCGCACACTATGCCGGGGCGGAGCGGGCCGCATAATCCGTCGCGCATTTTGTTGCGATGCGATGCGGCCCGCCCCGCCCCGCTGCGCCCCGACTCAGTGTGCTATAGCAAGCGGATTTATCGATCGGGAGTCATCTGAAATTACCCCAAAACTTTTTTGTCGTATAAAAGATCTATCTAAGGTCTATCAAGATAGAGAAAAAGATAGATAAAAAGATATCTATATCTTTTTCTCTATCTTTTATATTGATATCTATAGATATCCAATATAATTTTGTAAAAATACCCTTAATTAAAATTCCTTACTTGTTTTTTTCCTTTAGAAATAAAAAATACTTATGAATATTATTATGGCACATAACAATGAAAGTATCCTCTGCACTGATGTCCTTGTATAATGGACGTCGTCAGTGATCCTCTGCATCACTATATTTTTACCGACTTCAAAAGGAGGGAGGTACTCAATTCGACCCGTTTTTTTGTTTTTTGTATGTACATCGATTACTCGAAGACGGCTGAACCGATTGAAATGATTCAAACGATATTACATTAGGCCAAATTGGTCCCATTTTTAAAAATTTTGATATCGGTTCAGTACTTTTCAAGTAATCTTGAAAAAAAGCACGAAAATAGTATGCTTTTGTGTGAACTACCTCGATGATTAGTCGTATAACTTCTTTGTTTATGAACTGAATAAGATAATTATTTTATTGTTGGAAAAAGGATATCTTTAGTGTAGTTCTTTAACCGACTTAAAAAAGGAGGTTCTCAGTTTGACCCGCATGTATGTATGTTTCTCCGCGATTAACTCACGTTTGGCTGAGCCAATTTTTCTACCTAAATAATATACCTACAATACCTAATACAAAAGGTATACCTACACTAAAAATTAAAAAAAATAAAAATTGTTTAAAAAAAAACAAAAAACCGACTTAAAAAAACCTACCTCTAAAAAGCAAGAAATAATATTCGTAATAATAAAAACACGTCTATTGAAGTCGGGTGTGGCTTTTAGAATAAAAAAAAGGAATTTGTACTCCAGCCCCATAGAGGAAATAATCACTACGTTTTATCCAGCTCCACCCGACTTCAATAGACGTGTTTTAATTATTACGAATATTATTTCTTGCTTTTTAGAGGAAGGTATTTTGAAGTCGGTTTTTTGTTTTTTTTTTTAAACAATTTTTTTTGCTATACATTTATTAGAAGTGGCACTCGCCATAGAAAAAATACTTAACTTGTATACAATTAAATTAAATTTGGTCTTAAAATAAAGCCACTATTTTCCTTTTTTCAAATTAAAAAACGCAGTGTTTATTTGACTTCTGATTTGGCATTGATCTGTCATTTGGTTGACAGATACCACAGACAGAAATAAAAACCGGCCAAGTGCGTGTCGGGCCACGCGCAGTAGGGTTCCGTGGTTACCATATACCATACCTTATTTAATACAGCTATCATTTTTCGTCTGCAAAAATAACTTCTTATAGGAGTACAAACTTTTTCATAGTGTTTTAATCATTTGGTTCCCGCCGTGTGGTGGTTCCACTCATGATTACAAGCAACTTTTACTATGGGGCCAACTCTCCTGCTCGCAAAAAAAATCAGCTGTTCCATACATTAAGGTCGAGTAAGTACTGCACTTTTGTATGGAACAGCTGATTTTTTTTTGCGAGCAGGAGAGTTGGCCCCATAGTAAAAGTTGCTTGTAATCATGAGTGGAACCACCACACGGCGGGAACCAAATGATTTAAATTTCAGCGTGTATATGTCATTGAAACCAATTTTCGTTAAAAGTGTTTATTAAGTTCTACAGCATATATTATTTTTTAGATTTTTCACTCTCTTATTTTAAAAGTTAGAGGGGGGTGACACACATTTGACCACTTTTGAAGTGTATATCTTTCAAACGGTTGACTTTGAGAAAAAATGGTGTGAGGAACCTCAATGTCATTTTTAAAGAATCTATCTATAGACACCCCGCACGTATAGGTTTGATGAAAAACATTTTTTTTTCAGTTTCAGTTCCATGTATGGGTTAATCTTTTTAGGGTTCCGTACCCAGTAAAGGGTAAAAACAGTACCCTATTACTAAGACTCCGCTGTCCGTCTGTCTGTCTGTCACCAGCTGTATCTCATGAACCGTGATAGCTAGACAGTTAAAATTTTCACATATGATGTATTTCTGTTGCCGCTATAACAACAAATACTAAAAATAGAATAAAATAAATATTTAAGGGGGCTCTCATACAACAAACTTGATTTTTAGTAGTTTTTTGGTACGGAACCCTTCGTGCAAGAGTCCCACTCGCACTTGGCCGGTTTTTTTTATTTTTGTCTAAAAATCGTAAAGCGGTTTTCAGAATACATCTACCTACCAAGTTTCAACTGTGTTATCCTAATACTTTTAGAATAAAGTGGCTGTGACACACGGACGGACAGACAAACAGACATGACGATTCTATAAGGGCTCCGTTTTTTGCTATTGGGCTACGTAACCCTAAAAAGTACAGCAGATTATGAATCACAGATTAAAGATTTGAAAAGGTATACAACTTTAGCATTAAAGGCGGGGTCTCTTTTGTCAACCATTGTTTTTGAAAGAGTAAAGTTAACACAAGAGATACAGTAGGAAAATCTATACCCTAATAATTATTAGGGTAATTACCCTGCCGGATAATTTTTACCCTAAATCTAGGGTAAATTACCCTAAGCTGGCACTACTGTACTCAAAATCCGTTGATGCGATGCGGCCCGGCCCGTCACAGTGTGCTATAGGAGCATTTTGCGATGCGCTGCGGCCCGGCCCGCCCCGTTACGACCCGCCTTAATGTGCGTTAACCTTTACTGTAACGTTTATAGTAAATAGGTAGTATATAGATAGACAACAATAATCACTTAGGACATAAAACGGCTTTAATAAAACATAGACATGTTTCAACTGTAGCAAGCCGCGGTTTATGGGTGATCACCGTAGTCAGCGAAAAAAGCGGCTGGTCAGCGGCTGGCTGACTAAGATAACAACCGCCTTCACATCTATAGTTGAGATTCACGGAGTCCACGATTGACTTTAACCGAGAGCAACGAGAGTCATGCTTGAGTAAGCAGGTGTTAAAATCACCCATAATGATTGTGTGATCAGACGTGGACACCAAATCCTCTAATAGGGATTCAAATTTAGAGTAATAGTCGATATGAAGGTTTGGACTATAGAAGACCCCAAGAAGAATTTTGAGATGGCCCAGAAGGTCCTCTAAAAAAAGATACTCAGACGATTCTGAGTATAAGGAAGGAGATTTATCAACGATTTTAAAGGAGGGGTGGTTTTTAAGATATATGGCCACACCACCGCCACCCTTGCCAGTTCTGTCATTGCGAATGAGGTGGAATCCGGGGAGAGAGTAGGAGGAAGAGGGAAGGCAAGGTTTAAGGAACGTCTCCGAAACCAGAACAGCATGGATTCAATTCAATTCAATTCTTTATTGTTTCTTTATTTTTTACATGGATATTGGAGTTATTGGAAAAGGTAGCCACCAGAGCCGCATGGTGTGCGGGTATACTTTGAGCGTTTAAATGCACTACGTTGAGATTTTTAGGAAAAGATGAAAACTCTGATTCTAGAAATGAATCTAAGGGTTGATATGCACTATGGAAACTACAGTCTGAATTACTAGAAGCTGAGTGAAAATCCGAGCCGTCACTCAAGATGGAATCATCATCATTAAAAATAGTTTGCAACATTCATAAATATAAATAATAAATAAAATAAGATAAAAACAATAAAAAAAACAAAAATATAAAAAAACTACAAAAAATTCTCTATCGTGAGCAGTAAACACAAAAAGAACTGAGAAAGTGCTCATTAAAACAATTTGATAATGAGGAAACAAAACTAAACAACCATTTACACAGGAAGACGGACAATAACGACAAAAATTTGCAATAACGAAACGCATGCAAGTTTAGGTATTTCTAAACGATTAAAAACGTCATGAGGGCCCTTCAAAGTGACATTTAAAAAATAAAATAGTAACTATTTGTCTCACCAGATGGCGCCGATGGAAAGAGAAGCGTCAAAACTTGCCTTTAAAAATAAACGGCCTGTAACTGTCGCGACCCTCGGGGGTGGGTTAACGGTAACCCATATCCGAGATACAAACGTATCCATTGAGGGTCACGAAATTATAAACGATGGACATGTGATGAAGGGAGAAGTGAATGACAACGGGTGGTCACTTACCATGAATTGTAATGTATCAGCAAATGTCCGTCCATGCCTCTTACCAGTTCTCTTGCTCCATCTGTAAGTATAAATAAAGATCTGACACCACTGCGTGATGCCACTAAGCCCCGGAGTCTCGCCATCACAACGGCATGGTCCCAGGATTTATAGAACATACAAATATTGTCATAAACAAGCAGCGGATCATCTGTAGGCCGATTGTCAATATTGATTTAAATATCTAGGTTTGCTGTCTTAACGATGCGGAGATTTCATAAACATGTATTTTGACATGTTCCTACACTCCTAGGGGAGTGATGTGAGCACAGGTAGCCCAAGTCGTCACCCAGTCCTTTACGTGACCCGTGCGTGTGTGCGCTCACACGCACGAGCCCGCTGCTCACGGAATTGGCCTCAGTGTGGAACGTCTCCCACCTGGCTCAGCCACTACCCCAGCTCCGTCCAGGCGTAGCACTGCGCGGGCCAATGCTCTCTCGTGTGGGCTTAGATAGGGGGTACCCTGGGATCATGTCTCCTGCAGAAGCACAAGTCCCAATCATGTTATTATAGTCAGTGCCACAGGTGCGTAACCTTTGCCGCCGGCCTTTGCGCCATGAAAGAGAGAGTTTGTTAACCACGGGACGTACCCATACATTTGTGGAGCGCGGTTCGCATTACTTTAATTATGGTTATCCATTGGCTCAAACATAAAAACATTACATGAAAGGCAGGTAGATTAGTATTTGTATGTACTATGCTAATACTTAGCTTTCGTTCGTTTTCCATGGGTTTTCGAGCTCGTCACTTATTGGCAGGCACATTAGTTTTGCAGTTTTTACAGGCACGGAACATTTACATTTAAAAGATAATATGAGAGATAAAATAGCACAACTTTACGAGAAAGAAATAAAAGGCGGCTTACTTGACATTGAAAAATGAATTATGGCGGCACTTGATAAGTGTTCCCACCTCAAACATCGCGACTGGTGTTGCCGTCGCGACAGTACCAAAAAGAAAATCGTTACAGTTCGTTGATGTTTTTGGAAAGAGAAATCTTCCTCCGGTTTGGTTTACCCAGACGCATGATCAGCGACAACGGGCCTCAGTTTGTGAGCGCAGTCATGCAACAAATTGCCTATACCATGAACATTAAACACGCTTTCACACCAGTATATCACCCCGAAACAAATCCCGTTGAGAGAAGAAACCGAGACCTCAAAACGCAATTAGCGATTATACAGGGAGACGACCATCGTAGTTGGCCTGAGCAGCTACCGTGCATACGGTTTGCTATGAATACAGCCCAATGCAGTTCTACCAATGCCACTCCTGCTTTCCTTACTTTTGGCAGAGAATTAAGAACTGTAGATGACACTTGGCATGACTTCCGAGTCTTCCGACAGATAGTGATGTCTGAAAACTTCGTACCTGAAATTACCCCAAAGCTACTCCAGTTATTTGACACCATGGTAAAAGCCAAGGAAGTCCAAGAAATGAAGGAAGAGAAGAGGAAAGAAAAGATTGATCAGAGTCGACGAAGTATTCCTTCCTATGACGTGGGGGATCTTATATTAGTTACGTTACACCCTATCAGTAAAGCCACACGGGGCATTAGCGCTAAGTTTGCGCCTAGGCGTGATGGACCATATGTGATAAAACGAAAACATGGACCTGCTTCCTACGAAGTTGCTGATGCACAGGAGCCGAATACATCACTTGGAATCTACCACGCTTCTGCATTAACGCCTTTCTCTGGCGGCGAGGTCACCATACCTAAACCGGTTCAACCCCTTAAGAGAAGGGGGCGTCCTAAAAAGAACAAGAAGGAAACCTTGGATGTCCAACCGAAGCGCGGACGCGGCCGACCTAGAAAGATCACTCAATAACATTATCCTGGTCCTGTCTCCTCATCGGGACGATCATCGGAGCCAGAGGGGGAGCCTGTAACAAACTAAAGAATCCCCAATAAGTCTACTTCTGCCACTGCATACTAGATGGCGCTGTAGCATCTTGACTCGCGGTATGGTTTTGCTGTCTTGTAACACCCAGTTTAGTTCCGCCACCGCGTATTAGATGGTGCCAACAGTCTTTTGGCTCGCGGTAGCGTTTCGATTTGTCAATTATATAAGGTCTGGTGTTATTTTTGCTACTGTATCGAATCACTCATATAGCGCTAAGGTTTAGCGATGCGCGACTCCGAATGATTTTACTTTTCGACTAATTCGTAACTACTAATGTGGTTATTCGAATGGCAAATTAGTAGTATACTAATCTCTATGTTCGAATAACGACTACTAATTAGTAACTACTAATGTCAAAATGTACAGCGATCCCGACCAAACCCGAGTCGAACCGAATTACCGAACGAATATATCGACTGCATTTACTAACTACTAACGCCAAAATGTATCGGGGCGCGACGATTTCGACCAAGCCCGAGTCGAACCGAACGAAGTCGACTCCAGTCGAATAATCTATGCGCCAGTCGACTTAGTCGAATGATTCGGGGAGTCGAATGATTAGTATTAGTATTATTCGAAGTCGCGCATCGCTACTAAGGTTGCTTCCAAGCATATTGGGACTCCCTGGGCCATAATTAGGTGTAGGTATAACAGACGGCACTAGGCTCGCTTCTAAGCTATTAGGACTTGCCGGGTACGTCTGACTACGTTTCAACCTTACGCATATTGTTACCGTTTTACCATACAATAAACATACGTAACGTAAACGACCGCCTTCTTACTCAGCGGTGACGCTGCGCATCCGTCCTTGTCCCACACGAACTTCGAACCTCTACAGTAATTATTTTCTACTGGCAATATTATTCTTCTCGAGCTCGAGAGAGCTTGTCTACGGAAGAGAACGCTTTCTTGAGTGCCTCTTTATCTTAGAACTTATAAAAAAAATAAGAATCATGTTTAAACTAAATTATTTCGGATTATTTTAGATAATTTTGACGTTTATTGGTGTTGAAATAAAAAGATTGCCTTTAAAATTCACTTTTTTATTAAAAGACATTAAAAGGTTTCGAAATTCTGAGAACGAGTCCCACCTGTCTGTCAAACTGTGCTCAGCAATCGAGACGAGACAAAAGAAAGTCGAGACGAGAAGTCTTCGTAGACAAGAGTCCCGTTTGCTCATGCTACGCGTGCAGGTGATCGATGACCTACTTAGCGGCTTGTCTGGCAGAATGCGCCCAATATGACCACAGACTATGACAATACCCTGCCCCTCGACCCGCGCAAAATGTTTTGTGTGCGTGCAAGGAAATAGGCTAGTTGACAAATTTTGGAAAATAGTTTAAAAATAAAGTTTGGTGTCTATTTTACCCCAAAAATATATTAATTTAAAAAAAAATAAGTCATTTTATCTATGAATTTTGCGTTTTAAGAAATGAACTCAAAATGACATCGAAAAAGGCTAAAACTGTCATGGCGTCTTGAATGACGTCACGCCTCGCAAAACATTCGTGTTTAGCCCGCTCCACATTCCCGTAGTTCACCGAGACGCCAAACTTTTGGCAAGAACGAGTATTGGCGAGAGCACACGAGAACGGCTCTCTACATTACCGGTGTTCGCCGATAGGCAAAACTTTTGACGAATAGCGAGAGCGACGAGTTTATGCGAGATGACGGCATTACCTTTGTTTATAAATCTGTATTATCTTATCATAAGTCGAAGAATTTTTTCGAAGAGTAATTAATCGAAGAAGTAAATTAACATCATTTTGGGAACTATTCCCCAAATTAGAACTACGATAGAACATTGTTACATTAACATCCACGTTTACGTCATCCGCTAAATTATTTAATTATTATTTTCAATAAGACAGGGTATAGGAATATAATTTTTTTCGTTTTTTAATTTAAAAAATGACCGCAGTTTTTTTTTTTAATTTACGGGGATACTAGGTTTACCTATAGAAGTATAGATTATTTATCTAACATTTTGCTGACATCCGTAATGCAAGATGCCTACCTTATTACTATTCTTATTAGGTAGGTAGAAAAAAGGTAGGGTATATAATCGCAATAAAATTCTTCATGTCGAGTAGGCGTACTACTACTATATGTATAAAATTTTACATTGCATTATTTTTTTATAACGCCAATTGAACCCAAATATATCGATAAGATAATGAATAATGAATATAATAATAGTTCAAAATAATAATAATAGTATTATAATAATTTATAGTAATTATAATAATAGTTCGAAATAAAATAATAATAGTTCCTAATAAATACAATAATAGTTCGAGTGTCCAATTTACTGACATTTTTAGAAGCTTTTATTTGGCTCACTTCGGTGAATGTCGGCCAACTGGCGCAAGGGACAGCGGGAATGTGGAGAGATAGTTTCGCCTATACACAAAACTTGACGAAACTACCCGAGAACCCTTTGATGTACCGACACCGAACGGATACAAGGCGAATATAGGCGAGACAACACCAATGTAGACGAATACTCTCTCTACACTCCCGTATTGGCCAAGTTTGGTCTAGTTTGGCCGAGAATGTAGAGCCGGCTTTTGTTTATGACCGTCATTGTTCACACACACACACACACACACACACACACACACACACACACACACACTCTGTTCACTTATCGAAAATGACAGCAACAACAAATGTTTCGCGAGGCGTGACGTCACGCGTCTCTGATTGGTGTTCAATGTCACGTGATTAAGTGGCCAATTTTGCCGATTTTATTTTCCGTAAATATTGGTCATCTTTATTTATTTTAATGAAAAAAGTGTTTTTTTTTTGGTTACTATTTAACATGATTAATCATTAGAAACCTTATGCTAGCCGATTTATTCTTAGTGGAGACAAGCCTATTGTAAGTACTTCGTACAACCGAAGTACTTACAATGTCCTTGTGTACGTGTTTTCTATCGGGCATGGAAAGCAAAAACATTGTTTCTCTACACAAAATAATTTTGTGTACAAAACAATGGGGAATGTCCGAAAATAATCAAATTGGCTGAATATTTTTTTATGGGTAGGAATAAGCTCCTTTAGTAATAGAAAAAAGTTTCAGAATTTTCGGTTGCGTATAAATAAAAATAAAAAATAAAGTCGCTTTGACTTCACAAATATACGAAAGTAACAGCAGAATGGAGATTATACCTTTGCCACCACCTGTCATAACCACAACATGCTATTAAAAAAAAAAGTTTTTTTTTATTAAAACAGTTTTAATTTATAAAAAAATTTATTAAAAAAGTTTTAATTTATTTTAATTAATTAAAAAAGTTTGACGCAACCGAAAAGTCTGAAACTTTTTTCTAAAACTAAGGGAGCTTATTCTTACCTATAAAAAAATATTCAGCCATTTATATTTTTTTCGGACATTCCCCATTATTGTTTCGCGAAACTATGTTTTGTGTAGATGTTTTTGTTGATTGTGTAGAGCAAAACACGAGCTATGGACCCACCTTTACAAAACCGGCAATGTAGGCCAACGACTTTAAAAAAACACCCCAAAAAATGAATTACACACAATGCACCGATTAAAATGATCGGTCAGTGATCGCTGACCTAGCCGACATGTCTGCTTGAATGCGCCCATTGCTTTTCGAGTTCGAGCCTTTTTTTTTTTCTAGTTTTTTTTGTTGTGTTTGTTTTTTTGCTTGGGCAGCGTATGTAGTGTTTTTCTTTTGAATTAATTTGAATTTTTCCATTGTATTTATTTATATTTTTATTGAGCAATGCAAAGTGCCTCGGACGTGATATCGTCCTTATTTTGGTTCAAAGATGACGCCGAAAAGGAAGATCAAGAACCACAAATAATTGAACAGTTCGTGCAAAATGTCGAAGACTTCAGCTCTCAGTACGGAAGTGAAATTAGTGTTTCATACACCGCCTTCAATCTTCGAGGTCCACCTTCTAACTTTCCAGATTATGGAGATTATCCGCAGGCTTTTGTTATGGTGAGATCTTATATATTTTCAGATTAAGTATAACTTTTGCAAATCGCTGATTGATGATTTCATGCCTCTTTGTTATTGTTTACATTTTGTAATATAGATATCGCTTTCGTTAAAGTATTGTAATTAAAAGATCTTGGGAAACAAAAAATAATAGAATTAAACTGGAAAAACTGTATTGAAAAACGCAAGGCAGAATATTGACAGAAAAGACATTGACATTCTATTCTATACAAAAAGAGTATTTGATATAGGTAACTATACAAAGCAGGTTTCTTAACATCTTCTCTCTTTGTTTAGTTTAGTCAGTGTCTTCTCTTCCACTGCACATTCCTATACACTTGCACAGCATCGTCAGTCTGGGCCTAAACAGTGGCTTAGTCATCATGTCAGCCAACTGCATCTCTGATGAAATTTTGTTCACTTGAAGCACACCGTCCGTTACAGCTTCTCTTATGAAAAACTGACGGATCCTTATATGTTTCGTTCGGCTATGAAACTCGTAAGGTGGGTTGCTCGCCAACTTGATAGCTGACTCGTTGTCAACATACAGCTCAGGAACATCCTTCGTTTGTTCAATGTCCTGAAGCAGTGTCTTAAGCCAGATTATTTCTCGAGTAGTCTCACTCGCAGCAACAACTTCCGCTTCTGTGCTTGAAATGGCTACGGATGTCTGCCTGTTGCTCTTCCACGAAACGATCCCCCCGGCGTACATGCAGACCATTCCAGATGTAGACCTCCCTGTTTCTAAGTCTCCACCGTGGTCTGAGTCGCTATAGCATACTAACTTTGAATTTGAATTCTTTCTATAAGTTAACCCCCAATCTACTGTGCCTTTCAGATATCTAAGGATTCGTTTCACCTTCACTATATCTTCATTTGACGGGTTATCTAGCTTTCTAGAAGCAACTCCAATGGCATAGGCGATATCGGGCCTTGTTCCAACCATTAGATAAGCCAGAGCACCAACAACTTGTCTATACGGAAACTTAGTAGACGTACTCTCACTATCTTCTCTTTTTTCCGACTTCGTATCATCTTTAATAATTGGTGTCCCAACTGACTTACACTCGTCCATTCCGAATCTCTCTAGAATCTTCTTTGTATAAGCAGTCTGATTCACAACAATTGAGCCATCTTCTCTTCTTGATATCTCTATACCAAGATAGTAGTTTGCAGGCTTCGATTTGACTTTGAATCTGTCTTTTAATTCACTCATAAACTTTTCTGATTCATCTACATGAGTGGACGCTAGGAGTCCATCATCGACGTAAAGTGCCAATATAAGCTTTTTCTCTCCTCTCCTCCTTACGAAGAGGCATGGATCTGCTTCACTCTGTTTGAATCCAACTTTTACTAGAAAGTCTTGCATGCAGTTGTTCCAGCATCTAGGAGCTTGTTTTAGTCCATAGAGGCTCCTTGTCAACTTGCAAACTAAGTTCGTATGATTGTCATACCCTTCTGGTGGTCTCATGAAAATCTCTTCATCTAGACTTCCATAAAGGAAAGCTGTGGATACATCGAACTGCGTAAGATGCATGTCTTCTCTTGCAGCAATGCTTAAAATAGTCCGAATCGTGCTCATCCTTGCTACTGGACTGAAAGTCTCGAAATAGTCCACTCCCTTCTTTTGAGAATACCCTTTAATCACCAGACGTGCTTTATAACGATCTACACTTCCGTCTGGATTCATTTTTACTTTATAAATCCATTTACACGGTATAGCTTTTCTTCCTTCCGGTAGAGGTACCATTTTCCATGTTTCATTTTCTTTCAATGATTTCATTTCATCATTCATGGCTATGATCCATTTTTCTTTATCTTCAGATTCTATAGCCTCTTTGTATGTTCGAGGTTCTTTAATTTCGTTTAAATCTGCAACTGCTGTCATCACAAAATTCTCAAATTTTTCAGGTGCTTTCAACGTTGAACGGTCTCTAAGTATCATACCTTGTGACTCTATTCTCTCATCAGGACCTGTCTCTTGCTCTACATCTGGCTCTGGTAAGACTTCTTCATTTTGAACCTCATCTTGGTCATGGTCAGAATAACTAGTCTTGCAGCTATCATCTTGACTGTGTTCTGCATCATCTCTTTCTCTGTTGACTGGATCTGGATTTACTAATTTAGCTATCAGTTCTGGAATAACTATTTTACTGGCAAAATTTGGACCTTTCTGGGCATTTGGGTTTAGAATACTTTCCTTCGTCTTTTCCTTAGACTTCAATGTCTTTTCTGTCGGTAATTTAACGCTCTGCTACCACGTTAAAGTATTGTAATTAAAAGATCTTGGGAAACAAAAAATAATAGAATTAAACTGGAAAAACTGTATTGAAAAACGCAAGGCAGAATATTGACAGAAAAGACATTGACATTCTATTCTATACAAAAAGAGTATTTGATATAGGTAACTATACAAAGCAGGTTTCTTAACAGCTTTAGCCAAGTATCTTTTTCGAGTAACAAAATAGTTCTAGGTCAGAAGTTCTTCTTTGTATTTTGTTTGTTTAATTTTTATCTTAAATCGCAGGAGTAGGTAGATGGAATTTTACTTACTTATTTTACTTAAAATTAAATTAATTAAACAATTATTACATTAAAGAATTAAATTAAATCGAGACAAAATAAGTGTTTGTGTGTGTGTATTGACCTCGGCTCGTCTTTCCTTTAGTTGACGTGGAGTTTAGAGTTCATATTTTTTTTGTGTAAAGAACTCATAATTTAGATCACGAATATGAAATATTAAGGTGCGGAAACAAATAGGACGCAAGAAAAAATTTTCTAATAATTAAGATTTTCTAGGTTAAAAATGTCTAATTTTAGGCCTGTGTCGTCATTTTTGACGTTTAATGGCGGCGCACTATGTTGGTAGCTCTGCTAAATTGTTGCGATGGTGACCAAAGACCGCAGGTCACGTGATAGGTGCGAAGAGCGTAGCGACGAGCATGTTTGGTGTACATGAACCCAGCGCGCAAGCCGAGCGAGCGAAGCGAGTGTGCTAGAGATGCGCGACTCCGAATGATTTTACTTTTCGACTAATTCGTAACTACTAATGTGGTTATTCGAATGGCAAATTAGTAGTATACTAATCTCTATGTTCCAATAACGACTACTAATTAGTAACTACTAATGTCAAAATGTACAGCAATCCCGACCAAACCCGAGTCGAACCGAATTATACCAATTTACCGAACGAATATATCGACTGCATTTACTAACTACTAACGCCAAAATGTATCGGGGAGCGACGATTTCGACCAAGCCCGAGTCGAACCGAACGAAGTCGACTCCAGTCGAATAATCTATGCGCCAGTCGACTTAGTCGAATGATTTGGGGATTCGAATAATTAGTATTAGTATTATTCGAAGTCGCGCATCGCTAAAGTGTGCCGCGGCAGCGCCCAGCGGCCGGCGAAGCGCCAGAAACGACTTTTTTTACGTCCGAAATTTTGTACGTTTGTCCCCTCCCCTCTCCCCACTTCTTTTTAGTCTCCCCTGCTTAATTTCCATATTTTTTGTTTTGAGGTTATGTTTACACAAAAAAATATTTCTCGAAAACTACGCGTCGCCGGCAGATGGGGATTGGAGGAGGGAGTTGTTTCAACTTGTTTCCCTTCTCCTCCCCCTCCCCTCCTTTAATTGCTGAAAAATAACAGTAATTTGGCTGTCATCATTCCTTTTTGTGCAACATTAAAAATTCATTTAAAAATAAAGTATGCATTTCCGCACTCCCAAATTTTAAGGGGGGGTTAGGGAGGACCCCCCCTCCCCCCTACCACCCCTCCCACCCTTAAATTCCACGTCAACTAATGGAAAGTCGTACCTTGACCTCTCTTTGTGTAGACTTAAAATGAGTGTATGTATGTGAGAAGGTGTGTAAAGCACTTGAAAAATTAAATACGTGTTTAGTAATTGGATCGATTAAATCACTACATGTTACATTTTTCATTATATTGATGCATAAAATTTTAATAAATAGAAATAAATTCAATAAAGTATAATAAATAATAGCAAATAATGATTATAAATTGATTATTTTATTCAATAGAAAAATTTCCTTCATGAAATAATTTTAATTAATTCCTCAGTCTCATCATAGGTAAGCTTTTGTAAGTAGTCATGCACAACTTTTTTACACATCGTTCGATTTAAAGGATAAAGTTTAAAATGTGGTTCAACTTGTTATATATGTCGCAGGCGTATTGTATATTTAGCCGTATTACATAGCAACTAGCTGTTTTAGAAAACGGCGCCGTATTGTAATACGGCGAGTCAACGAAACGCCAGATTGACAATGTGATACGTTGTTCAATACGGCGGAGCACGTTTAGCCGTTTTGAATCAAAGTTCTATTGTAGAGTGACCACACTAACAAAATGAAACAGTGCTTAATTGAAAATGAATTTAATTTTAATAATTATGAAAAAAGGTAGGTTTAAGTAACTTCTAAAGCACCTAGTAAGTAGTAGGAAACATGTGTTCTTTTTATTAGTATTAAGGAATGTACTATTTCTATCAAATAAGTAGGTACGGTACAAAACGGTTTGGTTCTTGTTTGTAAAATTGTAATATTTTAGACTTACTAGAACATTAAGCAATTTTTTTGGTTTAAATAATTTTAAAGCCTTTTTGAATGTAACTTTTTTTAAATGTAATGTATCAAAATATTGTTCTTTGGCCACTGCCCAAAAATTAGGGTTTTCTGAAATATGTTTTTTTAATCTTCACTGACTACACTCATTACGTTGTATTTTTTACACCAATAATATTGAGTAGGATTCCGCACAACACCAGAAACCATTGCCACCTTAGCAGTTTTAATCTCGTTCTTTGATCCACAGCTTTTTCACACTTCCGCATTGAGCTGCGTAGAAACTATTTAACTGCACATAAAAAAATGTCCTTAAAACAATTATACGTGCACATTTGGCACGTTTTCTTCATTTAATTCTTAAATTCTTAAATTAAATTATATTCTTACTTATTTTCGATGCAATATCCGCACTTGACGCCATTTTTATTGTCATAGTAGGCAGCGCCGCGAGTGTTGATAATTGGTACTAAAAACTTACGGAAAAGCGGCTTATGAATCGCCCAATTACATTACGGCTAGCCGTATTGAAAATCGCAAAGCGCTCTATTCAATGCGGCGTACTTTTGACCAGCCGTTTTGAATACGGCGTATCTTTAAGGCGGCTCTTGGTGAAGTGACAGCTAAGGATTTGACTCCCCTCACCCTGCCACCCTCTACATTACTTCG
Organism: Agriphila geniculea; assembly: GCA_943789525.1. NCBI lineage: Eukaryota > Metazoa > Arthropoda > Insecta > Lepidoptera > Crambidae > Agriphila > Agriphila geniculea. Next base: position 18,296,208 of record OX038879.1, read on the forward strand.
CGAGTCATTTATTAGCGACATCTATTAAAAAAATTGAAAAACTAAGATGTAATTTATTACCGACATCTATTAAAATTTTTGAAAACCAATGTGTAACCTACACAATGCTTGGCCAAAATTCACGGACCATAGAAAGTTGGAGACACGGCAGAATGGCATTGTTAAAGTATTAAATTTTAATTTTATGTAGGTAAATTGAAAAAAGTGTTTTATAAAAAAACAAGAAATCAGCAATGTTCAATCAATCAGCCGCAATTTATATTAAAATTAAATTATGTATGAAGTCAAGTTTGTTTCATGTTTTAGTTATTTATTGTTTTTTTTTTGAAGTGAAAACTTCTTTAGTGGCGTTGTACGCTTTTTGTAATGGGGTAAAAATGCTAAACTCGCGTCAGTAAGAATCACGTAGCTGATAGAAAATGCGTAAGACGGATGGAGAGTAGACAGCTGGCGGCGGAAGTATCCCCTACTTTCAAGTGTAATCTCTTTCTACAGGGCGCGTTGAAAATGGCGGCGCGTCATTTTAAGACGTAAACACTTGTGTCACCAGCAACGCGCTAATTTTGAAAATAGAACTAATAGCAGCGATCTCTTCGGTGAAATCATAGATTTATTTATACTCTGTGACTATAAGTTTAAATAGAAGAATGCGTGCGTGTAGAAATTAAAAAGGCCACTGGCGCGAAATCAAGCAAATCTTTAGAATTTTTCTCTAATTACAAACTGATTGAATTGTGTGACTGTAGGTATAGTAACAGGAAAGAAATCATTTTAATCCTTTGCCGCTAATTTCAAAATATCAAAAATGCACAACGTTAATATTCAAGTTTTCACTTCTGCCGGCACTCCCGGAGTGCCAACCGATTTTTTTACATTTTGCATAGTACTTATACTCGTAACTAGGTACGTCTTATGTCATGCTCACTTTAAACATTTCTGCGGTGGTGTCGTGTAAGGCGGGACGTTACGTTCCCTCAAATATGGTTGAGCGAAACGATGGCTGGTTCATGCGTCATGCTCGTGAACGGGTGCTGCTAGTGGGAATGGGTCTGCTTCTGAGTACCTATCTTAACGCATATTGAATTGTAAGAATTGCGTTTCTTCTTTATTATTTTTTATATCTTGTATCAAGTGTTTTTTGGTAAATATTGCCTAATTAGGAGTAGCAGACAAAATGATTTCTCAACTAGTTGAACTACATTTTTCGTGATTTTTCAATTCAATTCAAATGCATTTATTCAGACAACAGAGATTTTACTGAAATTAATTACTAATTTTGTTGACAACTACATTTTGTTGGTAAAATAGGTATCCGCAATAATAAACATTATCACCAGAGGAGATTAATATTTCTGGTAAGTATAGGTACTTTATAATCTAACCACTACGAAAAAAAATATCATAGAATCTAAAGCCTATATCGATTCACGAAGTTTGAGGCCTGAAATCACGACCGTTTAAAAGATTTCAATAATATAAAATATTTTTTATAAATTATGAAGTTGGTTAAACAACAGTAATATGAAAACGCTTTTGACGTAAGTAGGTAGGTACTAAACAAAACAGGCCAACTTTTTTAAGTTGGTGTGCGTTCACTGCGTCTAAAATTTAGAGATTTTTCACTCTCTTATTTTAAAAGTTAGAGGGGTAAACACACATTTTACCACTTTGGCAGTATATATCTTTCAAACGGTTGACTTCGAGAAAAATAGTCTTAAAAACCTCAATGTCATTTTTAAAGACCTATCTATAGACAGTAGACACCCCGCACGCATAGATATGATGAAAAAAATTTTTTTTCATTTTCAGCCCATGTATGGGGATAATAATCTTAATAAAATAAAGGGATTTATACACCGAGACTTTTCATTGGTTTTGGAGCCGAAACCCTGTTCATCTTTATCATCAGTAGAAGCTATTTAGCTTGTAAAATTAAAAATATGAGCATAAAAACCATAATAAAAAAATATCAATATAAAAATTAAGAACCCTTAGTACCGGACGATCTTATCAAAGTCAATGACCGCGCTCGGCACAGCGCGCGCCGAGCGCGGTTCGTATAGGCCCGGCACGGATCTCGGGCGGTCTTCCTCCCCCCCGCCCCGTCCGCTCGCTGGCGGCGCCGGCGGCCGGCCAGTCTCGCGGAATTAGGTCAAAAGATCGTACGCGTTTTGGCCGTAGGTATTCCGTGTTTCGTCGTAATCGCCGCGAGTGCGTCGTAATCTGTAATGGATCGACCAAGACTTCGAACGATCTTAGCGCTCACAACTGGACAGTGTGTTTGGTGAAAGACGGATAGGCCGCGGTCAGCCAGTCAAGAAGCCATGACCTGACACCCCTGGATGTTTATTTGTGGTCGGAAGTTAAGTGTTTACACCGAAGAAGCAGAATCACGTGAACAGTTAAAAATTGCGATAGTGGATGCTTTTAATGTGGTAAAAAGTGACAGAGACACACATTAAAGAATAATTTAGTTAAACGTGCGAGAATTATTTTCAACAATTGTTACGGTACAGACAAGTGTAATAGTGTTTTATTGTGAAACAAAAACTCGCTAAATTAAGGTAATTTAATTGATTGATTGTAAATAGGTCGATTAAAATTTGAAATACGCCGGAAATAGGTAACTCGTTTAGTAAATAATTAATGTAATAAGTAGGTATTCTGAAAGTAAATTTGTATTTTCTGAAGTAATTTAGAAACTTATTTCTGACGGTCCCCCGTAAAAAGTATAAGAAAACTTTGAATTGAATTTCAATAATGGTTAGAATAACAAATAAAACAGAAATCAGCTGTTTCACATTGCTCATGTAACTACATACCTACGCACACTCGACTGCGTGCGACTCGCGCTCGCGCGCCGCAGCGCGCGAGCGCGTGAGTTCATAGGGGTCACGGTGCAATCGAGAACGTTACTATGTGTTCTCGACAAAAAGTCACTTTTACAACTTTTTTATCTTTGCTCGTATGACAATTATTATTTCATAAATAGGTACAACACTTCTTTAGTATTAAGAGGTTTTCGGTTCCAAAACCAATGAAAAGTCTCGGTGTATATTTAAGATAATAATCTTAAAAATATAAATCCCTTTATCTTTTATTTTTGTGTAAACATCGTAATGCGGTTCACAGAATACATGTACCTACCAAGTTTTAACTATATAATCCTAATAGTTTCGGAATAAAGTGGCTGTGACATACGGATGGACGGACAGACAGACAGACATGACGAATCTATAAGGGTTCCGTTTTTTGCCTTTAGGTTACGGAACCCTAAAAACGTGCTAATAATCCAGAGCCTGTAGCCAAATGACACATTAAAATTTTCGCTATCACTTCGCTCCGAAAAATGTATGAATTAAGACTATAATCCATAAATTTTTCGTTTGATTCTTAAATTCGATAAGTGCACGTTGAACGCTGCGCTAGCGCTCGACTGTTGTCAGCGCGCGTCAATGCGCGCTTTGAGATCATTAGTTTTCTACATTACCGTTCAGAATTCAGATGAGCGCGCGCTTTTGACGCAGATAGACGTATTTTAGGGTACACTCAGTTCATCCAAAAATCGTCCGAAATGGAAACGGGAGCTGTTAATACCGAATTATCAAATCTGAAAAAATTAACGCGCGTTGAGCGCTTGTCATCTGAACTTACCCTATGTCAATCCCATACAGTTTCAAAAGCGAAGCGATAACGATTTGCAAATATTACTTTGACTAGGGGGTCTGATGAGAAACCCTATCGATTGGTATCGTAAAAATATATTTGGTGGGTTCGATTCCTGGATAAGGCAAAGTATTGGGTGGGACAGCCTATAGATCGCGTGATGCGTTTTATCGACACTTGACTGTCAAAACCCTTGTCCTTAAAAGTAATAAATCGATATTATTATGGCGTTTCAGTGGTCACTGTGACCAGTGACAACACTGTAACCAGTGAGAATATTTATACCATCCTACCCCCCCTAGCATGACTGCTAGGGGGGGTAGGATGGTATAAATATTCTTACCTATGGGTATGGGTATAGGTAAGAACTTACCTATAGGTACCTGCATGCATCCAAATCTGTTCAGTTCAGGCATTTAAAAAGTTATAGTGGAATAAATTAACTCACAGTCGTGTGATTTATTACATACAAATGTTTGATTTGAAGACTCATATATAGTATTCAAAATTTATAAGTAGGTATTTTATACTAACCGTCCTTACGCGTAATTTTTATTTCTATGGCAAAATAATGCATCAGAGGGCCTATTACAAAACAAAAAAGAAACCGATAGTCGGACGCAATTCGTCGTTCAATTTACTTGATATTGAACCTTATTAGTGAGGTAATAGTGCCACGGTGTTGGACGAATATCGTACGCTTATCGCGATGCTTTTTTGTAATAGTCCTTCAGTTCGAAATGAATTTTCAAAACATAATTGTAACATTCTGACAATGCTAAAGCAAGGCTAAAACAAACGAGCGAGACATAGAGAACTGTGTAGCTGTCAGTGGGAGCATGAGCGATACGTGTTCCCCGTCCGAGCGCCGGTGGCGGTCTGCCGCCCGCTCCCCTCGAGGGCACCCTCTGTCAAAAATGTATCTAAATTTTTGAAAAATTGTCGCGAATATCCCATAAATGGTCTTTTCGAAAATGTCTTTCGTGGAATTTGTAGCATTTTTTCTCCTCTATCGATTGGTGGTAACGAGATTTCCATAGGACTCGTAGTTACGGGGGAGATGCACAGAAACAAAAGTGTTAGTCGATTTTATTTATGATATTTTTGGCATTATGTAAAATATTTATGACAAATGTTAATCGTGGAATCGATAGGCAAAATGTTGAAGATTCTTATGGTATATTTACTTTGTTTTAATATTCATTAAATAAAGAGGAGATAGAGAATGAAAACCTACTAAAAACCACGTTTTGCTAGTACAACGGCCTTAATCCGCCGCATTACAATACGGCGCCGTTTTCTAAAACAGCTAGTTGCTATGTAATACGGCTAAATATACAATACGCCTGCGACATATACATAAGGTCCCAGAAAGTCCAAAAATCTAGTTTGAAATGTTGTATTTCGCAATGCTAGGCTTTTACACATTCCGTTTTCTTCGCCTTTTTGATAAATATGATATGAAATGAAATCTGTCATAACTAAAGTTTATGACAAAATAACTATTGGGATTTTTAAATTTTGTACTAAATTTTTTATAAGCTAGGAACCATTTTAGAAGGACCGAAAAAATCTTTAGCATAAGGACTAACACAAGGCTTTAAATAACAATTTTTTATCAGAGAACATATGGAACCTGGTGGGAAGAAGCGCCATCAGCTCAGAGAGATTACATGCCTCAAAATAGTGCTACCATCACAAGCCAAGATTTTGTTGGTGAGTTATAATATAATACAATTTATTATTTTCAGTGTACAACTTATCTTGCAACTCGCGTGATGGATTATGAGCACACGGCAAATGTAAAAGGGGTATTAGCAGACCATCAGACCCACTGCTGGGGCACAGGCCTTCCTTGTGGGTGGATAAGGAGGATGGGCCATAACCCACCATGCAGGCCCAATGCGGATAGTGGATGTTAACAACTGCAAATGCACCAATGGCTTAACATGCCTTCCGAAGTACGGAGAAGCTCGAGATAATAAATTTTGGTCACCCATCCCATGACCGACCCTAGCGAAAATTGCTTAACCTCGGCGATCGCTGGGACAGGCCCTAAACGACTGCACCATTGAGCTCCTCATATTCGCAGAAGTAATTTGTTATAAGAAATTACTACTGCCCATACCCTCTCCACGCTGCCGAGAGCTTATAATCCACTGTGCGAGGTATAATAATAATGATCTATAAGCATCTCCCCAAAGATCTCGACAGCAATCAGACTTGTTCACCAACGCGGATAGATTTTTTTTGACCGCACTTTGTTAATGCAACTGGCACGGCATCATATGGGACAAAATCTATTAATGCAGACCAACACACTGGTCCACCTGTAAAATAAGGGAAATAGTGATTAATATCCATATTATTATTATATCTGTTAATAATCTAAAGAAAATAATAATGAATGAGGTACCTATGTAGTCCAAAAACTGCAAAGCTTAAGAATACAACATTGACAATGAGGTGGTCTTTACCATCTGTCGATGCTACAACGTCAGTGGTCCTTGTGTGTTACGCCCTGGTCTGTTGATTTCGCTTGTAATCCTGCAAATTCTAGAAGAAGAATACCTATGTACCACAAATATCTTAAGTGGGTGTTTATTGTAGCTGAGAAAACCAATTAGAATCACATGATGTTTCAGCTAGATAGCCTGAACAGAAGTTGGGGGTGAAATGGGGTAATAAAACCTAAGAATCTAAATGGATGTCATTATTCAGTGTTTCTTTCAGACAAAATTCTCCGGGGGGGGCAATTAAGAGGTTCGGGGGAGGTCGTCCGTCGATCACTACACTAGTTAGACCATCTACCTACACACAACTCATTTTTCTCCGGGGGGGCACTCAGGCTGCTCCGGGCGGGCACTGTCCCCCCGACTTAGTACCTGAAAGAAACACTGATTGGGGTTCTATGGGATGATGATTGCGAAAATGACATTTATTTTGAAGTTTAACACAATGGTCATTATTCAACCCCTGTTGGGTTAAAGTTGGCGTTTAAATTTTGTAAATATAAGAAACAGCCCCAAACTCTGGGTTTAGAGACTTCAAATTTGGCACATGAATCTGTCCTAAAGCGAACAAAGGCATAGGTTCCTTATATGGTCTAGGGGTGTTTTTACTTACCCCTATACGGGTGAAACAAGGGTCCAAAGTTTGTATGAAAGTCCCTCAGTTTCAAAGCTAGGATTTTAAATTTTGTTTTAAGGCTGACAATTAAAAATTAATATACACGTGTCTCAGCGTTTTTGAAAATTCTACCCCCGAAGGGGTGAAATGGGGGATGAAGTTGTGTACAGAAAATCATTCATTTTCGAAGTAAAAATAGCTAAAGGACATCATCCATTTTGGTCCAAATGTGAAAGTGCCGGCCAAACAGCAAAAGTGCTTTATTCTGATAGATTTTCTCCACCTTAGCATTTCTTATTATGGCACCGAAGCTGTAGCACCGCTATACTTGATTTTAAATAAGTTCAAAAAGTCTGACTTTTCATACATTTTGGCACAAATTTAAAAAAGTCAGCCAAAAGGCAAATTCTGATAGATTTACTCCACCTAATCACTTCTTATTATGGCACCGAAGCTGCAGCACCGCTGTACTTGATTTTAATTAAGTTCAAAAAGTCTGTCTTTTCATACATTTTGACACAAATGTGAAGCGGTGTGACAGCTTCGGTGCCATAATAAAAAATGCTTAGCTGGGCAAAATCTATCAGGATAAAGCACTTTTGTCTTTTGGCCGGCACTTTCGTATTTGGACCAAAAATGTATGAAACATGGATGATGTCCTTTATTATTTAGGCTTATGGTGGAAATCAAACGTAAAATGGGGTAAAAAAACCTAAAAATCGACATCTATATCGATTTTTAGGTTTTTTACCCTAACAATAGGCATACACAGTTTTTTCTACATAGTTTTTTCTACAAATCCGCAAACACCACAAAATCTCGAGTTGGTATTTTGCGTATGTGGTATTATGCATCTAAAGGTTGAGAAAGTCACAGGCTTTCGTCGCCATTATACTACTTTGGAAGAGTATGCAAAGGTATTGTTTATAATTGCTTTTGTTTGCTAATTTTATGTGGAAAGCAAGGAGGAATTCGTGTGAAATGCTTTATGCACGGGCGAAATAATGACTCAAACAAACAAAAAATTTACCTGATCTTGCAAATTCGTAAACTGTAAAATTTAGCTTAATTTTATTTTAGATTTTATCTTCTCATTAATTCTCTTTGTTTTAGTCTCATACTCTCATACATACTTTTACAATATTTGACTACAATGTTTGTTGACTTAATCTTTTCCCTGCAAATTATCTCTTGAGTTTTTGTAATGCAATACACAGCTGATGAAATGAGTTTATACCATAGACATAGAAACATTTTCGCTATGGTTTATACCAGTGATTCTTAACCTCGGGTCGCGACCCAAATTCGGGTCGCGAGAGGCATTGAATTGGGTCGCGGGCCCCCAAACGACTTTAAAAAATGATAAAATTTTACGTTTTTAATTACGAGTATTTTAACTTTTTATTGATGGGTCGATCGATGTCATTTTACACAAAGTATTCTCAAATTTATTATTACTCACAGAACAAAGAATTAAAGGCTGTGTTACTGCCATCAGTTTACAATCGCAACACGGTAGTTCTCAGTTTTTGGCATCTTTACTAATATTATAAATGCAAAAGTCCGTTTGTTTGATTGAGGGGGGGGGGGGAGAGGTTGGGCTACCGCCCAGGGCGCTGGATGCGGCGCGCAGGCCAGTCTTTTAGCGACGAAATCGTTATGGTAGCAACACATAATCACAACAAATTGGCAATATCTCGCCGAAATTTTATCGCTCGCTACCATGCACCGTTTAAGATTTGCCCATTGTAAAATCCAGGGGCGGCCATAGGACAGTGCAAGCGGTGCGACTGCACTGGGTCATGTGTGGGTCGCCGAAAACGCCTGACCACCACCGGTCGAAAATCAATCGTATTGTTGCTTGGTGACGAGCGACGATGCGACGAATAAAACTGACTAAAAATCGCGCTGCGCGGCTGTTTTTTTACTATAAACAAACAAGATTAGTCGATGAAACTGAATAAAAATCGCGCTGCGTGGCCATTTTTTAACCAACAGGTAAAAATTAAAATCTTGGAATCGCAAATAGGGGGCACCCGTAGAAATGTCGCCCAGGGCGCTGGTAGTGCTTAACCGGCACTGCCTTCACGTTTTAACTACTGAACCGATCATGAAATTTTGCATTCATGTTGTCAGGGGTACAGAAAAGGGACATTCAGTTCCCGAGGGATAGCAATAAAACTGTCCACGCAGATAAGTCGCGGGTACCTCGGTACCTGTCACTGGAAAATAAAAAAAAATATCAGGATTAGGGTCGCGGACTTCAAATATATTTCTACTTTGGGTCGCAAGTCAAAAAGGTTAAGAACCACTGTGATATACCTATGTGATAATCATTCCGATGTCCTGCATTGCAAACAACGTTCCTTGGCAGAAGTATCGTTTGAACGCGCTGTGTACCCGATGGAGGTGTCTGTCTTCGAGACGTACAACCCTGGGGCCTTAGTGAGGATATGGGCGCGAGGCCCTACGTCCTGGTTGCTGCTGTGGGAAGGAGAACCTGAATATGTGGGGGATACGCCGAGGATCTTCAGTCCACTTATAAGACAGATTAATGTGCCTACGAGGTATGTAACTTTTATATTACAGACTAGATATGAAATGCAAACTAGTGTTTGGTCATCGTTAATTTAACAGGGAAAGTGGCGCCGGCATTTCAATCTCATCTTTCGTTGACAGACTCTATAACTAAAACATAAAATTTTAGAATAACCTTCATTTTAAACCCTTATTACCCTGAAAAACATGCGCCGTAAAGTTTTTAAAAACACCCCTCATATATTTGTCAATTTCGTTTCTGGAAGAGATTGAAATATGTGCATAATATGCAACGAAAACAGGATATCTTGTTGAAATATGAGGACTACCTATGAATAAATCATTTGTTTTCGAAAACCAAAATCGATGGCCAACTTCTAGAATATTCTGTTAGTTCTGCGGAGTAAACATGTTTATGGACGTAGAATAATGCTTATGAATATTATCTTTCGGGTTTGTTTACTAGAAAATGTTTAATTGAGAGTTGATGGAAAAACAAGGTTTTAGAAAAACACAGGGAGGGTACAAAAAGTTTCAAAAACTAAATTGCGGCCCGCTTTTTATTGCTTTGGCATAATTAGATATAGAAAAAAATGTGGATATAAAAACAAAAAAATATATATTTATTTTGAATCAATATCCAATAGTGCTACAGCCAGACTATCGCGCTGTCGTGAAGCTTTTCGTTGTCGTGTTGTACAATTAGAAACTTTAAATCAAGTGATTAGTATTTAATTTCACTTAAGGCGCTTTTCTGACCGAAAGTAGCGCCGCGGTGAATTTTATTTAAAAGTAGCGACCCGCCCTCGCTTCGCTTCGGTGTAATGTGAAATTTGACACCATGTATTATAATTTATAATATAAACCATCCTCTTAAATTACTCGTATCTATTAAAAAAACCGCATTAAAATCCGTTGCGTAGTTTTAAAGATCTAAGCATACCTAGGGATAGACAGCGGGAAGCGACTTTTTTATGCTATGTAGTGATTGTAATTTTAACACACAATTTTAATAAAACTTCTCGTGGAATCTTTGGGGTCCGTAGTCTAGTATTTTTTTGACGGTATCATTACATTTGCTCGTAGTGACTGTTATGCTACGGCTCCACCTGCGTTAGCGTCAACGTTAATGGTAACGTCCAAGTACGCGTTAATTAAGGCATGATAAATTTTTAGTACTATCGTTTGTAAATTAACGCCGTCAAGTCTTGGCCACATCTGCGTCACGCCTATATTAACGCGTTAAGCTACGCGTTAAGACGCAGGTGGAGCCGTAGCATTAGAAGTAGATACTATAGCAAAACTGGTAAAAGTGGTCGTTTTTGACACTTTTGCTAACTTTTTGCAGAATTTTAAGACTGGAATTCAACCATAGACTGTTACCATATTACACGGAGTTGGATGCTGTGTTACTAAAAGGGAAAGAACCTCCAAATCTAGTCCGAATAAAGAATAATTTCTCATATTCCTCTCTATTTTACAAGAAAACTCAGCCAGCTGTCGAAAAAGGTAAGACGCCTCTGTATTAACAATAGTTTTTCTGAGAATAACAGCTAGTGTCCTTGTTTCCGCTTGCTTCTTAATATTCCAGGTATATATTTACCATTTGCGAAAGTATTTTTATGTCCTCGTGTATTTTCTTGACTAGCCAGTTGACTCACCATCATCTCGAACACGTAAGCAAAGGTTTTTAAAGGATTTTAAAATTGGCACTTTGCCTCTGTTGTACATACCGGAAGTTTTATTGTATTGCTTAGGTAGTAACCTTAGTATTTACTTTGATTGCTAATTAGTTATTTCAAACATAACTTCAGTTCTGCCAGTTACTTTGTCAGTGTAAACTACTGTAAACTATAACTTAAATTTGTCGTTCAGAAAGAGTAACTAATACAATTAAGACAGCAAAATCTACACAAGTACGATAAAATGCGCAACTTGCATTGCACTTGCAATTTATAATTGCTATACAATCATTTCGAAGAAGTTGCTCCGGTCACCATTGTTTACTTTATTTGACGTGATTAGAGCAATGGCCCTACCATGAGTTGTTGCAAACTGTTTACGTTACAGTATACTATCGTTTTCTCTCTTTCACTCGTATTGACTGTGAGCAGTATATCCGACAGTTTACTGTAACGTTAACAGTTTGCATTAACTCATGGTAGGGCCACAGTTATTTACGTTATGCTAATTTGTGTCCGTTGGATGGTCATTAACTGGCAATTACGTGAGATCTAGACTAGAAGTTGTTTCAGCGAAAAGTAACTTTTGCTTCGCTACGCAATCGCATAAAAAATTGTTTTATGCGATTGCGTAGCGAGCATCCGCAACAGCTATTTGCATTACTTCCTTGTTTTTAGGGTTCCGTACCCAAAGGGTAAAAACGGGACCCTATTACTAAGACTCCGCTGTCCGTATGTCTGTCTGTCACCAGGCTGTATCTCATGAATCGTGATAGCTAGAAAGTTGAAATTTTCACAGATGATGTATTTCTGTAGCCGCTATAACAACAAATACTAAAAACAAAATAAAATTAATATTTAAGGGGGGCTCCCATACCACAGAATACCCCATACAACAAACTTGATTTTTTTGCCGTTTTTTGCTCGATATTAATAACGACAACAGGTAGGCAGTTGAAATTTTCACAGATGATGTATTTTTGTTGCCGCTGTAACAACAAATACTAAAAACAGAATAAAATAAATAATTTAGGGGGCTCCCATACAAAAAACGTAATTTTTTTCCGTTTTTTAGTACGGAACCCTTCGTGCGCGAGTCCGACTCGCACTTGGCCGGTTTTTATTTTTGTTTTTTCCGTTCCTGTGTGAATTCTGAGATATCACGAATTTAATACACTTCCTTCTTACAATTTGGTGAAAACGATACCAGCCACCCTAGCATGACCATCGAAACACGGTATATATCGCGTGATATAGCGTTTTATCGACACCCAACTGTCAAAATCCATTGTCTTTTGACAGTTAAACGTGATAAATCGCTTTATTATTTCGCATTTGTGTGGTCATAACAGTAAGAGACTGATTTCAAATTGCAGGGCAACTCCTCAACAAGATAATAGCTTCGAACCTCCATGAAACTGTCATTCCCCCGTTGACTACGTCTCTGAGGAGTAAGCCGATCGACACTGGACCTCCTTTGGGTGACTTTGAACGATTGCCTGTAAGTTTTATGCTTAGAATAATTACACCTAGAACGATAGTTCTCTACAAAGAGCACTGTCAAAAGTGAGGCAACTAAAACAGCCAAAATGGCTCCGTTTTCAGATTGTTATTCTACATTATTACTTACTAGCGGCCGCCCGCGACTTCGTCCGCGTGGACAGTTTTTTTGCTATCCCTCGGGAACTATACGTTTTTTCTGGATGAAAGGTACCCTATGTCCTTTTCTGTACCCCTGACAACGTGTATGCAAAATTTCATGATGATCGGTTCAGTAGTTAAGACGTGAATGCGTAACAAACAAACAAACAAACAAACAGACTTTCGCATTTATAATATTAGTAAGGATTCATACCGATTAAGTACAAAACAGTTTAAATTTTCCCACATTTATAAGACTAGTTACTATATTATTGGGTTTCAGTTACGATTAGTTAACGTATCATCATCATCAGCCATTTTATTGTCCCCACTGCTGGGGCACAGGCCTTCCTTATGGGTGGATAAGGAGGACGGGCCATTAACCCACCACGCAGGCCCAATGTGGATTGGTGGGTCTTAACGACTGCAAATGCAGCCGGGACCAACGGCTTAACGTGCCTTCCGAAGCACGGAGGAGCTCGAGATAATAAATTTTTGGTCACCCATCCCATGACCGACCCTTGCGAACGTTGCTTAACCTCCGCAATCGCTAGGCCAGGCGCTAAACCACTGCGCCACCGAGCTCCCCAGTTAACGTATGAAGGATATAAATTTGAAAACTAAGCCATTCTGGCTTGGTATTAGTTGCCTCACTTTGCATACGAGGACACGGCTTCTTGGTGTTTTCTAAGGTGATTCTAAGGTTTTATGATGAGATGAGTAGTTTATTTATATACACTAACTTTTGCCCGCGACTTCGTTCGCGTGATTAAGATAGTTGTGCATTTATTTTGAAAGTCACGGATTACCAATATACCTAGGTATTTATCAGTAGACCTTATTTCACACATTTAAATATTCCCATAAAAATTCATGTACAAACTGGAACACTGTAGCTCCCTTTATAACGGGAATTTTTCAAAACCCTTTCTTAGTGCTCACCTACACCATGAAAGTTATCTATCCTCCAAAAATGGTTCAGCCTTATACAAATTCCCATACAAACTGGAACACCCTGTAGCACCCTGTATAACGGGAATTTTCTAAAAGCTAGAGCTCATCTACACCATGAAAGGTATCCTCCAAAAATGGTGTCTCTACCTTCAGCCATTAGGGCTCTACACCTTTTTTTTAAATTATAAATGGGTTTGCTCTTGACCCTAGTCTAGCCCGAAAGTATAGACAGTGTCTACGATGGAGCGAGCTTGCCTAGAAGGTGCCTATTCACTCTGGCCTTGAAAAGAGTCAGGTTGTATGCGCTCGGAAACACAGACGCCGGCAGGGAATTCCATTCCTTGGCTGTGCGCATTATAAACGATGATGAGTAGAGTTTAGTACGCATAGGAGGTATATCAACCAAGAACGGATGGTAGCCTGCAGTGCGTCTGGATGTCCGATGGAAGAAAGGAGAAGGTGGAATGAGCTCATGCAGCTCTTGAGCACACTCGCCGAAGTACAATCTATAGAAGACCGATAGGCAAGCAACGTTTCGTCGGTGAGCCAAGCTGTGAAGCTTAGCTGCTACCAGTTTTCCGTCACCTATTAATCTCTTGGCTCTGCGTTCCACCGAGTCCAGTGCAGCAAGTTGATATTTCGCCGAGCCGTCCTAAAGGTGGCTGCAGTACTCCATGCAAGATCGGACTTGAGCTTTATAAAGGGTTGAAAGCTGTCCCAACAATGAATGAATCAGTCAGTCAAAAAAATTTAGAGTTTTATATGTATAGATTAAGTAGGGTAAGGTGGCTGCTCCTTAGACTCCTTAGACCTGCGATATTAATCAGCTTTCAATGACTCTATTAGATAAGAGTATCAATAAATCTTATAACTTTTTGTCAGGAATAAGTTAAGTATGATAAAAATTAATTGCACTTGATGACCGAGCGAAGCGTCTCTGCTTCAGCTTTGGCAAAAATGCTTTCGTATGTTTTAAACCAGGTTAAACTAGAGTTTACGTTTTAGAATTAAAAAAATATTAAAAACACGACTGCCCTGCTAAAAACGAACTAAAAAGTTAAACAACAAGTGTCATTGCAGTCGGGGGACCTTATAATGGAACAATTTTTGATCAAAGAGGGCCCCCGACTGCAATGACACTTGTTGTTTAACTTTTTAGTTCGTTTTTGGCAGGGCAGTCGTGTTTTTAATATTTTTTTATTTAATTTATTTTATTTCACACATTTTAGTGACATATTATATAGTTTTGGAATGTGCTCATCAAGGCCTTTCATTTGATGCCCATATTGTAATAATAGAAGATTATTTTTTTTCACATTTGAAAACGCCGTCGTACAGTCGCCAAATTGATTTTTTCTAAAAAAAAAAATATGCCAGTGTCACTCGGGATGCTGTAAACCCCATTTATCCAAATTAGTTCAGGCATTCAGAAGTTATGGTGGAATAAAGAAACTCACATACCCACAAACATACATGAACCCTGAACACATATACACTCTTTTTGCTTTGGGCAGTCGTGTAAAAAAGGGTCCCCCCCTTGCATAGCCAGCCACCGAAACACGATCTAAATATCGCGATTTGCGTGATATAGCGTTTTATCGATACTCAATTTGTCAATATCCATTGTCATTTGACAGTTAAACGTGATGATAAATCGTTATATCATAATATGTCATTTCGGCGGTCATGCTAGGACGGGTCTAATTAGCGCTATCGCACACGGGCAACTTAGTCGCCCAGCAACTGTTTTGTCTCTCACATGGTTTGTATGAAAAGTTGCCGACGACCGTGTCGCTTCTTGTGCGCGCTTCCATATAAACCCGTGGACTTGATGTGAGAGACAAAACAGTTGCAAGGCGACTAAGCGCTATCGCACACAGGCAACTTAGTCTCCCAGCAACTGTTTTGTCTCTCACATCAAGTCCACGGGTTTATATGAAAGCGCGCACACGAAGCGACACGGTCGTCTAATTTTTCATACAAATCACGTGAGAGACAAAAAAGTTGCCCGTGTGCGATAGCGCTAAGTTGCCTGTGTGCGATAGCGCTTAGAGTCCACGTTTTAGAAAAAGCGGGTATGCGCTAGCTATACACTTCAGTTCCTTAGATGTCGCTATCAAAACTATACAGTATTATTTGTGAAACACCAACAACCTCACAGGAGTTGATTACTAACATCATAAACAACAACATTTGTTTTACGACTTTTCCGAAAACAGACAAAAAGAATCGACTTTTCATACAAATGTCCGAAGAGCTGATCGAGTTTTGTATGAAAAGTCGATTTTTTTTGTCTTTAGGAAAAGTCGTAGAACAATGTTGTTGTTTATAAATAATCGACTCCTGCGAGGTTGTTAGTGTCAAAGAGTATAATTATATACACAGGAAAACAGTGCCCTCTTGCGGTCAATCATGGCCAACTTGTTTGACAGCGCCATCTATCGAGTGTTGCCTCAGCTAAGATTGCATGGCATTCAACTCTACGCACTTAAACAGCGAATATCGCCGACGTAATTCACAAAAAATGGAAGGAGCTACAAACACGCGTGTACGTAAGATGCAGTCGCCATTTTCTGTGAGATGTCAAGTGCTATTGGACGTTTGCTGCCCGAGCGGTCGCCGGCGTTCGGACAACAATAGAAAATCTATTGTATCTCGTTTTCCGGGCGTTGATCAGTTAAAAATAATTCTGCATAAGAGACACTTTTTCCAGGATGAAACAATACTGTGTGTGATGAAGTACCTAGACATGCAGTCCCTCTGCCGCTGCGCCCAAGTCAACCGACACTTCTACAGGCTCGCCTCGGACGCCATACTTTATCGAAGCATAGACCTCAGGCCGTATTGGCACTGCGTGCAATCACAGGTCAGTACCCTAAGAGCGTTTTCACATTATCCGATACAATATCGGTATCGGCTGCCGATACGATATCGGAGGAAGTAAAATGTATGAAATATGTATCTGTCTTTCAAATTGTCCGGCCCGATATCGGATATCGGAGTCGACACCGATGTGTCGGCGGCATCATCGGATGCCCGTGAGCTGTCGGACGATATTGTTTGTAAGTGTGCTATACGTGTATTTAAATTCTGTCTGTGTGCGCAGAGCCTTGCGCGGCGGCATAGCCTTCTCTTCTCTATTGGTCTCTGTCAGTTCGTGGTCATGTCGTCGATCAGTCTCCATACTAAATGTATGGGAACATTTCAATTTTTAAAGGTCGATATTTTTTGTTAGTTATCGTGTGGGTTTGAAAATATGAAAATAATTTAGTTCTTTTATTGAAATGCGTTATATATTAAACAATGTTAACCAGAAAAAAATGTCTTTCAAAGATATCATATTTTTTGTTGATTTTTTTAGCAGGGAGTGGATTAACACGCCGTCTAGCATTAAATTATATCTCATTAGAAAGGTCTTCTAAAGACAAATTTTTGCTTTTAATATACTTTCTATCAATTATTAGTATTTTCTGAGTTTTCGGTCCCTCTGAATATTTAGCTTCCACAATGGAATGTGTCAAATATTTTCTTTGCACAGATATTTCTTTGCGTCTTAAATATAAGTAATAGATACAGCAAATAAAGTTTTCTATTATAGTCTGCCATGATGACCTGCCCACACGAATCTATCGAGCAAATGGCCGAATCGGAACGATATTATCTGAAATATGTGAAAACAGCACACGATATCGGATATCAGCTATCGTTGTACCGATATCGTATGTATCGGAAAATGTGAAAACGGTCTAAGGGTGTCCGCTGCATTAAGCGGGATCTCGGCGCGGGGCGATATAGATTAGAGCTTACTTATTCACTGCAAGCATCCGTCCGTCAGAAAACCAGCAATCTATATTCCCGCGCCGTGTACCCGCGGCGGGATCATCGGGATCCCGCCGTGGGTACCGCAGCGGACGCTCTTACTCTTGAAGACAATTTCATTTCAATGTAAATCTAAATCCATGTTTAATTTTTATATTGAATGAATGTTGAAAAAAAAACTGTTTTCTTATTACGAGAAGGCATGTATATAATGATAAGAGATGGTTTTACTTAAAAAACCCACTATTTAAAGCCCATTGTAAAATTATATATCAAAACGTAATTCTTTTTTTTTACAAATAGACTTACATTTTGTGGGGCAAACAATGCATGCATGGAGCTAGGGAAATCTCCGTTGCTAATGTTTTTAGGGGAATTTTAAATTGATATTTAAAATTCTCAATATGTATTGATTGCAGGTTTTGATGACTTTATCAATGCGGTGCAAGTACCTACAAAAGTTAGACCTCTCGTGGTGTGGCAGCCATCGTATGATACAATGTAGTTATGTTGTCAAGTAAGTTAAACATTTGAAAAATGTTCACTTTCAATAACTTGATCGTACCTGAATTGTGGAGACAAAAAAGTAAGAAACAAGAAAATATTCGAGTCCAAAATTCAATAAAAAGGATAACCGTAGTCGCATGCCACCTCCAGCCTGTTGTTCGTGTCGTGCGTGTCTAGGACAATGTGGCATGCGACTACGGTTATCCTTTTTATTGAATTTTGGACTCGAATATTTTCTTGTTTCTTACTTTTTAGAGCACGATTTTTCCGTAGTCGGGTTTTAGTTTTAAAACTTCTTTTTTATTTTAAATATTTTGGAGTTATAAATAGGGTGAAAGCAAGCAAAGCCACGGGCAAAAGCTAACAATATATACGTATTTGAAAAGTGCTCATTAAGCCCTTTCATTTGGTACCCAACACGGCATCATTCAAAAATATTTTTTTTTAGTTTATGTCTTTAACTCCTCTAGAGGGCGCCACATTCAATTTAATGTGACGTCACGCGTAGCCTATGTTCATTGGACGATTAAGACGCTTCTAACGATACCTCATTTGTCAAATTATAACAAGTAGTTTGGAAGTTATGAGGGAACAGATGAATTTACAAACATACATACATACATACATACATACATACAGGTCAAAATCATATACCCTCCGTTTTGGCTTCGCCGTAGTCGGGTAAAAAATGTGATCGATGTTATTATAGTCCTTGTTTAATAGGGATGTGCCATAAGTCACCGATTTTGATAAATTTGAGCTTGATTGCTGCGGATACGTATAAAAACATGATGGAACAGAAAAAATAATAAAAAAATGTATTATTTTAGTTTTTTCACACGATGAAATTGGGGAAAATAACGATTTTTTCCATTTTCGGATATAATACACTTAACAGTCAGATAGAATATCGAATAAGAAATAATATTTTGTATGACACATATGTACTATGGGCAACAGCGTCGCTTAACCAGTTTGCAACAAAATTCGTGTGCGCGCGTATCGCCCCTGCACGAACTAAACGTACGTGACAGCGGGCGCAGCGTGCAAGCGATTTTAACCTTAGCAGTGGTTAAGCGACGCTGTTGCCCATGGTACTTAAACGCAAAATTTAGGGAGATAATTGAAAATTCTTGGTTAACTCCATAATAAACGCGCCTGAAACGTGTTCATGATTTGTGACGTCACCCGTACAAGTCATGACCGTTTTGTATAGAGCGTTTTCGGCGGGTGCTGCTGCGTGCTAACTTCAAGTAATTACCTATATATCACGAGAAAAAAACGCAAGAGAAAAGTTTTAATATTACAGTTGATTTTCTCACGTGTTTTACCACAGAATAACTAATAGTACAAGTACAGAAGCAGCACTCCGCAAAGTCATTTAAATAAAAAGCTACTTTTGCTCCGACACAATAAAGTGCAATTCAGGTTGCGCGGCGCTAATGGCCTACAGTTAGATTCACCTAGTAGTTGCATCTCTTTCTATCGCATGCTCTTACCTTTTCTGATGACGAAACGTTTGGGTTGTCTTCCTGTAAATAAACTATTTAGCATATATCATAATGTTTTGATTTTGACATCTGTACACGGCCCAGTAATGTCGATTCGACATTGTTACTATTATAAAGAGACAATACCTACCCAGGCAATAAGGTGCCGCACGACTACACAGGCGGGCGCGTGGCGGCCCTCTGCTCACTTGTTCGTTCGAACGAACGGCTAGCGGTAGGTGCTTATCGCGCGACCTTGAGCGAGTGATGGAGGCCTGGTTATACTTTTGATTTTGATATAAAAACAAATTGATGCATATTCCCTATTGTGTTATTTGCTGCCAATAGCATTCAAGGCGATATTGGTTTACAGTTTCCTCAGAAACAGCGGCGCCGAGTTAACACATTTAAGGATGAATTGCTGTAAATTTGTGGACAATGCCGTATTACGAACAGTCGTGGAAACATGTACTCATTTGCAAGGTTCGTATAAAAACTTAGGGACGATTTCCAATCATGATAATTTACCGATTACTGATATTTTTGTATGAATGACCAACGAAAAAAAATATATCTCATGAAAAATCTGCCCTCAAAAAAAAATGCTAACGCATGCAAATCATATTGATGAAATTGGTAAGATTGTAAGCAACATGAAAGAGAAAGCAAAAAAATATATATTTCTAATATGATTTCATTGGTTGAACGATTTACAAGAAATATTCGCAATAATTAGCTCCAACCAATTTCTTATTTCGATCCCGCATACTTGAGCTGGGATTTTGCGCACTTAGCTTAAATCACATCATGTGTTTTAGTGACTATTTCCTAGGCAATAAAGATTATTTTTAATTGCAGAGTTGTGTCTCCGATCAGTAACTGGCTGTTCAGATTGGATATGTCTAGCTTCACTAAAGAAATTAAAACGATTAGACCTGTATAGAACTGATATAACCACTGCAGCGGCGGTTGCTGTGGTCAGATCAAATCCAGGATTACAGCATCTTAATGTTGGTAAGAATATTTATTAACTGTCGTACAAATAAACGAAGAAGTTTATACTTAGAATAACCAAGTGGAAGTTATGAAAAGAATATAAAGAGCGATGTCATCATTCGTAACATAGGTATCTTTACCAAAAATAAGGTTATCTAATGTCTCTAATTTTTTATAACTATATGGCCTACTGATTTACCGTCAAACGTAAGAAGTAATATTGCTAAGCAATATTTTTGGTTATTCTAAGTTTAAACTGATTCTTCATTTATTTGTACGGCAGTGAGACTAGCCCTCATAAATAAAAATTGCATTTTTTTTATGGATTAACGGTGTCAATGGGAAAGAGTAACCGGCCATTGCTTTTGCCCTGTTAGTTTTATTGATAAATCGATACAATTTTTGTGACAGTGCACTGTAATGTAGTTATCAAAATATGAATGTGTTCGTGCATAAGAACTTTCCTTTAAAAATGTTCAAGTTGGGCCAATGCAAAACTAAATTAGGGCCTACTTTAGAATTACGTGTGAATTAATTAATATGTACCTACTTGAATAAGAACTTTTTCAACAAACAAAAATGCTCAAGGTTCTAATTTAGTTTCATGAGTGCATTATTGTGTGCTACTGAAAAATTTAATACTTTTTTATTTTCAGGTTCATGCAAAATGATATCGGCTATGGATGAAGTGGCAATAGAGTTAGGTGCAAACTGCCCGGAGCTGATATCAGTGGACTTTTGGAAATCGTACTCGCTGACTCCAAGCGGCATAAGGGCATTAGGGAACTGTCGGAATCTACAAGAACTAGATGTGGGATGGTGGTGAGTTAATCATATCTAATGGCAGGATAATTTGACTGATTCACAAATTAAAGTTAAAGTTAAATCTATATTAAGTAAGTAAGTTAAAATCTACATTAGCGCCAACTTGGCGCTACTGTAGATTTTAACTTGTCATTTTGTGTTGGAAACGAATTTCCGTAAATATCAGATTTTCTTCCGACACATTTTGGTGTTCTTTTTTTTATTCGATCTTTTTATTTTACTGTCCAACTTCCATAATAATTATTATCAACTATTTTTAAATATGTATGTATGTGCAAAAGCCCTCCACCTACAGCAGCGCCGTCAAGCGGAATTTTCTGACATCCCGCCATTATTATAGTATAATTGTTATGTAATGACTTATGATGGAATTCCTACTTTAGACTGAATTTTTACTCCAAAGGAGTCCACATCGAAATATCAATATACAATCATTATCAATACTCACAACCCGCGCAGATAAATAATGGGATTAAAAATGGTGTCGTTCATATTCACTTCTCGCTCTCACGCTAAAAGCCAAATACACCTATCGCTCTATGTCTCCCACTCATTGTAGAAAGTGCGGTAAGCCGCCATTTTCAATCCCATTCATTATCTGCGCGGGTTGTAATTGGGTGAATCTACTTTTTGTTGTTTTGTAGCATTTCCTAAAATATCTACGTGAACCATTTTTATATGAAGTTAATCTGTAGTTGCAAATACTCTCAGCTAATTATCTTATGAGAAAACTTAAAAGACATGAAATTTTTTACGTGATTTTAAAGAAAAACATAGGTGACCAGGAGACAACTCCTATTTCTCATATAAAAGCTGGGGACAACATTGTCCCCTGGGTCACCCATGTTTTTTCTTGAAACTATTGATTACTAGCGGCCGCCCGCGGCTTCACCCGCGTGGCTCCTGTTCCCGTGGGAATATCGGGATTATAAGTATTCTATGTTTTAATCCAGGCTATCTACTATCTGTGTGCCAAATTTCAACCAAATCTGTTTAGTAGTTTTTGCGTGATTGAGGAACAAACATCCAAACATCCAAACCCACAAACTTTCACATTTATAATATTAGTAGGATTTTTGTACAAAACTAAGTATGTTTTATTGGCTATGAATCTAAATATCGTAAAATAGAGATTTTTAACAAAAGAATTATCTAGTTTTGTTTTAATTTATAAAAATTTACACATGGGTCGATTCTTTCCTCACATTAAAAAGTTGATTCACCCATTAACATCAACATAATGCTGTTTAAGCTGCGCGCTCACGACCTTCTTTTTGGTAGCCGAATATCGGATCGGATAAAACTCACAATGCGAATCTTAATACATTTTTAGGGTTCCGTACCCAAAGGGTAAAACGGGACCCTATTACTAAGACTCCGCTGTCCGTCTGTCTGTCTGTCTGTTACCAGGCTGTATCTCATGAACCGTGATAGCTAGAAAGTTGAAATTTTCACAGATGATGTATTTCTGTTGCCGCTATAACAAAAAATACTAAAAACAGAATAAATTTAATATTTAAGTGGGGCTCCCATACAACAAACGTGTTTTTTTTCCGTTTTTTGCTCGATATTAATAACAATAACAGGTAGACAGTTGAAATTTTCACGGATGATGTATTTTTGTTGCCGCTATAACAACAAATACTAAAAACAGAATAAAATTAATTTTATGGGCGGCTCCCATACAAGAAACATATTTTTTTTGCAGTTTTTGGTACGGAACCCTTCGTGTGCGAGTCCGACTCGCACTTGGCCGGTTTTTATTTTCTGGTTTACAAGTGCGAATCTTAATAAATTTTTAATTTATTTTCTAGTTTACAAGCAGGCGGCTCAGGCGAGTGGCTAGCCTGGTTATCAGGCGGAGAACTAAGGAAACTATTTCTAGGAGCATTACGAGGCGTTTGCGACAGGGACTTGCGAACATTACTGCCGCGAGCGCCGAAACTAGCGCAGTTAGATCTACTAGGAGTGAGAGCGGTCACACCGGATATATGCGAAGCGTGAGTAATTTAGACCTTATAGTCACGTAAATAAAGTTGATTTAAGGGCGTCATGAGGAGTCTTATGATGAGATAGAGACATTACCATAGCGGATACTGAAACTAGCGCAGTTAGATCTACTAGGAGTGAGAGCGGTCACACCGGATATATGCGAAGCGTGAATAATTTAGACGTTATAGTTATGTAAATAAAGTCGATTTAAGGGCGTTATAAGGAGTCTATGATGAGATAGAGACATTACCATAGCGGATACCGACACTAGTGCGGTTAGATCTACTAGGACTGAGAGCGGTCACACCGGATATATGCGAAGCGTGAGTAATTTAGACCTTATAGTCACGTAAATAAAGTTGATTTAAGGGCGTCATGAGGAGTCTATGATGAGATAGAGACATTACCATAGCGGATACTGAAACTAGCGCAGTTAGATCTACTAGGAGTGAGAGCGGTCACACCGGATATATGCGAAGCGTGAATAATTTAGACGTTATAGTTATGTAAATAAAGTCGATTTAAGGGCGTTATAAGGAGTCTATGATGAGATAGAGACATTACCATAGCGGATACCGACACTAGTGCAGTTAGATCTACTAGGAGTGAGAGCGGTCACACCGGATATATGCGAAGCGTGAGTAATTTAGACCTTATAGTCACGTAAATAAAATTGATTTAAGGGCGTCATGAGGAGTCTATGATGAGATAGAGACATTACCATAGCGGATACTGAAACTAGCGCAGTTAGATCTACTAGGAGTGAGAGCGGTCACACCGGATATATGCGAAGCGTGAATAATTTAGACGTTATAGTTATGTAAATAAAGTCGATTTAAGGGCGTTATAAGGAGTCTATGATGAGATAGAGACATTACCATAGCGGATACCGACACTAGTGCAGTTAGATCTACTAGGAGTGAGAGCGGTCACACCGGATATATGCGAAGCGTGAGTAATTTAGACCTTATAGTCACGTAAATAAAGTTGATTTAAGGGCGTCATGAGGAGTCTTATGATGAGATAGAGACATTACCATAGCGGATACTGAAACTAGCGCAGTTAGATCTACTAGGAGTGAGAGCGGTCACACCGGATATATGCGAAGCGTGAATAATTTAGACGTTATAGTTATGTAAATAAAGTCGATTTAAGGGCGTTATAAGGAGTCTATGATGAGATAGAGACATTACCATAGCGGATACCGACACTAGTGCGGTTAGATCTACTAGGACTGAGAGCGGTCACACCGGATATATGCGAAGCGTGAGTAATTTAGACCTTATAGTCACGTAAATAAAGTTGATTTAAGGGCGTCATGAGGAGTCTATGATGAGATAGAGACATTACCATAGCGGATACTGAAACTAGCGCAGTTAGATCTACTAGGAGTGAGAGCGGTCACACCGGATATATGCGAAGCGTGAGTAATTTAGACGTTATAGTTATGTAAATAAAGTCGATTTAAGGGCGTCATGAGGAGTCTATGATGAGATAGAGACATTACCATAGCGGATACCGACACTAGCGCAGTTAGATATACTAAGAGTGAGAGCGGTCACACCGGATATTTGCGAAGCGTGAGTAATTTATACTCTATTCTGATGTAAATAAAGTCGATATTTGGGGATACTAGGGAAACTATTCCTAAGAGCATTACGAGGCGTTTGCGACAGAGATTTACGAACATTACTGCTGCGGGCGCCGAAACTAGCGCAGTTAGATCTACTAAAGTTAGAAAGGTTACACCGGATATATGCGAAGCGTGAGTAAATTATACTCTTTATCTCTATATTATCTGAATAAAGTTGATATTTGGGAATACTTGGGAAACTATTCCTAGGAGCATTAGGATGCGTTAGCGACAGAGATTTACGAACACTACAATCGCGGGCGCCGAAACTAGCGCAGTTAGATCTACTAGGAGTTAGAGCGTCTACACCAGATATAAGAGAAGCGTGAGGAATTTGGACCTTATCGTCATGTAAATGAATCTTGTTTTAGAGGCGTTATCGTTTGCAATAGAGACGTTTACGAACATTATTGCGCTGAACACCGAAACTAGCGCTGGATCTGTTGGGAGTTACAGCGGTCGTCGAGTAGGATTTTGTGAAACGCAAGTATTTAAAACCTTACTGTAATGTAAATAAAGTCGCGTTTTCGTGATTCTTACGAATAATGAGTATACAATACTCACCCTAATACTCGTCCTAACTGTAAAGAAAATAAAGTCGGTTTTATTTTTGAAGGTACATAATTTGATAGATATTGACTCTGAATAATAAAATACCATTTACTTGTTCATCTGTTTGTGTAACGATTGTGTATTTTATTTATAATTGATTGATTTATTTCCATTCACAGGATTTTAGCTGAGTGTCGAGAC
Source organism: Agriphila geniculea (assembly GCA_943789525.1). NCBI lineage: Eukaryota > Metazoa > Arthropoda > Insecta > Lepidoptera > Crambidae > Agriphila > Agriphila geniculea. The sequence continues at coordinate 18,321,833 of OX038879.1, forward strand.
TTAAGACTACTTGATGTCAGCTTCTGTGATCAGATACACGAATCTCAGGTACCTACTGCATATAACAATATTATTTGTCTGTCAATTTGTGACGTTGTTTTTTTAATTTATTTATTAAATGTTTTTTTACAGGTCCTGGAATGGCGAGAGCAGTATCCACACGTCAGTATAAAGCGGTCTTTCCAATCGGCGAATTTAAACGCAGCCCCGAACCAATTATTCCTTGCACCAAGCTTAGAGTAAACGTGGCTTTTATTAAGAGTTAAGAGAGTGTATGCGGATTCCGGTGTTTATGTCATGTCTCTATTTTTGGTACACACGAAAGCACATCAAGTTAAACAGTTGCGAAAACAGCCTTTATTAAGAAGGGCATCTTCATGCCCTTCTTAATAAACCGTCTTTACGGTTTTAAGGTCAACAAGTATAGTCTGATGTGCTGTCGTATGTACATGCAGTCAAGTCTAATAAAATGCATAATTATTTAATGTTGACAATTCAAAAAGCTTATACACATTAAGATAATTAATTTAATTGAAAAAACACAAAAACAAACTTATACACATTATATTATATTGTAATAAAATACACCATTTTATCAGACTTGATTGAAATTGCGCATATAATTAAATTTTCAATACTGAATCTACCCTTCTTTTCTGTATGCCTAAAACGTAATAAGTCTAAATCGCATTTTGCCTAAACTTCATTTGCTTCATTAGGACTAAAACGCTTAAGGACTAATCGCATTAGGACTAAAACGTTTCATGTGAAATCACTTTTAGGCATACAGAGAACAAAGGAATCTAAATACACACGTGCCCGTCTGGAAATTTAAAACAGATTTAATGAACCTAACGTTTAATTATCTACATTGTACAATACAACAACGGTACTAGAGGCGGACTTCTTGTTAGTAGAATTCTCTACCAGTCAACCTTTGGGAAAAACGATATTCACGAATGTTCGTTCGATTTTGTCAGACCTTGCTTGCATTTTTTTGTCACATTTATATTTGACGGACAGATGTGAACATTCACACTATCACATGTGGATTCAGCTTAACACAGGAAAAAAAGCCACGAGTTAAAATATTAAGTTATATTATAATAGTATAACCAAAAGACAGTACTCAAAGTGCGATAGTAAAACTTAGATGTAGTGAATGTATAAATATTTTTATATTGAACATCTAATGCAGTTTGTATAAATCTAAGGTCAGCCTTTCAATGAATGTTCTTAAAGATTCTAGCCTAAGCGGAACTAGGTGCCGTACCGGCTAACGCTTCGAGCTTCGGCAAGTCTGTCGAGCTTAAATCGAGCCCCTTGCAGGGGCCGTAGTACCGGCTAACTTACATGGCTATCGTAATCGCTTTCATTTGACAGATGGATGTGACATATTGCTACTTCTTTTTGTTACAAAAAAAAACTTACCAAAGAAAAGTAGCAATATATCACATCCATCTGTCAAATCAAAGCTATTACGATAGCCATGTAAGTTAGCCGGTACGGCCCCAGACCAAAATGGCGAACCCCGATTCAATGATGTCACACGGACATCGATATCTTCCAAATAACTTTAGTAAATAGTATATAATACGCAATCCTCTACTTCGATTTATCTTTTTTAAATTGAAGCCCAGCAGATTTGCCGAAGTCCGGAAAGCTAACTGGCAAAGCCCCAGAGGCCGTATTACAAGCTCTTAAAACCTGTCAGGTGTATAAATTGCTATAGTGACAACTCTTTCAGCTGTATAGCAAATAAAAGAGATAGATTGTTAGCCACTCAGAAAAATGCCTCACGGCTCACGGGCAAAAAACACGGGCTCAGATAAAAGTTATTTTTTTTTGTCATTAGGATTTTTATTTCGTTTGGAATACATAATTTGCATAATACTAAAATATGTAGGACATAGTAATTGAGTTCAAGAACGTAATTTTATGATATTAAACGTTGGATATAAATAATTCAGGAAATGATTTGTAATATCAATGTGCTTTAATTTTTATTATTATTCAATAAGATGTACTATGTGTAAGACTGATTAAAAATAATAAGAAAGAAAAAGTATGAGCTAAAGTAGGGCCACTTTAATAGATCACATTTGACATTTTATCAAAACTCAACAACGTAACCTTCTAACGGCGGGCACACAATATTTATTTGTTCAAAGGAATTTTTTTTTAACTTTTTTCATGTAATAATACATATTTACTGTATTAATCACGAAAGAAAGCAAATTTACGATTTACTTTGACAAATTACACTATGGACTGACAAATATCAAATGTGATCTATTAAATTGGCCCTACTTTAGTGCATTTATCGTATATTATATAATATTACGGAATGTACACACGACGGCAAGTCAGATGTAACAGTTGTACTGCAAAAACAACTCTTATTACGTAAAGTACAAAGACGGTTTCAAGTTCAACATGTTATGTCTGATATGCCGTCGTATATACATGAGAAAATGCATTGTTATTTTTCGTCGTGTGTACAGTATGTTATAGGAGCCGACATTGGGTCGGAGATAAAGAAAAACGTCATTAGTGGCCTGAATTTTGTACACATAACCTATTATAATATTCTTTGACATAACTTCATATATTATTATATGATTGAATATTGATATTATTATGTTTGAATTAACTTCATATATTCTTTGACATAACTTATTATTTAAAAATATCCTAGAATATAAAAACAGCCTACTCTATTCCAAGACTATTTAACCAGTAAGAGGCCGCCGCTGTCATTTTGTATGCGATTTCATACTATTTCTTTATCTAGCTACGTTGCTTGTATACTTATACAGGGTTATTTGTACCTAACACCAACAACCTCGAAGGTGGGGATTACTACAGTACGAGGCACGTATCTTGAAATTTTGGCGACGGAGTGGGGATAAACTCGCGCATGTGCCCTTGTGAGCGACCAATAGCGCGCGCCCCTCCCGCCGCCCGCGCCCCTCACCGCCACGCATGCCCAAAATACGCATTCCGCGCAATCCCCACCCGATTTCAAGATATATGCCTCGTACTGTAATTTCATAAACATAAACAACAACGTTTGTTATACGACTTTCCAAAAAAAGATAATAAAGCGGGAATAACATTAGGCCGAAGTGGGCCACGTACGCCGATCTGGGTGCGTTCGATAATGTACTCTATGGACGTGTCATAAGACATATTTTTCATTGCTTCGAGTGACGTGGTATCGCGTCGCAAGGCGTGGATTTAGTGTAGCTCTAAACGACTATCCTCTATGTAAAATGCATGGGGACCGACGCGCCCAGATCGGCGTACGTGGCCCACGTCGGCCTAATATAATTCCCGCTTAAAACGTCTTTTTATACAAAACTCGATCAGCTGTTCGGACATTTGTATAGAAAGTCGATTTTTTTTTTCGGAAAGTCTTAAAACAAACGTTGTTGTTTATGAAGTTAGTAATCTACTTTGCGAGGTTGTTGGTGTTTTACGAATAACTCTTTATAAAAACATTATTTAAATACGCGCATTTATGATTTTACGTTTACGTCAATAGTTCGTAAATCCCATCTTGGCTTTTGAACTTATTATTTTTATTATTGAGATTTAGCACAAAGCCATTTAAAAATAATAAAAATCATAATAAAAATGGAATTTCCTCTACGTTTGTGAATCGTGTGATGTGACTACGAATACGTACGATGACGTCGTCGATAATTGTCAAAACGACATGCAGAGCTTAGACGTCACTATTAAAAACTACGGACAATGCTCCTTGAATTTCGAGAAGTGCTACAATAAACCACAAGAGTTACATTCTAACAAAAAGATCGACAGAATCTCTTTCACTATTCCTAACTACGATTACACGAAGCTTTTGACTGATGCTTGGTTTAAAGTATCTTATTACCGTCGGTTGGTTTGAAGTATTTAACTCATTATTGCGGAAATGATGATACAAATTTTAAAGCGCACCATTTACCCGACTAGGTTGGTCAAAATGAAGTTACTACAGAGCGATCCATGAGAATACACAATCGACAAATGTCAGACGTATGAGGTGATTGTGGTTCGCGACGGAATCTCCATACACAAGGTAGCGCAATCCTGCAGAAAACAACCACCGACACATACATGTATGCATTGCGGTCTAGCATTCGCCAATACAACGCTTTGGACACACACTTTTCGATTCATGATCAGATCAGCTTACTGTGACAGTGAATTCATTTAGAATAGTGGCGACTATTAAACCATTCCGATGAAATTGCTTTTAATGCAAAACTAAAATCAGAGTGCAGTATTAGCGGAAATGTACCCCACCAAAACATATCTAACACTCCCGAGGATCGATAATGTATTTATTACAGATGTAAGAAATGTTATTGTTGTACTATAGGCACAGTACATACAGGGTAATTTTTTTAACACCATCAAAATTTTTTCTAGACATTAGGTCTAGGTAGGATATTATAAATGCGAAAGTCCGTTTGTTTGTTTGTTTGTTACGCCTTCACGTCCTAACTACTGAAACAATCATCATGAAATTTTGTATACACGTTGTCAGGGGTACAGAGAAGGACATAGGGTACCTTTCATCCAGAAAAAATGTATTGTTCCCGAGGGATAGCAAAAAACCTTTTCACGCAGACGAAGTCGCGGGCGGCCGCTAGTTAGGTATAATTAAAACTTCAATTTTGAAAAAAAAAATAGGTAGGTAATTTTTTGCAAAAAAATATTTTGTCCTAGTGAATTATGACAACAGCATGGTTACTAGTCAAATACTATCATCCTACATGTTTTGAATGAGAGGCAACAAAGAGAGGTTCGCGGGGCGGTGGTGCCGAGAGCTGTACGGCAACTGACGAACAACCCGACTGTCTCGTTCTCGCAGACGTGCGGAACATGAGAGAGAAAATCGCGCGCGTAATCATCTGCTACGCACGGTGTATTGAGTCAGCAAATGTAGTTTTATTTTGGATAACTTTGTAAAGCCTTAACTTAATATTTTAGTATTGGGCGATATTAAAAGAAAAAACACGTGTTTCATATTTTTTTTCAAAGATATAATATATAAATTTGGATGGTGTTAAAAAAATGACCCTGTATATAAGTTTTTGAAAAAACTTATATATGTACTGTGCTATGGGCAACAGCGTCGCTTAACCAGTTCGCAACAAAATTCGTATGCGCGCGTATCGCCCCTGCACGAACTAAACGTATGTGACAGCGGGCGCGGCGTGCAAGCGATTTTAACCCATAGACATAGAAAAATTTCGCTACGCTCAAGTAGACGGACTGACGGACAATGGTGCGAGTGAGAAACCGATTCTTACGGCTTATGCGATGTGCGAGAAAGAGTTAAAAGAAAATGACAGCAGAACCTAGTTTGACTTCATTTATCGTCTGTTATCATCTTGGTGAAAAGCGTCCACACGATTATTTTGTAATTTTGACCGCGATCTGATCGGTTTGGCTCATAAAGCTATATAAATCAATAATGGTGTCGTGTTCTGTACTGAATTGTAATGTTATTTACGACAAAAACCCAAATAAACACTAATTTCACAGGTAAATAAGATTGTACAAGTACCATTTTCATATTTCATATTTTAGTTGAATATATTCCCAAACACACTAAGTAATACACTAATATCATGCTATTAACCGCCTATTTTCTAAATAAAGGCTGATTTCTAAACATTATGTGTAAGATAAAAAGATATTATGTCCGTGAACTTGAGAAAATAAGGCGTAGAGATTGATCAAATATTATTATATTATCGATACTCATGTCGATGATTTCCAGTATAGCCTTGTTTGTCTTTGTGAACACTGATAGTTTTATCTGAAGCTGCTTTTAACCGACAGTTTTCAAATGGTAAATTATGCCTACTTAAGTACTAATTTAACAATATTTCCAGGTTTCCTGTAAATCCAGTGATTAAGTTACTGGATAAATGTCATATATAGAATAGGCTGGGAGCCTCAAGGAGACTTTAAGAAATTATTTAAATAAAATTCTTCAAAATCTTGTTTGTGTTTTATTTATTAGAGCAATAATACATTATGGTTATCGACAATCTAAAATGGACTTCAGGGCATCTCTAAAGTTCACGCACACGTTTACAAATTTTCACACACTGGCTCATGTCACTTTTGGTGTCGCAGCCAAGCGAACTCTGTTCCTCTATTCCAGTGGAATATTAACTTTATGTTTTAACCTTAGCAGTGGTTAAGCGACGCTGTTGCCCATGGATGATTTAACGATGCGGTGTGACACGTGTGTCCTGTTGAAAAAGATACGCGTCTTTGTCATAAATCTAATAATGTTTTCCACTATTCTGGGATAATTTCTCATAACCGAAAACATGATAAGACAGGAATGATCGGAGACGACATTGGTATTAAATCTCTCAACGCAAATATAAAACCTGGTGAATGGAATGGAGGGTAGATTTATCTAAATGTCAGAATTGTAATGCTAAATTTCCTACACACTTGTTGAATACCCATCAATGCAGAAGCAAAGCTACCAACAGCATACGACTGACTTTGTACCAATGACGAAGGAATAAGATGGACCTGTCATACCTACGAAAAAAGCCTGCATACCTACCTACTTCATTGTTCTCCATTCAAACGCAACTAAACATGGCGGCTTAGCTTAGTGTACATACACCTTATGTAAACAGCATAGAGTCGAAATTGTAACATGTAAACGTAACACAATATGGCGGACACGGCACGCGCCTGACGTCACGAATGCTTTGTTATTGCAGTTTATGCCACTTCCATAGGTTTCCTTTTTCAGAGCTTTGTAAAAGCATGTAAAGAATTATTCTCTTTTAAAGAAAATCTGAAAAGGCTAACCTAACCTAAAAGCTTAAAGCTTTGGACGTTGCTTGCCATTTTCCGATTATGTAAGTAAGTAGAGGGACAGTTGAGCTTGCTTACTTACTTGTGGTTGTGAATGTGTAAATCAGCCTTTAATAGGTAAAATTATAGATTAGGTAACTCTTGCAATGACTTTATTGTGTTGTTATGTTTTGCTTTATATGGTCAATTGTTCCGTGGCGAAAAATAGAGATATTCGCTGGGTGCGAAGGTATAATAACCGATCGCAGCGCTCATGGTGGCAAAAAGTAGAAATAATGAAGGCTCTGTCATCTGTTTGAAAACGATATTTAATTGATTACTAGCGATACATGAACAATGATATTATCACGTAGTAAAATTATTAAAGTAGCTTTATTCCCTTGTTTTACAAAATCTACAACTAAAAAAGAAGTAAACAAACCCTGATATAACCAAAATAAAACACTCTTTTTGAATAGATCTTACTTGCCATATTTAATTTAAATGACCAAAAATGATTTCACAACACTTTGTCCACCCAAATCACAGTAATTTTGAAATTTACATTATTAACACAATATGTATATAATTTTTAACATTTTGTCACAATGCCGCCATTACATATCAAAACATCAAATCGGTCAGGTCAGAGCGAACAAAGTTACAACACGCTAGGTGGCGCTAAAAGCGTGCACGGAGCCAATAGGTATCATAATACCTTTGCCAGTACTACCACAGAATACATAATAGTACAAGTGTACTACGCGGATTGTAAGAAATACGCAGCAAAATAGCCCTTATCGAATACATGAATCGATACATAATACGAATGTTGTTTATAAATAGGACTTTAGAAAATAAAACAATACATAATAACATTGAGATAACGTAACCTCGACGAATTACGATGACTTGAATAAAAATAATGTCAATTAGAAAATGTGTTATCCGGCTTCTGCATATTCTACTTCAGTTTTAAATACCCTATTTTTTCCTTTTACTAGAATAGGATAGGATGATAGGCAATAAACATTGGGATTTGTTATTTTCATACTTATTAAAGCGTGTCAATTTTTACGCATTATATAAACGACGATTAGAAATACATAAATTGTTCTTGTAATAAAACTTAAATTAATTTCTGCATTATTAAAAGTATTACCCTATACAAAAAATATTTCATTCGAAGTTTAAAAATAAACAGAAGCTACATATATTATATTCGTAGATTCCGAGATAATGTGCAAACCACCCATGATCGAAATAATATCTTAATCCGATTAAGTATAATGTTTTTGATAATCAATCACTCATGTTTTGAATGTGATTTGCAAATAATAATAAACGGTATATTTATTTATACTTTAATATGATTCCACAAACGCGGAGATATAATTATGCCATTCCATCGACCAATCTAATTGTGTATCAAACGCAAAAGGAACATTTTATAAAGGTCTATCTCCACATATCCGGCATAGTAGAACCAAATAAGTAGGCCAACTCGAGCCTCGAGCGAGCGATACAGCTTAAACACGTAGGGCTGTCACATCGCTAGTTTATTCAATCGTCAAAAAATGCATAGTCAATCTCTATACAAAAAATGTTTTTCCTTGTAGGGTAAGCATCAGGGAACTAAAATACAAAGTTTTTTTTATATTTTTTTGTACGTAAACCAGCGAGTCTATCGACTAAAATAATGAAGTTAATGTTAATTGTAATTTGACAGCAGATGTATGTGATACATTGGCACTTTCGTTTTGACACCAAGAAAAACCTACTAAAGAAAAGTAGCAATGTATCACATCTATCTGTCAAATTACAGTTTACATTAAATTCATTGTTTTCAGGGACTGACTACAATTTTTTTTTGCCTACGTCATGTCATGTTATGTGATTTGAAAATTTACAGTCGAAATAGTATTAATAAAAACGTGGCTTTACTAAATAATGTTTATTCAATTAAAATAAAATGATTATGTAATTATATTTTTTACACTATTAACTGTTTCTTACTTTTAAATTTACCTACACTTATCAAAATAATAAATCTTTAAATTTGAAAATTGAAAACTTTCCATAATAGGCATTAAAGTACTTTTTCCTGTAGGAATTTATGATTTTTTAACAAAATTACACAATTGATATAAAAAAATTCGTCTGTTTCGACAAGTACGAAATGCCTTATTATTTAAAGTTAATAAATATATAATGAAATATATCCTCATTCTTACAAATCTTTTTGCAATAATATCTTTGGAAAGCATGGTATGTACTGTAGGCGGCGTGAAGCATGCGTGAGCGCGAGCGGGATTACGTACGGCGCAGCCATGACTGTTGCACCTTTATCACCTTTAAATTTTGTCAGTGTGTGCGTGCGACGACGCATACGTACGGGCGCGCTCACATACAAACCGCGTTCGTGCGTATAATGAGTAAAATGACTTACTTATTTGGTTCTACTATGTATCCGGGTCGTCGGGGCCCAAGCTATGTTGGGTATCTTGTCTATAGAGACACTTTTGGTGGTTTTCTTGATTAGAACTACATAAACATAATTTAAACAAATAAAAAGAAGCATACAAAAATAGTTTTTAGCCAATACTAGTTTTTATATTTATCAGAATTTTATTAAACATAGTTATTTTGTTGTAATGATTTTACAGCATTTTAAAAATTTATGTACAGTGTGGTGGTCCTCGCGGCTGCATGTCGCTTGTCTGCTGCTAATGACCAATCTGTATGTGATACTTACTGTATCTGTTTTGATCGTCTAGTGATTTATATGATTATAATATCCCAAAATATAACTCAGCTTAAACCAAGTGTACCTTTTAACAATCTCGTCTGAGATTGTTAATGTTGTATGCCTTTAGATAATAAGCTTGAGGTGTGATAATAATTTTTCGATTAATAAAAGATTACAATGATTTTAATACACGTTTGGATTCAATCTTGATATGTGGGAACCCCTCTATGTGATCCCTGAATTCCCTAATTTAGTTTTGACATCATCGTTAGACGTGTGTCAATTTATCGCTGTCTTATTAACCCTTTTTTATTATTTATTTTATGGGAGAGAAAATTTTTCTCTCCTTCTTTTGAAAACAGATGGCCATCTTAAGAGGGTAATAGATCAGCTTTTAGCGCTTTCAATATATATCCTATGCTAATTCTACGTTGGACACAAGAAGGAATGTTACCTCATATAACCTCAAGTTAAATCCAAACAGCGTGTTTCTGATTTAGAATAAAACTAAATGAATACTAATTATTACTTTATGAATCACAACCTCTAGCCTAAATTCAATTATAGTGTCAAAGATTTATGACAACTTCATAAATAATTCATGTTGAATGAATGGCATTTCTTCTAGATATATAATGTGCTCTAAATGAGAGTCTTATCTAAGCTGAATTTGGTATCAATTAACAGAGCTATCAATTTAAAACCAATAAAATTCTAAGTTCTGTTCGAAAGAACTGTGATAGCTTTTACTCTATCTATAAACATGTACCAAGTATTTTCAAGTGTCTCGACACTGTAAATCAAATTCAAAGTAAGGAATCTAATTTTGTCCATTACCCAACAAACAAAATAAAGTATCAATCATCGAAGACGATACAAGAATTAATTAAATGATATTTATAAAAGGTATTAAACTCTATCTCTGGAAAATAGTTATTTCAAATAATTCTTCAGTGAAAAAAAGGGTGCCTATAAATGGGAAAATAAATATGAAAACAGAATAATTGTAAGAGTCATTTATTATTTGCAATGTTTGTTATGGTATTTGTTTGATTATTTGTTTGTTCAAGAAAATTACTATAATTAGTTTTGATTTAATTAATTTGATTGTTAAGTTATTTTAATTATTTAATAAAAGGGTTTAATTTAGAGGTTTTGATTATTTTTGAAATTATCTGATTATTATGAATCATTAATATATTATATAAATAAGTCTTTAATTTAAAATTGTTTGATTATTTGATCAATTTAAAAATAATGCTTTGATTATTTGAACAACTTATAAAGTGACTCTTAATAGAAACTGTTGATTAATTTTGATCAAACTTTCACGTTAGTAAAACGTTTGACCATTCGCTTCGACTTCCTATGATGATTATGAACTGGAAAAAAGTGAAGCGAATAACGAAAAAAAACCAGCTCCATCAGTATAAATTACTTATTCTAAACAAACATGAACACAGAAAAATAAAATATAATATAGCGTATCTATTTTAGACTTTTAGTTATGTGAGATCGATGCACATCAATTAAATAATTTATTTACTTAACACAAGTTATAAATGAGAAGTCTAAAATAGGTATGTGTTTTATACATAATTCTTATTTCTTTTTACTTAACTTATCTTTCTGCAGTAAGGAGCTCCTTGTAATTCAACAATGACACTTTAGTTACTTTATTAATATGGATCCAAACTATTTGCAATTTATAATTCGAAGGGACGCTTTATTTCTCACAACAATTTATATAATCCCTCCAAAAGACGTCCGCACTCCACACTCGTCCTTCGCTAATCCCCCGCCTTTTCAAATATCTCTATACAATTGTTAACAACAATAGAATTACAACTACTTAATTCTAATACGCTCTTCCTGTTATGAAGATAGAGTCCAATTTGGTTTATCACAACTCCTGCGCACTTTTCACAAAACCACACCCTTAATGCTGCGACGCGCTGTTTGATTGGCTTGTCCTTGATTTTGGTTTCAGTTTCCACCCAATAGATAGCGTTACTTGTCCAAAATATGCCTCGAATTGTTTCCAACATTCAATTTAGAATGTCTTCAGTCATCATCTGATTAAACCTGAAAACTAAAAGGTATTTGCGTAGAAACTGCATTTTTAGGTTTCGAAAATAACTAGAGAGACATAGTATTATGTCTCCTTAGTCCTTATCCATCAGAACTTAAGGTCCAAGTTTGTTTGAGCAAACGAAGTTCAGTTATCACATCCCTGTTCTCGTGTTGGCATTTTTTTATATACGTTTGGGTCAGCTATGCGCGTTGCAAGCAAGTGTTGCAAAAACTACTTGCAGAAAAAAACTCATCTTCAATTTCAAAGATGTGGAATATTTTTTTAACGATATTTACGAACTAACATGTCAAACTTGTAGCAAATTTATAGTCCTTTAAGTGTCCAAAGGAAATATTTGGTTTACATTACATTTGCAACGAATTTCTAAGACGTTTTTTTTTTTTTGATGATAGCCACATGTTGAAATGTTTGGCGATGTTTTCAGAACTATAGATTTTTTTCTTGTCGTGTATGGCCTATGGTCCATTACACACCCCCCCCAGATTCTGTTACGTTATTGAAAATTTTAGTAACATAATCTTTTCTCGAAGATTTGGTTTTATTTCAACCAAATCTCTATAAACTGTTAGACAACAATAAAAAAATCTTCTGTAAGTTCGCCTTTCTAACTATTCCGACGGCCACAATAAAATGACCTTCTTTTATGCAATGCGCTTTAAGGTTCCAACACAAAAAAAAAAATCCGAGAACCCTCGCCTCTATTTTTCCTCCTTTTCGGACATCTGTCTGAAAAACCTTTAGTAGGTACTTATTTTATTGCTTCCTAATCGGTATTCAAAGTAATACCTACAAAATTGTTTAGCATTACCTACTACATTACTGCTTTCATAATATTAGGCCTGCGCATAATAATGTATAAACATTGCCATAAAACATAACTTTGAATTTAATTAAGTACTATGTATGCCTTGTTTTAACGATTTCAATACAATGCAATAAGATGTAAAATCTCGTAACTCAACTCGTTATTATATTTATTGCTTTGAATTATTTAAATGTTTTAATTTGACGTAGTGTTTTATTGTAATTGTTTTGGTTGGTTTTTTCTTTACTATTTATACCTAACTTCGGAAACCTCAATCGTTCTTATAAGCTTTTCCTCAGACCTTCTAGTACTTAATTTCGTCACATTTATCATCCGTTGATTCTGTTACGTTTTATCTAAACGATAGTTCATATGTCAGTCATACGCTCAAAACTAACCTTTGAAAAAAAAATCTAAAATTACATTTCATTTCAATCAATGAAATTTAAACCATTTAATTGTCATTGTTTTATTAACAATAATTCTCTTATCACTTCCTAAAGAAACATCTTTCTACCACTGTAAATATTATTCAACTTATTATTTATTTACAAACAATAATGTCTATTGTTTATTTAATTCAGAATGATCAAAATGTTATTTTATTTATTATCATTAATATGCAACTTAGTTTGATGTTTTTACCGAATTTACTTTTTGTTAGATTATAAATTGATTGATATAATTATCACTTTAACCCTTTTAAACCAGATAGGTACTACTATATTTTATTGACAGAAAATATCTTCATTAAAAACCGAAGTCTTATAAGACTAGACATATTACAAATATGAGATCGAGAATCACTCATTGTTTACAACGATTTAACCCTGCAAGCTTTATACAATGCCCTTTGTTCAATTTAAGCTTTCATTGTACAGGTACTCTCACCGAATTAGAATAAACTTATAATAATGTTTATATTTTTATATACTATAATGTAAACACCTCATCATGTCACCACATCTCTTTCTCAAAACGGGGTTCGAACCCGCGACCATTTATAAATGTTTTTCACTAAACTATTGAGTCACTTCGCAATCTCGTGTTTCTCCTTTTGTTAATATCACCATACCTAGAAGAGATCGCTTTTAGCGTTAAGCTCAAACTGTTTTACCGCTCGACTAAGTCTTATTATAATATCTTAATTTTCTATCTAGTAAAATAAATTTTAAAGATTAAAATGTCCTTAAATCTTTTAAAAATAGCTGATGGTCACATCTACTTGATATGCTCTAAGGCCTCTAAGCAACTTCTCTCCAATTCAACTTTACGAGTTTCCATTGTTTAACCTTACTATTTATTAACTACTTCTTTCACGTATGTAATAATCCACCTGATTCGAACAGGGCAGGGGTATGCACCCAAATTCATCTTAGTTTCAAACCAAATTTGAATACCAATTCACCTCTATATTTTGATCAGACAAGACAGACAAGCCTAAACTTTTTTCCACTCCATATACTTATACGTACTGAAATTGCGACCTTATGTTTTCCTTCTTTCCGTCCTTAATAATTTTGCAATAATCAAATCAATCAGATTTGATTTTTTTGATCTCCTTTCCATTCTTTTCCAACTGGTTATTAATTTATCCAATGACGATTAATCGTTCAGTTGAAATTGCAAAATCTATTTTCACTCCGTAGCTAGATATCTTAAATGACTAAACTTAGATTACTTTTATCTATTATTTGATCAATATACTTGATTCGAAGAAGTAATGTTGTGCTTTGGCCTAGTGTATAATATAGCTTAAAGTACTAAATTATTGATTCAATTTCTCAATCGGCAGTCAAAATATTATGTGAATTCTGAATCTAACAGAATCTTTCATTTCCAATTCAAAATGAATATGAAATAACCATGTCTATTTTTTTAAATAACTAATTTTAGGTATTATAGAAATACTCTAAGTATAACTTTCCATTTCATAGCAATGCAATACCCCCATGAGGTTTTCTTAACAATTCACTTTTACTAATTGAATAGCACATAACCAAATACCAAATATCGGCACGTTTTGTTCTTTCTTAGAAAGTTACATTCCAGATTGTTTTATAACTTTAAAATCTCTTACCTACAGTTTGAATTGTATATCTATTGTATTGACTCTATTGTTGTAAAGTCCTTTCCGTTTAAGTTTACTTAAATAAAGAATCTTTAAAACAACCAGATGGCCTTTTGTTGATAATGGCCAGTCTGTGGGTCAGCTCTAGCGTTAACTATTTATTGTTCCTCAGAAAACAGACAGCTGCACCGACAGTTTGGTACCATTTTAGCCTGAGGAATTTTTTTTTGTTCGTTTCAACCTTTTGAGAACAAAAAAAATATTTGACCTGCGTCATCCTATACCTTAAAGTCAATTCCTTGTAGATATTTTTCGAATTTCTTAAATTGGGTTCAGATTTCTATCTTAATATATCCTATTCCTAAGTTAAATTTAGATTTCATGTAAGTACACATTGATAAATTCATACACCTGTATGAATCATTTTACTCGTTTCTCGTTCATAATAATAGTACTAAAATGAAGTGTATCCGTCCTTAACCATTTGCCTCGGACAAATCGGTATTATGTAATAAAATTAATTCAAGCTATTAATTAGATCGACTTAGTCTTTCTCATCTAATAATATTGTAACTCAATTAACTAAATTGAATCAAATGTATAAATTATTCATCTTACCTCGAATCGAACGAAGTCAAGATTCAATTCCTAAATAAAATAAAAATTGATAATATCCTTTGTTGACGGTATAACTGTTGCTTACAATATATGAACCTTCTCAACTACTAATCTTACCTTAGTTTAAAAACTATACTAAGTAATATACTTCGATTTTAATAAAGATAAACATCTGGTCAATAACTGATACGAATATCAAAATAAAGCATAAGCTTTACAATTTTATTTTATTTGAATGTTATATAATTTTTAATGTAATTTGAATTTTGGTCGTACTTTAATTTTGTATTTCTGTTTATAACATTACGTTTTCAACTTATAAAAATGTTGTTTTTATAAATGTCGTTTGTTCCGTACGTCTTTGT
Source organism: Agriphila geniculea (assembly GCA_943789525.1). Taxonomy (NCBI): domain Eukaryota; kingdom Metazoa; phylum Arthropoda; class Insecta; order Lepidoptera; family Crambidae; genus Agriphila; species Agriphila geniculea. The sequence continues at coordinate 18,337,385 of OX038879.1, forward strand.
ATCGTTTAAAACTTCCTAAATGACTAATTAACCGCACAGCTACCTGCCTAATTTAGTAATACTCTAATGAACTAACAGACCTATTATCCTAAAATTGTACGCAAATCTAACGCTTCGATTTACTTTAAACTTTCCCGCTAATATATCAATCCGTTGTTATTGAATAACATCCGTCTTCGTCGTATACCTACGCCTACCTACCTATCTATACCTACCTTAAATCTTTCGCGCCTATCTCAAATCCTAAAAAATGCCGCTGCCTTTCTTTCGCGTCGCGTCAAAACATTCGAACCGTAATAATTTTTTTTCTAACGCTTTGCCTACAACTGTAATAAAAGAATTTCTAAAACGTTATTGTGTGGGACTAACAAAGAATATTGTTTTAGGTACCGAACGAAACACAATGCAACAATGATAACTCAACTTCGCTGCCTGTAAAAGTACACAATAATTAAAAATATTGCCATGCACACTAGAATGAATTTCAAACGAATTGCAGGGTGAAATTTGTCGGCAGTTATAATATGATAATTATGGGTCTTTATCACAAATAGGAAGTTAGTAATTTCTCCTCTACCAAAGGTTTAGAATAAACATATTCTTATTTAATTGTCAATATATTTAGAATTATAGAATTAGTATTCAAAATTTCAGTCTGCAATGTTTGATAAAATTTAAATATAAATATGCTGAAATATAATATTGGGATATGATATAAAGTTTCTACGTTGTGTAATTATTTTAAGGTTCGATTCCTAGTTGCGTTTGCTTTACGTGAACACAAAATCTAAGAATCTTGGTCACCGAGCACCATGTGGGGTGGTCCTCGCGGCTGCATGTCGCTTGTCTGCTGCTAATGACCAATCTGTATGTGATACTTACTGTATCTGTTTTGATCGTCTAGTGATTTATATGATTATAATATCCCAAAATATAACTCAGCTTAAACCAAGTGTACCTTTTAACAATCTCGTCTGAGATTGTTAATGTTGTATGCCTTTAGATAATAAGCTTGAGGTGTGATAATAATTTTTCGATTAATAAAAGATTACAATGATTTTAATACACGTTTGGATTCAATCTTGATATGTGGGAACCCCTCTATGTGATCCCTGAATTCCCTAATTTAGTTTTGACATCATCGTTAGACGTGTGTCAATTTATCGCTGTCTTATTAACCCTTTTTTATTATTTATTTTATGGGAGAGAAAATTTTTCTCTCCTTCTTTTGAAAACAGATGGCCATCTTAAGAGGGTAATAGATCAGCTTTTAGCGCTTTCAATATATATCCTATGCTAATTCTACGTTGGACACAAGAAGGAATGTTACCTCATATAACCTCAAGTTAAATCCAAACAGCGTGTTTCTGATTTAGAATAAAACTAAATGAATACTAATTATTACTTTATGAATCACAACCTCTAGCCTAAATTCAATTATAGTGTCAAAGATTTATGACAACTTCATAAATAATTCATGTTGAATGAATGGCATTTCTTCTAGATATATAATGTGCTCTAAATGAGAGTCTTATCTAAGCTGAATTTGGTATCAATTAACAGAGCTATCAATTTAAAACCAATAAAATTCTAAGTTCTGTTCGAAAGAACTGTGATAGCTTTTACTCTATCTATAAACATGTACCAAGTATTTTCAAGTGTCTCGACACTGTAAATCAAATTCAAAGTAAGGAATCTAATTTTGTCCATTACCCAACAAACAAAATAAAGTATCAATCATCGAAGACGATACAAGAATTAATTAAATGATATTTATAAAAGGTATTAAACTCTATCTCTGGAAAATAGTTATTTCAAATAATTCTTCAGTGAAAAAAAGGGTGCCTATAAATGGGAAAATAAATATGAAAACAGAATAATTGTAAGAGTCATTTATTATTTGCAATGTTTGTTATGGTATTTGTTTGGTTATTTGTTTGTTCAAGAAAATTACTATAATTAGTTTTGATTTAATTAATTTGATTGTTAAGTTATTTTAATTATTTAATAAAAGGGTTTAATTTAGAGGTTTTGATTATTTTTGAAATTATCTGATTATTATGAATCATTAATATATTATATAAATAAGTCTTTAATTTAAAATTGTTTGATTATTTGATCAATTTAAAAATAATGCTTTGATTATTTGAACAACTTATAAAGTGACTCTTAATAGAAACTGTTGATTAATTTTGATCAAACTTTCACGTTAGTAAAACGTTTGACCATTCGCTTCGACTTCCTATGATGATTATGAACTGGAAAAAAGTGAAGCGAATAACGAAAAAAAACCAGCTCCATCAGTATAAATTACTTATTCTAAACAAACATGAACACAGAAAAATAAAATATAATATAGCGTATCTATTTTAGACTTTTAGTTATGTGAGATCGATGCACATCAATTAAATAATTTATTTACTTAACACAAGTTATAAATGAGAAGTCTAAAATAGGTATGTGTTTTATACATAATTCTTATTTCTATTTACTTAACTTATCTTTCTGCAGTAAGGAGCTCCTTGTAATTCAACAATGACACTTTAGTTACTTTATTAATATGGATCCAAACTATTTGCAATTTATAATTCGAAGGGACGCTTTATTTCTCACAACAATTTATATAATCCCTCCAAAAGACGTCCGCACTCCACACTCGTCCTTCGCTAATCCCCTGCCTTTTCAAATATCTCTATACAATTGTTAACAACAATAGAATTACAACTACTTAATTCTAATACGCTCTTCCTGTTATGAAGATAGAGTCCAATTTGGTTTATCACAACTCCTGCGCACTTTTCACAAAACCACACCCTTAATGCTGCGACGCGCTGTTTGATTGGCTTGTCCTTGATTTTGGTTTCAGTTTCCACCCAATAGATAGCGTTACTTGTCCAAAATATGCCTCGAATTGTTTCCAACATTCAATTTAGAATGTCTTCAGTCATCATCTGATTAAACCTGAAAACTAAAAGGTATTTGCGTAGAAACTGCATTTTTAGGTTTCGAAAATAACTAGAGAGACATAGTATTATGTCTCCTTAGTCCTTATCCATCAGAACTTAAGGTCCAAGTTTGTTTGAGCAAACGAAGTTCAGTTATCACATCCCTGTTCTCGTGTTGGCATTTTTTTATATACGTTTGGGTCAGCTATGCGCGTTGCAAGCAAGTGTTGCAAAAACTACTTGCAGAAAAAAACTCATCTTCAATTTCAAAGATGTGGAATATTTTTTTAACGATATTTACGAACTAACATGTCAAACTTGTAGCAAATTTATAGTCCTTTAAGTGTCCAAAGGAAATATTTGGTTTACATTACATTTGCAACGAATTTCTAAGACGTTTTTTTTTTTTTTTGATGATAGCCACATGTTGAAATGTTTGGCGATGGTTTCAGAACTATAGATTTTTTTCTTGTCGTGTATGGCCTATGGTCCATTACAACAGCCAGCCATGAACCTTGAAATATGTACACACCATAAAAAATTAGCTTTCTATCAACCTCTGTATGTCATATCATATGTGTAATGTGACATAGTTCTAAGGTGTGTTCAATTTAGTGTTTGTGATTGTACTTAATAATTTATTTATCTGTTATCAGCATCAGCAATTAAACGTTTGATTATTTATACAGTCTTTGCTTTTTTGTAATGGGATAAGTGTAATGCATGATTTCATCTGCAAAAAAATCTTATGTAATATTGTATCAGTTTTGTATACTTACATACCCAAGTGTTTCTAATAAAAATATTTTTAAAATTATTTTTTTATTTATCTTAACATGTCGCGTATGTACCTATTTGGTAACTCAGACCAAATAAAAAAGTAAAGACGGAGTCTTCCGACAAAGCGGTGAGGCCAGTAAGTAAAACTACGCCTTGGCTGTGTACATACACAGTTTACGCACACATATGTAACGAAACTACGCCTTGGCTTTCGTTCGTCATTGGGCGTTCCATCACAGAATACATAATAGTACAATATCGAACCCTGCCGCGCGGCCCCCGCCCGCCCCCTAGTACGCACACATGATGTACCATCAAAAACCGGCCTCACTTAGTTGTTCGCAACCATTGCGCAACGCTCCATCTTCCTTTTTAGGGTTCCGTACCCAAAGGGTAAAAACGGGACCCTATTACTAAGACTCCGCTGTCCGTCTGTCTGTTACCAGGCTGTATCTCATGAACCGTGATAGCTAGAAAGTTGAAATTTTTACAGATGATGTATTTCTGTCGCCGCTATAACAACAAATACTAAAAACAATAAAATTAATATTTAAGGGGGGCTCCCATACAACAAACGTGATTTTTTTTGCTGTTTTTTGCTCGATATTAATAACGACAACAGGTAGACAGTTGAAATTTTCACAGATGATGTATTTTTATTGCCGCTATAACAACAAATACTAAAAACCGAATAAAATTAATATTTAAAGGGGGCAACAAACCCCTTACAACAAACCTATTTTTTTTTGCCGTTTTTTGCACGGAACCCTTCGTGCGCGAGTCCGACTCGTACTTGACCGGTTTTTTATTTGATCTGAGTTTGGTAAATGGTACAATCGTTATCTATACCGTTGCAAACAGTTTGTTGACTTTTAATATTTAATTTTGCTGAAGTTTTATCAGGGACAAAACCAATGTTGCTGCGAATTAAGACTATAAGAGAACTTTTTCGAAATGATTGCTAAACTTTATTCCCATAGAATAAATATTTAGAATATCTACGTCTAAATCATAATATCTTTTCCAATATAAACATTAATGGCACAATAACTCAATGTCCTACATATGCATAATAATAATGTATATATTATTGTGATAAATAATAAGTTTTTATAAGACCGTTACCTACTCTTTTGTTCACTGTGGCCTAGCCGTGACCCCCGTGTTCGTGCCGTCCGTATCGTTGAAGTCATTGGAAAAAAAGCTTTATTCCCATATCAATAGACATCCTACATTAGTTCCATCAAAATTCCGTGGAACTCCTTTTGTGGCGCGGACTCAATGGGGAAGGCAACTGTCAAAATGGCGCTGCGTACGCTTGTTCCACGAGAACTATCAAAATCAAAACAAAGGACTTTTACTTTAAAAATCGTTTTTGGGGTTCCGTACCCAAAGGGTAAAAACGGGACCCTATTACAAAGACTCCGCTGTCCGTCCGTCTGTCTGTCTGTCTGTTTATCACCAGGCTGTATCTCATGAACCATGATAGCTAGAAAGTTGAAATTCTCACAGATGATGTATTTCTGTTGCCGCTATAACGACAAATACTAAAAACACAATTAAATTAATATTTAAGGGGGGCTCCCATACAAGAAACGTGATTTTTTTGCCGTTTTTTGCTCGATATCAATAACGACAACAGGTAGACAGTTGAAATTTTCACAGATGATGTATTTTTGCTGTCGCTACAACAACAAATACTAAAAACCGGCCAAGTGCGTGTCGGGCCACGCGCCATAGGGTTCCGTAGTTACCTTATACCATACCATATTTAATACCACCTATCATTTTTCGTATGCAGAAATAACTTTGTTTTTCACAGTGTTGGTATGAATGACAAAGTTATATTTGCGGTTTTGGAAAATGTGCTATATCTCAAAAACTAATTACTATATCTCGTTCAAACTAATTTTGGTTGAAAGTGTTTATTAAGATCTATAGCATATATTTTTTTTAGATTTTTCACTCTCTTATTTCAAAAGTTAAAGGGGGGGGGACACACATTTTACCACTTTGGCGTTGTATATCTTTCAAACGGTTGACTTTGAGAAAAAGTTGTCTTAGGAACCTCAATGTCATTTTTAAAGACCTATCTATAGACACCCAACACGTGTTAGTTTGGAGAAAAAATTTTTTTTCAGTTTCAGTTCCATGTATGGGGAGCCCCCCCTTAATCTTTTATTTTTCTTATTTTTGTATTAAATTCGGTAAGCGGTTAACAGAATACACCTACCTACCAAGTTTCAACTGTGTAGTCTTAATACTTTCGGAATAAAGTGGCTGTGACATACGGACAGACAGACAGACAGACATGACGAATCTATAAGGGTTCCGTTTTTTGCCATTTAGGCTACGGAACCCTAAAAACACAATAAAATTATTATTTAAGGGGGGCTCCCATACAACAAACGTATTTTTTTGCCGTTTTTTGCTACGGAACCCTTCGTGCGCGAGTCCGACTCGCACTTGGCCGGTTTTTACGGTTCCGTACCCAAAGGGTAAAAACGGGACCCTATTATTACTAAGACTCCGCTGTCTGTCTGTCTGTGTCACCAGGCTGTATCTCATGAACCGTTATAGCTAGACAATTGAAATTTTCACAGATGATGTATTTCTGTTGCCGCTATAACAACAAATACTAAAAACAGAATAAAATAAATATATAAGGGGGTTCCCATACAACAAACGTGATTTTTTTGCCATTTTTTGCTCGATATTAATAATGACAACAGGTATACAGTTAAAATTTTCACAGATGATGTATTTCTGTTGCCGCTATAACAACAAATACTAAAAACAGAATAAAATTAATATTTAAGGGGGGCTCCCATACAACAAACGTGATGTTTTTTGCCATTTTTTGGTACGGAACAACAAACATGTTTTTTTGCCGTGTTTTCGTACGGAACACTTCGTGTGCGAGTCCAACTCGCACTTGGCCGATTTTCATAGCTTTAAAGTGATCAAATTCTGTGTAATAGGCTGTAAAGATGTTGGCACTTACAAATTTCCGAAAAATCTGGATATTAAAATAATTAATAAATTCTGCAAGAATTAAAACGTCTACGAAGTCTGCACACTAGCGCCGCCATTAGAAAAAAAATCATAGTGCTTAAATAAAGACAAATTTGTAAATTATCTCTCTGGAGTACACTCCGAACAAGCTTTGTGGTACTTTTTATCACTTAAGCAATATTTTCTAGCTTGTCGTTTAGTTTAATTGACTTTTATTGTTAAAAGTGGCCACTTTTCGCAATAAAAGTCCATATAACTAAACAACAGGCTAGAAAATATTGCTTAAGTGATAAAAAGTACCGCAAAGCTTGTTCGGAGTGCACTCCAGAGAGATAATTCATAATTTCTTTTTTATTTAAGCACTATGATTTTATTTCCAACGGCGGCGCTAGTGTGCAGACTGCACGCTCTTAGTTTGGCTTTCAATTCCGGCACTATCCATTTTGAGTCAATGGGTCTTTTTAAGTAAAAAATACCTTAAAATAAATATCTGTTTTCCCATACATTTTGTTCTGAACGTCTACTGTCTTAGGAACAAGCGTACGCAGCGACATCTACAGTTAGCTTTGCGTTGCCAACTCCATTAGTCAATTTTATTTTTATACGCGGACCAATAACCCAGTAAAATTAGACATGAAAAGGGGGTAATGGTTTCATCAAAACAGGTATTTTTGGAAAAAAAAAATAGTACCTCTTTTAAGATTGTGTAAAAAAGTTTAAAATGGGTTTGAATATCCTAGTATAAAGAGTGGCATTCCTAATTTCCGACATTTTGTTTTTTTTTTTTAAAATAGCGGACACGCGTGAAACCTGTGTAAATCGATAGCTGGTACCAATACGAACAAGAATTGTTAACGACATAATCGCCTAAAACGTCACGTTTTCGAGTTGTAAGCTATTAAGGCGCTAAGAAGGGTCAAATCCCAATATTCAATTCAAATTATTGAAAGATTACGAGCGTAAATAAAAAATAAATATATTGTACTTGAAATAATATCTACACAATAGATTTAATTGAAAGCATTTGTAAAAATGTTACCACCTTTGATGTAAAAAAATATCCCGTGGACCCTGTTTCTGGTCCTATTTGCAAAATTTCTCGGAAACAACATTCGTTTATGTTAAAACCAACACATAAAAATCGGCGATGTTAATACCTTCAATCTTAATTGAACAGATTTTTTTTTAACTAACTTGAAAGCGAAGAAATTTAATAAAAACATGTAAAATTTGAGAAGTCGGTGCTAGTTCGCAACGCAACCGCCGCGTTGGAACGCGCACTGATTTGAACCCAAAGTGAGTAGAGTTACTTTCGATTTCACACCATCAGGGATCGACCCGCTCGGATTGAGGCATGTTAAAGCCTTAAAGTTAAACTGGTGGCGACACCACTGGCTACATTTGAAGTTAAAATAAAACGTATGCATGAGCTCTAAGATATTCTTTTACAGTCGTCTAGGTCTAGACAAGTGCAAAAGTCAACAAGAGGTAGGGAAAGGGTTACCAGTTTAAAATAAATAGGCTTTAGTAGGTATTAAGAGAGATTTCAATATGTGTTACCGGTTCAACTCAGTCTTGTGATAATATAACTCACCTATCATGTGCGTGTCTCCGCAAATAAATAAAGCGATTAGTCAACAAGGTAAGGAAAGGGTTCTATTTTTGGCCTTGACACTTAATCCAGACTTGGATGGCCGTAAAACAATACTTTAGAGCCCATGCACACGTTTTATTTTAGCTTTAAATGTACCCAGTGGTGTCGCCACCAGTTCAACTTTAATAGCTTACAACTCGAAAACGTGACGTTTTAGGCGATTATGTCGTTAATAATTATTGTTCATATTGGTACTAGCTATCGATTTACACAGGTTTCATGCGTGTCCGCTATGTTGAAAAAAATCAAAATGGCGGACAGTAGGTATGCCAAAATATTCAAACCCCTTTGCAACATTTTGAGGGTAAAACGGTTTTGATACGACTGATAGTTTCAGAGACACAGCTTTACAATTTATAACCTATAGCTACAGAAATTTTAAACCTAAAAACGTGGGGCACATGCTAAAGACAATATTATGGATGATAAATTTTAAAAAAAGCACCCCACTTTTTAGGTTAAAAATTTCTGAAGGTATTGGGAGGGTGCGAAGGTATAATAATCGATCGCAGCGCTCATGGTGGCAAAAAGTAGAAATAATGAAGGCTCTGTAATCTGTTTGAAAACGATATTTAATTTATTACTAGCGATACAGGAATAATTATATATGTTTATTATCATTTAGTAAAATTATTAAAGTAGCTTTATCCTCTCGTTTTACAAAATCTACAACTAAAAAAGAAGTAAACACACCCTGATATAACCAAAATAAAACACTTTTTTTGAATAGATCTTACTTGCCATATTTAATTTAAATGACCAAAAATGATTTTACAACACTTTGTCCACCCAAATCACAATAATTTTGAAATTTACATTAATAACACAATATGTATAGTATTTTTCAACATTTTGTCACAATGCCGCCATTACATATCAAAACGTCAAAACGGTCGGGTCAGAGCCAACAAAGTTGCAACACGCTAGGTGGCGCTAAAAGCGTGCACGGAGCCAATAGGGTTATAAATATTTACAGAACAAATTATATTTTACTTTTAGTCTGTTTTTACTAGTCCGTTTTAATGTTTTTAGTCCGATTTAAAAAAAAAAATCAGTAAGTTTTTATTTAAGCTTGGCATACCAGGATACGACGCACGGAAATGTACGATGTGTAGATGTAGACTACCTACACAGGTAACATTAGAGGAACTCTAAAAATTATGTAAGTACGATGTTTTATTAAGTTTTACACAATTATTGTAACGATGCTTTATAGAAATGAATTAGAAAGTTAATAGTACAGTTTGAATTACAAGATGTACCCAGGTGGAGGTTCACGGTAAAAAAACAAGTTCCCAATATATCTCTTGACTAAATAGCCATTTTTAGTGTACGTAGATACTGAAACACCGAATGCCAATGGAACTGGATCTACGTAGTCCGAATAAAATATCACAACCAAGAGTTTTAAATATCCATTTCTTTCAAATAAAGAGTTTACAGTCTTTTCATACTCCACCCAATGTTTAGTTTCAAACACAGGAGTTTTTGCTACAAAATCTATATCATCATAGTCAATATCGTCATAATTGAACGCAGTATCATCAGCTTTCCTCATTTCTTTTAAATGCTTTCTTATTGGCGTTGAAATATCTATTTTCCCATTTTTTATTGATTTGTGTGTAACATCAGCTTCCAAAATAACAGGTACCTACTGATATTTTTTCGGCAGATCAACAACAGTGATTTTATACTCAGTCAACCGCGCTGTTGGATCTGATATTTTTCGCACTAACGACGTGTATGCATCTTGAAGAACTAACTTGATGTCTTCTAAATAATCGTAAGGTAAGAGAGAAGTGTAAAAAGTACTATTAAATTCACTTGTAGGTGTTTCTAAATAGTCATTGTAATAACCGCCGATCCTGAAATCGATTGACAGCATAGAGATTCGTTTCGAACCGGCTGGAGCGCAATAGTCCCAATGGTTTCTTTTGTCTGTTATGCTCCAGTAATAGTAAGTCCCTTTACCTTTTAAGCAAGACTGTTCAGCATAGCCTCTACAATCAACCTTTCTTTAGTCCTAGCTGCTGCTATGTGTCTTATCGTATAAATATCGCCTCGTACGTTAGAGCTGCAGTAATCCCAATACTTTCTTTCATCGATTATGCACCATTCGTATTTATAACCATACGTGTGACAGTTACTTAAGCAGTATTTAAGTGTATTCTATTCTTCTCAGCTGTACGGTATATGGGTATACTATACATTTCCTTTGTACACAATCGCTCATACAGGGTTCTCAGCTCAATGTAAATGCTTCTTCTGTGTAACTCCATGTATCCAAACAGCTCACTAAATACGGCAGCACTAGAAACACGAGCGGCACCATTTTAATACCCGTCACTTATCACTGAATATAGGTTACAGTCTTCTTTGAATCATAAGGTTATCGTTTTTGCTATGTGTGACGAGAATAACTTGCATGTGATCATTATTTACACTCTTATAATAAGTAGGTAGGTACCTACTTTCTAGGTGTCAAGTAGGTACCTACCTAACTAATTTAAGTTAAATATTTTCAAGCTCTATTCTGAGTTTTAAAGATTAACGCTTTTTGCATAATAAAATAACATGTTACTTAAAGGTTACTTACTAACTTGTTACGAGAAATCGATTCTATTTGCTGTCTGTCTACTATTTTTAACGATAACAAGCTTGTTAAAGTACCGGTTAAGAACAAGTTAGCCAAAAAAGAGGTTGTCAGCCAGCATGATGTCCTTTGACAAGTTTGACGTGACAAATAGGTAGCATTATCATTTTAACGATTAACTTTAACTTTGACAGCGTTTTGGTGCAACTCACACTAAGGCTGAGTTGCACCATCTTATTTTAACAATAACAAGCTTGTTATAGTACCGGTTAAGCATAAGTTAGCCAAAAAAAGAGGTTGCCAGCCAGCATGATGTCCTTTGACAAGTTTGACGTGACAAATAGGTAGCATTATCATTTTGACGATTAACTTTAACTTTGACAGCGTTTTGGTGCAACTCACACTAATGCCAAGAATAAGTTACAGTTAAGTTTAGTTATTGCTACTACCTAGCTAGTACCTACCTTCCTATTACTTATGTCTAAAACTTAATAAGTTATGTTTAGGATCTTGATATTTGTTAATTCGTAACTTACGAATTAACTTTCAAGATCCTACATAACAATTGAGTAAAGTAAACAAAACTAATCATTTATAGTTTATTCATCTCTATTATTATTATTTTCCTAATATCTCCCATGTTCTGGTCAACATATCTTTAAAATAATTAGCTCCGATGCTCAACATTGATCTTTTAAAGGTACCTACCTACTTTAACCTAGGTAAGTATCCAGTACAGGCTTTCTGTAATAAAACTGTCATAACATTGGCTCAATTTCAGTGAAATTTCGACAAAGTCATTAACACATGCAAATAAAAGGCTTTGACCCTCCACGTGTTGGTTTAGGCAGCCGTGTCGGTGTTGTTTTTCTATCATTACCTATATTTAAAAGGTCTAATATACAAGCCGGTCAAGTTAACTCGGCACCTGAAGCGAAAGCTCTCCTTTTCTCCTTGCCTCACACCACCATCGTCAATTTTTTGAAAATTTTAGATAAATTATTGTTAGTAAATTGTCCCAGAGGGGAGCTCGGTGGCGCAGTGGTTTAGCGCCTGGCCCAGCGATTGCGGAGGTTAAGCAACGTTCGCAAGGGTCGGTCATGGGATGGGTGACCAAAAATTTATTATCTCGAGCTCCTCCGTGCTTCGGAAGGCACGTTAAGCCGTTGGTCCCGGCTGCATTTGCAGTCGTTAACACCCACCAATCCGCATTGGGCCCGCGTGGTGGGTTAATGGCCCGTCCTCCTTATCCACCCATAAGGAAGGCCTGTGCCCCAGCAGTGGGGACATTAAAATGGCTGATGATGATGATGAAATTGTCCCAGTAGCGTTAGTATCTACACTTATACTGACGCTACCAGGACTATGGTGGCGTGATGAGGCAAGGAGAAATGGAGAGGGGTCGCTTTCGCTTCAGGTGCCGAGTTTTGAATAGATAACGGGTGTACCAAGACTCTCAACGAAGTCGAAGTCAATGCATTCCGCCCATCATCAGCATCATTTTTGTCTTCTATACCTGGGAAATCAATATCTACGAACTTATTAAAGGTCAAGAAACCAATATCTACGAAGTTATTAAAGGTCAAAGTAAAAAAAAGTACAGATACAGACTAATAAGCTAACCTATGGTGCTTTCAAGAAACAGCTTTTTTCAACAAAAGTACCGTGCAATCAGTTATTTGTCACTGAGTTTGTGTGAATAACAATTGATATTTTGCAAAGGGACCGTCATGACGCGTCAGCTTGGATTTTTAATAAATTGTGTTTTTACACTATTTTTTTTGCGGGAGTGCCGCTAGTCCTACTAATAATATAAATGTGAAAGTTTGTGGGTTTGGATGTTTAGATGTTTATTCCTCAATCACGCAAAAACCGCTGAACGGATTTGCTTGTTATTTGGCTCATAGTAGATAGCCTAGATTAAAACATAGAATACCTTTTATCCCGATATTCCCACGGGAACGGGAACCACGCGGGTGAAACCGCAGGCGGCCGCTAGTGTCGCATAAATGTCGCCTTAATTAGTAGGTAGGTATTAAAAAAAAATGGTGACGTGATCCAGATTATGGTCATAATTTGGCGGTCATTTCGAAGAAGTAGAACAAATTAAGTTTTCTGTTTTTATATTAAGTAATACAAATATTCACTTCTGAGATTTACGCGAGCTAATAAGTAGGTTGAAAATGTTTTAAAATGAATCCGCGCTAGCATCCGTAAAAAATAATAGGTAAGTATTAGGTATTAAGTATACCTACTTACCTATTTTACTATAGGTAGGTAGGTACTACTCAACCTACTATATAATGCTATGCATAAACAAATCGACCGTATTGATTTTTTTAACATTATAATAATACTAATCATAGACTGGTTTGTTGGCGGTTGAATATTACAGTATTGTAACTGGCTTTGAGGAAACTGTGCGTGCCATTTTAGCATTTTGGCGTATTATTTGTAAGATACTACTTTAAATATTTATCCTATTGGCTTGTAAACGCAGTTGGTTTTTATGGATGCAATAATTGTGACTTAATATTGAGGTAAGCATTTGATTAACTTAAGTTTAAATTCTTTATGTGTAGCTATCTGAAAATATTAAAAAAATACAGTATAAATAAATTACTTTGATAAGACGTTACTTAAGTACCTACTCAATTGTTTTTTTTATCTATAGTTAGTAGGTACCTACAGTCAAGTTCAATAATATGTAGTTACGCACCTTTGACAGTTCATTCATCGATGATTTTGTAATAAAAGTGAACATCCAAAATTCAAAACTGCTTAAATATTCATGAACTCGACTGTACCTACTTACCTTAAAAAAAATATACTTAGATTATTTCCATTATCTAGTCTCCAGTTTTGTTTTTTCCAAAACTTATAGTAATTCCAAAACATATTTTATTTAAAACCAGCGTTAGGTAGGTATTTATTTAGGTAAAAGTGCCTATAGTGCCTACCTACCGCTATGATCCAAGGTGACATCAGTTAAATTATTTTTTCCTTATCATTCCTTCCTGTCAACGTCTTCTCCAGTTACCTACAGTAGGTATGATATCTACTTTTCGGACAAGGAAAGGTCACATTTGTTTGGAGACATACTGATTGTATAGGTCACTAGGTACGATCGGCAACTCATGAGCTCTATCTACCACTCAGTAAAATTGGTGTGCGCTTATATCGCCCTTGCACGAACTTAACTTATGTTAGTGACGAGTGTGAAATCATATAGGTAGGTAGTAGGTAGGTACCAAAATAATTATGTAAGTATAATTCTTCGATCAATAATTAAATCACTAAGGGCTAAATGAACGAAATCCCAAATCACGTTTTACCAATAACATCTTAAATCGAATCAAAGCACGAAATCCCAAATATATTTTAAAACAAATCATCAAAATAATTATCACGAACTGTTCTGTCATTGTAAAATAATTGTACATGACCAAGTCAAGTATATTCTACATATTAATTGAGCAATTCTTTAACGATGAATATCAAAATGTTGTTACCAGTAACTATCCAACTCGTAGTGCGGCTAATGTGAAACTGAAAGTACCTTGTTATAACAATCTTTACGATAAACAACTATTACAGTACCAAATACCTAAACTAATTAATGACCTTCCGTCAACGTTAAAAAAACAAATCACTGAATCAAATATTAAAAACAAATTAAAAGAATATTTTATATCTTTAAATAACCTCTCAATATAATATCTTTAAATATAATTATAAACAAATAATACCCATATTATACAATATTTAATAAAAAAGTTATAAAATTACAGTTATACAAAAAAACGCGTGTGGCTCGACAGCGCTGTGCCTGCAGTAGGAGCACAATTTTGTGGGTAATTGTAATACTTGTTTATATTGCTTGACTACATTATTTTTACTTTCTTATAAAATGTATACCTATTAATATACTGTGAGCGTAAAGAGGCGATTGTCAGTGTGCGGACAAACCAATACTGGTTTTTGTCACATTGTTAACTTATATCTTAATTTTAAGACATTTGTAATTTCTTAATAAATAAATAAATCACGTTAAGAGTGTATATCCGCATTTAAAAAAAATTAGCGTTTATCCATAGAAGTTATCTAAAGAATGAAAGCATTACTATAAATGTAAACTTTAGTTTTTGGAAGCAAAATTCTGAAACTAGTAGTGCCGTATACAGAGAAAAACATTATAAATTATCAGATATTTTAAAACGAAGACAATCTGTTCAAGTGGAATTTCAAATTTGCTTGACAGAGGTATTTTTTACAAACGTTTCAGCTGTAACAAATAAAAATACGAATCATATTTATTTTTTTCACTTATTGTTTGTTTTGTCAAGAAGTGCCCTATAGAGAGAAAATTAAAAAAACCCGGCCACCCGGAGTCGGACTCGCGCACTAAGGGTTCCGTACCAAAAAACAAAGAGAATGTAAGAATAACTAGCGTTATAAGAGACGGGAGTGTCATACAGAAAAGCGTGAGTATGAAACGGAGGCGAATTCAACGAAAACAAACAAAAGAAAAACGTCAAACGGCATAAGCGGTAAAACGGTCAAAGATGATAGATACTCTTTGATGGGGCCAAGTATAATACGCCTTAATTCGAATGTTGTATCTACTGCTTTGTGGATTGTCAACGTTCTTTCAAACTTAGACAAGTTAAAAATTCGCCTCCGTTTCATAGATCGTTTTTTACTGAGAGAGTTGCGCCAGGCTGCCAAAAAACGGCAAAAATATTACGTTTGTTGTATGGGAGCCCCCTTAAATATTAATTTTATTCTGTTTTTAGTATTTGTTGTTATAGCGGCAATATAAATACATCATCTGTGAAAATTTCAACTTTCTAGCTATCACGGTTCATGAGATACAGCCTGGTGACAGACAGACAGACAGACAGACGGACAGCGGAGTCTTATTAATAGGGTCCCGTTTTTACCCTTTGGGTACGGAACCCTAAAAAAGATTTTAATCACAGAGAAATAAAATATTAAAAAATGCTCAAATCTGTACACTTTGACACGTTTTTTTACTGGTATTTACAGATTCTAAAGTATTTTTTTATTTTTCATTATGGAATACTTAATGAGGTAGATTGTTTTGCGTGTTTTGTATATAGGCATTTATATATTTAATAATTTCATAGGAATTTTCGAAGTTCCCCCTAATTACGGCTCGCGCAGAGTTGTTTTGATCATTTGTATTGAAAATTTAAAAATGAAACGTGATGCGCGTCCACAACTTTAAGCCAAAAAATGTAAAGAAAAAAAAAATCGGGTAGCACTCCGGGAGTGCCGGCAGAAGTGAAAACTTGAATATTAACGTTGTGCATTTTTGATATTTTGGAATGGTTAGGGAATAATTTTGCACGAACAGCCGTCTTACGAATTTACTCTGCATTTGAATTTACGAATACAGAACAGTATTGTACGAAAGTCTTATCCATAGTTTGACAGAAAATCTAGAGTTTTGACATTGAATTTAAAAATTAGCGCGTTGCTATGGTGACACAAGTGTTTACGTATTGAAATGACGCGCCGCCATTTTCACCGCGCCCCGTTGATAGAGAGGGGGATTCTTCCGCCGCCGGCTGTCTACTCTCCATCCGTCACATCCGTCTTATGAATTTTCGATCAGGGTCACTGATTCTTACTGACGCGAGTTTAGCATTTTTCCACATTACAAAAAAGCGTACAACGCCGCTAAAGAAGTTTTCAGGTCAAAAATTATTTTCATAAAAAACACGTTTTTAAAACGGACTAAAACGTTTTAAACAATTTCTCCCGTAAAGATTTATAACCTTAGATAACTTATTAGGAAAAGGAAAACGCTTATTTTTTTTGAAATGGGAATGTACTGCCTTTCCTTACGAGTGATAAAGATTAAGTTTTATCATCATCGTCTGAGCATACGCATATCTATATATAAGCATATCTTAACTGATGGAAGTACTTAGGCGGCGGTTAAATAACTTTCGCCAGGGTTGGCCATGGTCATGGCACATATTTTTATCTAGAACTTTTTGTCAGGGGTCACTAGATTTAAAATTTTGGCCTGTTCTCTACTGCTTACCCCTTTTTCTTACTACCTACATATCGATACCTCTGGGTTCAAAGGTCGTAAAGGACATTTTGGCGAAAATGAGTTTTTTTACACAGTTTTACTCAGAATTAAATTCTCTATCGATCTGTGTTATTCGTTTCTCGAAATTCGCAAAAAAAATGCCTTTACGACCTATGATATCCGGCATTCTAAACAGAATTTATTGTGAAAAGATGGATGTAAATGACATTTTAACTACCAAAACGTAGTACTTTGGTAGTAAAGCAAAACTTATCACTAGCTTTTAGGGCGTAAATTGTATATACATTTCCAGTTGTCCTATACGACCTTAGGTTGCAAATGTTAATAAATCAAAATATGCGAGTAAAGGCCATCGTCGGTAAGAACTGTCCTATACACCATTATAATATAAAGACTAAATAGGCAGTTGTCCTTTACTACCTAATTTAGTTTAAGTTAAAACTAAGAAAACATTTCAGAAAACAACAAACTTGTCTTTTAAAACCCAAAATAATAATTAAGGATTTTTTTCTCCGTCCTACACGCCCTTCAAGAGTAACATATTAAAATAAAATGTCCCTTAAACTAATTCCAATAATTCAAAAGAAAACGAACTTGTCCTTTACTCCCAAAACAATCTAAAACTCAACTAATTCTACGTCCTATACGCCCCTTAAAGGTATCTAATTTTACCAAATAAAAGTTGTACCTCTCTCACTCGCTTAGTAGACCATAGTAGTTAGAGCGAGCGAGACAATAAATACCTACTTCTTCGTGGATATTTCTCTGCGTTTGGTATACTACTTATACTGCTATGAAACAGAGGCGCTTTGGAAATGAATAATGTAAAAAATACTTACTGTTATTAACGTAAAGATATACCTTAGACGGTTTTTACTTTAAATTTATTTTATTACTTTGCCGATCTGTTTTGAAAAATGCAGTGCATGTAAGGGAGGGCATGCAACATGCAACATAGTGTGACCCAGTTTCAGTATTTTAATAGTCTTTTTCGGTATATTTTATCGACTTTTAAGAGCATCAGTATTTTAGTACGTATATTGGCGGAAGTAGATACTTTCGGTATAATTTCGTTATAAAGTTATGGTATATATGGTAGTCCATCCCCGGTGGTCCGTCCCCGTTTAAAACTTTAAATTTAAAACTTTTAAAATTATTTTGTTCATCTTCTTCACTAGTTTTTTTTCCTTTAGAAAAATAATTAAAGAAGAATAGAGAGGTTGAAGAGAAAGTACAAATTAATTATTATTTATCTGCTCTCTTCTTCTTCTTCCTTATTTTCCTTTAGGTAAGTTTTAAATTAAATTTGTTTGTTCAACATACTTTTAATTAGGTAGTTTTTTTATTAAATACAATAATAACGTTACACATTTTTGTATTTGAACATTAAGTTTGTTTGGAAATTACGTAATTCTTATGTAATTACATTATTTTTTTGGTAATTTGAATTGATTTAATTATTCGAACCAGAATCATAGAAATCGTAGTAACAGGTTGGGGAAAAAGTTTCCTCGCATTTTATATGAAAATTCAAAACATTTTTTAATAAAGTTCATTTTTCGAACTAAAGTATGTAGGTGCCATTTTGTACGATAACTTTTTGCCATCTTGTAGGTAGGGAGGGACATGATCCCATTGCTATAGAAATTTTGGGGCTTTTGATCAAAAAACCGCGCCAAGCCCACCTAGAGAATTATGAAGAGACCGAAACAGGTGGAAATCTGAAAACGCAAGGTTAAACTATACGGCGGATGCATGAACACCTCCCAGCCAAACTATCTTAATTTTTGCTGTGTGGCTAAAGATATGCGAGGTCTAGCATTATCATGATGAAAAGTCACATCCCTTCTCTTTTTTACCATTAATGGGTTTGCTCTTGACCCCATTCTAGCCTAAAAGTAAAGACAGGGTCTACGATGGAGCGAGCTTGCCCAGAAGGTGCCTATTCACTCTGGCCTTGAAAAGAGTCAAGTTGTATGCGCTCGGAAACTCAGACGCCGGCAGGGAATTCCATTCCTTATCTATGCGCATTATAAACGATGTTAAGTAGCGTTTTGAGCACACTCGCTGAAGTAAACAATCTATAAAAGACCGATAGGCAAGCAACATTTCAGCGGTGAGCCAAACTACCAGCTACCAGTTTTCCACTGCCTATTAATCTCTTGTCTCTGCGTTCTACCTAGTCTAGTGCAGCGAGTTGATTTTTCGCCGAGCCGTCTCAAAGGTGGCAGCAGTAATCCATGCAAGATCGGACTTGAGCTTTATAAAGGATTAAAAGTTGCCCAGGCGTAAATTACCGCTTGACTTTATCTAGGACGCTCAGCTTCCTAGCTGCAGTTTGAGCCTTGGACTCAATGGAGGCGCCGAAGTTAAGGTCAGAAGACAATTCCATGTCAAGAAGCTGAAGAGTATCAGTTACTTGGATAGATGTGACTCGGAAAGTAGAAGTTAAGATGATGATGATGAACTCCTTTTTGCGGTGAACAGACACGCTTGCTAACTTCTATTGATTAATTCCGGCCGCTTTGTCTCAACTTCTTCCTTTAATCTCATCAGTTGTTCGCAGTAGGATTCAGAATCGATGGTCCTGCCTAGCGGTAACGGCTCATAATGAATAATGCCCTTCTAATCCCACTACCTATATACACACAGCATCACCTTGTTGGGAGTTAACCCGGGTTTCGCCACAATCTGTGAAGCCTGACCGGCTTTTGACCACGACCTTTTTCGTACGGTCTCATCGTACGTGATCTACTTTTCATCACCAGTAATCAGCTTCTTCAGAAGTGGTTCGGTTTCGTAATGACGTTGTAATAAAGAATCACAAATGAGTACACGGTTCATTAGGTTTCTTTCAGTGAGCTCGTGAGGCAGCCAAATATTGAGCTTTTTGTGTACCCAGCTTTATTCAAATGTGCCAAAACTGTTTTGTGATCAATTTCCAGTTCTTCAGCTACGATCGTGGCTACTGATATGACGATCTAGCTCTACTTTTTCAAAAATGGTATCCATTTTATCCCTAACAGAGCGACCTGCATCTTTGACATCAAAATTTCCGGATTGAAAACACTTTAAACCAAATTTCTACTACTCTCACAGACACTGCACTACGTCCATAAACGTAACAATATTTTTTCGCTGCTTGCGTTGCATTTTTACCTTTTTTAACCCCTGACGCAAAAACTGAGGGGGGGTGTTATAAGTTTAACGTGTCTGTGTATCTGTCTGTGGTACTGTAGTTCCTAATCCGATGCACCGATTTTAGTTTAGTTTTTTGTGTCATAGATAGTTTTATCACGAGTGTTCTTAGCCATGTTTCATGAAAATCTGTACAGCCGTTTGAAGATCATCAGCTTTTTTCTAATTGATAAGGGGATCTGACTCAATGATAAGAAAAATTAAACAGTAAACAAAAAATTACCGACAATATTACAATATACTTGTAGTAATTAAGCTTAATTACTATTTTAATCTTACTAAAAACCTCAGATGGCGATCTTTTAAGACCAAATAAATACACTTATGCGCAGTAAAATAGACTTACGCTCTTAAGGTCTTGCATAGGATTAAAATTTGTATAGTGTAAAGGACCCATTATCGTGATTTTGTGGTCGTAAAGGACACACTATCTTCGTAAATACAGCTCTGGGACAGTTTTTCAATACTGTTGTAGAAAATACCCAAAATTCTAAGCAATTTCTTCCTAGGTTCCATTAAAATAGCTCAAAAAGTAAAAAAGATAGACACATTTTTTAATTTTCTTTTTCGTTTTTTGCTTCTCCTGTAAAGTTGCATTTTGTCCTTTACGACCTTTGAACCCAGAGGTATCGATATACTCGACACTATACACAATATTGCCAACGTTTCATTGTTGTATCTCTTAATGATGACTTGAATAGGTCTTTATAGTCGGTTCTATTATTTTGAAAATAAAAGCCCTAGCACAAATACTGATTTAGATCCTATATTATCCGATAAACTATATTATACCTAAGTGAACGGAACTATTGTTAGAATTATGTGAATAGTTTGAATGAAAGACAATGGTTTTCTTGTAATAGGTATAGGTAGGTTCTTATGCCTGATAAATATATGATGTCCATCTTACTACGTTTAGTTTTTGATGTAAACTTAACGTTAACTGGTACGTAACTTGAAACCAAACGCACTGAAAGTTAAAATAAAATAAATAAATAAATAAATAAATATTTGACAACATCACATACATTGCTCCAATCCCAAAGTAAGTAGCTATAGCACTTGTGTTATGGAAATCAGAAACAACGGTGGTATGACACACACCCAAACCTGAGACAATATTGAAAAGTTCATTTTCTACATTGACCCAGCCGGGGATCGAACCCGGGACCTCAAGAGATGGTGACGCCTTGAAAACCGGCGTGCGAACCACTCGACCACGGAGGTCGTCCTTTATATGTCATCATAAGTTGTCATTATTATGTCATCTACGTAAACTAATTGTATACCTATACTCATAAAGTTAATATTCCACTGGAATAGAGGAACAGAGTTCGCTTGGCTGCGACACCAAAAGTGACATGAGCCAGTGTGTGAAAATTTGTAAACGTGTGCGTGAATTTTAGGGATGACCTGAAGTCCATTTTAGATTGTCGATAACCATAATGTATTATTGCTCAAATAAATAAAACACAAACAAGATTTTGAACAATTTTATTTAAATAATTTCTTACAAGTCTCCTTGAGGCTCCCAGCCTATTCTATTTATGACATTTATCCAGTAACTTAATCACTGGATTGACAGGAAACCTGGAAATATTGTTAAATTAGTACTTAAGTAGGTATAATTTACCATTTGAAAACTGTCGGTTAAAAGCAGCTTTAGATAAAGCTATCAGTGTTCACAAAGACAAATAAGGTTATATTGGAAATCATCGACATGAGTATCGATAATATAATAATTTTTGATCAATCTCTATGCCTTATTTTCTCAAATTCACGGATATAATATCTTTTTATCTAACACATAATGTTTAGAAATCAGCCTTTATTTAGAAAATAGGCGGTTAATAGTATGATATTAGTGTATTACTTAGTGTGTTTAGGAATATATTCAACTAAAATATGAAATATGAAAATGGTACTTGTATAATCTTATTTACCTGTGAAATGAGTGTTTATTTGGGTTGTTGTCGTAAGTAACATTACGATTCAGTACAGAACACGACACCATTATTGATTTATATAGCTTTATGAGCCAAACCAATCAGATCGCGGTCAAAATTACAAAATAATCGTGTGGACGCTTTTCACCAAGATGATAACAGACGATAAGTGAAGTCAAACTAGGTTCTGCTGTCATTTTCTTTTAACTCTTTCTCGCACATCGAATAAGCCGTAAGAATCGGTTTCTCACTCGCATCATTGTCCGTCTACTTGAGCGTAGCGAAATTTTTCTATGTCTATGCCTATACTACCGCTAAAGTACGGAATACGTTAATGTGCGAATTAACTAGGTAATCTCTAAATTACCGGGTGCGATCCGATAAAGTGCGAATTTTTTCTTAAAGTAAGTAGATATTGATACTAGGTATATATTTATTAATTAACGCACTTTACCTTAATCTGCATATTGACGGATGCTAATGGTACACCGTTAGTGTGGAAGACTGGTGAAATAGCCAAGGCTTCAAGAAATTTAAGTTAAGTACCTATAGACCTCTATTGAAAGTTTACAAAATCGTATCGTCGTTTCTGGCGTTGTTCTTGGTCGCGGTTCTAACCTAACCTAATGAACTCTTTAAGACTTTTTACCCGACTGCAAAAGGGGTTATGTTTTTCGCGCGTATCTTGTAAGTTTGTATGTAATATTCTTTATTACCTCATATCTTTCAAACGGCTGAACAGATTTCCATGATTAACATATCGTTAGATTTGTCTCGTCAGCCCAAGTGTTCTTAAGAAGGTGGAATTATAAAACAAAGCAACATGGCGGCTGTACGGTGCTATTTACGTAGCGGAAAAAATTTTTTTTTAGAATACTGCAATATGGGTGTCAAATTAAAGGGCTTATTATAAGGATTTCAAAAAGGTATATCATATAAATAATAACTAAAAATAAATAAATAAAAAAATAAATTAAAAAAAAAATAAAAACCCCCCTGCCTAAAAAGACAAGTCAACTGAAAAGATGGAAACAAGATTAAATATTAAAGGCAACATTATAACATGCAGTCGGAGGCATATAACTCAAATCATTCATAATGTCACTTTCTTTATGCATGCCTCCGACTGCATGTTATAATGTTGCCTTTAATATTTAATCTTTTTCCATCTTTTCAGTTGACTTGTCTTTTTAGGCAAGCGGGTTTTTAATTTTTTTAAATTTATTTTTTAACTAGTTAATCTGCACTCTTAATTGGCTTTGGTTAAAAAATAAAAGGTATTTTTTTTATATTTTTTTACTACAGATTAGGCCAATTTAAGAAACTAATTTGAATATTTTAACATTTGGTCCCGTATTTATTTTTTTATAAATATATTTGTCGAGCGGATATGGTCAACCGGAATGACGTCATTAGTGGCATGAAAGTTTAAGAAGGAAAACCTTTGCCATCTACTTATAGAAAAAGAACGGCCAAGTGTCATTACCTGTCATAATGACTTTATGGTTGTTTGTAAACAAATAAGTTATAGTTAATATTTCTTCTATTTTATTCATTTAATCCAGTTGTGACGGTTCTAACCTACCCTCTTAATTTGCCGCAATAATTTTTGAGGTGGTAAAATTATAATAAAAATGCTTACCAGTGGAAACTCAGCTGAAAAACTTTGTAAAAACTGACACGCCCAATCTACCCAAATTGCGAAATGTATTGTATGTATTGTGTCTATTTTGGATGTAGGCTACATGGATGAAATTGTAACGATTGCTTGTGGACTGATAAATTTGCAGGATAACATAATAAACATTGTGAAAATATGTGCATACTTTATTTCTATTTACAAACATTTAATAGTAGGGATGTGAAAAAAATTACGAGATAAGTTCATCGATATTTTTCGGGCGATATTAAATACTCTGATATATCGATAGATGTTTTTACAATAATTTTTTCAAATCATTTTTTTTTGTAATTACGTATGGATTCTAATAGTCGACACTATTTTGTCACTGGAGCATTTTGATTTTTTCCAACTTTTGAGTCTTAAAAATCATCGTGAATTCGTCAAATCGAGCCAAAATTCCGCGTAGGGGTTTATTTTGCTATTTTTTATGTTTTACAATACCTTAAAATTAAAATCCATTACTTAGTCATCATCCCATTTCATCCCATTTTTTTCTGAGAAATATTACCTATATCGATATTTTTTCACTTCCACCTTCCACCATCCCTAATGCCAAGTTCATTGTCAAAATTGTCTTTGCCCTTTTTTCTTTTTTTTATGATGGCTGGGGGATCTGTATGTGATGACGTCATATGAAGGTCATTTGAAGGTTAAAGCTTTTTATTGAATATTATAAATATCTTTAAAAATATAGACTTATTTTTAAATTTAATTAGTAGACACTGTACCGAAAGCTTATTCCTCGAAATGGTTTTGAGATTTCCAGTCATGTTCAAAAAGTTATCAAAGCCAATTACCGATTTACGCACTTTAACGGTAACATATACATGTATTGTAAGTATACTTGCTTGATTGTCAAGGATACCAACGGCAACGACGGAACGTCGGCAGCTAAAATATGTAGGTACCTTATACCTACCAAAGAGAACATAAAAAGTTTAGTATGTATTGCAGAAATGTTACTTCTCTTGCTGCTTACACCTTTGGTGGTCGGAGCTCAAGCAGATCACCATGGAAGGACGCACCAGCTACCTGATCGGTCCACAATAGTTCATCTCTTCGAATGGAAGTGGAGGGACATTGCAGACGAATGTGAGAGGTTCCTGGCGCCTAAGGGATTCGGCGGTGTACAGGTAAGTCATGTTTAAGACGATTCCCTGACCAAAAGTGGCGCCCTCAGAGGTTTTTATTTAATAAGTTGTTAATTCGTAGAAGTAGATAGAAAATGTGTCAAAAAAGTTTTGCTATCTACTTCTAGCAGTGACTATTTAGGAATGTAATGATCCCGTCTTTAAATACTAGACTATGGGCCCTAAAAATTGCACAAAGTTTTATTAAAATTGTGTAAGTATTAGAATTACAATATCAAATAAAATTCACCGCGGCGCCACTTTTGGTCAGGAAAGCGCCTTAAGTGAAAATATAAATAATTACTTACATTAACTGTTAATATTTAAAATCCATGTCTTTGCCAAAATGTATTTTTTAAGACATTCTTCTTTTAATCCAACTACGGCAAAGTCAAAAGGAAGGGTTAGATTTTAGCAGTTTATTTATGTATGATTGTAGGTTATGTAAATGGTTCACCTTAGCAGCACCACCTACACTATTAAACATCAAATTTTTCAAGTTTCTTTCTCAAAATGTCCTTTTCATATTTGTGACTCTCACTTCACATGTGAATTGGAGCGTTAATACGTAATACTTAGTTGGAATTAAAATTCTCTGAGGTCTACTTGGACAAGCATAGCAATATGAAAAAGGGGATCTGAAACCCGACTACGGAATAATCGCGCTCTGGAAATATTCAAGTCCGAAATTCTAAAATGATAACCGTAGTCGCATGCCACTTTTGTCCTAGACACGAACGTATGACTTGAGGTGGCGACTACGGTTATCCTCTTAGAATTTTAGACTCAAATATTTTCTTGTTTAGAGCGTGATTTTTCCGTAGTTGGGTTTCAGTTTTTAGTTCCATTTTTTTTTTATTAATTGGGGTTGCATAAATTATTCCCAATTATCGAATGAATGCAAGCAAAGCCGCAAGCAAGAATTTACTTTATTATATATATTTCAAATGTGCCTTTTAAGCCCTTTCATTGTGTATTAGATACCCTGTCGGCATCATTAAGATTTTTTTTTACTTCATGATTTATAAGAGTTATATGTGCTCTAGACTAGATGGTGACATTATTACATTTAATGTGACGTCTTTATAGCCTTTAACCAGCGGACCGGACGATCAAGACGCTTCTAACGATAGGTAATTTGTCAAATTTTGACAAGTATGGTTTAGGAGTTATTATGAGGGAACAGATGAACATACATACAAACCGCTCAAAATCATAACCCTCCTTTTTGCTTCGCCGTAGTCGGGTAAAAAAGAGGGGGTTTCTGTTCAAGTAATCTGGATTGTTAACATTTTAACACACATTAGATATTGTTTATATTTATATTCTTGATGATCTATTTTTACTCCCTTAGATATCTCCCCCATCTGAAAATCTGGTCATCCACAAAGATGGCGGTAGACCTTGGTATGAGCGTTACCAAGTTATGTCTTACAAACTAAAAACAAGGTCTGGAGATGAAGAAGACTTCCTGAACATGACCAGAAGGTGCAATAAGGTCGGAGTGAGGTAAGACCATGTTCCTTACACTTTTAAACTCTATCCGAAAGTAGAGATAAGCTTAGAGGCTAAACAGTAAACTTGCTCTTTTCTTCCGAATAATTATTGACAGTTATAAGTATTATTAAGTGCGACAGCATCAGGGATGCGATGCGCTTCAATTACGATATTTTTTCGCTCTAGCCCCAGTGATACCCTAACTCATTTGGGAAGCACCCCTGTGCCCCTGTCTACCAAGAAAAAAATTCGCGCTCCACTCTACCTAGACATTTTTAAGTAAATAGCAGGTCAGAAAAATATTTGACCCAAAACAATGACATAATAATATATGAACTACACAGGAGGCCCTCGCTATTTAGGGTTACCAGATCTAAGAATGAGATTTCCTGACTTTTTTCCTGACTTTTCAGTAAATTTCCTGACACTTTGAACACCTGCATCTACATTCTGAATTTGGTTGACGTTTGATATTTTTTTCTCACCAAAAGTATATATTTACTAACACTTTGTGGGATTTCAAAATTCCCTGACAGCTACAGGTTTTCCCTGTTTTCCTGACGGATGCCTTAAATTCCTGATATATCAGGAAAATTCCTGACATATCAGGAAAATTACTGTCATCTGGGAACCCTAATCGCGCCGTGTCCCCTTGGAAAATCTCTGCGCCCCCACTTTGAAAACCCCTGCCTAGCCAATGAAGTTAGTGAGAAAATTGCGATTCCGTGCTGACAGAATGTTGGTCAAAGGTCAATCAACGGTTGTTAAAAGTTTTTGATCGTAAAGTAATTGTTTCTTTTCATTTGTTTTTACAAACTACAAAAATAGCACACGTGTTTAATCGTTTGCGGAAAAAAATTGTTTAAAAAAACAAAAAACTGACTTCAAAAAACCTACCTCTAAAAAGAAAGAAATAATATTCGTAATAATAAAAACACGTCTATTGAAGTCGGGTGGGGCTGGGGTACAAATTCCTTGTTTTTTTTTATTCTAAAAGCCCCACCCGACTTCAATAGACGTGTTTTTATTATTACGAATATTATTTCTTGCTTTTTAGAGGTAGGTTTTTTGAAGTCGGTTTTTTGTTTTTTTTAAACAATTTTTATATTTTTGATTTTCAGCGTAGTTACCCTTTGTATTAGGTAGTGTAGGTATATTATTTAGGTAGAAAAATCGGCTCAGCCAAACGTGAGTTAATCGCGGAGAAACATACATACATGCGGGTCAAACTGAGAACCTCCTTTTTTAAGTCGGTTAAAGAACTACACTTAAGATATCCCTTTTCCAACAAAAAAATAATTATCTTATTCAGTTTATAAACAAAGAAGTTTACGACTGATCATCGAGGTAGTTCACACAAAATCATACTTTTTTCGTGCTTTTTTTCAAGTTTGCTTGAAAAGTACTGAACCGATTTCAAAATTTTGAAAAATGGGACCAACTTGAGAGTTTACCTAATGTAGTTTACGTTTGAATCATTTCAATCGGTTCAGCCGTCTTCGAGTAATCGGTGTACATACAAAAAACAAAAAAAAAAACGGGTCGAATTGAGTACCTCCCTCCTTTTGAAGTCGGTAAAAAGTTCTGTATTTGTTGCTAATTAAGCATTGTCGCTGTCGAAACCATGCTGAAGAAAGTTTGTTTATAAAAATTACGTACCTACTAACTTATTTTGTAAGATCACCTACTAAATGCAACTTTAGATTCTTCTGGTCAATGTAGTGAACTATACACGACATTCACACAAAAAAGGAGTAAGTAGGTATAATTTATCTACTTACTGTAAAAGTAGATCTGTAAAGAAACTGATTTTAGATTAATATGAATATTTATCACTAAATTGCTACCTATAAAATGCATCTTAGTACGATGCAATAGCATACAAGTCAGATAAGCCGTATCATTAAAGCACTTGTATATTTATCATATTTCTTTTACAAACTTAAGATAGGTAGGTACCTTCTTGTATAATAACGATTTATACCAACGTTATTAACGTAATGTGTGGTAATGTTAAATATAGACCTGAAATAATCTAGAAATCTTTTTCATATCGCATCCGTGATAAGAGTTTTAGATAGCGCATCAGATTTCACTAATCCAATGTTATTTGATTATTATGAAACAAGTCAAAAGGTATCTAATTATAACACGCGTGCATAGTCACCTACATGCTCATTTGATAGTTAGGTAGGTAACTGATTTTAAGAATTTGCATCTTGTATAATATTATGATAAAGTTATGATAAAAGATATGTATAAAAGGTCGATGCTAAAAAACCCCAAAATGTCGATAGCGATTATTACAAAGTTGGGTAAATACCAAACTTTGAATGTAATAAGCGGACTAACAAAAACTTTACTTTTACTTGAAAAACATTAAAAGGTATTATACATAATTTTCTAGATTAGCATGCTAATCTACCTAATCTAAATTTTATGAATAATTGAATTGAAACGAATTAATAAATAATAAGAAACAAATACTTATGATTAGTTATAGTAAATCCAACACGAATATCGTCCGATTGTTGCAATGATTTTTTTAGTATTAGCACATAAACAGAGTAGAAGAAAATCAGAATATTGTTGATAAGAGATTAGAATCTCCATGACTAATTAGAGAAGAAAGTCAAAATTTAGTTAAGAAGAGTTTAGAGTCTTCTATCCTAAATGAGGAAGAGACACAGAATGTGGGTGCCAAGATTCTAGAGTCGCCTCTCAGAAATCAGAAAGAAATTCAAAATTTTTTGGTATAAAATGTGCATTAAGGGCCTCTAATACTTGTTCATACGTTTTTTATAGGGTATTTGACAACATTGAAAATATACCTACTGCAAATTGTGGTCATCCTAACAGATAATAGCGTAAAAAACATATTCAACTATTATATAGACTAAATTAAATCTATTGATTGATTAATTTCACCTAGAAAAATGCAATAATTTTTGAATTTTTTTCTGTGGCGAAAACGCTCTAAGATGACTGATGACGTCACTTGCCTGTAAATAAATATGGCTTCAGGCGTTTGACACGACCATAGACTAAGGATCCACGATTGATGGCTGTCAAATGGCTCAGGATATTACAATGTTTACAGGCTTGTAACGTCAACAAGTGACGCTTCCAGCGCCATAGCGTTTTTGGCGCGGTTTTAAAATTTTTAACTTTAACATTGATTTTTTAATAAAATACATTGATTTTTCCTGAAATATCAATGTGGTGCGCGCGCTTATTACGTAATAAGGAATAATTTAAAATAGTTTTCCAAAATTAGTGAAATAGCCTATTAGGTCGAGTCGAGAGTCACAATGGATCTTTTAGGTCGCCGCAGTGACTACAGCTCTATCAGAGATGCAGAGCCCCTAACACTCAAATAATAATAATAATAATGATGATCTTAAGGCTCTTTGATTATTTTCTAGGATCTACGCAGACGTGGTCGTAAATCACATGACGGGTGACAACTCAGAGAACGTCGGTACTGGGGGAAGTACTGCCGACTTCAAGAATTACAGCTACCCAGCTGTTCCGTACACTATCGAGCACTTCCATCACCCGTTCTGTTCCATCAACGATTATAACAACGCTGCTGAGGTAACTATTGCTTTCACTATCGGAACCACTAATATATGCTTGCTACACGGCTGTTAACCGCGTCCCAGCCAAGGTGACCTTGTTTGGCAACCGACACAGCTTGTATCGAAATTTGGTTGTAAACCTCCTACACGGCTGTAAACACAGACCATACAACAAGTACTGGCTGTAAACCATCAGATCACCTTGGCTGGGACGTAGTTGGCAGCCGTGTAGCAGGCACTTTAGCAAAAGTCACAGATGATAGATCAAGTTTCTGAAATTTGAAATAAAATAACAAATGTTTCTATCTAGATATAGGTTGAGATTTCTAGGGCTACAGTCAAAAGAACTGCAGTCAAAGTATGTGCTCAGCTCATTGACCTGAAAAATTTTATTTCTTGCTCAGCTGCAGTTCAAAAAGATAATTCTACTTTACATCCTTAGCAAAAATGCTGTTAATAAAAGACAAAGAAATAGCAAGTAATATCTTTTCATTGAATGTCGCAGGTGCGAAACTGTCAACTTGTAGGTCTTAAAGATTTGAACCAGACCGTCTTATTCGTTCGCCGGAAGATAAAACGATTCTTTAACAAACTTATTCGGCTAGGAGTGGCTGGAATAAGGTATTGGATTTTAAATCTTTTTATCCCAGAGTTTATGTTGTGTTTGTAACGTTACTAATTTTCATTCTGATTTCGTTACTAACTCTGAAATAGTTGTTTGATTCATCCAATTTTGATAACTTTTGTTTCAATTTTCTGATTAATTTCAACAGTACAATCACAATTTATTGTTACATACCACTCCACTTCACTTTACAAAAGTCGTTACGCCTGAAAGTAAAAAAAAAAACTACAAAGTGTTTGAAAATAACCTTATAAAGCCGAATATGGTAGATAGGGACCATCAAACTAAACAACTTTTACTATGGGACCAACTCTGAATTCGCGAAAAAAACCCAGCTGTTTCATACAAAAAATAATAACGAAAATATCAAAATGTATGAAACAGCCGATAAAAATTTTTCGCGATTTCAGTGTTGGTCCCATAGCAAAAGTTGTTCAGTGTGATGGTCCCTATCTACCATATTCAGCTTTAGGGAGTCTTTTGTACCAGGTTGCATAATAGTCGAAAGCCAGAGTAAGGTTTTCTGGGAATATCAAAAGACCATATTCATTTATCAAAAAAGAAACGTTTACATAAAAGTCTTTGTGAATCTTGTATTACATTACGAGAATTCCTGAAACCCATAAGTATTTTCTTCTATTTGTCACTAACTTTTTGTAGGTAAGAACATGTGATTTGGTTGGTTTAAAAGACTTAAATCATGCTTCTTGTTACGTTCAAACGAAAATAACAGAATTTTTGAATGAGCTCATCTCTTTAGGAGTTGCTGGATTTAGGTAAGTGTTTGATCATTTTCATAATTTTTGGTCTATTGACCTTATCTTGAAGCACTGATTTTCCATCAAATGTAAACGCGATTATAGACAGTATACTAATTATCTTGATTATGATTCATCTATGCCATAGTCTACTATGCAGGCGTCTAGCTTTTGATCGGTATCATAAAAATAAAAGATTGATTTTTTTCATATTTGGTGGGTTCGGTTCCTGGACAAGGCAGGCGATTAAATAAAAATCTTTGAATTCAGTTCTAATTACTTTTAAAATCAAAATGACGTCTTATTTCAGTAAATTTGTCTATCTTCAATATTTAAGTTACTTTCTCTTTATGTGGCAATGTTTTGGGACACCCTGTAATGCCCTGTATAGTGCAGGTCGCAGGAAGCTGCTGGTTACAAGCTGTGCATAACCGCCCATATCGCGGAGAGCCTAGGGAGAGGCCTATTGCCTTAGGGGTTGTGCGGCTGACATGATTTTAATTAACACTAATTTTATGGTTTGAGATCTTTATTATTCACGATTTTAACCTTTCAGAGTAGATGCTGCAAAACACATGTGGCCCAATGATTTGAGAGAGATCTACAAAAAATTAGACAATTTGAACACAGAGTTTGGATTCGCACCAAATTCAAGACCGTATATTTATCAAGAAGTCATTTATTATGGTAATGAAGCCATTAAGCCGAGTGAATATACTTATTTAGGAGATGTTACTGAGTTCAAGGTAAGTCGAAAACAGAGGTTATCTGCTAGTTCTTACTAATAAGTAAAGTTTGATTTGACAAAGTTATTATTAGATTAATTACTTAGAATAATTACACCTAGAAACCGTGTCCTTGTATGCAAAGTGAGGCAACTAATACCAAGCCAGAATGGCTTAGTATTCAGATTTATATCCTTCATACGTTACCTAATCGTAATTAAAACCCAATAATATAGTAACTAATCTAATAAATAAAGGAATATTGAAACTGTTTTGTACTTATTCGGTATGATTAGGTAATAATGTAGAATAACAATCTGAAAACGGGGCCATTTTGGCTGTTTTAGTTGCCTCACTTTTGACAGTGCGCTTTATAGAGAACTATCGTTCTAGGTGTTATTATTCTAAGATTAATTATATTTAAAAAAAAAAACTTGTTTTAAAAGATTACCTACATCAGGTAAACCGTGTACATATCCAATTAAAAGCTTAATTACTTTGTATTAATTCCTTGGTTGAACACAGAATAGAGGCGCGTTAAATAAAACGTTTACTCGCTAAAAACATTAAACATCGTAAATAACCTTCTAAGTTAATGGTTCATGAAATACTATTTGCTGTGAACTTTACGATTTTGGGGGCACAGCAATTTGTATGGAGTTCCTTACTGAATTATTATCGCTGAATCACGTAGAAATCAATTCAGGCGATTCTACGTACCAAGATTACTTTGCCAGAATTTGCTTTGTAACAGCTCTATTAACTTTGGAGAGGTTCAAATTGTTTAAGGTTTGCGATCGAAAATTACTTGGTATTTGACAAGATATTTCAACCTTTTTAAATAGGTTAAAACGGTCATAATGGTCTTGACTTAACCATTTGTAAGGAAAACATAATTAACTAAAGTTTTGTTTAAAGTTTTAAATTTATAATGCACTGATGCGATTCTTAAGAAACGGTTAGGCTGACTTGACACAATAATGAAAGACTTAAGTAATAACTAATGAAACTAGGTTAGAATACTTAATATAGATTTTGAATTCAAGGTAAGTATTTATAAATAGTCCATGTAATAATTCCAAACCATCACAAAGCGTTATGCAAAAAATATTTCAAGTTTTGTATTGAATAAGGTTGACTCATAAGCCTGGTGGCCTGAATTTAATCAATGGTTTAATAATAATAGCAACAAAAAGAAGTTCTATTTCTTTAACAATAAGTTCTATTTAGTTCATCATGAAATGTTATATGAAGCCTTAATTTGTAGGTTGGATCTGAGTTGAAGAATGTGTTCCGAGGGCGGAACGCTCTCAAGTGGCTAGTGTCGTGGGGAGAACAATGGGCGCTGTCTCCCAGTGACACAGCACTGGCCTTTATTGACAACCATGACACACAGAGGGATGGCGATGTACTCACCTATAAAGAGGCGAGGGCATATAAGGTACAATATTGCGTGAAAGATTTATGTGATGTGTCTTGGTCATAGATTTAGGATCCCGCCACGCTTGAGTCTTGGTGATAAAATCGTCGACATATAAAAATGCATTAGTATCTTAATTTTATGCTGTCAAATAGCTATTTATCCAACATTTTGTTAGGGTAGGTATTATGATAATTTTACTCTACATCCGTCAAATATAGCGCTAGTTTACTTCTTGGCGAAGTAAGTACAGAAACGTATGCAAATTACTCCAGTGTTGAGCTAAAGGGCGGTATACATACACTGTACACATTAATTTAGCTTACGTTCAACTAAAGATCAATATGAAGGGCAAGGGGAAAGAAAGATCAGAGTCAATGAGAAAAACTTCTCTCCTTTTTAGGGTTCCGTACCCAAAGGGTAAAAACGGGACCCTATTACTAAGACTTCGCTGTCTGTCTGTCTGTCACCAGGCTGTATTTCATGAAGCGTGATAGCTAGACAGTTGAAATTTTCACAGATGATGTATTTCTGTTGCCGTTATAACAAAAAATACTAAAAACAGAATAAAATTAATATTTAAGGTAGGCTCCCATACAACAAACGTGAATTTTTTGCCGTTTTTTGCTCGATATTAATAACGACAACAGATAGGCAGTTGAAATTTTCACAGATGATGTATTTCTGTGGCCGCTATAACAACAAATACTAAAAACAGTACAAAATAAATATCTAAGGGCTCTCATACGACAAACGTGTTTTTTTTGCCTTTTTTGGTAAGGAACCCTTCGTGCGCGAGTCCGACTCGCACTTGGCCGGGTTTTTTTACATTATGCCCTTGACAATGATCTTTCTAGCTAGTTTCGGTAGGTACACAATTTATTTGAAGCTAGAGTAAATGGCTCATTTTGCCTTTTTCTGAATATGTTAAGTCATAGCAAGTTTATTTTTCTAGCAGATGGCGTTATTAACCCAATTTGAACTAAACTGACTATGATCCTACTTTCCCCTTACCCTTAGCTTCTTTCACAAATCAAATAGGTAGGTATTGCATACTTTCAGGTATCGGTTTCCCGATATTTTCATTTTATGGTTCAGTTCGCATTTTAACTTATGTACACAGATTAATCAAATCAGTATACTTATCTAGGTTTAGCCGCACTTCGGGTATTAGCCGTAACATTCCTATAAAATAAGAAGTTCCTATGTTTTCAGGCTGCTATAGCATTCATGCTTGCGCATCCTTATGGCGTACCTCGCGTGATGAGCAGTTACTTCTTCGATAACAAAGAGCAGGGTCCGCCGATGGACAGCCACGAGAATATTCTGTCACCGACTATTAACGATGTAAGTACTACTATGTTTAAATTTATTAATTTGAAGAACATTATCAAGATCCTCTAACCGAAATCAGAAGTCGTAAGTATAGGTAGGATGAGTGACATGAGTGTGTAACTAGAAAATGAATTTCACTACAGGTTTTGGCCATATGGAATTATGGATGGCATGTGATTTTTTTTTAAATATTTTGTATTACCCTAATAAAAACATATTTAACGATTTCTTGAAATATACCTAACTAGGTATATTAACTAAACTTAGATATATTTTTATACTATGTTAAAATTTAAATATTGTCTAAAATAGTAACGTTAGACTAAAACCAGTTAAATGAGTCTGTGAACCAGTTTTCAGGTGTATACTTAGGTCTACAAAATTAACTGTGCTATCTTTACTTATTTTATTATATCCACAAAAGTATACTTTTAGGACTCTTAAGTTATTAAATGTTTCAGTTTACTTTGGATGTTCAAGACTAGTATGACAGTATTATACAGAATTCTTCAGGGGCCTATTCTATGAACATTACAGTTTTATAATTTACTACGGTGATTCGCGTAGGTACATTGCGTTGTCTGTGAGTAGTTTATTTTCTAGTTTCAAATGGCGACGCAATGAACATCAAACGATCGTTGTAATTTACTTCGATAATGTTTATGAAATAGGGCCCTGCTGGTTAACGTTAATCTAAATCATTTTTCAGGATGATACCTGCGGCAATGGGTGGGTCTGCGAACATCGTTGGCGGCAGATCTACCAAATGGTGGCCTTCAGAAATGCTGTTAAAGACACCACCATACAAAACTGGTGGGACAATGGCAATAACCAAATCGCCTTCAGCAGGGGTTCAAAAGGCTTTATAGTGTTCAATGTTGAGGGAAGAGATTTGGAACAAAAGTTACAGGTAAGTAGTTATATCCTTTTCAAAGGCAGAACAGTGGGTCTATTGCCCAAGTGTCGTCGACTTCGCCGTCGGCTTCATTTGACAGATGGTTGTAATACATTTGCTACGTTTCTTTGGTAAGTTTTTATTGGTACCAAAAAGAAGTAGCAATGTATCTCATCCATCTGTCAAATGAAGACGACGGCGAAGTCGGCGACACTTGGGCAATAGACCCACAGGGCTTTGTATGTATTTGCCGACATTTCGACATCTTGTAGCTCTGGTCAGGGGTGACAATAGCTGGAGTCACTCACGGTGTCTAACAAAAAACTAAACTAAAGATCAATAAAACCTTTCATAAAACCATGTTACAGTACGAGGCATATATCTTGAAATTGTTTCGACGGAGTCAGGATAAGTTCGCGCATGTGCTCTTGGGAGCGACCAATAGCGCGCGCCCCTCTCCCGCCGCCCGCACCCCTCACCGCTACGCATACCCAAAATACGCGTTCTGCGCAATCCCCACTCGATTTCAAGAGGACATGACCTAGTGGGACTAGATGATGCCTCGAACTGTCGTATCCGTTAATAAACTCGTTGTTTTTATTAGTTTATCGGATGTTGATATTAAGTGTCAAATATTAATTAGATATGTGATGTAAGAAATCCGGGGTGGTAACCGTTTCATATAAAAATCATGAGATTTCGTACATTACCTAGCTTTTTCCTAAAAGCAAAATAGTTAACCAAATACCTTGTTAGTATAATTTTATGGTGCATTAAAATGCTATCAACTAATAGTAAAATTAAACTGAATCAAATTCGCATAGTCGTTTTTTTTCACAGTATTCATCTGATCTCAATATCTAGATAAGCCAAAATGGTAACTATGATGCTTGTATTTAAGCTATGATGCGTCTTTTTAGACGTTTATTTTTTACGTTTTAATAATAATGTATTTCTCAGTAGTTATTTTTTTTTAGTTTTATGCGAAGTTTCTAAATGTTTAATTCCTTTTATTTCAACTATAACTAACACTACTTTATGACATAGAAAAAGAAAATTTCAGTTATCTTATTATGTCCCTATAAAGCTAGTTTTATTGGACTAACGCGCGAATCTCAGAAGTGAAAACAAATTGATCTATGTTGTCTCCTGGATATTTGTGGTACCGATTCTATTTTCCATAACACAAGTGAACTAGCTACAGTGGTGGCCAGATAATTAAGGACACTAGCTGATTTAGCTAACTGATTTTCAAAGAAACGACGTAACTTTGAAGCCTTGGTTCTCCGCGTAGGGTTGACCTAGCTGTGATCTGATGATGGCTATCCAGGGAGTGACTGGAGGAGATTCAGATCGCCATACACTACCAACTAATCTGATTAACATTCTAAGAGAAATAAGGATCAGCGTTTTCAGTTTCAGGATTTCCATAAATTTTTATGCTTAGTTGCGGATCACATCAACGTAGATGTTAATGTGACAAGGTTCCAGCGCATTACCAATTGACGGGGATAATACTTACTTACACTGGATCTGGAGTATTATTCTGTGCCAGAGCAATATATGTGTTGTTGTATAATGTTTATTTCAGTATTTAATTAACATTTTAGACTGGCCTTCCTCCTGGCGAATACTGTGATGTGATCTCAGGGAAGAGAAAAAAGAAATCATGTACTGGCACTATAGTGACTGTTGATGATAAGGGATTTGCCAATATTAGTTTACCAGGAAGTGGGGAAGATATGCATTTGGCCATACATGTAGGAAAAGAGGTAAATATACAATATCTTCTTCTTTGCATTATTAACTGTTTTGGTAATGAAACTGGTAGCCCAGGACTTTTAGCAAAAAATTCAAAGAAACCTAGGACTAATTCCGGCGGAAGGTTTTTTGTTTTTAAAGTGTTTCTTAGGTCCCCCTGAATATATCTGGAAAGTTCCCCGTGAATCCCATGTACGCTCCCCCCTCCCCCCCCCCCCCCCCTCAAACGTCTCCCTGATTTTAGTTTTTTCTATTTATCTCAGAAACGGTTGAAGATAGAAGAAAGTTGTCAACGTATGATATAATTGTTATAAAATATCCAACCCATCGACACTTCAATCATTTCGATGTGAGCTGTAGTCTCTGAAATATACCTACAGACATTTCAACAAATTTTTTTTTTTGCCCATAAATCATGCTTTGTACTAGTTTTTAAGAAAAGTGAGTGGAGTTGTGGCGAAATTATGTAAGGTCATATGAATCTTGAAACATTGAGGAATAAAACAAGGTATAATACATTGTTATAGCAGCATCAGTTCTAGATTAACACCGAATGGTGTCAGCGCCACGATGCAATTTTTAGCCCAATACTTTTAGATAAAAATTTCGCGATACCTAGGACTAATTCCGGTGGTAAGTTTTTGTCTTTTAAAGTGTTCCTTAGGTCCCTTTGAACATATCTGGAAAGTTCCCCGTGGATCCCATGTCCGCTCCCCCCTCCCTCTCAAACGTCTCCCTGATTTAAGTTTTTCCCATTTATCTCAGAAATGGCTGAAGATAGAAGAAAGCTATTGAAGTATGTGTGAGAGAAAATAAAAGAAAGGATGGCAATGTGAGATATTTATTCATTTATTTCAATATCGTGGTTATGACTAAGTTACCGAATAAGTTATTGATTCTAAATTTATCACATGTCGTAGATTTATTAGCTTTATCATTACATTAAATATTGTAATTTTATTACACTATTATTACTGTCATAAAAGGAGTAATACTTAACTACATTACCAGATAGTTCAGAGCACCGATCCGACAGAGTGCCGTGTCCGACAGTTGAACAACGTCTGAGCTATCGACACCTGCGCAAGCCGCTTTTATACACGTGCGCAAACAAGCTCGGTGGCGTGATGTGGTGTGATGGCGCAGTGGGGAGGCGCACGTGCACACAGTTGTTTTACGAGTCGTTTAGTGACTTTTATTTATAAATTACATTGAATAAACTAATTATTTGTAACAATTATATTAATTGTAATAAAAATCTACTATTTGCATGTTTTTTATTTATTTACTAAAAAAAGACGTGCATTCTCCCACACGGCCATTCTGACGAGCAGCCACTTGGCTCGCGAACAAAACAATTTACACTTTATTTTTCACAAATCACGAATCATTAAAATCTTTATTCGAAACTACATTATGTTTAGTAACTATATTTCCAATTTGTGGAATAGCAATAAAGCACCAAATTGAATTGAAACTTCCAGTATAGGAAATGTAACGTTTCGTTAACGGATGAATAATTAAAATCACTGCCTCAATTTATCAGTCTACTCGCTTCAAGTAATATCAATCTGCATTTATATAAATATTCTAATATTGCATTATTTTTATTGAATTTATTGGATTAAAATTGTTTTAACTACTGAATCTACCAGCAGTTCGTAAAGGAGGCCTCTCGAGAAAGAACTGCCGAAAGAAAACTCTGAGAGGTTATGCCGACCTCCAATGTCAATGTTAAATAGATCAACCAAACAATATTATATAAAAATTTTTTCAAACATAAATAAAAACATAGTTGATTAACTCTCAATTAACAAACATGGATATTCGTTATCTGAAAAATAAATCATTATTATCGAATCACACAACATCATCATTATCAAATCGCCAAATTACATGACTCTAACGCTAAATAATATAGCAACTAATCATGGTCAAATTACATGACCGTAAAGCTAAATAACATAGCAAATAACTATGGTCAAATCACATGACCGTAAAGCTAAATCACCTAGCAACTAACTATGGTCAAATAACATGACCGTAAAGTTAAATCACATAGCTTCTAATTATGGTCAAATCATATGACCGTCAAGCTAAATCACATAGCTTCTAATTATGGTCAAATCACATGACCGTCAAGCTAAATCACATAGCTTCTAATTATGGTCAAATCACATGACCGTCAAGCTAAATCACATAGCTTCTAATTATGGTCAGATCACATGACCCAATTCTTTTTTATCGCAGTGAAACCTTCAATGGGAGATAACCCTTTTTTTATATAAAAAAACAACATAACAATAATCTCCATTGGTAAACAAAACAAAAAATTTTAAAAACCTTAAATGTATAGTAAGGACTTATTACAAATTACTCTTATTTATAATAAGAATCTTTGTAATCGTACATGTTACGTTGTACTGGTGCAGACCAGTGTCCGAGACACGCAAACGCCTACAATTCAGGATCATCAGAGCCCCAGGTGTACGTCATCTGGATAATCATGGACATCAATCAGCAGACACTGTAACAATTGAACATTTTAAGTCTTCTAAAAAACAAACTTTTATTTTTCAAATAGTGTGTGTAGGGGTGTGTTGTTGTATGTGAGTAAGTGCATGTGTCGTGTAGGTATTATAATATAAAATAGTAACATAGAGCTTTGGTCATACTACCATGAATGCATGGATAACTTTCGATCCAATATTTTATATTGCTCAGATGTAATTGCCTCGGTAAAAATAAGACACGAAGACACGGCAAACTTGCAATATTATTCATTGCACATAAATTATATAGTATTACCTCGGTAATAACATAAGCCACATGGGCACGGCGAACTTAAAAATATTATTTATTTTTTACTTAGTAGTACCTAGGTAAAAAACCATTATAAAGTTTATATGGCACGGCATTTACCAGAATCTTGCGGCTTCGGTAAAAATCGCCTCAATAGTGCCACGCACAGCCATTTGGTAATATTCTTTATTGCTCAGTATACACCGAACATCTGGCCAGGAGTCAGTGTATAAAGAGAAATAAGATAACCAGGTTAAGGAGATCAGCCTGTCTCCAACGATTTTGTCACCTCGCCTTCTATTACAGGGGAGTGACCTAAAAATTATCACGAACCACAGTTCGCAACACATCCGACACATCCGATTATTATTATACGTTTATAGTTTATTCATAAAAATAAATATCATAGTGGTCTTTGAAGAGTGACGAAACATCAATATAGTCAAAAACACTACTGCCACGAATGGGCATCATTCTCAAAACATTACAACATCTAAAACTCGTAGAAGTAAGTGAAGACTAAGTTTGAGTAATTCACAAACTAAAACATCCAACAACCCTCATCTGATTGTAACCTGCATCTTTGTGTCAAATACTGACAAAACGGGTTCAGAAAAAGATATTCAAGAATACCGTTACCAATTTCATTTTATATGAATGTAAAACACCTTTTTTGTACAACATAAAAACAACTAGTATTAACTTTAAGTTTATCTTGTTTACGAAAAACTAAAACATCAACGTGAAACTTAAATTAATCACGAAATCTTTAAGTATCATCACATCACTTAGAAAATCATACTCACTTTTCTTTTTGGAATCAATCACCAGCTATTTGGTGAGATTTGCTGCCACAATAGTACAGTAAAGTACAATTGCACAGTAAAATTACAGTAAAGCACAATAAAATATTAAAATCTCAATAATTTACTACTATGTATAATGAGAAGTATTATGAATGCTGAGTTTTTTTTTTCACTTTAGTCTACCCACATTCTAAATCCACACCAGAGATAAAATTGTGTATATTGTTTACGATATGCTTGTACTAAATTCAGTGAATGAATCGAATTTCTTTTCAAAACTTATGTCTGTATCATAATATTCATAATTTAAATTAACTTTCTTTTGAATATTGAAAATAAATATAGGAAGACTGTTGTACAAGTTCTACTGTATATTGTATGTACACAGTTTACTGCAATAATCCTTTCTATTGAAAAATATCCCTATTAAAATAGTTTCTATCCACGAGGGATTAAAATAAATGCAGTGCAGTAAATAAGGCATCAAACAACAATGAACTAAAATAAATTCTTTAAAAGATCTAGTAAAATCTAGGGTTTGTCAGTGATCCTACCCTTGTTTGGATCTATTTAAGCACAGGATAATGCACCACAGCAGTCCCGATAAGAATAATTGCTGCACAAGAAGAGAACCTTTGTTTCCAAAAACCAAAAGAGTTCCTGTTTTGCCGAGGAAAACTATTTCAATAAAAGTGCCTATAAAAAGATTTTTCTTACTTAATCTACATAATGTTTGAGGCACAATTGACATCTGCAATAACTGCATGCACAAAAATTGTTTGAATGTTCAATCTATAGGTGACAATAACGTCAAGTTATCTCTGTTGTAAATGAATAATAAAGATCAGTTGGTTATTTGTCAGATGTTTCATTTATTTTATTATAGGTTCTGTACACACGATTTTAACCAGAAAAGAAAGATTTATTCCCACTAGTTCTACTGGACAGTTCTACCAATGAAGTAATAAGACTTTTTCTCATTAGTGCTATGATTTGATACGAAGAATAAAATTGTAAACTGTAAAGGGCACAGCTTAATTCACATTAAAATATCTCTCAGCATATAAAATCATCTTTGAAACTTAAATAATTCACTGACGTTACAGTTTGGCTTTAGCACTTACTGTGTTACATTTTCAATTTACAATGCTACTAGGTTGTGATGTCACAATATGTACATAATATCATAAAATTGTTCTTTCACTGATCAAAAAGGAAGGGAAAGGTTTCATTGGCTTATTTACTATATTTTAAGACCAAATTCAAGTTGAACATTTTTTCTACGAAAAGCTAAAATTCTTTCTTATATCAGTAATGTTATGATTAACGCTACGTTTTGAATCTCACTATTAAATACCATACTTCGAACATCAGCCAGCAGATATTTCATATAAGTAATCCGTAGTCACAGTTGCAAAATAAAGCGCGCATGGCGGAACTTGACAGACTGATCGTACCCGATCGCGTTTGTTAAGCAACGCTCGGTCCGGCCAGGTGTCGGATGGGTGACCGTTAAGTGGCATTACAACTGAGCGCTTCCGTGCTTCGGAGGGCACGCTTAATCGTCGGTCCCGGCTGCTGTCATTTGATAACAGTCGTTAAGCCAAGTTAGAGGCCTTACGGGCGGCTTGATAAACTCTAACACCAGAGGTGGCCACTAATCCTCATTCGATAAGAAGAAGCTGCAAAATCACGGCCACTTGGTGGTACACTCGCACACTCGTGCAAGGCACATGGAAAATTATATATTCTAGTCTAGGCAATTCACACCAATCATTTAGATCCAGTTCCAAGCTATGCAAAACTTGTACTGTGTTTACTAAATAACGGGTAAAAATAAAGAAGAATTTAAAAATCTGTGACTAACACGCATCACAAAATTATGTATACCAGGATTCGAACCCAGAATCTTTGTATCAATCAACCTCCACGAAAGTACACTTATTTTACGAAACATATAGCACTCTTTGCGCAGCATTTGCGTCATCATTTTCTACGCCAAATTCTACTTGATTTTTTATAATATCACAAGGAACGTCATTCTTTTTGACTTTGAAAATTATAGTTGTGGATTGACCATACATACATAAACTCACGCCTGTTTCCCATGAGGGTAGGCAGAGACTATGGATCGCCACCTGCTACGATCCTTGCACACTTGGATTGACCAAATAATAATAATTTAGTAAAATCTACGGGTACCTTACAAAATGTAAAATCTATGGGTACTTATCAGCAATTCGTCGATCAAACAGGAACTGTCGCACTTTTCCATGCTTCATTCCACTGTTCAGGTCTTTTCAAAACATCCAGGATTGATGACTCAGATCCATGTCACTCAACTTGATCTTCAACATCGAGTCTCCAACGTGGCGGATTCTACAGCAAGCATTTTGATATATTCCTGGAACGCAAAAATTCGTAGGCGTAGTAGATGTAATCCAACTAGGTTAGATCTCACTTCTGATGTGAGAGAAAATAAAAGAAAGGATGGCAATGTGAGATATTTATTCATTTATTTCAATATCGTGGTTATGACTAAGTTACCGAATAAGTTATTGATTCTAAATTTATCACATGTCGTAGATTTATTAGCTTTATCATTACATTAAATATTGTAATTTTATTACACTATTATTACTGTCATAAAAGGAGTAATACTTAACTACATTACCAGATAGTTCAGAGCACCGATCCGACAGAGTGCCGTGTCCGACAGTTGAACAACGTCTGAGCTATCGACACCTGCGCAAGCCGCTTTTATACACGTGCGCAAACAAGCTCGGTGGCGTGATGTGGTGTGATGGCGCAGTGGGGAGGCGCACGT
Source organism: Agriphila geniculea (assembly GCA_943789525.1). Classification (NCBI taxonomy): domain Eukaryota; kingdom Metazoa; phylum Arthropoda; class Insecta; order Lepidoptera; family Crambidae; genus Agriphila; species Agriphila geniculea. The sequence continues at coordinate 18,381,450 of OX038879.1, forward strand.
GCACACAGTTGTTTTACGAGTCGTTTAGTGACTTTTATTTATAAATTACATTGAATAAACTAATTATTTGTAACAATTATATTAATTGTAATAAAAATCTACTATTTGCATGTTTTTTATTTATTTACTAAAAAAAGACGTGCATTCTCCCACATATGATATAATTGCTATAAAATATCCGACTTGTCGACACTTCAATTGTTTCGATGTGAGCTGTAGTCTCTGAAATATACCTAAAGACATTTCACCAAAAAAAAATGTTTTGCCCAAAAATCATCATTTGTACTAGTTTTAAGAAAAATTAGTGGAGTTGTGGCAAAATAATCTGAGTTCATTTGAATTTTGATACATTGAGGAATAAAACGAGGTATAAAACATTGTTTTAGCAGCATTGGTTCTCGATTTATAGCGAGTGGTGTCAAACGCCAAATAAATTTATTATAATATTAGCTTTAGTAATTTCTGAGTTAATTCGTTCAAACATACATACATACAAATCCTTCATATGTACGATGCGGGTGAGTGAGAGAGCATGATCGAACTAACCTGTACGTGAAGTTACACGAAGGATTCGTCCAAAGATATTAGGACTATTAATTACATGTAGTATCGCTTGATACCTACCGTTTGACCCATCATGTATTAAAATCGGAGCAACCATTTTGATGATGATGGATGATGACGATAAAGTGGCGCCATATATAAAAGCATAAATCTTGAGTGTTCCAGTAGAATAATTTTCAATTTAATTTTGTTTAATAATATAATTGCTATAACTTAATCCTAAAAGGCAACGTCATTTGCATAGTTCCTGCTGTCTTCATACTATAAAATTATACCGTGGTGTTTGACACTCGCTGTAAATCGAGAACCAATGCTGCTAAAACAATGTTTTATACCTCGTTTTATTCCTCAATGTATTCAAATTCAAATGAACTCAGATTATTTTGCCACAACTCCACTAATTTTTCTTAAAACTAGTACAAATGATGATTTTTGAGCAAAACTATTTTTTTGGTGAAATGTCTTTAGGTATATTTCAGAGACTACAGCTCACATCGAAACAATTGAAGTGTCGACAAGTCGGATATTTTATAGCAATTATATCATACTTCAATAGCTTTCTTCTATCTTCAGCCATTTTTGAGATAAATGGGAAAAACTTAAATCAGGGAGACATTTGAGGGGGAGGGGGGAGCGGACATGGGATCCACGGGGAACTTTCCAGATATGTTCAAAGGGACCTAAGGAACACTTTAAAAGACAAAAACTTACCACCGGAATTAGTCCTAGGTATCGCGAAATTTTTATCTAAAAGTATTGGGCTAAAAATTACATCGTGGCGCTGACACCATTCGGTGTTAATCTAGAACTGATGCTGCTATAACAATGTATTATACCTTGTTTTATTCCTCAATGTTTCAAGATTCATATGACCTTACATAATTTCGCCACAACTCCACTCACTTTTCTTAAAAACTAGTACAAAGAATGATTTCTTGGCAAAAAAAAAATTTTTGGTGAAATGTCTGTAGGTATATTTCAGAGACTACAGCTCACATCGAAATGATTGAAGTGTCGATGGGTTGGATATTTTATAAGAATTATATCATACGTTGACAACTTTCTTCTATCTTCAACCGTTTCTGAGATAAATAAAAAAAACTAAAATCAGGGAGACGTTTGAGGGGGGGGGAGGGAGGAGCGTACATGGGATTCACGGGGAACTTTCCAGATATATTCAGGGGGACCTAAGGAATACTTTAAAAACAAAAAACCTTCCGCCGGAATTAGTCCTAGGTTTTTTGCTAAAAGTCCTGGGCTATGGGGCCGTACCGACTAACTTATATGGCTATCGTTATCGCTTTCATTTGACAGAGGGATGTGACACATTACTACTTCTTTTTGGCATAAAATTATAACTTACCAGAGAAAAGTAGCAATGTATCACATCCATCTATCAAATGAAAGCGATTACGATAGCCATGTAAGTTAGCCGGTAGAGCCCGTGAAAGTAATGAAATGAAACCGTCTTTAAACAATTAGGTATTTATTCATTCGGTATGAATAAGGATTCCTATATCTTTTTTACAAACTTATGTCATATCAGATGCAGTCAAGAACGATATAGGCATCTGCAGTGCAAAACCTCTATTATCAACTTAGATAGGTACAGTGTTATTATAAAGGATATTGATTAGTTATTACAATTAGTTATCAATTAAGTAAATGAGTAGATGCAACTGTTGAATATTGTATACTTATAATTGCATTTCGATATACACGCTGAAATTTTAATCATTTGGTTCCCGCCGTAGGGTGGTTCCACTCATGATTACAAGCAACTTTTACTATGAGGCCAACTCTCCTGCTCCTGCTCCTGCAAAAGTGCAGTACCTACTCGACCTTAATGTATGGAACAGCTGATTTTTTTGCGAGCAGGAGAGTTGGCCCCATAGTAAAAGTTGCTTGTAATCATGAGTGGAACCACCCCACGGCGGGAACCAAAATATGGTTAAAATTTCAGCGTGTATACTCTTATGAGCTAATCGATTTTTTATGTTATCGTGGTGCTGTTGTTTCCATATGATAGTAGGTACCCACAGGACAGTGTTTTATATATTTTTTATGTTGTGTGATAGTTTCTTATCTAAATAAACTAACAACTGTTTGCTTCGTGACAACAATTAAATCGCAAAAATATATGTTGTTTCTATAAAAGATCAAGAATGTGTTGCAATATTCCACAGAACAACAGGGACACAAAAGTCTACGAAATTCCAAAAAAATATTCTAAATTACGATTTTAATAAAAGCCGGGGATCGGAAATATGATAAAGATAATACTTTAAGTATACTTTTGTGAAATGAGATACTTCAAAAGTAAGACGTTAATTGATTTCTCTTTGTTACAGTCTTCTTTGCAGACATCGCATAATTAGCGGCGATGGAACTCCCGAAGAAATGCTATTTTTATTAAGTTTGTCAGTGATAAATTAAAAACCTTTGTGTTTTAATGATTTAATCCTTCTTTTGATTGATAAAACCAGTTTAATTTATTGTTATGTAGAGACCTATTGCAAAGATTTTCAGGCATTGAAATGAAATATTATGTAAAAAAGGTTCTAAGCAACGTTTGTACCAATGACTGAATAACGGAACCGAGAATATAAAACCCATGAATAGAAAACAAACGCTTGAATGATTTTATACGATACTATATGCGTACATATAACAGGAGAAGAACTAGAGACTTTCGGTGCAGTCGTGCAGTAGGCAGGATTGGTAACATTGCAACAAATAGCCATTGTATCCACATCAGCCATTTCTGATGTCCCCCAAACAACCCTACTGCTGCCAACACAGGCCCTTTTTATGGGCGGATAAGCAGCCGCAACCAACGGCTTAAGGGGCGGCTCAACGTCAAATACACATAATTGAGCAACAATTTCACACAGTATTACCACAGTTTAGTGGTATAACTTGATTTTTTAGGCCCCAAAAATGATGTAAGTAGATAGTAAATTATAAGTACTCAGTTATGTGATTGAGGAAAACAGGATAGCTAAAACTTTTCTGTAAAGAAAAAAAAACATCGGAAAGCAACCTTTAATTTTTAGGGTTCCGTACCCAAAGGGTAAAAACGGGACCCTATTACTATCCGGTCTCCGCTGTCCGTCTGTCTGTCTGTCTGTCTGTCCGTCCGCCTGTCTGTCTGTCTGTCTGTCTGTCTGTCACCAGGCTGTATCTCATGAGCCGTGATAGCTAGAAAGTTGAAATTTTTACAGATGATGTATTTCTGTTGCCGCTATAACAACAAATACTAAAAACAATAAAATTAATATTTAAGAGGGGCTCCTATACAACAAACGTATTTTTTTTGCCGTTTTTTGGTACGGAACCCTTCGAGCGCGAGTCCAATTCGCACTTAGCCGGTTTTTAAGTCTTTCAATGCTGTAGGTACCATGGGCAACAGCGTCGCTTAACCACTGCTAAGGTCAAAATCGCTTGCACGCCGCGGCCGCTCTGTCACATACGTTTAGTTCGTGCAGGGGCGATACGCGCGCTCACGAATTTTGTTGCAAACTGGTTAAGCGACGCTGTTGCCCATAGTACCAACCATTTATAAATCTATAATCTTGAAACTATATTAAAAACCTTAGTTATCTCTCTACTTTTGTGATACTTAGATAGTTTTTCAAAATAAGAAATAGTTTATTAGTAAGAAATATAATTCTAGTGTGAATTTTCAATAATTTCGTTAAGTTCGACTATGATTTCCCAGAGCGTTGTAGCTCCTCGTATAAAGTTAGTAGAAACTAATTCGAACATTGAACATGAACATAGATTTGTTTTATGCTATAAATACAAGGAAACGTGATTACTTATAGTAAAAATAGCACCTTATCACGCAATAAGTATTGCGTAATTCAATTACGGTAAACAAAATATAACATGCGTGTGTGGAAAAAAGATAAAGAGACTGTTAGATACGAATGATGCGATAACATAAACAACAACTTCGGAAAAAAGTACCAGGCGCAACCATAAGTAGGTAATAGTGTTTTGTTTTTGTTAAGCCAGCCGGTAACGATCAATTGCGATTGTCAATTTTTCCGTCAATGAACATGCATAAGTCACCGATTTTGATAAATTTGAGCTTGGTCGCTGCGGACACGTATAAAAACATGATGGAACAGAATAATAAATAAAAAAAATAATTATTTTAGTTTTATCACACAGGGGAAAATAACGTTTTTTTTTCATTTTCGGATATAATGCACTTAACAGTCGGATAGAATATCGAATAAGAAATAATATTTTGTATGGCACATATGTACTTAAATGCAATATTTAGGGAGATATTTGAAAATTCTTGGCTAACTCCATATAATGCGCCTGAAACGTGAATGAGTGACGTCACAAATGTTAACCTTTTTGTATAGAGCGTTTTCGGCGGGAGCTGATGCGTGCTATCTTCAAGTGACTATATCACGAGAAAAAAACGCATGAGAAAAGTTTTAATATTACAGTTGATTTTCTCACGCATTATACTTATGATTGTGATACAAAAAAAAAATTATGCATGTTCCCTATTGACAATCGCTTCAATTGCACGCGTAAACGAACAATTTTTCCGTCAATGGGCGTCAATTGCGGAAAAATTGACAATCGCAATTGATCGTTACCGGTGGGCTTTAGACTTGTTGCTTACGGCATTTCAGTTAAAACGAATTGTCGTGGCATTAAATATATTCTTTTTTTTAAATATAATAAGCTCATTTTGGGCTTACGTTTAGCATTTTAACAATAGCACATTCAAAAATCCTAATGCCTGGTTTATACGGGGTCAGTAACATGGCAGTGCAGTACAGTAACCCAGTCCAGCGCTTACTAGCTACGGGCAAGTATAGACACTAGATTCAACCCAGTCCAGTGCTGACTTTTCGTTCGCACTTTTTCTCATCTCTTCTTTTCGCTCGCTCGCTCGCTGGGTCCAGTCACTGACCCCGCATAAAACCAGCCCTAAGGCTAGGCCTAAGATGGAGCGAGCTTGCCCAGAAGAAGACTATTCACTGTAGCTATAAATACTTTAGGATTGTATGCTAACCAAGCGGGAATACAAACGCCGCATTTAATTCTATTCCTTTGATGTGCGCTATGAAAAAGAAGATGAAAAGCGCTTCGTGCTTTGTTGCGCCGCCCTCCTCTCGGGGGGCGGCTGCTTTCGATGAAGGTTTCCAGGCTTGTCACACTAAGGCGATGGTCTCCTTCTGTGAGGACGTGATGTCACAGAAGGAGGCCGCAGAGAGGGACCGAGAGGTGGATGCGGACGCAGACCCGCTCCGAAGGAGACGGCCAGGAGGAAGGAGGAGACGCTACGCGCACCTCGTTCCTCCCTAGTCCTCGACAGGGGACGGGTGCCACTCGGTGGTCCTCCAAGTGCGGGGCTCATTGGGGCATCAACACCAGGGCCACACGGTACGTGATTTTACGGTCCCGTAGGTCTTGCGTGTTAGGTGGTGCGGGAAGCAGTAGGGGGTTTAGTGGGTAGGGCCTTGGCGAGTCCCACATACCTTCGGGATGCATAAACGCATTCCCCCTACTATAAAAAAAAAAAAAAAAAAGGCTTGTCACACTAACTACGAGTCTGACACAACACAACCACCACGCCTGATACGTGGTATCGAATGAGGATTTCCGACTCCTCCCTCGCGCGCCCGTGAAGGTGCTCCGAACACTTTTGAGGTTGAGAGCGAAAAAAACACGCTTCATGCGTATGCGTGAAATGTCAATCGATAGGCGGCGGTATACGATGTTCCGTCCTAAGCAAAAATAATTATAGTCGGGATTTGGTATAATGATATGTACTATCGGATTAAAATGTGTGTACGTAGGTACTTAAATAGATAAAAATAGTTCGATGTAAAATAAAAGATAGGTTTAATCTAATAGTATAAAAGGAGCAGACCTATGGGTGGCCAATATCAGATTAACAGAATCTCGTGACCACTGTTGGGAGGTCTTGACACCATCTAACAGGTAAGATTTCCTTTGTTACCTAGCTAGATAATTAAAATTGATGAACGCTTCATTAATTTATGAAATTCTAGCTTTTTTGCCTCAGGACGAAGTAATAAATACACTTAAATTAATATCGCCGTAAATTAATATCAGAAAGATATTCATATTATTTTACAGTCATTGCTTTTGATAATCTCTTGATTAAGAATTTCTCTATGAAACAAAATGTATATGTCGTATTGTAATCATAACTCATTTTCAGGATGTTTCGTATCATCCTTCTTCTGGCTGTCACGGCCTTGGCCCTGGGCTTTAAGAACCCCCACTATGCACCTGGCCGGTCTACCATGGTCCACCTCTTTGAATGGAAGTGGGACGACATTGCTGATGAGTGCGAGAGGTGGCTAGGACCACATGGCTTTGGTGGTATTCAGGTTTGTAGAGTTATCTCTTCTGAGGACACTATAGTACACAGGACTTTTCATGAAAAATGCATTTTATAAAACACTACTAAAAAGATAATAAGTAATTTAAATGAATTCGTGCTTACCAAACTAGGGTGCATTCTTTTCTTAGAATATACAGTGTCAGAGTAGCAAATGTACCATTATGGATACTTTAAAATCAGGACACTAGATTTCAGCAGATATTCCCATGTTAAAGTTAAGAGTATCTTCTCCATTAATATAATAAGTCTATGATCTTCTCCGCTCTTAACATTTATAACACTGGTCAACACAAGTTTTGTTTCCTTTATTATTTTTTCTGTTATTGGCTATTCTTATGGCTAACTATGAAAAAAATACTGGGAGATTGCTAACAGCTTTACTTTTTGAAAAATACAGTTTTATTATTTTGACAAAATAAATCAGAAAATTAATACAATATGTTAACAAAATTTTTATTGAACACTATCAAATGATCTTTTATAAGATTTCCTTGAATGAACGACTTTAGGTAGATCTCGTTGTAAACTCCAGCAGTAGTCTGCCATCATATGTGAGCCCCACCGCCCCTGATAACGCTCTTTCATTGTCTGAAGATCTTTCACCCTGCTCTTAACAAAAATCACCTCAGATTTTGTAGAAATCGATCTAAATGCGAGTGCAAGTAGTGGATTTTTATGCTCATGTTGCACCCTAGCTCCTGCAAGTTCGATATCATGGGCTCAATAAGCTCGATGTGGTCGTCAGATTTCTTTTTGCCTATGGAAATTAATCATTACCAAAACAAATTAGATCCAGGCTTTGGATTCGACTTCAATCTTTGATTTGACAAAATTAGGATCTTTCACGAGTTGCTTAATCTGTGGCCCATCAAAAATACCAGCTTTCAATTTTTCTGTACTTAATCCTGGAAACTTGCGTAAAAAAAATTGTTTAAAAAAAAACAAAAAACCGACCTCTAAAAAGCAAGAAATAATATTCGTAATAATAAAAACACGTCTATTGAAGTCGGGTGTGGCTGGAGTACAAATTCCTTTTTTTTTTTCTAAAAGCCCCACCCGACTTCAATAGACGTGTTTTTATTATTACGAATATTATTTCTTGCTTTTTAGGGGTAGGTTTTTTGAAGTCCGTTTTTTGAGACTTCACAAACCGTTTCATTATGCCGAGTTTGCTGGGTTGTACCTCTCGTGATTTTAATTGAGGTCGTTGAGAAAAAGATAAGTTAGGATATGACCACTTATTTCAATTTTCAGGGTTAATTCCGTTTATTTTCACAACGCAGATCGCAGAAGTAGCAATCGTCATTATGATTTCGAGGTTCTCACCAAATCATTGGGTGTTACGAACATTACTGCATTCCATTTTCCACTGGACCTTAAGAGCTAGAAATGTGTGTAGACATACCACACATTTCTAGATTACAATATGAGGAACTCATGGCTTGTTTATACAATTTTATTTTAAAGTATTAATGTATCTTTGTTCGTAGGATGATACTCAGTTTTTACAAAGTCCGATATAGGTTTTTGATATTTTGCAAATACATAGACCAACACAAATATAACAAAAACAATCGGGATTAAGCACACAACATCTTCTTGACGAAGTCATATCAAAAACAACAAAAAAATTATTTCAGAGTCCAATAAAAAACGCAAATCTAAGTAAAAATAGTAAATGAGAATAGTTAGCTGTAACTCAAAAACAAAAGCTGTTAGAGAAAAATTGTGGCCATATTTAAAAAATAAGCGTCAATTTGAGATAGAAACAAAAAAAATATCACAGGAAACAAACAATTTTATTTTTTTTGTTGACCAGTGTAATTATTTTATTCTCAGGTATCCCCTCCTAATGAGAATCTGGCTATCTGGTCAAGGGCTCGCCCCTGGTGGGAACGCTACCAGCCCATGTCCTATCAGCTGAACACTCGTTCTGGTAATGAACAGCAATTCGCCAACATGGTCAGAAGATGTAACAACGCCGGTGTCAGGTACCATTTTCTTTAGAAGCACAAATCTACCACGCTGTATTGTTATGTTTCAATTACATTACAGCAATTTTTGTATGATTTGTGTTCACATTTTCTCTGTTAATAATTTCTTATTTTTATTCTTTAGAATCTATGTAGATGCCATCATCAACCACATGACTGGTACTTGGAACGAGAATGCTGGTACTGGCGGAAGTACGGCCAACTTTGGCGAGTGGCACTTCCCTGGTGTTCCCTTCGGTAGGAACGACTTCAACTGGCCCCACTGTGTCATCCAGGGTAATGACTATGGGTGCTGTCCTGACAGAGTAAGTCAACTTTTTCTTATAGGGAACTTACCTAAATTTATATAACCGCCTGTTTGGTCTAGTGGTTCGCCCACACGTGTAAGACGCAGGGGTCCCGGGTTCGACTCCCAGGAGGGGGTGTATTTGTACTCAGTTTGGTTCGTGGTAGGGCTTATTTCAAGTCTGCTTGGCTAGCTACCACCGTCTTGCCCACGTCTGACGCCATAACAACAATTAAAAAATTGTTGTGTTCCGGCAGTTAGAGGTAAGATAGCCAGTTCCTCAGTTGTGAGGATTCCGGGTATAGTGCGCTTACTCTCTCGGCCTTATCGTCACTTGACATCAGGTGAAGGTGAAGGTCAAGCACTATCCCGCTGTGGATAAAAACAATCTTTCCTGATGGATTTATTAACGGCTTTGTCATTTCAGGTTCGTAACTGCGAACTGTCTGGTTTGAAAGATTTGAACCAAGGATCTGAATATGTTCGTCAGATGATTGTTGGTTTCATGAACCGTCTTATTGAGTTGGGTGTGGCTGGTTTCAGGTAAAATAGGCAAATCAATTTTTTTAATGACACAATTAATAATTAACTACATGGAATGGAAATATTACAATAGGTACCAAAACATTATAACGTTGAATATTTTACAGAATTGACGCAGCCAAACATATGTGGCCCGGTGATCTTCGCGTCATTTACGACAGGCTACACAACTTGAACACAGGACATGGTTTCCCTTCTGGTGCTCGTCCTTACATCTTCCAAGAAGTCATTGATCTCGGCGGTGAAGCTATCAGCCGTGATGAATACACACCTCTTGGTGCCGTCACAGAGTTCCTGTACGGCTTGGAGCTTAGTCGATCTTTCAGTGGCAGTAACCAGCTTAGATGGCTTGTGAACTTCGGCGAACAATGGGGTCTGCTGCGTTCTGGTGACTCTCTGGTTTTCATTGATAACCACGACAACCAGAGAGGACACGGTGCTGGTGGAAATATCCTTACCTACAAGCAGTCCAGGGCATACAAGGGGGCTATTGCCTTCATGTTGGCCCATCCTTATGGTGTTCCTCAGCTCATGAGCAGTTTCGACTTCCACGACACTGAAGCTGGTCCACCAATGGATAACAGTGGAAATATCGTCTCTCCTTCTATCAACTCTGTAAGTTTTATAAACCGTTTTCTTGTCAAATTTAATCCAAACTGTAACTTTAGTTTTTTAACAATTTTTTTTTCTTATAGGACAACTCTTGTGGCAATGGATGGATTTGCGAACATCGTTGGCGTCAAATCGCCCAGATGGTGGCATTCAGGAATGTCGCTGGTGACACTGGCCTCAACGACTGGTGGGACAACGGAAGCAGCCAAATCGCTTTCTGTCGAGGTGGACAAGGTTTCATTGCTTTCAACAACGATTCGTGGGATCTGAATCAGACTTTGCAGGTTAGAAATATCTTCAGATAAACTTTATCATTTTAAAACTTGCATATTTTTCATTTCTCCAAATATTTTTTGATAAGGGTAGGAGTGTGATAGTGAAAGCTTTAATTTGCTGTAAATTCTATTACAGTAGAATGATTAAATAAATGTATTAGCAAATAGGTAGTCCAGAAGATTTTCCAATATGCAGTTACTTTCCTTTGGAAATAAACAAATGTGTGTAACTTAGTGTCCCAATGCTTTTATTTAAATATTGCATTTCGAGCAGTTTTGTCAAATATCATCTGGCTGAAGTTTAGGCTAACCTTTTCATAAGCAAATTTCAAAACCTCAATTAGCGTTTAACCTCAATAGCTTTCTGAAATAAGATACAACTAAAGAAACTTTTATTTCAGACGTGTCTTCCTGCCGGAAGATACTGTGACGTGATCTCGGGCTCCAAAAACGGCAACAGCTGTACTGGCAAGACTATCACGGTTGGCAGTGATGGCCGCGCTTCCATTTCACTAGGAGCTAACGACTACGACATGATACTTGCTATCCACCGTGGTGATCAGGTGAGTCAAAAAAACTTTTTATTCTTTTAATATGGTTTTGGGAGGGCACGTTCACGTTACATCGTCCCGGGACCGAACCGAATCGCTTCCCTACAGGAGATTCCATACGTTAGTTGTTTGCAAGTGCCGTCCGTTGCTCAGTCGTCGTTCGGTTTGGCAAACGTGAGTGTGTTCATATAATATGTACTTTGAACTTGCTATAATCTTTTCTCAGCTTGTTCATATACAGGGTGGAATTTTTTAATGCCACCTGGAAGGAAAGTACTCTAAACAATGGATATAGCAAATTTCACTCAAAAGAAAGATTCCTTTATTTTTGAAAAAAAAATCATTCAAATATTTTTAAAAATATGCTTCCCACGTCCAGGAATCGAACCGGCTAAAATTCGAAAAAACCCACATCCTATACTTTTATGATATCAGTCAATAGGCTCAAAGATAAGGATCAAATCTCTCTAACAAACATGATAAATTAAATGAAAGGAAAACCATTAAATCTAAAATTATTTTAATTGAACGAGAAAAAAGATGTATCTACTTATTAAGCTTACTAATTAGGTGTTTGAAATGGGCCCCATGTTGCTGGTATTTCCCGGTTCCATTTTCAAATGTAAATTTCCAGCTATGTCTCATCTAAAGCTACGTACGGATAGCGCGTACCCTAGTACGCGTAGTCGTACTGGCTCGTGCGCGAGCCGCCGTCATAGAGTACACTATTATACGCCGCCGTCAGTCGGTTTTTGCTCGCGCGTCAAAGGGGACACGCACGACCGGGTACGCTATATTTGGACGGCAAAATAGACACGTGTTCATCAAGTTTTATGTCGAATGACTGGGACTTGCGTAGCGCTCTGGATCGATTGACCTCGCTTTCAGGTTCGAGGCGGTCCGTACAGGAGCTGTACGCATTTCCAATGTACGCGTGGACAGTGTAACCCAACTACGCGTAACACAGGAACGTGCTATAGGTACGCATCTTTAAAGAGTCTGCATTACAAACATCATCGAAATAGTTCTACGTCAAAGATAATTTATTGTAAACTACTAACATAATTGATCCTTGAGTAAAAGTGCTTTATCTTGTCTTTCATGGTTTTCCTTTCATTTAATTTACCATGTTTGTTGGAGAGATTTGATCCTTATCTTTGACCCTATCGATTGATATCATAAAAGTATAGAGTGTGGTTTTTTAGAATTTTAGCCAGTTCGATTCCTAGGTGTGGGTGGCATATTTTTAAAAATCTTTGAATGCAGTTTTGTTTCTTTTCAAAAATAAAGGAATGTTCCGTTTGAGTGAAATTTGCTATCTCCATTGTTTAGAGTACTTTCCATCTAGGTGGCATTAAAAAAATCCACCCTGTATAATTTCGACAACTTAGGTAATTTAGGTATATTATTATAAATATTACCTAGTGGCTTTGTGAGGTGCAAAGCTGGCGTTTGTGACATTTTTGAAAATATTTTTTTTTGAAAAAATGCGATAATCTGAATCGACAAAAAATATATTTAATTATCTAACCTGCTTACAAAATTTCACGAGAATCGGTTGAGAAATGCGACCTGCAGAGGAGAACAGCCGGAAAGACGAACATACGAAAGCTTTTTTGCCCTAGCTGAAACGGAAACGTTTCGCTCGCGCCTTGCGCTCGGTTGTTAAAAAATCGGAGAAGATTTCAGAAAAACTGTGCAGTAAAATGTTGTATGAAAACGTAACCAAATAACAATAAAACAATTATGAGAGAATAAAATAATTTTAATATTATCTGCGAAAAGTATTTACAAATGATTATATTAACACGTTTTGTTTCAGTCGAGACTGTGAAGCGAACCTCGATGACGAAACTACAAATCTACAAACCACACTACAAGATCTTCTAAAACATTGTTTAAGATACTGATTTTAATAAAAACTATTTTGTTCCAACAAATTACTTACTTTTTATTTAATAGAAAAGTCCTTTTACTTCTACAACAGTAATAAATAGGCATTTCCTAGGCAAGCGTGCTACACTTTAGACCACATCCAGGGGGTCAAGTCTGCTAATGTTTTCGTCAAAATCGTAGTTCAATGGTGTTCTAATGGTAATGCTTTTTGACACAGTTCTTGTTTGTTAAACCCAAAATCAAGACACAATATGTTTCCGTTTTGGGTTTAAGAAACACAACGTGTTTTAGTTTTGGGTTTAAGAAACAAGAACTGTGTCAAAAAGCATTACCATTCAAACACCACTAAAATACGATTTTGACAAAAACATTAGGAGACTTGACCCCAGGCAAGACGGTGGTCAAATGTTACCAATAAAAATAAAAAAACCTTGTACATAAGTGAAAAACAACGAATTAGTATTACTTATGTTTTATTAATGTGAGCATAAAAGCATTACAAAGTGCAATTTAAAGTATATAGAAAAAAAGAATGACATAAATTATCCCATCTACCTACAGTTCCTACCTAATCCAATAACTCGAAATCAGTATTAAATTCAGCCTAGGTAGAGAATTTTTGATATTAAAATATTTTTTATAACTTAAAACAAAAAATAAACATTTGCTTGTTTATACATTTGACTGTAGCAAATTTATAATGACTTCGTGTTATTATTAATAAAAAAAAGGTAATTATGTTGTTGCTTTGCATTGATTTTGAGTCTAGATCGGTAAATCGATAATTACTATCGTGGATTAAGAATTAATTTTGGCTGATAATTGTGCAAAAACAAAGGTTTTATCAGCTGGTATAAAAGCTGCAGTCTGTGGGAGGCCCATATTAGATTTAACAGAATCAAGTGGTAATTGTTGGGAGGTCTTGACTGACACCATACAGGTATGAAGAAAAATTAAAAATAATTTTCAAAGAAAAAGATTCGCTCTGTTTGGAATTTCTGCAATGATATTTTCATTCCAATTTTAACTTAATTGCATTTATTTCAAAGAAATTTTATTTCTATCAGCTAGTATATAGTAACTTATAAGATAATTATGAATTGCTTTTTTAGGGTTCCGTATCTTTCGTTTAGCTCAACTCTTTACAAATTATTTTTAAGTGTTTTAAAATCATAAACAAATTATATTGTTTTTTTAAATATTCTTCGTTTCACTCAAAGACTTTTAAATTGTGAATTCCATTAATTATTAATTTTCCTTACATTAAGCAAAAAGTCAACTTCTTATAGAAGGTAATTTGTGATTTAAAAAAGAGTTTTGGATTTTATAATTCCCAATAACTCTTTAATTTCATATTTATTATGCACATCAATGATGCACATATACTTTTTCGGGGAAATATCCTACGAAGCACATTAAATAAATTAGACCCGAATAAGAACTTAAGTCAAAGTCAGTCAAAACCACTTAAGTCAGATATAAGTGGTTTTTGTCGAAGATGAAATGAGTCGATTAAACATAAATTTTATTAAGGACAATCGTGAGTTACAGACGTAATGTGCCGCAGTGACTTACGTGTTTTTTCTAGTGGGTGCATTGAACAAAAATACGCGTATTGCGACTCAATTTTTGAGCAAAAATTGACTTAAGTGCTTGTGTCCACCGGGTCTAGAATTATTAAGAAGTTTATGATTTTTCATTCGGATTTCCAGGATGTTTCGTATCATCCTTCTTCTGACGGTCACGGCCTTGGCCCTGGGCTTTAAGAACCCCCACTATGCACCTGGCCACTCTACCATGGTCCACCTCTTCGAATGGAAATGGGACGACATCGCCAATGAGTGCGAGAGGTGGCTAGGACCAAGAGGATTTGGTGGTATTCAGGTATGTTGAGATAATGCTTATGTCATTTTAACCATTCCGAGATAATGTCCTCTATAACTGTTGAACTTGGCTGTTGAATTATCTTTTATGACGGGTCCCATATAATAACGTGACTATTGATTAACTGTTATTCTATTATCAAATTCAATAGATATAAAATTGTCCTGACCAAAGACTTTATGTCGTATACTTCGTCCTAACAGGTGAAATATTGACACGTTTATTAAAATAAATAGGGCCCCGAGTGTTACGTTCGATTTTATTAGTGGTTAAAGTATGAAATTGCCGATTTGTACTTTGTACTAAAAACTCGTTTTTTTTCTCTATATTCTTCCAGATGGCAACACTGGAGTGTTGATACAATATATAGAAGTTCATAGAACAGTTTGTATTGATACAATATATAAGATTGGTAGAATATTTCTCTTCTTATATATTGTATCAACACTCCAGTGTTGCCATCTGGAAGAATATAGACTTTAAAAATGGCATATTTTCGTACCTCAAACAAAATGGCCACTACAACAGGCGCCATCTTGACTTTTTTTTCTTATTTTTCTCAATTTTAAATGTCAAAATCTACCACTCTTGTAAGTTTAAACAAAATCGGTTGGAATACAAAAAGCTACAAACTTCCCCACAGGCGCCATCTTGTTTTTCCCAAATGTCATAATTTTTCCCCAGTTCGATTGGGGTTTTGCACATTTTCCCCAAACATCATTATACCCTTTTCCACCTCCTTCTGGGAGAACGATCATGTCAATGAGTCAGTGAGTGGTAATCGAGCTATATAATATAATATAATAGTATAATTATTCAATCCTGAAATACCTGAATTCACATTTTGCCAATGAATTTTGATTGCGGCTCGAAATAGTAGCTATATTTATAAACAGCTGAAAACAAAATAAAAATACTTAGGTCGTAATATCCTTACTAATATTATAAATGCGAAAGTCCGTTTTTTTGTTTGTTTGTTTGTTTGTTACGCCTTCACGTCTTAACTACTGAACCGATCATCATGAAATTTTGCATACACGTTGTCAGGGGTACAGAGAAGGACATAGGGTAACTTTCATCCCGAAAAAAGTATTGTTCCCGAGGGATAGCGAAAAACTCTTCCACGCAGACGAAGTCGCGGGCGGCCGCTAGTTCTAAATAAATGAAACTGAAAATTAATAAGTTAAAGTAGGTACCTATTTACTTAAGTACCGTTATCACTCTTAATTAATTTTTGAGTAATATCGATTTACCTTGTCTTGTCATTCAATTAATTGTATGTTTAATTTATATTTTGGAGATACATACAAAAACTTCAATATTTTTATTGTGTCGATTTATCTTGCCTTGTCATTCAATTAATTGTATGTTTAATTTATATTTTGGAGATACAAAAACTTCAATATGTTTATTGTTTAAATACCTACCTAATTAAAGTTAACTTTACTGAAATCGATAATTTGTCTAATATTATTTAAAGCTCACGTTTTCACACTTTTCTCAGGTGTCGCCTCCTAATGAGAACCTGGTAATCTGGTCAAAGGCGCGGCCCTGGTGGGAACGCTACCAGCCAATGTCCTACCAGCTGAACACCCGCTCTGGTAATGAACAGCAATTCGCCAGCATGGTCAGAAGATGTAACAACGCCGGTGTCAGGTAGGTAATGAAAAGAAAACTAACATTATTAGAATTAAATGCAAAATAACTTTAATGATACTAGTAGGTAAAAATACTAGCTACACTACACTACTACACCTCAGACGGGAGCTGCTGGTCCATCCCGTATGATTTGCTACTGGTGGCATAAGGTTAGAGCTTAACACTGTATACCCATATTTCCTGATGCCATTGAAAAAACCGCAATTACGTATTTGGCTTATTCGAGTTTCCAATGATGACTTTCGGATTGCGCAGTACTACAAGGACTTGATTTTTTATTCACTTTTGTAGATGTAGTTAATTGCCTCTAATTCTGAAATTCAGCATAAAGAACATTTAGAGAATGTTTTTGGACGTTTTAATCAATTCGGAATTTCCATTAATTTAAGCAAATGTTGTTTTGGCGTTTCTAAAATTAAATATTTAGGATACGAAGTCAGGCCATAAGATTAAATAAAACTGACTAGAACGGACACTCGCTCCGAACGGGATCAAAGTCACACGTCAGCCTACACGTTAAACGGGAAACTCAGTCGGGCTGTTACGGCCAGCGTCGCCTGTAATATAATAATAGAAAAACTAAAAAGTATTAAAAAATATCTCCCGTAAAGATTTATAACCCCAAAGAGAAGCTTCAAAACGTGGGGTGCATTTGATGCAAAAACTATTGATGACAAATCTTACGAAATTGTAAGCAATTGTTTTTGCATTGCTTAAAGTAAGTAATTGTCTATTCTTTCTTCAGAATCTACGTGGATGCCATCATCAACCACATGACTGGAACTTGGAATGAAAACGTTGGTACTGGTGGAAGCACCGCTAACTTTGGTCAATGGCATTACCCCGCTGTGCCTTATGGACGTAACGATTTTAACTGGCCTCATTGTGTCATACAGCCACATGACTACGGGTGCTGCCCTGACAGAGTGAGTGTACTGAACATGTGCTGACTCAGTATAGTATGAGGCATGTATCTTGAAATTTTTTCGACGGAGTGGGGATAAACTCGCTCATGTGCTTTTGTGAGCGACCAATAGCACGCGCCCTTCTCCCGCCGCTCGCGCCCCTTACCGCGACGCATGCCCAAAATACGCGTTCCGCGCAATCCCCACCCGATTTCAACCCATGTAACACACGAAGGCTGCTTAACAGCCGAATAAGGGATTTCCATCACGCTTAAAGCTGAATAAGGTACCTGCATAATGGCTGTATACGACCTTATACAGCTCTTATAACTCTTAAATGGGCACAAATTATTCAGCCTTAAGTTCACATAGCTGCTTAAGAGCTGTGTAGCAGCAACTTAACAGTGTAATAAAGGGTAACAGGCTGTGTAGCAGAAATTTAAGAGTGTTATAAAGAGTAACGACAGTACTATGCGCTGAAATTCGACTGACTAAAAGATCACAAGTTACTCTTTATTCAGAAAATATGTCACATGTACGCTTTAATACATATTTTGAACCGCGCAAGGCTGCTTGCGGTCTGTGTAAAATTAAGTGAACTAATATTTGAAGTGTAAACGGGTTTAAGCATAATATATAAAGCTAACAATTGAACACTTTATGTTACGTGAATAAATTAGAATTAACGATACATTGGTGGATAATATTCATATTCATACGCTGTTTGACGTATTATAAAGGGAAAATGACTGGGAACGTAATTTTACTGATATTATACATATACACGCTGAAATTTTAATCATTTGGTTACCGCCGTGTGGTGGTTCCACTCATGATTACAAGCAACTTTTACTATGAGGCCAACTTTCCTGCTCGCAAAAAAAAAATCAGCTGTTCCATACAAAAGTGCAGTACCTACTCGACCTTAATGTATGGAACAGCTGATTTTTTTTTGCGAGCAGGAAAGTTGGCCCCATACTAAAAGTTGCTTGTAATCATGGGTGGAACCACCCCACGGCGGGAACCAAATGATTAAAAAATCAGCTTGTATATTATCTAACAAAATTTTAGTGCGCCACAAAAATATTCTGTTTTAAATTAGTTTTGTGATATAAATATGCTGTGATGTAATCTTGACAAAAAAAATGTAATGCTTTGAAAAGAATTATAAGATAAAAAGTTATTATTAAGATATTTCGAAGTTAAAACTGATGCATTACATACCTATTTCTTGCACAAAACATCGCAAAGGTTGAAAAATCAATCAGACTTTTTATAGGTTATACAAAAAATGGTGAATTATGTTACTAATTACATTGACTGATTACAATACCACATATGTACTTTTATTCAGATAACATCTGTTTTAAGGTACTTATGTGAACCATTATAAAGTAGAAGCCGTTAATTCGATACACTAATAAGTCTCTAAGCAGCTGCGAGGCATCTAGTGAATGTATAAACAGCCGCTATGCAGATACTATCAATGGCAGTATAAAGGCTGATTAGCGGTAGACATATTCAGCTATAAGTTGAAATATGCACCACATATCATCCATTATACAGCTATTCACTTCATAATAGTTTACACGTACTCTTTAATAAGTTAGTGTAATAGGAGTTCACAAATACCTTCTTATACAGTATTTGGCGAAATTTTATCCACTAAACAGTTCTTACTAGGGTTTAGGCTTTAGAATATGTTAGAAGCTGAATAGAGTCGAGAAAATATACCTTTATAGCACTCTTAGCGTATTAGTGATGGTTTTGTCGGTCTTAATAAGCCTTAATGCAGCTCTTAATTAGCCTAAGCTGTTTAAATAAATATCACTGACTGCTAATATGCAGCTGTAGGGTCACCAGTGTACTCTTAGAAGAGTCTTAATAAGCACAGAGTTTTAAATAAGTCTAGAAGTGAGTAGTTATACAGCTTTCTGTGGTAGTTGGGAAGTTACGTGCCTCGCACTGTACCGTAAGGTGCGTCCACTTCGTCGAAATCGGAGCGGACGGATTTGTTGCTTTGTATGGGTTTCTATGGCACTGCCAGCATTAACAAAGTGTCAAAACCTCAATGCTCCGATTCTAATGCAGTGGACGCGCAACTTTATAAAGATGAAAGAGATTTTGTTAGTTTATGCTAATGAAATCTTTAATGTTGTAGGTCCGTAACTGCGAGCTATCTGGTCTAAAGGACTTGAACCAAGGCACTGAGCATGTGCGTCGAATGATTGTTGGCTTCATGAACCGCCTCGTTGACATGGGTGTCGCTGGTTTCAGGTATGGTAAAAAGCTGTTAGGGCACACAATACACACAACATACGTACAAGTATAGAAGATGCACTCCGCAAAATCATTTAAATAAATAAAGACTCTTGCTTCGACACAATAAAGTGCAATTCAGGTCGCACAGCGCTCCCTTACAATTATATTCAGCTAGAAGTTGCATCTCTTTCTTTCGCTTAGCTCTTATCTTTTCTGACGAGTTTAACCTTATGAAATTGTTCCGTTCGGATGGTACCGTCGGCTACTTGTAACTTCACACCTAAAGCGCGGAGTGCGCCTGGCCTGGTTAGAGTATGAAAGACATTTCGATATTAATAATTTTTGAAATTTAAACATCGATATAAAAGAGGATACCTTTGAATCAGACGCGGCTATTTCCAGAATTGACGCAGCCAAACACATGTGGCCCGGTGACCTTCGCGTCATTTACGACAGGCTACACAACTTGAACACAGCACATGGTTTCCCTTCTGGTGCTCGTCCTTACATCTTCCAAGAAGTCATTGACCTCGGCGGAGAAGCCATCAGCCGTGACGAGTATACTCCTCTCGCTGCTGTCACTGAGTTTAAGTTTGGTTTGGAACTTAGCAGAGCTTTCCTGCGTAGTAACCAGCTGAGATGGCTCGCTAACTGGGGTCCTCAGTGGGGTCTTCTCGCTTCTGGTGATGCTCTTGTCTTCATTGATAACCACGACAACCAGAGAGGTCACGGAGCTGGTGGGAACATCCTCACCCACAGACAGGCTAGGCAGTACAAAGGAGCTACCGCCTTCATGTTGGCCCATCCTTATGGAGTGCCGCAACTCATGAGCAGCTTCTCGTTCCACGACACCGAAGCTGGACCACCGATGGACAACAGTGGCAACATTATCTCTCCCTCTATCAACTCTGTAAGTTATGTATTTTTTTAGATTACAATATACTTATAAATATAATGTCATAATGTTTTTAAGATTTCCAATAAATCAGAATTAAGCTACTTTAAGGAGCTCAGTGGTGCAGAGGTTTAACGCCTGGCCCTGCGATAGCGGAGGTTAAGCAACTTTCTCAAGGGTTAGTTATGGGATGGGTGATCAAACATTTATTATCTCGAGCTCCTACGTGCTTCGGAAGGCACGTTAAGCCGTTGGTCCCAGCTGCATTTGTAGTCGTTAATACCCACCAATCCACATTAGGCCCGCGTGGTGGTTTATGTCCCATCCTCTTTATCCACCCATAAGGAAGACCTGTGCCCCAGGGTACATTAAAAAATGGCTGATGTCGCAAGCTACTTTGAAAGGGTGGAAATAAAGATATTTTACTAAGAATGCAATCATGTTATCTTCTAGGACAGCACTTGCGGCAACGGATGGGTTTGCGAACACCGATGGCGTCAAATCTACCAGATGGTAGCTTTCAGGAACGTAGCTGGCAACACCGCTCTCAATGACTGGTGGGACAATGGCAGCAACCAGATTGCTTTCTGCCGCGGTGGACAAGGTTTCATTGCTTTCAACAATGAACAGTGGGATCTGAACCAGACTCTTCAGGTTAGTCGAAAATAAAGAGGGTTAATCACAAATAACCAAGAAAAAGACGATTATTAACTTATAAAAAAATATTAGAGAACATCACAAAACATTGCTCCGAATACAAAGTAAGTAAGTAAAGCACTTATGTTATGAAAATCAGAGACAACGGTGGAACTACAAACACGCAGACCTGAGCCAATATAGAAAAGATAGTTTTACAAAATTGACCCAACCGGGGAAAGAACCCGGGACCTGAGATGGCGATACCATGAAAATCGGAGAACAAACCACTCGACTACGGAGGTCGATAAAAGCTTATACTTATATAACTATTTATTTAAAATAAATATTACATTTTTCAATTCTTATGTAAGAAGCTTATAAAAGATGCTTAGATTTTTTTATTATTCATATCGGGTCATTCTGAACTTACCATCTAAATTTCAAGGATGTGTCCAGACCAAGAAACTAAACAACTTTGTCTTGGAAACATATGTCGAATTTCACCACAAAATTTAAATTTTGGTCATCCCATCCTAAATTTGTCACGTCGTGATCTTTTTGATTTGTATGGATAGTCGATTTTTTTTAACATATTTGACCACGTGTTCCTTAGAGAAAGTTGTTCGGTTTCATGGACTGACCACATTCTCATTTGGATGTTGAATACAAAATGACCCGCGGGCTGGCTGATTATCTAATTAGAAACCACCTAGCGACCGGTCTCATTTGACAGATGAATCTTGGGGTAAAAAGAACATACCAAAGAAAAGTAGCAATGTATATCAAATGAAACCGGTCTCTAAATAAAATACATTTCTATCAGTTAGTTTATGGCAGTCATAAAATTGATTAGCAAAAGTATGTACTTATAATTCAGACTAGTACCAATAGTAGGTACTAAAAATCTTGTGCTTGCCGTGGTAGCCCAGTAGGGACAGTAGCTTAAGTACTTGCCCGATGTAAAGCCATGAGTAAATTAGAACGAATTTTTAATTATAAATTTATATGAAAACCAGCATTTCGATTGCAAACTACTTGTACATCTACCATTTTTAAGTTTAATAACACAATTTAAACGACAATGGCAATACCGATTTTTTTTCTTTTTTCCAGACCTGCCTTCCAGCTGGTAGATATTGCGACGTGATTTCAGGCTTCAAGAGTGGCAACACTTGTACTGGCAAGACGGTAACAGTTGGCAATGACGGCCGCGCCCACATCTCCATTGGAGCTAGTGATTACGACATGATGGTTGCCATCCACCGTGGAGACCAGGTATTTTTTAGACTTTGCCAAAGCTCTTTTGATCGCTTGATTGCTTCTAAATTCAAAATGATACTAAAAAGAAGGTGAAAAGATTTTTTTGTCTGATATTTGTGGAAAATAAAGCACTGTGTATATCACGGATTAATTAATTAGGTAAATTAAATGTTTTCAAAGATTTTGGTTTATGTTGTAATTCCTAAAAATAATTATAAGTTCCTATTATTAAAATCAACAATGGTAATATTTAATTGTACTTTTCTGTTTCAGTCGAGATTGTAAGCTAAAACGGCATCGAGAGATACAAGACTTGAAAAAACTGCACAGTAACTGCGCTCGTCAAACGAAAATGATTGAAATAAAAAAAAAATACCATAAAGTTGATTGTTTCATTTGTAATCATGAAGTCTGCATTATACTAAAATCATTTAAATAATTTCATAATAGGGGGACTGAATTATTCAAAGTGACTATAAATTATCTTTAGCCAGGTAAGTAGAAGAAATTTGAATCCATAGTCCTAGAAATACGTAAAATGGAGGGTTTTCTAAAGTATGTGTTTTCGTAAAATAAGTATTAATGTGATGAGATAATGAAAATTACGATAGGCGATAATATTTTTAAATATAAACTTCTGATCGCTTGAAGTTAGTCTCACGAACAGCTTCAGTCCCCCGTGACCACGGCAGCTGCAAAGGTGCCGAAACGTCTGCAAAATAAAAACCGGCCAAGTGCGAGTGGGACTTGCGTACGAAGGGTTCCGTACCAAAAAACAGAAAAAAAATTACGTTTGTTGTATGGGAGCCCCTCTTAAATATTAATTTTATTCTGTTTTTAGTATTTGTTGTTATAGCGGCAACAGAAATACATCTTCTGTGAAAATTTCAACTTTCTAGCTATCACGGTTCATGAGATACAGCCTGGTGACAGACAGACAGACAGACGGACAGCGGCGTCTTAGTAATAGGGTCCCGTTTTTACCCTTTGGGTACGGAACCCTAAAAATCAAACTAAATACCAACTTAGTAATTACCAAAGTACTTTCGTTAAAAGTGTTTATTTCAGGCAATCATTGATTACCGTATGACGTAATTACTCAATAATTAATCACGCTTATAGGTACTTACAGCTATCGCATATTTAGATTAGAATTTGACGTAGATATTACTAGGTGATATAATATATTCAACGTCACTCTTCTTAAGATCATTCATCGTAATTTCTGATAGCAAAGTCCATAATTATTTAATAATTATTGCTGGAATACAATACCAAAATCGGAACATTCTGCGATAGTCCTGTATTCAGATAGAAAACAGCGAAAAAGTCAAAGCCCGAAAATACTATTAAAATGATCTCATAGAAAATTACCACAGAATTAGTAACGAATTTATCCACTGGAGGTTGGCGTTTAACAATTAAAAAATATGTGTGTGATCTGATAACTGAATTTAACCAATTTTCTATTCTCTTTTAAATTCGATTTATCTGTAAAAACTACATTCAAAAATAGCTGAATAAATAGTATTTACTTACTGATTTATTGACAACTTATATTTATTGAACCAACGGCAAGTTAAATAGGTAACGAGTATTTGGAAGATAGCCCACAAGCTAAACTTTGGCCGTACAAGCAAGCGCGTCGAAATCAAAGAATAAGAAAAACGAACAGAGAGAAAGTTTTTAAGTTACATTGTGAGGCATACATTTTACTTCCTCTAAGGGAATTACACAGGCCATGTTGCATAGTGTTGGGTTTCTGTAGGTATTTAGTATAGGGATATTTTAAATTGGGTGACTGGAAATAACAAAGGCGACTGTTATTGGGATACTTAAATGCTAAGCCCGGCAGCGGCTTATTTTGTTTGCGACAAAATAATTAAACGGGCAACAAAATGTGGAATACAAAAAAAATAAGTAAAGCGAGCAACTACATGTCGGAAATAAATAATTTAAATAAGTGACAAAAATACTGAGTGGGCAATATTATTTAAATAAAATATATGCCAAATTTTTAATGTTTTGTGTGCCCTTATGTTGTCGCCCAAATAGAAATTTGATCGCCCATTCTGAATAACTAGTTACTCAATTTGTATTTTAAAGTCACCCATTTTCAATATTGTAGTCGCCCTCAGTCCGTCGCCTACTTAGTATTTCAGTACCTACGCTAAGTAGGTAAGGTAGGTATGTTCAGTATTTTTGATAAGTACCCAAAATGGGAATTTATTGTTACCCGATTAAATACTACCCATTTACTATGTTTTAACAGCTTTTTCGAGTGTAGGGGTTTGGGATCAGGGTGATTACACAAGTAAAAATTACGAGTCTCAACTCGATTCACTTAGGCTACGTTGTGTAGGTAATGTGATTTAAGCTTGTTTCTCGTATTCTTGTTTCTCTATAATTTTGATGACAGTACAAAATAGCAAAACTATTTTCTATACGACAATAATCTTTTGTCTCTGTTCTTCATTTAACTCTAGTGTATTAAAATAACCTTAGAAGTTGTGTGTACAAATTAAATATTCCCAAGTTACTTTGGGTGTGTAAATTCGTGAAACTCGCTTTGCATGTAAGGTTTCGGGGAAAGTAAAGCTAACTCATTTAGCATTTTAATCGCATGATGTGTTTAGCAGAAACTTGGTACTGTCATTTTCTTTTGTAGGTACTGTGTAATTGAAAATCATGTTTGTTTAAGTAGGAAGAGGAGAAGACAAACTGTCTTTGAGCTAGTTATTCAGTTCCTTTTGATCTAAACTAAGACTATACAGGGTCATATTGTATTCACCACCCAAATTTTGAGGATGTGTTCAGTCCATGAAACTGAACAAGTTTCTCTAAGGAACACATGGCCAAATACATATGTAATAAAAATCGACTATCGATATACAAATCAAAGAGATCACAATGATCAATTTAGTATGGGAGGACCAAAATTTTGTGACGAAATTCGCCACATATATTTTAGAGAAAGTTGTTTAGTTTCATGGACTGGACACATCCTTGAAATTTGGATGGGAAGTTCAAAATGACCCGATATAAATAGTAATTATCATACGGTATAACTTATACTGAAATAAAATACTTATTAGCGGAGTTTTGAATCAATAATATATTACAGCCCCGTACAAGGCTTGTATAGTGCCTTTCTCAAGAAATACGGGGAAATACAATTTTCTTAGTAAAAATGTAATTTTAAAATTAATGTAGGTATAGTGGCCATGTCAAATAACCAGTGTGGGAAATAGGAAGTTGCGGGAAGTAAGTATTGAAATTGAATTCCTCACTGTTCACCAGAACCGCTACGTGGAACCTCCAGCATCTATTCATCCATTCTTCTATCAAATGTAATGCTAATATTTCAGAGCTTAAGTAGGAAAGTATTTTTTTTTTTCATATTTTGTTTTGTTTTGCGACGTTAAATAAAACCACGCCATTACCTGTAAAAAGTAACTTATTTTAAAAATGGTGGTGTAGTAGTAACTTCGACCGTAATATTTTGTGGAATCTGTGCATTTAAACTTTTTTCTTTCAATTGAACTCTACAGCATAACTTTGTTTACACGTAAAGTTACGTATTATTGGTCATAACCATTAATAACTTTACGTAAAAACAAAGGTAAAACGTAAAAAAGTGCTACAATATTAAAAATAGAGGTGTATTATCCACCAACTATTTTCGTAACATTATTATTAGCAATCTCATAACATGAGTATTCAAAATTATCATTCACACCTATTTTATACTGCAAGTTCTGCAGCTGAAAGGCTGTCAAATCGAGTCAAATCTGCCTTCCACATATATAACTGCAATTGAATGGGATTATGGAACTCACATAACACAAACAAAAGTGTAAGTAATGGAACTTGCAGGCACTTAATCGGTAATATTTATGTAGTTTTTCATCATTAAAAAATTATGAATGGGGTGGGGCTGGAGGACTACTTTTTTTAATTCTAAAAGCCCCACCCGACTTCATTAGACGGTTTTTATTAAAATTGATATGCGTATTGGTGATTTGAATATTATTTAATGCTTTTTAGTGCTTTTTAATTTTGAATCTGTTTTCGTTTTATTTTTAGGTTTTTGAAGGCGGTTTTTCTTTTTTCTTAAAAAGCTTTTTTATTTTCAACTTTTTTGTGGTATGTAAGCGTGTAATATTCTTATAACGTTTATATGTTTTCAAAATGCCTGTTACTCAATTTCCAAAGGAGTTCCGTTGTGCCTTCTTAGTCCAAGTATAGTCCAGAACGTAGCATACAGACCATAGCTTGGTTTGTTTTGGATTTTCATAAGCCTACCAATATCTCAATCTCAATTACATATCCTATTTGAGTTTGAGGAGTTCCCTTGGATATCTTCGAGGTCCAAGGTTCAATGAAATTAAAAGAACTAAACTTAAGGTATCCCTTTTCCAACAAAAAATCAGCTAATTCGGTTCATAAATAACAAATTCGTCAAGGTAATTAATGCAAAATCATAGTATTTTCAGGATTACTTGAAAACTATTGAACCGATCTGAAAAAATATTAAATGGGACCATTTTGCAAGAAAATTTAATCAAACAAAGAAAGAATCATCAAAATCGGTCCATAAATAACGAAGATATGCGCGAACAACGATAAAAAAGTCGTCAAGATAATTAATGCAAAATCATAGTATTTTCAGGATTACTTGAAAACTACTGAACCGATCTGAAAAAAAATTAAATGGGACCATCTCGCAACAAAACCATAGTAGAACCAAATAAGTAGGCCAACTCGAGCCTCGAGCGAGCGATACAGCTTAAACACGTAGGGCTGTCACATCGCTAGTTTATTCAATCGCCAAAAAATGCATAGTCAATCTTTATACAAAATATTATTTCCTTGTAGGGTAAGCATCAGGGGACTATAATACAAAGTTTTTTTATATTTTTTTGTACGTAAACCAGCGGGTCTATCGACTAAAATAATGAAGTTAATTGTAATTTGACAGATCTATGTGATACATTGGTACTTTCGTTTTGACACCAATAAAAACTTACTTAAAGAAAAGTAGGAATGTATCACATCTATCTTTCAAATTACAGTTTACATTAAATTTATTGTTTCCAGGAACTGACTACAATGTTTTCATTGCCTACGTCATGTTATGTGATTTGAAAACTTACAGTCGAAATAGGATTAATTAAAACGTGGCTTTACTAAATAATGTTTATTGAAATAAAATAAAATGATTATGAAATTTTATTTTTTACACTATTGACTGTTTCTTACTTTTTCATTTACCTACACTTATCAAAATAATAAATCTTTAAATTCGAAAATTGAAAACTTTCCATAATAGGCATTAAAAGTACTTTTTCCTGTAGGAATTTATGATTTTTTAACAAAATTATACAATTGATATTAAAAAAAAAATCATCTGTTTCGACAAGTACGAAATGCCTTATTATTTAAAGTTAATGTAAAATATATCCTCATTCTTTCAAATCTTTTTGCAATAATATCTTTGGAAAGCATGGTATTATGTACTGTAAGCGGCGTGAGCGTGCGTGAGCGCGAGCGGGATTACGTACGGCGCAGCCATGACTGTTGCACCTTTATCACCTTTAAATTTTGTCAGTGTGTGCGTGCGACGACGCATACGTACGGGCGCGCCCACAAACAAACCGCGTTCGTGCGTATAATGAGCAAAGAAAATATACACTAACGCGAAAAGAAGCGACACCTGCGCATGGGTGCTGTAAAATTGCTCGCGGCTATGTGTGAGTGCGCCGGGCGATCGCGGGGGTGCCGCGACGCCATCGGGGCGAGGAATCTCCTCCGCGGAGGCACGCGCTATCAGGCTTGCCTAGTTCGCTCACACCACGCAATAGTACATACATTACAGGCAAGTATGTACGACAAACTAGAGTGATATGTGTCGGCAGTCGGGCTTTAATCATTCATCATTCAGGCAATGTAATTTGCTTTTCTTAGAATACAATACAGGGCATATTATTATATTATTGTTTTTCTCAAGAAATGCGAGGAAATTAATTGTATGTTGTACATTGAGAGGTCATGTGGTAATTGCACTTTCTTCCGAGTGACACATAGTGCTTTAAAATAAAATAAATAAGTACTTAAAATGTTAATGAATTAAAATAGTAACAATAATTATGGCGTCTTGTCTTTCACCCCGGAGACTCCATACAACCACCCCGAACTACATATCTATATTACACAGACACTGCACAGAATGACGTTTTTGTACTTTTGTATAGTAAAAATATTAAAAACTCGCACTTGACCGTTTTTTGACATTTCATTTAATACCTCTCATCTACCTCCGGAGTTTTTCAGGGGGGTCAAAAATACTTTATTTTTTGGCTCTGACGCACCGTTTCCGAAATTGCCGAACTTTCCAATTTTCCAATTAAACTAAATAAATCTAAAATAACAACTGAATTAATACCAATATACGAGCAGTTATCCGTAAAAAGCATTTAATTTCTAATGAACTGTACGTGCGGAAATTAATCTTAAAAAGAAGTAATTGCTAAAGTTGATATTATAATAAGAATAACGATTCGGCCAATCGAAAAATAAACCTTGAAATTAATACAAATTAAGAAATCATATATATAACTATTATTCTAAGTATAACTATTGATCCATATAATCGTAATGCATTTAAATTAATATAAAATCAATAAAAATTTATTTCATCAAACTTTCGTTTTAATATTTAGTTGCGTTAATATGTAATGATGCTAATAGCCAACCCTATCACAAGTCGTGACGCGTATGACGTAGCCGCCGCCAGACTAGCGCCAAGCTCACACATACAGGGAGTGACGCCGCTGTGTAATGAGTAAGATGACTTACTTATTTGGTTCTACTATGACAAAACTCAATCAAACAAAAAAAGAATTTTTAAAATCTATCCATAAATGACGAAGATATGCGCGAACAACGAGAAAAAAAAAACATACAATCGAATTGAGAACCTCCTCCTTTTTTTGAAGTCGGTTAAAAACTTTACTAGTACCTACTTACAGCTTTTATTTTTGTACCAAATTGTTGCAACCATTGCTGAACTATCTGCTATAAAATAAAAATAAAAAACAAAATAAGTATATTTATTCGTAAGTTCACGACTAAAACATTTATTCGAACGGATTAATTGCTACCATTAATCCAGGCAGCGTAATATCGACGCATTGGACATTTGATACACGAGTAGCCTCAACTTTAAGCCTTTGGAATAAGGCTCAAGTTTGAGTGACACTTGTTATCTTGTATTCGATCTCTCGTTCATTTTTAATTAGTGCCCCGAAGTAAGTTAGTACAAAGTAACAAAGCAAGGATTCCGCATTAAAGTCATAGATTTGTTTGGCCCTTTCGAGATCTGGGAGCACGGTAGTGCTCCCGCCAAGACGAGGAAGCGAAGCGCAAGGGCACTACCTACCTTTTCTCGAATCGCTTCGTCGTTTTTTTGAACCCTCATATCTTGGGTTTGGAGTATACTAGATAAACATAATTCTCGGAATGTGATGTCAGTAGTAGACTTATTAAATATATAAAGTTTCAATTGTTTAGCTTTTATAATATAGATTTTATTGATATCCAAAAAACCCCGATTTCGTCACTGACTCACTCATGATCATCAAAACTTATAAGGTACTGCCTGAAGTTCTAGAAAGCTGAAATTTGGTATGTAAGCTAGTATTAGGACACACGACAAAAAAAAATATAAAATTTGATTTTAACCCTCCAACCGCTTACCTCATAACTTGGGTTTGGATTACACCAGAAAAACAAAATTTTCGGAATACGATGTCAGTACATACAAAGTTTCAATTGCATAGCTCTTAAACTTTGGATTTTATTGAGATCTAAAAAATTCCGATTTCGTCAAAGCTTACTGATAATCATCAAAATTCTTAGGGTACTTGCTGAAGTCCTAGAAAGCTGAAATTTGGTATGCAAGCTAGTTTTAGTACACAAACACACAAACAAAAAAAATATATATATAAAACTTGGAACTTTTACCCCCCAACCCCTTCAACTAGGGGATGGAAGTTAGTATGAGACTTCCACAAATTTTGATGCTAGAGGTCTGAAAAAATTAGACATATGTATCTAAAAAATCTTTAAATATTTACTAATTATTTTTAAGGCTTAGTAAATCACTGTTAAAGCAACGGAAAAGAATATTCATAAAAAATAAATTGTGTTCATTTCAAAACTAGTTCTTTCGTGGCGCAAACTTCACGCAGACTCTATTTTGCCCTTTGCACTGTCATATTCTACGTCAAAGAGTAAAATAATATCACAGCATAAACGAATTAGTTCTACCACAGAATAAAATAAATAATAGTACAAGTACGCTGGTTGATGTTGACCACCTTGCTTTTCCGGTTTATGGAAAGTTATTTACAAAAAGGAATGAAATCCCATCAAAAACATTTTCATGTGTAGTTTTGCCAAGACTCCATATGGCCTGCACTGTCAAAAAGTTATCAGACCTCATGTAGAGCTAAGCTTCTAACTCTACGCGCCCTAACTCTACAAGCCCTAACTTCAAAAACTCTTCACCTTAGTCAAAATATGTGGCTTGGCCGTTTCGTTACTACAAGAACTATTATTGTTGAAGAGTGAATACATTTTTCCATGTAGCGAAATGGCCAAGCCACGTATTTTGACTAAGGTGAAGAGTTTTTGAAGTTAGGGTGCGTAGAGTTAGAAGCTTGGCTCTACATGAGGTCTGATAACTTTTTGGCAGTGCAAGCCATATGGAGTCTTGGCAACACTATACATGAAAATGTTTTTGGTGGGATGGTTTTTAGTGAAAGGACGACTCGGGTTACAAAATTAATGAAGCGTTTAGAAATTAGTTTTAGTTAAGTTAACCGAATTTAAGTCGTAGAAAGGTGTATTTCCTTTCTACAGGAGTTAATGAAGGAGTTGAAGAAAACTCTATTTTGTTTACTGAGAATCAAGTTGAGAATTCAGTTTTGGTTTGAGAATCGATATTTTTAATGTTTTTAAACCTAATTTGTAAAACCAAATTTTTTATCTTCACTTACATTAGAATATGTTTTTCATCATTATTATGACTACAAGATGAGGGATCCTTATTTTAACAAAATTAAACTGTTCAATGACTGTCAATATCTATTCATGCAAATAAATCAATTAAATCGTTTGGAAAAATTTAAGAAAATGCTCAAAACTAACTAACCAACGCTGTAAAATAGTAAATACATTTTTTAAAGGTAGAAAATGTATGTTTTGTTGATATTTTTCATAACTACTTCATAATAAATACACTTTACAAATGTGTTAAAAAACATATCTCAAATCAGTTTACAAACACATAGGTAACCACAAAATTCTGCAAAAGCTAAAATTACCCACAATAGAGGTTTAACATTGAAAGGCAAATTACCCCTGGGGCTTATTATTCACACAGTGTTTTGAGGTGATAACAGTAGCTAAATAAACAAACAATTTTCATCTTAAAATTCGAATTTATTTACACACCACTTAAAATTGTCGTACAAAAACAAAGAATAAGTTTATACTTAGAATAACCAAAAAGTTTGTTTAGGAATATGACGCTTTGAGACGTCAAACAATCAAACATAATGGACTATTTACATGGGTTGATTTTAGTCAAAATTGCAGGTGACACATCGGTGACAATGGCGCTGTCAGTGTCAACTATGAAGTCGTTAGCGTAACCTAGGTAACATTGAGTAATAACTCTAAGTTCCAGTTTTGGCCACCGGCTCAGCTCAGATAAGTTTGTGGAGTCACCTGCTAAATAGGTCGAATTGCCATTTACACAGTCGATTTTCGCCGTGCGGCAAAAGTCGTGCGGCTTTAGTCACTCGTGTAAATACCACATGAGAAGTAATATTCTTTGTTTAACTAGGTATAAATTTATCTTCGTTTATTTGTATGGCAGAATGAATGAGATTAAAAGGCAATAAAAAGAATCGTAATAAATTGAATTAAATCGGACAATTGGAAAATAATTGGCAGGCTATTGAAATGAAAAAAGGTTGGTATTTTCACGGATTTAAGGAAGCTGAAGTAGGGTAAGGTTTATTGATTCTTTGGGACTAATAAGACCATCGATTGAAAGGCTTTATTGATATAATATTGGGATGGGAAAAGTTATGGCCTATTCCCGGGATATCAGGGGGGTATTAAAACCTCTAAAAACTTGCCAGGTTTATGAATTGCTATAGTTACATCTTTTTCTCGCTGTAAAGCAAATGAAAGAGACGCATTGATAGCAATTCAGAAAACTGGCAAGTTTTAGGGGGTTATAATACGGGGACAGGAAAAAATTATAAAAACGTATGAAAAAAATAAATGTTTTCCCGATATCCTCCAGTGGGGGGCAAAAGTGATGTCCTCACTTTAGGAATGGGCGAAAGTTTTGGACACGTGAGTTACCATACCATAAATATCCGCAAATGATTACGAATATAAATTCATAATCTATTGTACAGCGCGGAGTAGGGTTTGGCGTTTTGGCGTATCCTGCAGTTTTGGTCAGTGATATTGTTTTTTTCTAGAAATACCATAGATAATGCTACCATCTACCATGTTTATATTTTTCACACTATTCAGTTTTTCGGACTTATGGCCGAATTCTCAAACGCTAATTAACTTTGAGGGGCTCTCAAACGTCGTCCTGTCGCATTAAATGTCAAAGATATGACAGACAGCATGCTGTTTGAGAGCCGCTCAAAGTTAAGTAGCATTTGAGTATTCGGCCATTAGTCCCGTAGTTATAAACTGCCTCAACGTTGGGAGTTATCTTGAGATCATACTTGAGATGCTATTCCTTAAGAAGGCTCTCAACGAAGAGAGTGGTTTATAAAAACGGGCCTAAGTGGCTTTAGAGCTTATTTTTTAATTAAGTAAATAGGTACCTACTTGTAAAAAAACAACATGGAACAATGCCTAAAGAAGTGAAATGGTTTTTCTAAACTCAGATGTTTTTGCACTGCAATATGACATTACAATCATAAGTTATTGGCGTTATCAAAGTACTAAACTTGAAAGTTACATATTAAAATGCATCGTTCACCAGAAAATTTAATTTTAAATTTAAATCCAAATTAATTTATGTATCCCTTTTCATATCACCAGAGCAAAGTTGCCAACCGAACGCCATTGTGCGCTTTTATAATTCTCAACGGCCCGGCACGGCACCGCCCGGCAGCCGTCCAACGGCACAACAGGGAAGTGAAATGTATGGAATCATATGGAGACGCTTTTATATTTCCTCAACGGCACCGGCAAACCGTGCCGTGCCGGCCAAATCCTACGCTGCCGTCGAACATTTACGATGTAGTGCGTAGCTACAAGGATTCATATGTGTGAGTGTGAGTCCAGAGCAAAGAATATACAGCGTGTATAAAGGGCACAACCAGTATATTAGCGTAATATCGTTAATGTGTTGTTGTTGGTATGCCATGTACCTATGTATGATTGTGGAAACAAACAACATCAAAATCAACAAATAGGTAATATTCCGACAAATAGTTATTTCGATACTGATCGGAAAGATATCTAGGTACTTACAGCGGTGGAAACACCGTTAATAGGGGACTTACCAAAGTTAAATATTGTTACCTATCTCAACAAATAATTACCTAGATATTACTTAAGTAGGTAGTTACCTACTTAATTAAATAATGTGTTGTGTAGATGCCTACCTATCTTGGTAAGTAGGTACGTAATGAAAACCAGCTACATACCTATATAATATATTCTTTGATTTTTAAAAGATTGATTTATCATTTAAGTAAGTACCTACTACCTACCTACATTGTAATATAATCATTAAACAACGTGTAACAAAAAGGGGGTATCAACCCGAGAGGAGGTCAATGTACTCGTGAAACTTCCAACAGAAAAAAAAATTTTTGAATGTCCCTCCCTATATAAAATGTTGGCGGCAAATTCAAATTTTCTATGGAGAGTCCAAAATTGTATTTTCGATTTGAAATCTTTTTCTGTTGGAAGTGTTCAGATTCACGAGTACATTGACTTCCTTTCGAGTTGATACCTCCTTTCTGTTACACGTTGTATAATTGGTAAACTATTATTTTATGAAATAATTATAAAGATAACAAATATCTAGAGAGAGAAGGTCAACTTTTATTCTTTATATTATTCTAAAGTAAAAAGTAGGTACCACGACACTACTGTACAATGTACAAATAGTAACTTCTTCGCTATGAGTGTTCTGTGTTGAACATCCAACGGCCGGCAACGGCAGAAATTATAAAAGCGTCTTTCGGCGTCGCCGCTGCCGTGCCGAGCCGTGCCGTGCCGGGCCGTGCCGTGCCGGGCCGTCGAGAATTATAAAAGCGCACATTTCCTTTAGCAATTAGCGCAGCCGAGCAATTCAGCAGTGATGTTGGAAATGCAACTTTTTCACAAACAAAATTAATGAAACAGGTACAGCTTTCCGCGCTGTGCCGCCCGCCCAGACAGTGACCAAAGGCAAGGAAGGCAGTCAGTGTCCGCCCGCCGCCGCGCTCAGTACGTCCCAGGCCTGCTCGGAGACCGCGCGTTTCTTCCCAACGCCACGCGTAAATTTTTAATTCTCGACCGATACGCGGAGCCAACCAAAATTAATTACAAAATAATCAATATTAGGTACTTACTGAAATTTTTGGGTGTTTTTATGTGACTTCGTGGGCACTGCCAGATGGTGTCCAGTTCGACCCTTGTTTGAAGTGGTGATAAGTAAGTTTCTGAAGTGTACGCGTGCGGAGCACTTTGGGCGAGCGTCCTGTCATTTCTATTTCGACGAGGTAAGTTCTTTTAAAGTACGTAATTAGAAGTTGGTACAGGTGAATTGTAAAAGCTCTTGTGGTAAAGACATGTGTGTGTTTCGATGAAACTTTAAATACGCAACATAGATTGTAAATGATAATGGCAACGTATTACGTTAGTCCGCTGTTTCTTGAATAATTTATTTTGAGAAATACAGCTGTAAACTTAAATCAATAAAAAAAACTATTATTGCGACCTAATAAAACAAGTTATTCATATAATAAAAAAATACTTTAACAGATACATAATGCGTTTACTACACTACTTTTGACATTCGATTTAGAAACCTACTTACAATATTTAATATTTTTTGATAAAAAGTAATAAACCATGTAATATAGCTTTACATCATACTGCTCGGTAACTAGGATTTACTAATATAGTATGAGCATAAGATTATTTATTCTTATGGTATGGTATGAGGCTGTGTAAATTGACATGTGCAACACAGTGCATTGTTCAGATAGAACGTTCCATTTTCAAATCACTTTACAATTCAAGCATGGTGAATGCTTGAATTTTCTTTCTCCTCCTCCTCGCTCCTTAGTGAACCAATCTCTTTTCTTAATTATAAACTGACGAAACATTTTATTGAAAAAAAAAAACAATGAAATGGGGGCATTTCATTTTAGTTCAAGCTATGCAAAATTCCTTGGTGAAACAATTTTTTTTCATAAAATTATAAGATTCATTTTGAAATCGCGGAAAAATCTGCTGTTTCATTCATTTCGATGGAGTAGGGAGGGAGGGAGGGAGGGAGGGTGAGGAGCTCGGTGGCGCAGTGGTTTAGCGCCTGGACCAGCGATTGTGGAGGTTAAGCAACGTTCGCAAGGTTCGGTCATGGGATGGGTGACCAAAAATTTATTATCTCGAGCTCCTCCGTGCTTCGGAAGGCACGTTAAGCCGTTGGTCCCGGCTGCATTTGCAGTCGTTAACAACCACCAATCCGCATTGGGCCCGCGTGGTGGGTTATGGCCCGTCCTCCTTATCCACCCATAAGGAAGGCCTGTGCCCCAGCAGTGGGGACATTAAAATGGCTGATGGACTAGGCATTGTATTTTTTCACTTCTCAAGCTTACGCGCTCACTAGACATGAAATAAAACACTTTTTAACGGATACTAGCGCGGTTTTATTGAATGTACTTTGGTATTTAGTTGGTATTTGGTTTGATTTTTGGTTTTTCCCGACGTTTCGGCACCTTTGCAGCTGCCGTGGTCACGGGGGACTGAAGCTACCCGTGAGCCTACCCTCAAGCGATGAATTTTTTTATACGTTCAGAAATTAAAATTTTAACAAAATTTTTAATTATTTTATGTTGATTTATAATTTAATTTTATGAATTATTTAATGCTAAAAAGAGAGAGAAATCTACTGAAACTACCACCATTTCATAAAATTGGGAGGCCCCTCCAAGAAAGAAATGGCGAAAGAAAACTTGGAGAGGGAGCCGACCTCCGTCTTTTGTATTAATTTATTTATTTGCAAAAGGAACTAACCGTATCATTAGATCTTACAGTGTGTGTGAGGGGCTTTAGCTTGTGAGCTAGGTCGGGTAGCTTCAGTCCCCCGTGACCACGGCAGCTGCAAAGGTGCCGAAACGTCGGGAAAAACCAAAAATCAAACCAAATACCAACTAAATACCAAAGTACATTCAATAAAACCGCGCTAGTATCCGTTAAAAAGTGTTTTATTTCATTGTATTTTTTGTATGGAACATCTGATTTTTTCGTGATTTCGAGGTTCGTCCCATAATGAAAGTTGTTCAGTTTAATGATCTGATCAACCCCACGAGAAGTTTTCAATGAACTAAAAATATGACCTTGTAAATGTTTTATTTTTACTTTTTTTATTAATAATATTATTATTGTTTTTATTTCTATTTTTATTTTTATTTTATTAAATTTACCTCGCATGAATGATGTAAAGTAGAATGCTTACCTCGGTTGTAAGTAGCTATTACACCCTCGAACTATATCTCGGGTGCACTCGATCCATTAGCGCCCTTTGCGAGCTGCGTTCGCACGGGCGCCAAATTGGATCTTGTACTGTAATAGCTCACTTACGTCCCTTGTGTAACAAACTACTATTATATTTAAAAGCTGTATAGGTATTATATAAAATTGCGTCTTATTGCTGAAAGGTCATTAGGTACCTTTCGGCAATTCAATTTGTATGAACTCATATTAACAAAACATTTTTCCATCAAAGATTTAGATCATTGTTATTTCATCAGATATTAGTTTATTATTTTAAAAGTTTCCCGCACATATTTATGGCAATGTCTGAATAAGACACCAACATACAGATAAAAAGGAAACGCTCTCAATTTCATTTAATTTCAACTCATTTTAAAGTGGAATTTTTATAGATGTAAATAAAAAATATATATTTCGAAAAGCTATGTTCTCTGAGTATTTAAATTAGTGAAAATGAAAACCTGAAAACCACATTTTAAATGTTCATTCAAATTGGTTACCAAATTTTTTAACACTCCGTTACCCGCGCGTTCTACTATTGTAGAACACACTTGCATATTTTTCGACAATTTCAACATAAATTGAGGGTAGTCAACGCTCAAGCTCACAGTATTCTTCCACTGCTAACTGGTAAACACAAACAGAGATCATGCAGCTTTCAACACAAGTGCATTTGTAAGAAATCGGACTGCAATACTCGATTTCTGCATTAGTAGAGCACGCAAGTACTCGCTCTTTTAACTAAAGAAGTTTAGGAAAACATTAAAAGGAAAACAAGTTTTTCGTACCAAAAGTGAATTTGTCCTAATCATCAGGTTTTTCAGTGCCGTGACAGTTTTAAGCAAAATGAAAACCAGATAAAAAAATATTGAATCAACAAGGAAAACACGGACTTTTGTTGTTACGATAAAAAAACCGTTCATTTTCTTTCAAGTTTGACACTTTTCCTTTAAGTCTAAAAGCACTATTTTATTTATAATAGTACATTATAAGACAAGTTAGCTTAGATTGCTCATTGCACATGAGGATGTGGGTTGCAGCTGGAGCCGTAGGCGAGGGCGTAACCCAGCCAAGTGTGCAATAAGCAAGAGTTTCATACGACGTTTTTCAACACATTTGCAAGGAAAAAACCAAAGTAATTTACCACACAGCAACAAATACGACAAAAACAAAATATGAACATTATGGGAAAAGGCGCGGCGGTTTTTTTTCGCACGCCCAATGCAAGAATATTTTGCGAACAAAGAGGTGAGTGAGCATACAGCCTACTTCATAAGTGATAGAATGCAAATATTTTAATATTTTTTAACAAAATATTGTGAACTATGAATAATTTGATAATAATAAATATTTCTTTGATTTAATTAAGGACTTACACATTTATTTATTCCAAAAATGTATATTACCCGGTTAGTCAAAGTCAAAGTCAAATAAGCTTTATTCAAATAAACTTAATAATTAAGTACTTTTGAATCGTCTATATTTTCCTACCACCCGTTCCAGACTTTTTTAGCTGACAAGAAGAACGGGCGCAAGAAACTTATCAGCTGTAACAGCCATAAGTAACGATATTTACAAACTTGAATATATCGTTACCAAATAATTACAACAGGGTGACAGGATTATTGGCAACAACATAGACTTATTACATTATATTACTTCAACAAAGTACTTATAGTAGCAAGTTATGTATTACATCATTTCCACGCATTTTGATCTTTAAGATAATCATCTACTTTATAATAACCTTTACTCATGAGCGTTTTTTAACATGGTTTTTAAATTCATGCAAAGGAAGATCAATCACTTGTTGCGGAACTTTATTAATAAAGGCTATGCTTTTCCCCATAAATGAACCTCTAGTTTTTGCAAGCCTAAATCTTGGAACGGCAAGTTTATCTTTATTTCTTGTATTAAACTGGTGAATATTTCTGTTTTTAGCAAATGAATCATATTCATAGTGTTTCCTTACATAAACTAAATTTTCATATATGTATTGGCCTGCCAAAGTTAAGATATTTATTTCTTTAAACAATTCTCTCAAGCTATCTCTTCGCCGAAGATTGTATATGGCGCGAACACCTCTTTTTTGGAGTACAAAAATATTTTCAATACTGGCAGCTGAGCCCCACAAAAGCAGTCCATAGGACATTACACTATGAAAATAACTAAAATATACTAACCTTGCCGTTTCAATATCAGTAAAAAGCCTTATTTTCTTAACAGCGAATGCCGCTGAACTAAGTCTACTTGACAAGGCTTCAATATGTGGATCCCATTGCAGTCGTCATTAAATTGGGAATACCCTGTTTACCCACATAGAACTTGCAGTAAGGTACTAATTTAACTTTGTAGGGATAATTCTATAACGTACTAGTGTTTTATATATTATTTCACGGTGTTTGTTATAGCTCGGTTTATGGCCCTGGAAGCGATGTATAGTATAAGAGCTCACTTTACGAGCAAGTGTTAAAAAAGATTGTTAAAGTATTCATCATCATCATCATCATATCAGCCGCACGACCCCCACTGCTGGGTATAGGCCTCCCCTAAGGATCTCCACGACGATCGGTCCTGCGCTGCCCGCATCCAGTGGCTTCCCGCGACCTTCACCAGATCGTCGGTCCACCTTGTCGGGGCCCTACCCACGGAGCGTCGTCCGGTGCGCAGTCGCCATTCCAGAACCTTTCCGCCCCAACGGCTACCAGTTCTTCTCGCTATGTGTCCTGCCCATTGCCACTTCAGCTGAGCAATCCTTCGAGCGATGTCGGTTACTTTAGTTCTCCTGCGGATCTCCTCGTTTCTGATTCGATCACGCAGGGAAACGCAGAGCATGGCTCTCTCCATTGCACGCTGGTTGACCTTGAGCCTCCTTATGAGACCCATAGTTAGCGACCACGTTTCACTGCCGTAAGTCATCACTGGCAACACACACTGTTCATAGACTTTCGTCTTGAGACACTGAGGTAAATCGGACGCGAAGATTTTTCGAAGCTTCCCGAATGCTGCCCACCCGAGTTGTATTCGACGAGAGATCTCTTTCTCAAAGTTGGACTTACCTAACTGGACTGCCTGTCCTAGGTATACGTAGTGGTCAACAACTTCAAGAGTAGTGTTCCCAACATGAACTGGAGAGGGTACAACATGGCCATTTGACATAATTTTCGTCTTATCCATGTTCATCTTGAGACCCACTCTTTGGGAAGCACCACGGAGATCTTCGAGCATTATGTTCAGGTCTTCCATGGTCTCAGCCATAAGGACTATATCATCGGCAAAAGTATTATGAATATATTATGATGTAAATACATATAGATAAAGTTTTTAAGGTTTTCCTGCATTAAAATTACAATTAAACTTTGTTCTACATAATATGTAGAGCGCGCGAGCACTAACTCCACAAATAGGGGCGCGTGTACCTACTGGAGTGTTAATAATTGAGCTCTGGGTTTTATCACTGGTCGAAACCACTTCTAACCGTAAGTTTTATGAAAATGTTATACCTACTAAAACATTTCGAACTAGAAGCGCTCATGGCGGAACTTGACAGACTGATCGTACTCGATCACGTTTGTTAAGCAACGCTCGGTCCGGCCAAGTGTCGGATGGGTGACCGTTGGGATGCAACTGTGCGCTTTCGTGCTTCGGAGGACACGTTAAACCGTCGGTCCCGGCTGTTGTCATCTGATAACAGTCGTTAAGCCAAGTTAGAGGCCTTACAGGTGGCTTGATAAACTCTAACACCAGAGGTGGCCACTAATCCTCATTCGATAAGAAGAAGATTTCGAACTAGGCTACTTAAATTGAAAAGAACTAAACAAATTGTATACGAAAAATATCTTGAAATGTAAAAAAAATATTACTTCATTTGATTTGATTAAATAACTGAAGGGTAAGACTTCGTCTGTTATACTTGAATATTTTTGATTGCCATCTTTTTGTAACGACAGATGGTTGTTCCCAGATTAACATTTATTTTATGATTAAATGAAACTGAATTTGAGTTTAAAGATACAACTTAAAAAAATATCCGAAACAGTAAAACGTAAAGTATCAAATTTTAATTCACTGAGAAGAGCATTGTCGCTGTTTTCATATTTTATATTGGTGTGTACAAAACAACGGAATTAACGGTGAAATATACAGGGTGTCCCAAAACTGCCACACGCAAAGAAAGTACCTTAAATATTGAAGATGGGAACGGAATTGTTCTATCCCGGCTTTACGTGAATAAGTCGTTCTGTAAAATGTATTTTTACAGAAAAATATAATTAAATGTAAAATGAATTTCCTTGTTAGTCTCTTCGCCGGAAAGTAAATATAAAAATAAATCATTTAAAAAGTATTTTTTGCAAAGGAAATATAATCGCAGAGTTGTTTTGTCTAGTAAATAATGAAAACTTATTTAAAACCTTTTAGAAAACATAGCAAAATACCAGTGTCAACCCACTGTCAACCAAAGAGTACATGTAATAAAAACTACGTTTTTACCATAAAGTTAATATAGTTTTTACTTTTTACCAACTTATTAATGTCAAAAATGATAACATCTCAAAAAAAAAAAAAAATTCGCTTTGTTCTGTATTATCTATGCTGTGAATGTTGTTTCGACTGCTTTTTCTTTGCAAACTCGATTTTCTTTTTTATTGCTGATTGATGTTAATTATATTACCTCAAAAAGTGTAAAAAGTGAGTAATAAAGTAAGCGTCAAAGTGTAATAATACATTAATTTTGGAAAAACAATCATAAAAAACTTCTTTCAGTTCCAAGATTACAATATTACACATGCTTATTTAGACATATTTTTAGACTTTCCGGCTATATTTACTTAACTGAACCATTCCCTATTACTGAAAGAAGACTTAATTTTGTTTTTAAAAATAATTAGAACTGCATTTAAAGATTTTTGTAGAATCGCCAGCCTTATTCAGGAATCAAACCCACCAAAAACGAAAAAATTTTTTTTATATATTTTAGGATACCAATCGAAAGAGTTACTCATAAGCACTATTTTTTTTAAGTGATACAGCATCTTAAACAAAGGGAAGACCATGAAATTTAACATTTAAATTTTAATTCGATATCAATTTGTATCGAATCGTATGCGATTAAACATTTGAATTGAAAGTTCCGTTTCTTTTTAAAAACAAAATGAAGTCTTCTTGCAGTAAAATTTCCTATCTTCAATGTTTAAGGTACTTTCCCTCCGTGTGGCAAAGTTTTGGGACACCTTGTGTACTCTTCATTAACACAAAAAAAAACGAAAAGCTTTTGTACAAAATATACTCCCAACTTCCATTGTTTTAGAACTTTTAACGATTGGACGTGCAAATACGTACAACATTTAATAAAGCGACCAATTAAGGTTACAAAACGCCAAATATGTACCGTTTGTAAATAAAATATTTTACTTCACACGAGCAACGCGGAACGGGGTACTCAATTCCGCTTTGCATAATACAGAGCTAACGAACTCCATATTGTTTGAAATGTTACAGTAATGTTCGCTTTAAGGCAGTTAGTCACTGAGAGCATTGAGACGTGTAATGTTACAATTCACATTCATGCATTACCTACGTGAGGTGACGAAAACCGAGCATTGTAATGCGCAACTTGTAACGACACAAATTAAAATATTAAAGTTGTTAGTTAAATTAAAAAATAGTTATGGGGTACATAATTAACGCAAATAACTACATTATTCAAAGATTGTGTCGCAGTTATTAGCGCCCTCTTGAGTGCGCAAACCAATTAATAGTGAGCAGCACACACACGTGATGCAAAGTTTTATGGCACAACAAAACTAGTTTCACACACTTTATTTAATTTACTTTTACATACTTTCGAATACTAAAGTGTTTAAATTTGTAACTATTATCACGGATCGAGCTGTAACGATATAAAAAGCTCCTCAGTCAGTATTGTAACTTTAGTGCTCATAATCTATCTGTTGGATTACAAGCTGATACCGGTGAGTACCTTTATTTATTTAGTTTTACACACTTTCGAACTCTCACACAAAGTGTTTTAATTTGTAACTATCATCACGGTTCGAGCTGTAACAAGATAAAAAGCTTCTTGTTCAGTATTTAACTGTAACTTTAGTGCTCAAAATCTATCTGTTGGATTACAAGCGAATGCTCCCGGTGAGTGACCACCTTTATAGAAATGTTCGTATTAGAATAATTTGGAAGGTTTTCCTCGCTCAATATGTGTGGGTGGGAATGTGTGAAACCTTGCTTGTACAGGGTAGTTTTATAGGTACCTACTTAATTGATTAGATCGTGGGTGGATTTTTGGAGCAAACTATTTTATAAACGATATAATTAATGAAATACTAGCGGTCGCCCGCGACTTCATCTGCGTGGACAGTTATTTATCTAACCCTCGGGAACAGTACTTTTTTTCGGGATGAAAGGTACATTTAGAATAGGGCTCTTTATCAACAATCGCTTGTAAAATAGAATCGCGAACCTAATCTCTATGAGGTGGCGATTCGATTTTAGAAGCGATTGTCGATAAAGAGCCCTTTTCTAAATGCCGTTAATTTTCTAAATGGTGATTTTCCGAGCGACATTTAACAATATCGAGTGATGTCAATAATTCTTACTTTTTTATCCTTTCTATACTTTTTCCCTCATTTTTCTAATATGAAAAGAATTGTTTGGTTGAAAGGGTATCAAATTTAGTTTTCCCTCAAACGTAATACAATATTTACGCAACGTGACTCTGTCAACATAGTAAGATTTCTGTTCACACTTTCCTATTATTTTTTTCTTTGTGTACACACTTCTGTATGACCCAAAAAAGCTAAGCAAGATTTATAGGGCTAAGGGTCTGTTGAGGTCATATCAGAAAAAAGGGTCACGGTACAAAATATTTTAGTACCATAGGCTTCTTTTGTTACCAAGCTAGTAAAATGAGAAACCTGACCCTAAAAGGAGATTCAGATTCTAAGTCGATAACAGGTTTATGAAACTTTTTTGTAATAATAGTAAATTAAATTATTATTTCACAAGATACAAACAGT
Source organism: Agriphila geniculea (assembly GCA_943789525.1). Lineage (NCBI taxonomy): Eukaryota > Metazoa > Arthropoda > Insecta > Lepidoptera > Crambidae > Agriphila > Agriphila geniculea. The sequence goes on from OX038879.1 coordinate 18,425,935, forward strand.
ACCTTGTCTCTACCTAAAATGAAAGAAATTTTGGTACTACGGTTTGTAAGACCAGGTTTACAAATTTACTAGTAGATAGTCATTTTTATTAAATATGTTACATAGAATTGTCAACTGAATGTCGAGGTAATTCCTCACATTGGTGAAATAACGCTGGCTTACAGCGTAAGAGTTTAGGATATACTAGGAAAAATTCGACGATGTCACTAGTGACTCGGTAGCTCAGCGGTCAGAGCATTGGACCGGATATCCAAAGGTCGCGGGTTCGATTCCCGTCTGAGTATTGATCTGGTGCGAGTCGTATTTTTTCTAGTATATTATTTAGTATTGTTTAAAAATAGCATTGTAAATGCAAAAATCTCAAATTTAAAAACAAATTATTATTTTGTATTGGTATCCCAAAGGGTTTCCAAAACTAACTTTTTAGACAATGTCCACTGCGCCGTCACTGAGTTGGCACGAGATCGAGTTGTCACGACGCCGAAGTAGCAGATACCAGCCCTCGTATTAAAACCTCTTAAAACATTTTATTTTTCTGAATGGCTATCAATGCGGCTCTTTTATTTGTTATACAGCGAGAAAGAGATGTAAAGTTTTAAGAAGTTGTAATATCACCCCAGGGATATTAAGGAGCTCCGTAACTGTACCGAATGCGATATAAAAGTTTCGAATAATTTCGGATAAGGGCGGAGTCTAAATGAGACAGGCGATGACAGGATGTTCTGCCCGGCCGTGCCGTTCGCCGCCGGAATAAAGTCAAATTATTACCTATTTCTGTTTTATACTTTTAGAACAAAAATAAAATAAAAATTAAAGTTTTTGGTCGTTCTGAACCTTAGAGTAGTGAGTTAAAAAAATGACACACAACAAAGTGTTAAATATTGCGCAATATGATTGTGTCTTCTAGGGCCCGCCCTAGGAAGGGATGATGCTATTATCCATCGCATATAGAATGTCCATCCCTTTTTAACTGTACTCAAGCAGAAATCTGAGTTTGAGTTTGATTCTATAATACGAGCCTAAATTTCATATCAATTACATCCTTGATAGACATTATTTGTGCCCCCCGTCAATTGCAAACTATCACGTCATCTTAATCCTACTAATATTATAAATGTGAAAGTTTGTGGGTTTGGATGTTTGGAAGTTTGTTCCTCAATCACGCAAAAACTACTAAACGGATTTGGTTGAAATTTAACACACACATAGCGAGATAGCGAGATATGGAGATAGCCTAGATTAACACATAGAATACTTTTTATCCCGATATTCCCAGGGGTACGGGAACCACGCGGGTGAAACCGCGGGTGGTTGCTAGTCACATAATAAAATAATCTGGCGGCGCGGCGGGTGGTAGACAAACGACGTATCGGTCTTACTTAATACTACGATTTAAAATAAGTTTTGTATTTTGTAGGTACTTCCTAAATGCTTTACTAATACACCAACATTCTTGGAAACACCAGTCTTTTTGAAACTCTTAAACAGTCCGCTTTTTCCTAGCTTTTACCACCTTTTACCCGCTGACACATATTTTATTCATGTAACATTATCGATCTATCGCGTCAGATTAAAACATGCGATACCTACATGACGGCATTCGGTAATTTTGTAGACAGATAATTTCGTGGATTTCGTGACGGTGGTTTGTACAAACATTGGTAAAATAAATAATCACCGATATAGTTCGATTTTATACACCGTTATTTTTTAAGTATACTTATCTTGAATGAAATGGGGATATTAAAACAAGTTACTGATTGTGTTTGTGCAGTTAAAAGTAAAAAATTAATAGTTAGAAAACATCGAAAAAATCTTCATAAATTGGCAAACTCACAAAGATAGCAAGACGCTTGCATAGACATCACTTTTTCCATGATTTACGTACACAACATAGTTTCTTTTGATTACGCGCGTGTAAGTCTATGAATGAGTTCTGAATTCAGAATTCAGTAAAATTTTTGGACACAATCTTGACTAATTAAGAAATATTGAAACTTTTGAATAAATTGATTAGTAAAGGGAAGAAATACGCTATTACTTTATTAGATGAACTTAAAAGTGACCGTGTAGAGGTGTATAATAGTATTGAGTGACGTTTGTAAGCTAACGCTAAAATTAAGGAAGCCAAAATTCTAGAGTTAATTAAATCCCATCGTAGCATATTGCTTTTATGTATACACGATACATCACATCAAGTTAAACAGTTCGGCTGCAAAATAGTAGTTTATGAAACTGATGCATAATGAGGGGTATTAAAACATGAGTGTGTGTTTAAAAACCGAGCCGTAGGCGAGGTTTTTAATAGTATCACACGAGTGTTTTAATACCTAGTTATGTACAGTTTCATACACTATTTTATCTACGCTCATACAATTTGTGATTGAACTGATTGAACCTATAAAGAAAAATATCAATGATAAAAAGAGTAACTTTGTAGTTTCTCGGTAGGTCGGGATTACTTACATAATGTTCATTAAGACGTTTTCCGTCGCCGCATCTAAAATATCGGGTGGAGTCAAATTTTCAATCACTTCTATGACATTTTTAAGCAAAAGTAAAAATTAAAATCTAAAAATGGCGCGTATTCAATTAGAAAAATAAATAATGAGATGAGTGCATTCCAGAAGACTAATCGCTACGATAAGTCATCGATCACCATAGAGTACATTTTAATCATGGAAAGTATGTGGAACACTGACATGAAAAAAATTTTTTTATGCAGGTCAATGATGTGGAAATATCGTTGTTACTTTTTAATATCACGGCACTGCCTTCTTCTTAGATTTGCCCTGTATCGTAATGAGAAAAAAAGTTATTTTATAACATTGCTCAGTATAGCGAAGGTATGTTATAATAGTAGTTTATGATACAAGGTTGGTAAGGAGGTTTTTAAAACGAGTTGACGTTTTATAAGCCCGAGCCGCAGGCGAGGGTTTATAATCGTCACGAGTTTTAAAAAACCTTATCAACCGTGTGCCATACTAAGTTTTTCAATACATTTGCGAGAAAACATTATAGGTACTATTGAAATTGTAATCTATACATATAATAAAAGTATAAATTCTAAATACTTATTTGTGCGCGTATTATGCAAAAACCACTAAAAGAATTTTGATGGGCTTTTCATAGTTTAGTAGCTTAAGGTCCAACTTAAAATCTAAGCTATGTTTTATTTAATTCAGGTGGGTGGAACCACGGAAACAGCTTGAACTCTCCTTAGTACTAGCTTTCATACACTAAAGAGGTCAGTTTAAACTGGTCGCCTTATTTTTCTACTGTCCACGCGGACGAAGTCGCGGGTGGAAGCTAGTAGAAATTAAAAAAACGTACGTAAACATAAACGCACGGTGCGGGCGTGCGGTAAAATCAACTTACCGCACACTGTACTAAACCGTAAACAAAAACGCACGGCGTGCGGTAAAATCAACTAACCGCACGCTGGCCTGTCAGCGTAAGCTCACATTTTCAAGCAACTGTATTGAAAAATAACTTTTTAATTTTTTTCGGTATTGCAGTATGTCAATATAAATTCGATTTGAAATTCATAATTCGAATTTTACGATATGAGAGTAGATAAACAGGCTTTTTATTACACAGTTAAAATAACTTATTGAAAATTAATTAAAAACAAATTTCAGAATTGGTTTATTCGCATTTCTCAAACTATTCTCGTAAATGTTAGTGAGCAGGTTTGATAATTTTTTTCGATTCAGTTTTTCGTTAAAATAAACATATTTCAACTATTTCGAAAAATGATCAAAAATGTCACAAACGCGAGATCTACAGCTCACAGAGCCACTAGTAATTAATATTCTAAAAACGACAGATAGACTGAGCTTCAAAGTTTAATTTAACCAACAATAATTATTGGCCACATTATGTTTTATGGTCAGCGTTTCAGACAAGTTTGGCGTGTAGAGTTCGGACAGTTAGATTGAATTCAGTCCGCGGTAATTTCAGAATTAAACTTTGTATGAAATGATTAGAACAATTTTTGTCTAATTAAATTCAAAATTTGGAATATTAATCTGTAATTAAATTTGAGATGTTAACTTACTGAACTGAGGGATAAATCTGTTTCTATATTTTTACATGCACAAAATATTTTCAGAAAGAATACTTCTTTTCGTATTTTCTGCAAGCAGTATAACCAACATGCGTTGTTGCATGTCACGTACCTAATGAATTTGAAAAGAATCCTTGCTAATATTATAAATGCGAAAGTCCGTTTGTTTGTTTGTTTGTTACTCCTTCACGTCCTAACTACTGAACCGATCATCATGAAATTTTGCATACACGTTGCGAGTGATATAGAGAAGGACATAGGGTACCTTTCATCCAGAAAAAAGTATATTTCTCGAGGGATAGCAAAAAACCTTTCCACGCAGACGAAGTCGCGGGCGGCAGCTAGTAGTTTATGAATGCACACAGAATAAATACTTTTTTTCATACAAACATTCATTGTTATAATAAAAGAAGATCAGCGTGTTCTTAGATTTCTACTTGCACTATTTGTTAAAATAAAACTTTAATTTCAACCTATTTTCATAGCTTCAGAAGTCTCCGGCCGTGTAAACTTGAAATTAAAAACAGGAATGTTAATTAATTTTCAAATAATGGCTAAAATTAATTTAAAGTTTTCTAACAGACGACGGTGAAACGGCCGCTTATTTTTTAATAAGCAACGAGTACGAGTCTGTACTTATATTTTCATCTGGAATTCGATTCCATGTAAACAAAAGCATGTTGATGCATTCAAATTGTTTGTACAGAAAAGTCAAACATTTTGCAATGGCTGATTGAAACATGAAACTTTATTTGTACCCTGCGTGGTCAAACTTTAGTTTTCGATAGGCAATAGCTTCAGGCATTTCGTTTAACATTTAATGGCAGATTGCGAAACCTGTTTTACATTACACAGCAGTATTATTCACAAAGAGATTTATGTTCTTTAAAACTTTTTTATGTAAAAATACCTTATTCAATATCCTTGCCACAATTCTACAAGATAATTTAAACAAATGCAATTTCGAATTAAGTATGTATACAATATAAATAAAATAATGTTGGAAACACATTGATCAACAAACATACGAAACATAACCATTTTCTAAATTCAGTAGGTAGTAATGGTATTGAAAATCACCGAAATGAACTAAAAATCGAATAGGTAGGCCTGCACTTAAGCTGCTAATAAAGTAGTAGAAATTGGATGGTGGTCAAGTTAAGTATTGTAAGGCCTGACAGCGAGCAATTCATTTTGTGGGGTCAATAACATTTTGGGGTTAATAGGCTATTTTGGGAATGAGCTGACAGGCCGTTCTTTGTAATCGTGTGATATTGGCGAAATTGGAAAAGACCTTGATAATTTTGTAGCACAAATAAATTTGAGGAGCTCTAGGGCACGGTATTAGCGCATTGGTCCTGCGACTGCGTCGGTTATGGGATGGGTGACCAATCCGCATGGGGTCGTCGTGTGATGTTTTTTTTACCACCAGATAGCCAGTTCCTCAGTTATGAGATGAAGATGATGAGTGATTTCGGGTGTAGTTCGCTTCTACCTACGGCCTTATCGTCACTTAACATCAGTCCCTCAATTCTCTAAATACGTAATTTTTGGATAGAAAAATAGTTGCGACCATCGGCGAGCTCGTCGTCCAAGCGCTAGCGTCTATGTGACAGCCTTGCCGCATCGTAGAGCTATTTTTAGAGAATCGACACGCTGGTGAGGTGAAAGCCAAGCACTACCCCGATGTGCATAGAAAAAAACGAGTCAGTGCTTGGCCATCACCTCCACTACCTGACCTGACATTAAGTGACGATAAGGCCGAAGGTGAAAGCGCACTCACCCGAAGTCCTTATCAATGAGGAACATGGTTATCTTATCTCTAACTGCCGGAACACAGCAATGTTAAATTGTAGCAAGCCAAGCGGACTTGAAATAAGCCCTACTACCAACACAACCAAATCGTTCACTAGACTAGGATACCAAAGAATATCAATCACCTACGCTCAAGTCAAACAAAGAAGCCCAATCTACTGAGTTACTATACTAACGTCGAATGACGAAATAACATTACGAGCCCCCAAAAGACATTGCCTAGCTCTTAAGCAAATAGGATTATGGGTTTACAGCACAGCTGATAGAATGTTGGAATATTACACTTCTTATAAGTACTGACAGCTACTCTGCTAGAGTATTTGACGACACGAAAATGTTTGTTAGAATACAATGTGATATTAACCATGATGAGACTTTTATTAGATTATTTTTATGAAAATGAAAAATGACAAGTATTGTTTAATATTTTAAAAGTAGGTAAAAAAATAGTTTTAATTTGTTTTCTTAAGATTTATAGTTCATAGTTTTATATTTTCAGTCATAAAAAGCAACTTATACCGGGTGTAACAAGATCTTCAACGAAGCCGAGGTCTACGTATTCTGCACATAATCAGGACCATTTCTGTTCAGAATTATTGCTGGAAAACGATTAAAATTTATGGTGTCAAAAAAGGATTGCATACATTACCGCGCAATGTAACGCGTACAACAGACCGCGCCTGCGAGTGTATGCTATCTATCTACACAGCTGCGTGCGGCCAAGTTGAAAGGCAGCGTTTATGTGCGTGCTCATGAGATATGCATTGAGTGATGACGTTTTGAGGCCATTGTTTGTTACGAAATACTTAAAATTTTGATAATGTTGCTTTAGACAAAAATTAGGAAATAACGAATAAAATAAGATTTCACAAAAATTGTGAAAAATTTTTTTTGAATTGACCTTCAATAACTTCGTAGCTTTTGATTTCCCATTTACTGTCTAAAGGACAAACAAAAATTATTCCGACGATGGGCGGAATGCGTAGACTTTGGCTTCTTTGAGGGTCTTTTTACACCCGTTATTCTGGTAGTTATTATTGTTCAAAATGTACAATCATCTTTTTGAGTCAAAACGTTTATTTACCCTTAGAACTTTTCTTAACGTCTAAAGTTCTACATGTAAAAAGCCATTTGCTTAAAGTTATTATCGCAGAAGAAATAGCACCAGGCAAAACTTTTTAACGAAGAAAAAATGTATTGGAAAATTTCACCACGCCGCCGCCCGCTAGTAGCAAATCAAGTAATATTACAAGCTAAACAAAAAAAAACTATTATGTATTGATAATTATATTGCGTTTATACTAGCAGTCCACTAGTGCCGCTAATACATTTATTTTTATTACACGTAAACCAAGTCAATATTAAAAAAACCGGCCAAGTGCGTGTCGGACTCGCGCACGATGGGTTCCGTACCAAAAACGGCAAAAAAATATGTTTGTTGTATGGGAGCCCCCCTTCATTATTAATTTTGATCTGTTTTTTGTATTTTTTGTTATAGCGGCAACAAAAATACATCATCTGTGAAAATTTCAACTGTCTACCTGTTGTCGTTATTAATATCGAGCATAAAACGGCAAAAAAATCACGTTTGTTGTATGGGAGCCCCCCCTTAAATATTATTTTTAGTCTGTTTTTAGTATTTGTTGTTATAGCGGCAACAGAAATACATCATCTGTGAAAATTTCAACTTTCTAGCTATCACGATTCATGAGATACAGCCTGGTGACAGACAGACAGACAGACATACAGCCAGACGGACAGCGGAGTCTTAGTAATAGGGTCCCTTTGGGTACGGAACCCCTAAAAAGGAAACAACCATAGCCTCTTATTTACACGACTGTCCAAAGCAAAAAGAGTGTATATGTGTTCAGGGTTCATGTATGTTTGTGGGTATGTGAGTTTCTTTATTCCACCATAACTTCCAAATGGCTCAACGGATTTGGATGTATGGGGTATTGTTAGAATTCTTACATCATTCCAAGTGACACTGGCTATATTTTTTTGAAAAAAGTTAATACGGCAACTGTATGACGCCTTTTTCAGATGTGAAAAAATTTTTTTTTTCTTCTATTATTACAATATGGGCATCAAATGAAAGGCTTCAATGAGTACATTTCAAAAATATATAATTTGTTACTAAAATGTGTAAAATAAAAATAAAAAAAATAAAAAAAAATTAAAAATACGACTGCCCTGCTAAAACAAACTAAAAAGTTAAATAACTAGTGTCATTGCAGCCGGGGGACCTCTTCGATTAAAAATTGTTCCACAAAACGGTCCCCCGACTGCAATGACACTTGTTATTTAACTTTTTAGTTTGTTTTAGCAGGGCAGTCGTGTTTTCAATTTTTTTTTAAATTTTTTTGTCTAATATTTTTTGAAAACTCTTTAACATTTTTCATTCTTTGTACTAGTTTTAAAATGCAATCGCAACAACGGTGACCCATTTTAGTTTAAATGGATGTCAAAACTTACAGAAAGAAAGAAAACTGTTGAAGAGATATTAAAAAAATACTTAGAGACAATTTAAGAGGGCATGGTTCTTTCTTTTTTTTATATCGACCTGGTTTCAGTGTAATAAAAATAAATGAATTGGCGCCTCTAGTGCATCCCTAACTTGACGCTAAGCTAAGCATCACGCATATACCGAAACATTATGCAATGTTGCAAGAACATGACGGCAAAACAACAACGACGCCCAATATGTTGAATATCATGTTGCCTAGTAAAAATAAGGCATAATATATTTCGTGTTTCAGATAGTTTTCGCTACCGTAAAACAAAAACATTTTAATTACTGATGGGGAAAATGCCGGGCATTTTTGACAGATTAGGAATATTCCCAATAAACGCCCATAGATTCCCGCCCACTGGGCATTTATCTGGGCATTTATTTTTTGTTACAAAATTGATCCACAAAATTTATTTAAACATTAAAATATAGTTAATTTTAATTAAATTAGTTAAGATTATCGTTCATAAGTTTATATTTTCATGAATTTGGATATCCTAATCAAAATATTTTATGTGAATCGTAGACGTAAGTATATATTTGTCACATAATCTTCGAAAGTGGAAAAAAATATGTTAAAGGAAAATAATCATATGAAAATACAAGTAGAGAAGGACACTCCCGATTTAAACTCGCTTGGCCACCCCGCACGCAGAGCACTGCATGCAGAGCACACGAGAGTGGCTCCCTACGTTCCCGGTGTTCGCCGATGGGCAAAACTTTTGGCGAATAGCGAGATCGACGAGTTTGTGCGAAATGACGGATTAAACTTTGTTTATAAATCTATATTATCTTATCATAAGTCTACCAGTAAACGAGTCGGTATAAATGGTTTATTAATCGAAGAAGTAAATTAATCATTTACTCTCATTGTGGGAACTATCCCCCAAATTGGAAATACGAAGAACATTGTTAACATTAATAACATCCACGTTAACGTCATCCACTTAATTATTCAATTATTATTTCCAATAAGATAGGGTCTAGGAAATAAAAAATATAAGAAATACAATTGTTTTTCGTTTTTGGATTTAAAAAAAAACCGGCCAAGTGCATGTCGGGCCACGCGCCGTAGGGTTCCGTAGTTACCTTATGCTATATCATATTTAATACCACCGATCATTTTGCGTCTGCAAAAATAACTTTGTTTTTCACAGTGTTGGTATGAGTGACAAAGTTATATTTGCGGTTTTGGAAAATGTGCTATATCTCAAAAACTAATTACTATATCTCGTTCAAACTAATTTTGGTTGAAAGTGTTTATTAAGATCTACAGCATATATTTTTTTTAGATTTTTGACTCTCTTATTTCAAAAGTTAAAGGGGGGGGACACACATTTTATCACTTTGGCAGTTTATATCTTTCAAACGGTTGACTTTGAGAAAAAGTTGTCTTAAAAACCTCAATTTCATTTTTAAAGACCTATCTATAGACACCCAACACGTATTGGTTTGAAGAAAAAAAAATTTTTCAGTTTCAGTTCCATGTATGGGGAGCCCCCCCTTAATCTTTTATTTATTTTATTTTTGTATTAAATTTGTTAAGCGGTTAACAGAATACATCTACCTACCAAGTTTCAACTGTGTAGTCTTAATACTTTCGGAATAAAGTGGCTGTGACATACGGACAGACAGACAGACAGACAGACATGACGAATCTATAAGGGTTCCGTTTTTTGCCATTTAGGCTACGGAACCCTAAAAATGGCCGCCAGGTTTTTATGTAATTTACGGGGATACTAGGTAGGTATACCTATAGAAGTATAGATTATTTATCTGACATTTTGCTGACATCCGTAATGCAAGATACCTACCCTACTACTATTCTTATTATATTAGGTAGGTAAAAAAAAGGTAGGGTATAATCGCAATAAAATTCTTTTTCACTTTTCATGCTCGTAAAGTTCGTCTTTATGTTGGGTATAGGCTGCATAAAATCGCTTTTTATGCTCTAGTGCATAAAGTGAAATCTTCGTCAAGTCTCAGACTTTAAGACAAAGGTCGTCAGGTAAACAGCCACACACGCAATTTAACTTCGTTGAATTACCTTGTTATTTCATTCTGTTTCTTTATTTTTTGTTGTGTTATAATACTTTTTTATTTTTGAAAATGGGTATCAATTTTATTGAAAGGCTTTGATAAAAAAAAAATCATTTTTTGAATATGGGTATCAAATGAAAGGCCTTGATGAGCACATTCCAAAATTATATTTTTTTTGTAAAAAAATGAGTTTTTTTTCTTCAATTTTTGAATATGGGTATCAAATGAAAGGCCTTGATGAGCACATTCCAAAATTATATTTTTTTATAAACAAAATTGTTTTTTTTTTCAATTTTTGAATATGGGTATCAAAATGAAAGGCCTTGATGAGCACATTCCAATAATATATATTTTGTCACACAAAATTAAGAAAAACATTTTTTTTTTCATTTTTTTAATATGGGTATCAAATGAAAGGCCTTGATGAGGACATTCCAAAAATATATATTGTGTCACAAAAAATTAAGAAAAACATTTTTTTTTCAATTTTTTAATATGGGTATCAAATGCAAGGTCTTGATGAGCACATTCCAAAAATATATAATTTTTTTTTTTTTTTTTTTTTATTATTTATTTTTAAAAGGTAAAGTACACAGTCTTGCAACTTGTCTCGCAAAACCTAACAGCAGGTTTGTCTGCGAGTACTTAAATTAGTCTTATTTAAGTAAGTATTATATAAATCAACATTATTAACATCAAGCATATTATTAGATACACTCATACTTAAGGTAACACAAAGTTGTTTGTTTTAAGAGTTCAAAAATCATAGGTTCAATAGATAATGTTTTTTAAGATAATTGTTAAAGCTTTTTTTAGTATTTAGTGATTTGAGATCATCAGGCAGATTGTTTAACAGGTAGGGTACACGCTTTGCTAGGGTTCTGTCGCCGTACACACTGGTGACCCGCGGCACGCAGTACTCGCCGCGCGTCACGGCTCGTGTTGCGTGCCCGTGTTGATGTTGAAGTGGTGTCAAGCGCTCACGATAGTTATAGTTGTTTAATAGTAATAAGTATTTATGTTTTACACTGGCTGGTAGAATGTTACACACTTTGAATAATTCGTAGTAGTTATTTTTATGTCTATTTTTGGTTTTGTTATTGACTAATAATTTAAGGAAGCGAATTTGTAGGGTTTCTAATTTTTTTATGTGTGTTGGGTAAGTTAAACCATAACTATCGAGAGCGTATGACATCACTGTATCCACTAAGGCCTTGTACAAGCATTTTAAAATATTCAATGGTATTTTATGTTTAAGATGATAGAATTTACTCAATAAAATTTTCAATTTGTTACAAATGTGGTCAATGTGTACAGTCCATGAAAAAAATTCATCAACAATTACTCCTAAGTATGTTGCATGAGGAACTATGTCGATAGGTTTACAGTGACATGTTAAGCTAGTATTTTTGTGGATGCAGTCGTGGCTATGAGTGACAATTTTAGCATTTACATTTAGATTCCTGTTATTACTGTGAGGTGATCTTATTATTAACATTTGTGTCTTTAATTGGTTTATTACAATACCATTGTCATGACACCATTTGACTATATTATTTACATCCTGTTGTACAAGTTTACAAATCTCACTCAAGTCGGTACCAGCTCCAAGTATGCATAGATCATCTGCGAACATGTATGTGGAACAGTGTTTAACCACATTGGGCAAGCTGTTGATGTGCATCAGGAAGCAGATAGGACCACTTCCTGATCCTTGCGGAACGCCACACAGCACCGACTTGGGCGAGCTTTGGCAGCCACCCACCTTGACACAATAAGTCCGTTCGGTTAGATACTCACGGAACCATGGGCTTAAAGGGGTGTTGACACCGCACTCTTCGATGGCTTTAATCAAGGTGTCATGTTCCAAAACGTCAAAAGCCCTTTTAAAGTCAAAGAACACTGAAACGACCATTTTTTTATTATGCAAATATTCATTAATTTCGTTAATTAATTTCGTAATTAATTTGTCACAATTTAAGATTTTTCTTTTAATTTTTTACATTATTGTTGTTTAATTTCCTCACAATCGAAGTGAAAATCAGAGTGTATAACTCGTACATAAAACCCATTTTACCCGAGACGCATATATCCACCCGAGCCGCAGGCGAGTGTTTTATGCACTTATTGTACAATCTATTATATGCCGAGTTGGTATCTAAGCATACAATTTTACATTGCATTAATTCTTTATAACGTTAATTGAACCCAGCTATACACATCAACTTTGTCTAGGGATACAGGTGTTATTTTCATACAAACGAGGTAACTTTGAAGCCTTGGTTTTCTGCCAAGGATGTACCGTGCTGTAATCTGATGATGGCCATCCAGGGAGTGAATGGAGTAGATTCAGATCGCTATACACACCCAACTGATCTGATCAGCATTCTAAAAGAGTAATGGGTCAGAGTTCTCAGTTTGAGGATTTCCATACATTTTCATGCTATTTTCACGGTTTTTTTAAACATGTCCATTACGTTTTACATTGCATTAATTCTTTATAACGTTAATTGAACCCAGCTATACACATCAACTTTGTCTAGGGATACAGGTGTTATTTTCATACAAACGAGGTAACTTTGAAGCCTTGGTTTTCTGCCAAGGATGTACCGTGCTGTAATCTGATGATGGCCATCCAGGGAGTGAATGGAGTAGATTCAGATCGCTATACACACCCAACTGATCTGATCAGCATTCTAAAAGAGTAATGGGTCAGAGTTCTCAGTTTGAGGATTTCCATACATTTTCATGCTATTTTCACGGTTTTTTTAAACATGTCCATTACGTTTTTAGAATGCTGGTCGGATCAGTTGGGTGTGTGTAGTGATCTGAATCTCCTCCATTCACTCCCTGGATAGCCGTCATCAGATCACAGCACAGTATATCCCTGGCAGGAAACCAAGATTTCAAAGTTACCTCGTTTGTATGAAAATAGCACCTGTATCCCTAGACAAAGTTGATGTGTGTATATAGATAAGCTAATGAATATAATAATGGTTCAAAATAATAATAATTAATAATAATATTATAATAATGATTCGAAATAAAATAATAATAGTTCCTAATAAATACAATAATAGTTCGAGTGTCCAATTTACCGACACTTTTAAAAGTTTTTATTAGGCTCATTATTTATGGTGAATGTCGGCTAACTGGCACGAGGGACAGTGGGAATCTGGAGAGATAGTTCGCCTACTATACATAAAACTTGGCAAAACTACCCGACTACCCGAGAACCCTTTAATGTACCGACAGCTACACGGAATAGATAGAAGGCGAATATAAGCGAGTTTTTAAAAATGTTGATTCTATTTACCTTTGTTTGCTTAGACTTATCATAAAAATATATACCTTAACCCTTTCAGACCTGGCGTCCACAATCGAGGACATAAAACTTTAAAAAAATATTTAAGTATTTATTTCGATACGTTTGCATTTGAAAACGGTTGGGTCCACTTGTTCACATAATAAACTTACTAAAACAGTACTAGTAACGCCATCTTTTATCGCGTGGACTCACTATTTCATCGGTTTATTACCAGTATCTGGCCATGATTTGACCTGTGCAGGGAAGCTGATTATTTTAGTTGTAAATCATAATAAAATAGTGAAAGTTACTGATTGAAAAAATATGAGTTGATAAGTTTGATCTATTGAGATCTTATAAAACATATTTCTGTGTTTTTTTATTGATTAGTTACACCATTTATCATGAATTTTCGATATGTCCTCAATTGTTCCCAATAGGTTTTAATTGATATTTTACGTTATGTTCAGACATTGTAAGGGATCTGAAAAATCTGGCAATTTAGTAATTCGAAAGTAATAATTATGATGTTTTTTAAATGTATCGAAGTAATGTAGGTAACTATAAGATATAATTTATACCTTTTGGTTAAAATCTAATGAATAAAGTTCTCACGACACGCGTTGAAGGCTATCTAGGAAGGATATCTTTCAGACATTGATTTTACTTCCTATGATGATGACCAGTATAGGGAAAGTCTTGATCTAGCCTAGAGCCACGATCTGTTCGAGTGGGTGCAGACGCAATTTACGTCAAAACCAAAGGGAAACCTTCCCACCGGAATCCGATGATGATGTTATACCCACAATCTCGCTCTCTCAAGGTAGGTGTATATCAAATGAAGTTATTTTTGAAATGCCAGTCGACTCACAAGAACTTGATTCCTCAAATGGACTCTTCGGGTGATTTATCACGCATCAAATCTAGCAGTTGTCCACAGTTTCCGAGAGTACAAGTAGATAGCGAATATTTTGGCGTTCCTAAAACCTTCTTCACTTCCACTCCACCGCCAACTAGCTGGAAGTTTAGGTATTTGTTCGAAATAAAATTTCTATTTGGTACTAAAAGAGGCCGTCCAAATAGTTCCCCGACTCCGCAAATCATAGAAAACCAGGAGAAGTTCGCCTTGGAAGTGGAATAGCATCACGAGCTATTCCACTTCCAGTAGTAGTAGTAGTGTAGGACACTTTCCAGCACACGATGAAAGGGCTGGAACATGTTGTTAAATAAAATGTTGCAAAAGGAAAACAGGTCTAAACTGCATTAAAAGCAAAGTCTATTTGTGTCTTATAAAATATAAAAAATGTTTCTTAGCTTTCTCATGCATAAATAGAACCAATAAAAATTTTCAGTTTTTTTTTCATTGATTTACTGATTGGTCCTACTTTGTTGTGATTATTATTGTTGATTATGCCAAAAGAGAATTTAATTTCTTATATTATTCTTATTATTTACTAAATAAAAATATTGATTAATTATAGAATTTTTATTTCTACCAGTATCACCACATACATTATTATAACTATCATTTAGGACAGATGGCCTCATTTGTGCACATAAAGAAAAACACAATTTTCTCAGAAAGGCGATAAAAAATATTTTTTTGTGTATTTTTCCCATAGTATCTGTAGCCTATATAAGCTAAAAAAAAAATTACCAAACCGATCTGAGAAATAAAAATAATTCAGGTCTGAAAGGGTTAAAGTCAAATTATAATAAATATTTGTTAACTAACTAATATTTCGTTTTATTTCCTTAAAACTTTTTCATTTATTCGTTGTTGAGCAATCGTTTTTTTCTGCCCACAGATTGGGCGTTTATTTGGGCATAAAAGATGTATGCCCAATGTGCCTGGGTTTTTTACCAATTTTCCCGCCCGGGCAGAAACACATTCCCATCTCTAATTTTAATTCATTTCGCGAAAGGATACGCTGTAGTTATTTGACCCCCAAGCAATTTGTAAAATGTCCAATTACCAAAATACGTGAATTACAGACACGCATGTCCACACACTAGGGCACTTCGTGTCATGTTCGCCCGTTTAAATATTGTGCTTGTGTGACCTTTGGAGTATATTATTAATTTAAACGAAACGCTGCCACTAGACAACGTGAAATTATGTGAATTTTGAGTAAACAGAGCGCTGTAGTTTTACGTTACACCTTTTTAAATTTATTTTTGAAGTGAAAACTTCTTTAGCGGCGTTGTACGCTTTTTTGTAATGGTGAAAAAATGCTAAACTCGCGTCAGTAAGAATCACGTGGCTGATCGAAAATGCGTAAGACAGATGTGACGGATGGAGAGTAGACAGCTGGCGGCGGAAGCCCCCTCTCTTTCTACGGGGTGCGTTGAATATGGCGGCGCGTCATTTTAAGACGTATACACTTGTGTCACCAGCAACGCGCTAATTTTGAAAATGGAACTAATAGCAGCGATCTCTTCGGTGGAATTATAGACTTATTTATACTCTGTGACTATAAGAAATTGAAAATCTTGAAATCCTAGAATGCGTGCATGTAGAAATTAAAAAGGCCACTGGCGCGAAATCTTTAGAATTTTTCTCTAATTACAAACTGATTGAATTGTGTGACTGTATAGTAATAGGAAAGAAATAATTTTAATCCTTTGTGGCTAATTTCAAAATATCAAAAATGCGCAACGTTAATATTCAAGTTTTCACTTCTGCCGGCACTCCCGGAGTGCAGCCCGATTTTTTTTAATAGCTTTCGCTTGCATCCTTTTATTTGAATATTCAGTTTTGATAATAGTGTATTTATAAAAGTACTTAAAGACAAAGTTTATGGAAATGTTTCAGTAGGTGTTCCTTATACAGAACTTGCCTTACAGTTTCAAAATACTAAAATCTTCTTCCCTTTTTCAGCAAAATTATTATACTTTCGTAGATTTTTGTGATATTAGATGTTTAATTGATTTTCCGAAATCAAAACTTCTGATTTTCGCACTGAAAATGAGCTGAAAGTAAAGAAAAAATCTATATAAATAAAACAAAGTCAGGTTATATACACCAATTATTTACAACTCAGGAATGGCGGAACCGCTTTGGAAGAAATTTGACTGGTAGGCAGATTAGGACCTGGATTAACATACACCTTTGCTACATTTTATCCGAGTCAAAGGCTCCCTAGAGTTCACGCGGAATATCAATACTTTTGTTTTACGTAATTTTCATAGATTTAACTGATTTATTGCAAACATTTAAGTCGGTT
Organism: Agriphila geniculea; assembly: GCA_943789525.1. Classification (NCBI taxonomy): domain Eukaryota; kingdom Metazoa; phylum Arthropoda; class Insecta; order Lepidoptera; family Crambidae; genus Agriphila; species Agriphila geniculea. The sequence continues at coordinate 18,442,905 of OX038879.1, forward strand.
CACACACTGCTCCGCGCTCCGCTACGAGGAGCGGGGTGGCACGTCAGTTTGTATAGAAAACACGCGCGGCACCACACACCGGCTCCACGTTGTTTGTCACGACAGGGCTGTCGCGGAGCGTGGAGAATCGCCTAATTCTGTGGTTATTGCGTAATAGATCACCACATCTTTATTTTCAAAATTAGATCTCAAATATAAAACACGCTTGTTCGGTAATTGAATGACTCGGAGTCTTCGGTCTGTTTACCGAAATTGCGCGTTCATGCGCAAACAAACGAACGTTTACTTCTCATCGGATAAATTTAGTACGCGCAATCAGTACGTGTTGATGCCGTTGCGAATGAGGAAATGAAAGCGATACGTCTTTGTGTATGTATGAGTTAGGTGCCTATAGATTTGGTTCCTTCGTTTACTGAAAAATAAAACTTGCATAAATAAAACTGTTGCAAAGCAATCGCGTGTTGGGTTGACTGTACGACATCTTTACCAACTGAAATTAACTTTAAACATTTAATAATTTTTGCGATCTAAGAAGTAATTGGCAGAGTTCTGTGTTTTAAAAATAATGAAAAAGTTTCATATAAACGGCTTAACATTTTCACCTGAAAATATAACTTTTAAAGGTCATTATAGCATGAAAGTGGCAAAAGGTAATTATTAGAACTAAGCCTTCAATTAGCACCGATTTCAGTAATTTGGAGTTAGTTAAAAAACTTACATTTTACACGGAACGAAATTACCTGAGTTACGTGTGCTTTTCGTGATTTCGAAAGTATTAAGTTACCGCCATAAGAAAATACCGACTGAAGAAAAATTGCTTAGCGCCACGCGAGAGTGTAACAATTTCCGATTGAAGTTTTTGACAAAATGGCGGTGAAAGAAGTAGTTAAGAGTATCGAGATAGTCACAGCATGCTGTCAACAATAAAATTTCAGCTTGTTTTTCACAAGCAATGGTGTTACGTATGAGGATATTTGCATAGTGGATTAAGAGGTTTCGTACTTGTTAAAATAAGAAGTTGACTATTAAAGTTACTATCTCGTGTAAACAGAGGGCCTAATATTAATAAGAATCACGATAGTCGGACGCAATTCGTCGTACTATTTACCTGATATTGAACCCTATTCTAGTTTGTGGCACTATTGAGTCAATAGTGCCGGAAAATGCGACGAACATCGTACGCTTATCGCGATGTTTTTTTGTTATAGGCCTTCAGCACTGGAAAAATGTACAAAAAAATCAATGCTTCGGAAAAAGTTATAGTAGCACGTGGAATTTAAAGTTTTTACTTAAACATTTTATGTTTAGTTTGTCGACATTATATTATTTTTTTCATTCCAAGTAAAGTGTTTATTGTTAGATAAAAATATTTACTCCATTAAAAGCATAAAGGCAATAAAAGCATTAAAAGCATAAAAAAATTGTACACAACTATAAAGTATTTAGGTTCCTTCAATTCATACATATTTTGAAGAACTTAAACGCTTAGTGTGTGCTATAATGTGTGGTTAAGCTCATGGATACAATTTCGATGGGTGACCAAAAATTTGAAAGGCATATTTAGCTGTAGACCCAACTGCATTTGCAGATGATTAGAACTGCGTGGTAGATAACTTTTATTTTCTACACTCACAAGGAAAACCTGTGCACCAAAGGCGGGAGTCAAAATGTCTGATGATGATGACACAAAACTATGCGAGACTACAGGCTGACAATAGAAGATAGTTATAATAAGCATTAAAGTAAATGTCAGCAACGTTTATCAAATATAAAAGCCTATTACACTAAAGATGTTCACAGCGTGCGAAGTCAAACTGAATCAGAGGTTGCCTCGTGTCTTCAGTAATTACGTTACATCTCTCGGCCTTGGATACTATATGCACACGCTTCTCAGTATAAAGCAATACAAATGTATATCAGACAAGTAATAAAAAAGAAATCAAGAAAGATTTGAAAAGAACAATCAATATATTTCTCCGTGTTGTATCTACAATGTCATGTTAACTAATATGTACGGTAAAATAAAATGAATAAATAAAAATAACTATATCAAAAATGATAACCCCGACGAGAATACCTAACCAAAACAAAAGAATGTATCTTTTGAGCCGAAGAAACTATATTAGGTCAGACTGATCCAGAATAGCCCTCTAGAGACTTATGGCACAGAGTAATGTGGGGTATCATAATGTATAAGGATTTCTCTAAATATATAAGATCTCTGCTTACGTACTGTCAACGCTATTTCCCAATAGAGTATTTTAAGTCAACACAGGCCTAATAAGAAAAAAAATGTAGAAATAATACTGAGTTCATTATCGGGTAGTAGTGGAAGTCTAGTAATTAGGTTTCTAACTAGAATGTACTTAAGTAGGTATTCTAGTTATTTTCGTAGAAGGACGAACAATTACGTTTGACTTAGTAGGTGTCCATTGTTTTAGTTAACTATTTATTTAACCAAGCATTACCTCAGCTGTAATCTTGGTTTAAGCTATTTCGATAGAGTTAAAGATCTCAAACCACGTCTATTTTTTATAATGTTTAAGTGAGATGAATTATAAAAAAATATATATTACCCTACTGAATAAAGGCGTATTCAAACTGGACCGCTATCCGCTACCGACTTCGGTAGCGGTATACCCGACCGATATCCCGACCAGTATTTTGTATGGCATTACCACAGCTGTTGCGAAACCAGAACCGCATACGGATCGGTACACGGTACGCACCGCGTGTTCGACCGAAACTATTCCTCCCACCCCGCGGACGCACCCCGCGCCGCCCGCCCGCAGTGCTAGCGTCGCGCGTCAGTACCGTTACCGCTTCCGGTAACGGTAAAGTTCCGTTATGGTTTGAACAACGCGTTATCCGCATACCCATCGGGATATCGTTACCGCCATCGGTACAGGATACCGGTCAGATTTCAGTAGGCCTTAACTAAATCCAAGATTTCTTAAAAATATGTCCCCTGAAGGACTCATAAAATTATCGTAACATACAAAATATGTTTTCTGAAATCAGTTCTTACGCACAGATAACAGGGCTACCAAAACATCTAGAAAATAAAGTTCAGCTGTGGTAGTAACGAATTCTATCCGGCAAACTACCCTTACGACCCTTTTGGGAGTGACTGAGCAGACCTCATCCTAAACTTTATGTATATGATAGGGCAAAGATGTGAAGGCCCTGACCACATCTGTTTAAGTAGGATAGTTGATACGCTGTGTCAAGTGAGATAAAATGTGTAACAGTTTAATAATATTGATTGATGTCATTTAGATATTGCAAAAGGATAGTAATAAGTGCAGTTGCATAATGAAGTTGCAGATTTTTGTTGTGATTGTACTTTTTAAAGACGAAAAACATAATACGTAACAAAATTACTTACCTACTATTTTTAATAATAATAAGTATTTTTTATCCATGTCATGGATGTTTGTACTTTTATTTACGTGTATCGTGCATGTATTAACCAAATCATAGAAACATAAATTATATTAATTGTAGGTCTAAATGAGCGGTGTTAGTCCTGATTAAAAAAAACAACCCAATTCCAAATTGAACCGTGGCAATCTCGGTGCGTTCTGCCTTTTCTTAAATTATTCAACGCTTTCCAGGAACTACTTCCGTAATCATGAAAAGGAAATGGACATTTAAAGAAGACATTACACCCGATTTCCTTGTATCACTCATGTTGAATGCTTCTATAAATCAGGGGGAAATCTTCATAATATAGAAATTGTTCGTTTCTGGCCTGCGAAAAGCAGTTTTGATACAGCGATTTGAGATTTTAATAGTACAGTCAGCCTTTGAAGTATAGTTTAACTTTTACTATCAAAATATCGTAATCCAATAACCCAACAGTATACATCGTGAAATTTTAATCATTTGGTTCCCGCAGTGGGGTGGTTCCACTCATGATTACAAGCATCTTTTACTATGGGGCCGAATCTGATATCGCGCAAAAAAAAAATAGCTGTTAATCAGCTGTTCCATACATTAAGGTAGAGTAGGTATTGTGCTTTTGTATGGAACAGCAGATTTTTTTTTCGCAATATCAGATTCGGCCCCATAGTAAAAATTGCTTGTAATCATGAGTGGAACCACCCCACTGCGGGAACCAAATGATTAAAATATCAGAGTGTATTTAACGCTCACAACACGTTGTAAAACCTAGTAACAATTTACTAGTATAGCGATCGATCTTAAAGAAAGAGGCGTATATGATTCACTCACTCCTTTTTGCGTCTACATGTATGTTATTTACTTTTACTGATATTTTTACTACATTGGTAAATTGATAAACGTCAAAGACCAATATATCAATAACTCACGAAAATACAAATCATAGTGACTGACGTTTCTATTGTGAAATCAAACCAAGAAATTTATGTTCAAATTTTCACAATAGATTCATTTATCAAGCGATTCGTTGATCGAAATAACAAGACGTCGATTAGTCGGTGAACTGGTGATTAAGAAAACGTTGTAAATAATTTGCAGTAAAATTAAATTCCGATCTGTTTAGTTTAGATATTCAATTTGTCTGGACAAAGTAAGCTTAATCGAAAGGATATTAATGTTAAGTGTTTAATTGTATGCTATTACCGAAAATAAATAGGTACTATTTTAATTTAAACTTATTAACTTTTTTAACTTATCAGTCAAATCAGCTTTTCATGATCCTATTTAAAATAAGGGTTTATTTATACTCGTATTTAGATATTTACACATCAACTTTGTCTAAGGATACAGGTGTTATTTTCATACAAACGAGGTAACTTTGAAGCCTTGGTTTGCTACCAGGGATGTACCGTGCTGTAATCTGATGATGGCCATCCAGGGACTGAATGGAGTAGATTCAGATCGCTATACACACCCAACTGATCTGATCAGCATTCTAAAAGATTAATGGGTCAGAGTTCTCAGTTTGAGGATTTCCATACATTTTCATGCTATTTTCGCGGTTTTTTTAAACATTTCCATTACGTTTTTAGAATGTTGGTCAGATCAGTTGGGTGTGTATAGCGATCTGAATCTCCTCCATTCACTCCCTGGATAGCCGTCATCAGATCACAGCACAGTACATCCCTGGCAGGAAACCAAGGCTTCAAAGTTACCTCGTTTGTATGAAAATAGCACCTGGTATCCCAGACAAAGTTGATGTGTGTATTTTAAATAAGATGTCGTCACATCACTAATACCTATACAATTAGTTATGAAAATAAGAGTGTGTAACGTAAGCTCAAAAGACGATCGTTTGCGCTAAAGATCATTCGTGTATGTTAGTGCTAACACTAAAATTCATCGCACGAAGAACGCTTGTGTGACGAAATAATATTGTTTCTAGTACAAAACATTTTAAAGCTAAAATAATGTTTTTTTTCTCTTTCAGGTAAACAACTTTTCTTCGATATAAGACAACTACTTAAACTAATTGTAAGTATGATGAATTAAATACTCAAGATAGAAAAAAAATCAAATCACTTCCCATACTATATTATATCATGAGGTTTTAACACTTATTCCAAGAAATACCTAAGCCTTATGAATATAAAAAGGTTTTTTCTTTTTAATAGACGTCGACCCCTTTCGTACGAACTGTAATCTATCAAATAGCCTGATTTGTCCTGTCATTATCCACAAAACAAAGTACAATTTGACTAAATCGATATGTTGAATAAATAATTAGTGGAAATCGAACTAAAGTAGGTACTGATGTTTCATACTGCTTTGACTCAGTAACAAAAGAACCTTCGTCTATAGTAAAAATACATTCGTCTGTAGTTAAAAAGATCAAATTGAATATACCTTTGTAATAATAATAAGCGATCTGTCAGATCTCGTAAAACGTGATAACTTTTTCAGAGATTATTCTAGGCTACTCTAGGCAAAGCAACGACAGGCAGTTTTTAATCACCTCTTTCACACCTCAGTGCCTCTGAAAGGTTCATTTTGATACGTCTTTTAGTTAATCTAACTATATTCTTTTGTAATTTAAACAACTTTACAACATGACTGAAATGTTAGACAGGTAAATTCTACTTCTACGATCGGACATCCAGACACACTGCGGGTTACCACCCGTTCTTGGTTAATATACCTTTTCTGCGTACCAAACGATACTCAACATCGTCCATAATGCGCACAGCTATGGAATGGAATTCCCTGCCGGCGTCTGTGTTTCCGAGTGCAAACAACCTGACTCTATTCAAGGCCAGAGTGAATAAGCATAAGCACCTTCTGGGCAAGCTCGCTCCACCGTAGACCCTGTCTTTGCATTTGGGCTAGACTGGGATCAACAGCAAACCCATTAACTATAAAAAAATAAAAAAGTAATCATTATACTGATTGTCTGTCTAACATTTTCACAAATATTCATTTCCACAATTTACTTTTGATCATAATTTAGTTTTAGGAAAATTGTCTTTACTAGTGAACTAAGATAGGCCATTTCACTTTCATATTCATGAAAGCTAGCAAGCTGAAGTCTCGCGAAGTAGTTCTGAAAATGTTCTCAGTGAAATCCTTTACATATTTACATACAAAATGACATGTGAACTTTGTACTTTGCATAGGTGTTAAAATATGTAGGTACTAGATTAATGTTTGTAAGCGAATGAAGCGTTTTTTATGACGGATAAAGCTTACAGAGCTCTTTTGAAATGTTACTGGACTGACAAAATACAAATATTATAATTTGTCTCGTTAGTATTATTTTGAATTAATTGAATTTTTTAAGTACCTATTAAAATATTAATTAGTTTAGTTTACTGACAAAATATAAATATTTCATTAGCATTTTTTTGAATTTTACATTGAAATCTGTACACTCTAAGTATTAAAATGTTAATAGCAACGAAATCATTTATCAGAATATCAAAATATATTTTCTCTTCAAGATTATTTTTGTATTTCAGAATAAGAGTTTGCAATCAGAAGCTCTAGAAGCTTATATTACAAGTAACATAGAAAACTTTTTCATATTCTTTTGAAGAGTCGTTTGTTTTGATATTTTTATTTCTACTTTTTGTTAGAAGGGTCATTTAACTTCAAAGAGCAAGAATTTTCACTTAGATTTGCGGTCCAACTTCCGGCCTAAAAGAGGCCGATTCTTTTTTATTATGTTTTGGGTCAATTTTGTCACTTCTTTGTGATTTATCCGTGATATAGCGACTACATTCGTTGACGATTTGATCGAAAAAGGAAAATAGAATGGAATTCCGACAATAAAGTTATTTTTGTCAATACGGTCAGTGCATCCAATCATATCGGCAGGTATTAGCACTCTGCTTCATATTTGCAGATTTTTTTAAATGAACAATTTTATTAGACACTTAATTTTTTTTTAAATAATAAAAGAAGACTGTAACCACTTAATATATATACTGTGCTGTAACCGATCCGCTAATTTTCGAAAAATGAATCTGGGACCTCATAAACACAAATTATACTTCAGATTCGTCCTCGATATTAGTATATTAACACATGTAGTACCGCTTGCATGTATCACCACTTAGCACGTTATTTTAAAGCAATAACCTAAAAAACCTAAAAAGAGAAGGTTTTTGACCTAAAATTGACAGATATTTTGACATTTCCGGTCCAAGTTCGCCCTGTCACTGCTACACGCCAACCACTTCATTCGCTTTTCGTGCTTCGCCACGGACGCACGTATACAGTCTCAAAGTGAGACTTCTTTAGAATTATATTTTTACAGTGAAAATTAAATTATAGTTAAGCATTTACTTCGTGAAGAGAGAAAAAAAAGTTCAAGATGGAAGAGGACAAGAAGAAAAAGTCAAGACGGAGGAACACTTTTAAATGCCGTTTATTTGGTTAAACAGCATAATTGTCTGCTATTTATCTGATGCGAACTTACCATACTGGGTACTTTCTGTCAGTTTTTGTTTATCTGATGCGAACTTACCATACTGGGTACTTTCTGTCAGTTTATTTATTTGTCTGATGCGAACTTACCATACTGGGTACTTTCTGTCAGTTTATTTATTTGTCTGATGCGAATTTACCATACTGGGTACTTTCTGTCAAAGCATTGTGTTTATGACACAATTAAATATCTATTGCACTCGAGATAGTCATACTGGACTATTTCACCGCATAGATACGTCAAACAACGCTACTGCAGCAACTCAAAGTGCCGTTGACGACGCGACATTGTAAAAAAGCAGACTACCCTCAAAGGTTGCCACGTTGTTGGAACCGCTGCCGAGCACCAATCGGGTGACTCCGTCGTCCGCTGAATCGCCGCCATCCACCTTCCAGGCAGGCGGCCGCTGTGCTGGAGCTGCAAGAGCAGCCCTGACAACAGCGTTGCTCATCAGGTATGAATTTTGACATCATGATATCCTTGGTGTTGAGTTAATCTCAACGGCATTATAGTGTACCATCGGTACTAAGATAAATTTATAGTTTACAAAACTGACAGAGTTAGCTATAAATGCTAAAACTTAATAACTTAATGGAACCAGATATTGAGTTATACAGCAAATAGCTCATACCTGATACTTCACACACCTATTATGTGAAATAGCTTAGCTGCTGAAATAGCTAGCTGCTGGCATGCTGATAGAAATTTCAACTAAAAATGGAATAACAGAATCCTTACATTTTATTATTTATAAATGAATGATAATTGCAATGCAATTATCCTACTAATATTATAAATGTGAAAGTTTGTGGGTTTGGATGTTTTTTCCTCAATCACACCAAAACTACTGAACGGATTTGGTTGAAATTTGGCACACATATGGTAAGTAGCCTAGATTAAAACATAAAATGCTTTTAATCCTGATATTCCCACGGGAACGGGAACCACACGGGTGAAAACCCGGGTGGCCGCTAGTTAATCATAAATGCAATTTATGTTTGTTGGAATACAGTAAAAAATTTAATCATTTGCCTTAACTAGGAAACCTTGTATTTCAGGCGGGTAGACCTAACATGTTGAACTTGTTCATTACTAACTATTTAGTATGTTTCTTTCTAAGCTATGGCCTTGTACAAATTATCTCTATTACTTTTCAAATTTAATTTGTGTGAGTGTGTACAATACAAAATAATGTTTCTGATGTGGGAAAATTATTAGCTACAAGTGTCAGTGAAGTTTTAGGCAGCTTTCCAATACAAACCTATAAATACACCTTTTTGTGACAGTATTTCGAATTTTTTATATAATGTGAGGCATTACGACGTTCCATTATACCGTACACGATCAACTCTAGTGTAGCTGAGGCTGCTCACTTAAAAGGCCACCGACAATTCAGTCGAATATGAATGATGCATTGGCCACAGGCCTGATGTGAACGATATCCATCAACAAAAAAAAACTGTAAGTAAATCGGGCGCAGTACTCAATAAAACAATTTTAAAACTGATTTATATATTTATTTGCCTTAAAAACGACAACAAAAGACGTAGGCAGGTATGTCACATGTTTCATCTCCGACGGCAAGCGAACAGCGAGACGCGGCGAGGAAGCCCCATCAGCTGTTTGTTTCGTCAGTCACAGCAGACTCGCAGACGGGCATTACGGCCCATCCAAGTAGTTGTCGATGATGCATCATCAATTTTTGCCTTCAATCATCATACGTGAGGTAATAACAGCCGTTAAGATAATGTATTCGTGAGGGTGCGTGCTGGTGTGACATCTGTCTGTATTCAGCGAATACAGGCAGTGGTCACTGACTACAGACGCAAAGGTCCACTTAATCGTTTGCGCCGGTAATCGTCTGTGTGAATATACCATTTAGCCGCGCTACACAGGTCACCCAGATTATTATTATATTTTTCTATAATATATAATATATTCTATAGTATATCATTTCCAGTCGAGCAGAATGCATAACAGTTATAATACATACACATAATAGTTTTGTTACAATTTGTTGAAGGTTCAACAGAAGGTGACATGAGTAAAAAAAAAAAATACAGGTTGTCATATCAGATTTAGTTAAGAACTGTTTAAAATTTAATTTAGCTTTTATAAAAAATTACGTACTCTAAGTACTTAAAAATAATTTTATCACGATTAAAAATGTAACTTATTGTTTTTAAAAACACAGTCTAGACATCCCATCACCTTTATGGTTTTAATATTGATAAGGAAAGTGATAGTAATATACAAATTTAAAATCATAAATTTTGGGCATTTTAGTGCCCATATTTTTATTACAAAACTACCGCCGCCGGCTATCAAGTTTTTTAAATAGCATGATTTCCCTGTTATTGGACAATATTTACTATTTATAAGGGTCTCAGAACATTTTTTATAGAAATGAAGTTCATCTTTTTATATACAATGTTATTTTTTTTTTATATACAGCTACCGTCGCACATTTCCATTATATTACAGATGTATTAGCAATTATGATCTTTACAAGACAAACGTTCACAAAACTGCAGAAATCACTTTGTTGAATGTCATCGATACTTACACAGAATTCCGCGTAAGTCTAATTAGAGACGACATATTTTCTTTTGGGCCTTTCAACAACGGGGTGGACTAGGAGACACCTAGCGGTCACATCAGGAATCACAAATTGCAAAATATTTGCATATCAATTATCTAGAACATGTAGTTCAATATGCTTTCATTGCAATTTTTCTTATTGTATTCAGTGCGGGGTGTTAAGTATTCTAGATAATATTATTCTGATGCTAAATAGAAATTATTCAATTCATAAATTCAAAAACTAATCACCAGTTTTGTTTTTTTTTTTCCAGATTGAGATTGAGTAAATTCAAATGCAATGCAAGTCGAATTAAGCAGTGGAGATAAAATGCAGTAGATTTTCTTTTTCTCTATTTCTAGCATTTGATTTCAAAAATATTTTTTAATTTGAGATTATAGCATTCACAATGCTATTTTGGTTTAGTATTGTACAAAGACTATTCTGACTCTAAGATACCTATTATATCAATTCTTTTCCACCAGTTTTTTAAACGAAGGTGTAACGGTTGTGCCCTTATAATCGTCACAATCTTGAGCCTCGGTTTGGCACCTCTTATTCACATGTAAGGTACTTCTTCGTATATCTTATTCTAATATAAAGTATTAACATTCAGTAACTTTAAATTTCAGGGACGGAAATTAATCGCACAAATAAATTGGTTTTCATAACATTATCAAGGTGGTATCATTTTACAGGTATATTATTTATGTTATTATTGAAGCTGCTGTCTGTTAATACTATCAGGAAGTACAGAGTTTGGTAACAGAAACGGTTCGATTATTTAACAAATATTAATATAGACATAATAAACAATTTTTTTTTTTACAGATGTGTATAATACTATTATCAGTATTACATAATATTGCGTTCATTATTGACTGGACAAAATTGAGCTAATCTCAAGGTTTGGTAAAGAATTTAACTAAGTACGCCTTTGCGTAGACTTCATTGTATAAATACAATGGATATCTTAGATTAGATTACTTAAGACATTTTATTACATATTTTCCAATTTTATTCTTTTTTCATCATTTTTATCTTAAAAGTTTAACTTTGATTACCTTGCCTATTGCACAAATAATGCAAACAATACAAAAAAAAAATATCAAGAATGGATTAAGATTTATATTAAGTAAACAGTTCATAATCACTTCTTATTTAGAAAGAAATTAAATTCTATATGTAATGTAAGTAATAGATTGCTGAAATGAAACATTTAATGAAATGAAGTAGACTTGTGTTGTGTCCAACCAGTTTTAGTACTCGACGTATGCCGATACCTTTATAGCCCTAACAAAAAATGTTACTATAGATGTTACAGGTAACACGGCGAAATGGTCAATGACTCCGCTATATTTGCAAAATATTAAAACATATTATCACCGATAATCAAATTGAGTTTTCCAAACCAACCTTGTATATTTTATATGTATATATGTGCGTGTATATATATACCTATATATATTGTACCAGCCATCTGTAGGTACCGTTTTTAGTATATGTAATCATGTAAAACGTTCAGAATGATGTTAAATGGTATTCTTTTCTTTTTTAAAAAGACTAATACGCAAGAAATGATATTTCCATTTTCTTATTATAATGCATATTAACACATGTAGATGTTAACATCTACATGTGTTAATATGGGTACGTATCAGAATGTCTAAAGTTAGAATGTCTAAACTTAAAATGGCAAAGTTCAAAATGTCAAAAATTAAAATTCAAATGGTTTAAAATGTCAAAAATCATTATGTCTAACTTCAAAATAGCAAAATTCAAAGTATCAAATGTATTAAATACTTTACGAGTTAAAATATCAATGGTCATTAAGTCTAAGTTCACAATGATTTATTTGAATTGGGTTGGATCTTAAAACGAATCGCCTTCTTTGAGGTTAATTGAGTCTGTGGAGGTGTCTTTGGGCTTCGCTTGAAATGCTTCATAGCAAATTTAGCTGCCAGAAATGAGTATAAACTAGTTTACTGGGACTTAGAAACCGTAGACCGTAGGACACGAGATAGGTGCGAGGAGCGTAGCGACGAGCATGTTAGGTTGACATGAATAAAAAATATATTTCAAACTCAATTGTTGGTTTTTGTTTGCCGGCTACTGAATCAGTGACTGGCATCGGCTACCGAATCAGGGAGCGGCGCGGCTATGGTGATGAGCGGCGGAGGCACAGAGGTTAACACGCAATTATTTAACCTGATTAATTAGGTACCTAAATGAAAGAAAGGTATAAGTAAATTCTATGCGTCATTATAATTATGTATTTGGAATATTAGACATTTTAAGTTTTGATCATTTAAACTTAGACATTTTATTTAGGACTATCTGACCGTTTGACATTTTCGTTTTTAACATTTTGAACTTTCGACATTTTAATCGTTAGACATTCAAATTTTTGACATTATGAACTTTGCCATTTTAAGTTTAGACATTCTAACTTTAGATATTCTGATACGTACCCGTTAATATACTAATATCGAGGACGAATCTGAAGTATAATTAATGATTAAACGAACTTACCTGTAAGTGAAGTTCTATCATAATTATACGAAGGATTCGTCCGAAGATATTAGTATAGAATCCCACCCTCCCTACTCATTATTGTAAATTACAATAACTGTTTACCCACTGAAGAAAATGAGGAAATATCATAGGATTTGGACTTTAAACTAAATGAAGTGGTTGGCGTGTAGCAGTGACAGGGCGAACTTGGACCGGAAATGTCAAAATATCTGTCAATTTTAGGTCAAAAACCTTCTCTTTTTAGGTTTTTTAGGTTATTGCTTTAAAATAACGTGCTAAGTGGTGATACATGCAAGCGGTACTACATGTGTTAATATACTAATATCTTCGGACGAATCCTTCGTATAATTATGATAGAACTTCACTTACAGGTAAGTTCGTTTAATCATTAAATATAAGGCATAAGTCTGTCCGGACAAGCCACGGCTTTCCGTGCACGCACACATAAGCATTACCATAAGAGTAAATAAATTTTATTTATTTTTATGGCATTATGTACAAGATAACTCAAGACAAGCCAGGTTCAGTACTGTAGTAAGGAATTTCTGGCGTAACAAAACAAAATGGCGGTAATTTTTTCGAATACGGCCAGGGGCCCTATTTTTGAATCCTTCGGCTGGTATTGGTATTGGTGATGGGCTCTTTTCTCCGCATTTAGACTCCCATTTGGTCCGTTACGCGTGAACATAGCATCGCTAGTGGCTATGGCTAGTCAAGCCATCCCAGCTTTTTCCAGAAGCACAGAAGAAGAGAATCCTTCGGCTGGTGTCGAGCGCTTTTTTCTACTAATTGTCATTCGATATAGCCAAATCCGTATTTTCGAATCGCTCGTTACAAACTTATCTGACCCGGTGGCCAAAACTAGAGCCCTACCGGCTAACTTTTCGAACTTCAGCGGATCTGCCGACCGAGCTTCAACTTAAAACAATAAATCGAAGTAAGGAATTTCGTATTATACTATTTGCCGAAGTTATTTAGAATATATCGATGTTCATGTTATATCATGAACTAGCGACCCGCCCTCGCTTCGTTTCGGTGTAGTGTGGAATTTGACACCATGTATTATGCATATAAACCTTTCTCTTGAACCACTCTATCTATTAAAAAAAAACCGCATCAAAATTCATTGCGTAGTTTTAAAGATTTAAGCATACATAGGGACAGAGAAAGCGACTTTGTTTTATACTAATTTAGTTTTAATTTGAACGCGGGCAGACTTGTTGAAGTTCGATGCGTAAGCTGGTGCGGCCCCTGGCACTAAGTGTTATTGCATAAAATTATTGTTACCTAGCAGTGGCGAAGGATCCATAACAAGCCAGTTCTCATCGTCTTACCTTTTAAAAATTTCACCCACCGATCCACTATGCAGACAATTACATTTTTGTACAACGGTTTACTTTTGCCATTATTTCACCCCTCGTCACTGTTACCTAGGTTTATAAGTTACGCCGTCGTCTATAGACGACAGCGACGCCGTCACCGAGTCAGATAAGTTTGTGCTGTTCGAATGCCTGTTGTCAATGGCGAGAGGTCACAAAATTTACCGCTTGGTGGCGCTAATGCCCTTTGCACGGGCATTTATCCCCGATTTTCCCATTTATTCAAAATTATATTTAAAAATGAATGATACGAATTAATTATTATTATGGAAGTTAGTAATCGAATTAAAGATTGAAGAAAACCAAAATGTGTTGGAAGAAAAAAAATTATTTACTTAAAATCGCTTCCAAGATCCAAAAATTGATAACAAAATCATAAGAAAACAACGAAATGACAGGTCTACATCTACACTAGCGCCAAGTTAGTGGTAGTGCGCCGACTGGTGGACGATTTGTGAATCAGCAAAACTAACCTGATATTGTAATATTATACCGTGAAAAGAGCGCTTGTCAGCAGCCGAAGGATTCAAAAACAGCCCCAGGGGCTCTATTTTGAAATCATTCGTTTGAAATCGTTCATTGACAAATATCACATGCGACGTAATGTCAAAATTGACACTCGAATTGTATACTACACTGACAACTACTGGCCAAGAAGCAATTCAGAAGTAAAATTTTTGGCTATATGAAAATGAGTAGTAAAGAGCGCTCTACACCAGCTGAATGATTTCAATAAAGGGCTCGTGCGCGGTGCCTCTATCTAGAACACACATACTCATTTTGTGTAATTGAAGACCAAATTTTTTTATTATATCAAAGCGATCTATTTCAGTAGTATCAGGTCAACATTTTATATAGGTCGTGGGCCTAGTGAATGCTATCGACCGCTGACTTGTTTATGTGTCAACACAAAACTATCGATAGCTCAGGGACAGGTCACTAAAGTACAATCGATACACATTTTCGTCGTAACTTACGTATTAGTAATAGTACCTACGTGTCTTTGCTGGTTCACTTCATTGATTACTTAGGAAAAAGGTCAAGCTATTTTCTAATAAAAATTTTTTACACTTTTAATAGGTATAGTTTTGTATTATTTTATGGAATTGTTTATAATAAGTATGCGTGTGCTAACTACAGCTCATGAGTTTAAAAAAATATATTATCATACCTACTAATATTATAAATGTAAAAGTTTGGATGTTTGTTACTGAATCACGTAAAAACGGCTGAACGGATTTTGATGAAATTTAGCACACAGATAGTTTATAGCCTAGATTAAACATTATTTTACTTTTCATCTCGGCCAAAGGTCCCCTAGCGATTTTCCGAATGTCCACGTGGATGAAGCCGCGGGCGGAAACTAGTAATTCATCATGCGTGGCTTTAAATTGTACCTTTTGATGTTTTTAAATTTATAAATTAGTCATACATAACATCTCCCATTTTAAAATAAAAAATGGACACATGAGTAATACCAGTTAAACTTTTTACCCTAAATTAACATCATGGCATAAATGCTCCGCTGAGCACAAGTTAAAGTTTATCTTGCAAAGGTAAAAGTAAGTACACACACATGGCAAACGAAAACAAATACACAATATGAGTTAGTATTTAAATTGCTTCTCGCAGAGTTTGAGTTTGTAATGTTTAACAATGAGCAAAAAAGGCTTTGTGAGAACAATTTTTGAAATGAAGTAATTTAAATTAAGTTTATTGAGCGTAAAATGGATTAAAAGGACAGGTTCATGTAGGTTTAAAGTCAAATAGTAATGGTTAAAGGCTGATTATACAATCACAGCGTAGTATATTCATATAATAAAATGTCTAAACATGTATAGAGAATATAATTGAGATATTATTAAATGAGGGATCTTTATAAGGGTATTAGAAGCTAAAACAATACACGCACATGGCAAACTAAAACAAATACACAATAAGAGTTATTATTTCAATTACTTCTCGCAAAGTTTGAGTTTGTCATGTGTAACAATGAGGGAAAAAGGGTTTGTGAGAACAAATTTTTGAAATGAAGCAATTTAAATGAAGTTTATTTAGCGTAAAATGAGACACGGTTTTTGTTCATACTAGGTTTAAAGTTAGACAAGAATTATTTTTAATACATATATGCAGACTGAAAACTAAAGACTAAATTACAAAAGTATTAATGATAAAACCTTCGATCATATAAAACGAGCTAATTAAGCTATAGTTCTAGATCTGCGTATAAGTATGACTAATAAAATGAAATGAAATTATTATTTTAAAAAATTTAAGCATGTTTAAATCGTCAAAATCCATTATGATTTCTTTTTAATCATTATATCAACCGATGTTCATTATAATAAAACTCTTCCTTATACTTTTTCAACTGAACAAGAATTAAATTTGACAATTGTAAACACAAGAATGTTGACAATGGGTGTATTCCAACACACTAATCGCTGAGTCATCGATCGCCACAGAGTACATTTTAATTAATAAAATTAAACATTAAAATTAATTACTTTCCATGGTTAAAATGTATACTGTGGTGATGGTGACTCGGCGATATGTCTGTTGGAATGCACCCATTTTTATTATGGGGAAGATTTAGGTAAGATGGTGGTAGATAGCCAAGCGGACATCACACAAACCCTACTCTACTACAATCAAACTTTTCTTCTGGGTGTCGAACCTAGACTTCTATCTCTAATGCCGTACGAACAACTAGGTCACGAAGGCGGTAAATAATCACAAGAAATATTCCGTTTCCAAATGTTATATAAAATAATTAATTACTAGAACGTTTATTTCAACGACTAAACGTGTTCATTAGTGAAACAGCTTTGAATAAATCAATTTCATTCTAATTGGGATCTTGCTTTGAATGGCTCTGTGCTAAGTTTGAGATTGTACGAAAGGTCTCAAATTTCGACTAAGTCGAAAACCCTTTCATATTTTAAATTCAAATAAGAATAATTACAAACAATTAAATTCACTCATTAATTACAAAATAGATTTTCTTGATGCTTTTAAACTCATTTTAATTAAGATTGTGTTCGATGGCTACATTTTGCGTTTCTACAAGTAGCTGGATCTTTATATTTTTTTGGTGCATGAAATACTTTCAAATGAAAAAATATCTGAAGAATAAGAAGTTCTTGATCTTTCTTCAAAGGTAACAGAGCAAAGAGAGCAGTATAGCCATTTATATTCGTCACCTTTTTCTTCACGCCTTGATTGAAATATTGCAAAAGATGATAACATAAGTAAACACAACCTCAAGTTTGCAAAATTTCATATTCACCTCTTCGGCACGAAACTTTTGGGGACGTAAAAGCTCGTAGCAAAATAGCTTTTTGCTGCGAGCGTAAGTAATCACTTTTCCTCATGCTCACAGCAAAAGGCTTTTTTTCTGGGGGTTACCTCGCTGGTAGATGTAAAAAATTGTATCATTGATGGTCACACGAGATTTTTTTTATGTCTCGTGCTTTTAAATCACTCCCTCTGTTTAGTAGTCTATTCAATTCTAGACTACTTTGCTACTTCGCTAGCCAGATTTAAGTCAGCACTCGCAGCAAAAAAAGCTTTACTCACTTGTTGAACAAATAACTTTTTCCGTTATGGTGACAAAGAAAAATGAGAGTTTGCAAACTTCTTCTCGGTCACGGTAGAATCTAAGGACTACATCTGCACTAATATAGCACACAGAGCTGTAAAAAAGTAAAAATATAATTTATGAAAAAAAAACTAAAAATTCCTCAATACCTGTGGTACAATCGATAGTAGGTAGGCGTTGAGTACCACCACATCACAAATTAATTGTAGAGTTTCAAGGTTGCATAGCCATTACTCCGCGTATGAGGTAGATCGTACGATATTATTGTCTGAAAGCAGTGGTTACTTAAGTAACCACTGCTTTCAGACAATAATATCGTACGTAGCTCTGGCATAGCATTCTCGCATATTAATGTTAACATTAATATGCGAGAATGCTATGCCAGAGCTACGAGAAATAATTGACGCTGAGACATATTGTACCTATGTTTTTTTACATCCACAACGGATAAGTGCTAGGCTGTCATCTCAAAATGATAACTAATATTAGATCCTTACCTATGAAATTGACATTTTGTATGGAGAATTGCATTTTCACAAACATTGCACAAACTGCATTTTCTATATTAACATTTTCATAATTTATCTAACAAACGTGAAAGCTAATATAACAAAAACTTTAATGTACAAATGTTTGAAAATTAAGCTATCTTAAACAACGTAAATTAAGCAAAAAAAAATAAATTTAGGCCAAGTTACAACGGATAGTGGTCAAGTTCACTTACAAAAAAACTTTTATAAAAAAAAGAAAAACCGCCTTCAAAAAATTAAAAATAAAAACAAAAACAGATTCAAAATTAAAAAGCACTAAAAAGCAATAAATAATATTCAAATCACCAATAAGCATATTATTTTTAATAAAAAACGTCTTTTGAAGTCGGGTGGGGCTGGAGGACAACTTTTTTTTTAATTCTAAAAGTCCCACCCGACTTCATTTTTAGTATTAAAAAAATACCTTGAATGTGTCAAGGTATTTTTTTAATACTAAAAAAACAAAAGAAATAGACTTTAAATTATGCTGATTGTTGATGGTTATGGTCATAATTTGATATAATATCCAGTAACTAATAAATATTTTAAATCACGAAGCTATGAGGCTTTCTGTGTGTAAGAAAAAAACACAAAGTTCATAGGTAAGGACCCAATATTTTCAGTCAGAGTTCATATTACAGTTCTTCATTAGTTGAGGAGGAATTAATGAAAAAATAAGGCATTCTTACTTTTGGCTATCGAAATAAAAAATAAAAACCAAAAATATTGTTACAACGTCACTTCATGACCGCACCATATTGGCTTAATTTGGCTCTAATGATGTAAATAAAGCATTCAAAAGGGTACATTTCCAATGTCGATCGATCGGGATTAATTTTCAAGAGTAAGTAAGCCTGCAGATCTAATGCAAAAATAAATTAATCTGCAGCTCAGAGAAATGATTGCAGCTAGCTCAGGGTAACGACGTTCCATTAAACAAAGAAAAGAATCAGGCTATGCTAACAACTGCCCAAGCTTGTTCATTACAGGTGGATAGAGAAGAGATTTAAAAAACCCCGTTAATAATACCTAGTGGAGATTCAACTAATGGTAAGACGGGTTCTAATCTAAAAGTGAGAAACTCAGGCGGTAAGGACAAGATTAGAAAAAAGTTTACTTACAAAAGCTGAATAGATTTTTTTTTATACACAACGGGATAGTACTTGGCCTTCATCTCACCTAATGTTAAATGACGATAAGGCCGAAGGTGGAAGCGCACTACACCCGGAATACTGGCTATCTTACCTCTAACTGCCGGAACACAACAATTTTTAAATTGTTGTTAAGGCGTCACACTTAGGTAAGATGGTGGTAGCTAGCCAGGCGGACTTGAAATAAGCCCTACCACCAACCAAACCGAGTACAAATTGTACCCCCCCTGGGAATCGAACCCGGGACCTCTGCGTCTTACACGGGTGGGCGAACCACTAGACCACAGAGGCGGTTAAAGATATGGAACTACAAACAAAAGTGGTGAATAAAACGATAACAAGGTAATCATTTCTGGGTGACAATTATTGTATTAGTTAATAAATTTTAAGGGAAATACCTAGTTACTAAATTTAATCTTTAATCAAAGAATGAAAATGAATACTCACTTAATTATATTATTTATATGTAAATTAATACGTACGCCAGGTCCGTCGATGATTTGTTTAAAATATATCTTGAAAAGTATTACAATAAAAAAATTTCACTATGAATTAATATTCTCATAATAACAAAATGATAATTGTTTGAATTCGCGTAAAGGACAGTAATAAACGTTTCAATGAATGTGTAATATAAATAAATTATTAAAGAAGTAAAAAAGGCCGTCTTATTAAATTGAACAAAGTGTCTGCTAAATAGAAATTGAATCTTGTCTCAGAGTTTTTGGTTGTTACGAACAATATTAAGTACTTTCATGATTAATTGACATAAAGTACATTTTACGTTTTCAGAGTATTCCTACAGCAAAGAATTGATAATAGTACTACGCCTATAGACAATATCACAGAATAAAGAAAAATAAAATCCCCCCAGTAGAAGTCGCAAGTGGGCGGTACCCGTGCAACCTCAAGTGAGCGCAGCTCCTCATACTTCTGAATTTTGCTACGTCAGTCGTGTGAGCGAACGCCAAACAAAAACATCTTCAAAAAACGTATGAAAATGCCGAGTTGCATTATATTAAAGATGCCAATTATGTGTTCACAAAGTATGTGTGCGTAGCATGTAACTATTAAAAAGGGGGTTTGGCTTCGATTTTAAATGTGTTAGTTTGGTTACATTGTTTTTCATACTATAATTATAACTTTATTATAATTATAACTTTATTATAAAATTACTGTGTAAAAGTTGCTGAGCTAATGTGTTTCTGTACACCATGGACAAAGTGTTTCTGTACCCACCACGCGGGTCTAATGCATGCGGACGTGCCTTTGAAGCGCGAAGGACCTCAAGATAATAACTTTTTAGTCATCCATCCCATGACCGACCCTTGCAAAAGTTGCTTAACCTTCGCAATCTCCCTGAGATTGCGAAGGTTAAGCAACTTTTAGGCGCTAAACCACTGCGACACCAAGCTCCTTTATGGTATCATGTATGCAATAGCTTAATTTAAAATTACAGTGTGTAAACTACTACAGTAAAATGGGACGTACATTTTTTAAGTATACTCATCAACTTTGTCTAGGGATACGGGTGTTTTTTAGGGTTCCGTACCCAAAGAGTAAAAACGGGACCCTATTACTAAGACTCCGCTGTCCGTCTGTCTGTCTGTCTGTCTGTCACCAGGCTCTATCTCATGAACCGTGATAGCTAGACAGTTGAAATTTTCACAGATGATGTATTTGTTGCCGCTATAACATCAAATACTTAAAAATAGAATAAAATAGATATTTAAGGGGGGCTCCCATACAACAAACGTGATTTTTTTGCCGTTTTTTGCTCGATATAAATAACGACAAAACAGGTAGACAGTTGAAGTTTTCACAGATGATGTATTTCTGTTGCCGCTATAACAACAACTACTAAAAATAATATGAAATAAATATTTAAGGGGGCTCCCATACAACAAACGTGATTTTCTTTGCCGTTTTTGGTACGGAACCCATCGTGCGCGAGTCCGACTCGCACTTGGCCGGTTTTTTTTTAATACAAACGAGGTAACTTTGAAGCCATGGTTTTCAGCACGGTACATCCCTTGCAGAAAACCAATGCTTCAAAGTTACCCTCGTTTGTATTAAAAAAAAAAACACCTGTACTGTATCCCTAGACAAAGTTAATGTGTGTATTATAAACAGTTAGTTATGTACTAATATCAATTTAGAAAATTACTAAATATGAGTACATTCAAAGTGTTAGCGATTGTAATCAAATAACTGAATACTTTTAACTTGGGGTCATTCACATTGTCTGACCTGTCCTCTCTTTGGCATCCATTTGAAGCTAGAACGGTGCTATTCTAATTAATTAAAGTAGTGTACTAACGCAAATTACCAGGATCATTTTTTCGACAACAGTGGAAATGAAATCCGGATACTCCGGGCATTCGTGTTATTACGCCCGATCAAATGCAAATAGGCTATTATACTAACCCACAATGAATCAATTTAGAAACGAAAACGAATGTAGAGGCATTTCACGAAATCCAAATAACGAATAGGGAATTTCTATTTTTTAAGCAAAGGGTAAATATTGGAATAATATGCAGGTTTGTGGAATTTGCAAGTTAAACGTACTTATTTTCAGTAGCAATTTGAATGCTTGAGATACTTTCTATGTTTCTTTTGTTATTACTTTTGGGTAAACAATCACATGACTGTGTTAACTTTTTTAGGCTATTGAGATGTTTTTTCGCTAACTTCAAAATCTCTAGTTACTTAGATCAACGAAGTAATTATAAAAC
Source organism: Agriphila geniculea (assembly GCA_943789525.1). Lineage (NCBI taxonomy): Eukaryota > Metazoa > Arthropoda > Insecta > Lepidoptera > Crambidae > Agriphila > Agriphila geniculea. The sequence continues at coordinate 18,465,311 of OX038879.1, forward strand.
CTTTTTTTTTGTAAAGTTCGTTTTTATGTTGGGTATAGGCTGCATAAAATCGCTTTTCATGCTCTAGTGCTCATCTAAGTCTCAGATTTTAAGACAAAGGTCGTCAGGTAAACAGCCACACACGTAATTAAACTTCTTTAAATAAACTTGTTATTTCTATTTGCTTCTTAATTTTTATTCATAATCCATGATAAAATACTATTTTTTTTGCAATATTGCTGTTTAATTTCCTCACAATCGAAGTGAAAAGCAGAGTGGTTAACTCGTACATAAAACCCATTTTACCTTCGACTACTATTTTTCACTTTTCTGTATTTTTCAACACATTATCTCTAATTAAAATGAACATCCATTTTCAAAAGTATCTCAGTACGTTTCCAATCCAAACAAAACAAACCTAAGGATTACCACAATTACCGATACCTTTTTTCACATTATCTCTAATTGAAATGAACATAGTTTTATCCATTTACCAAAGTATATTTCCATTTAACTAATTCAAAATAATTGTGTTAACGTAACGAAGTTTAGTGGCTACATGTTTTGTTTTCCGGCGTAGGAACCGATGTAGGTAATCCGTTAGTAATTAGTTCCGTTGCGGATTCCGCTCCGCCACTTTGCGAATAGCAATTTCGAAGTGGTTTCGTACCCAGAATAGGAAACCGCCTTTAATGCCGCACTTTGGCAAAAATTTGTATTATTTGCTGTAATACTAAACATTTGCTTGTAATAAAATAAATAAGAATCTCTTTAAAAATAAATTTCAATTTCAATTTATTTGCATTCCAAAATGTTACAAAGCTGGTATGTAAATATTAAGACACAACTTTGGACCCTGTTGGGCACAGCAATTAAGATATTTCGAAAATTGTACTAATGTAAAAATGTTATTTTTAATTAAGTTTCAATAATATTTTCAATTCGGATCTAAGTGCGTTTTTAATTGAGCTTAAGTTAGGTTTTTGTTGTTGGTGTTATTATCTTAAGTTCACGTATCGAGGCCGTGCGTCTTCGAATGGAGACTGGCCACCCTGATTCTTAAAAAACCGGCCAAGTGCGAGTCGGACTCGCGCACGAAGGGTTCCGTACCAAAAAACGGCAAAAATTCACTTTTGTTCTATGGGAGCCCCCCTTAAATATTTATTTTATTCTGTTTTTTTAGTATTTGTTGTTATAGTTGCAACAGAAATACATCATCTGTGAAAATTTCGTCTACCTATTGTCGTTATTAATATCGAGCAAAAAATCACGTTTGTTGTATGGGAGCCCCCCTTAAATATTTATTTTATTCTGTTTTTAGTATTTGTTGTTATAGCGGTAGCAGAAATACATTATCTGTGAAAATTTCAACTGTCTAGCTATCACGGTTCATGAGATACATCATACAGCCTGGTGACAGACAGACAGCGGAGTCTTAGTAATAGGGTCCCGTTTTTACCCTTTAGGTACGGAACCCTAAAAAGAAATAGAGCGTCACAAAGTTAATGCCATAAAAGTTCACAAACTTAATACCTACCTTCCATTGTTTGTATTAGTTGTATAGTACTATACAACTAATCAATAGTTGTTTATGTAAATGAACTTGTCTTTATTGACTTTCTGATCGCTATCTTGCCTTTATTTGGGTTTGTGCAGTTCCATAGTTTGACTTGGAGTGATTAAGCAAAAAGTTTTGTTGCCTGTAAACATGGGAGCATTACTGCTAGGTGTGTTTGATTACAAGCGAAATTGGAAAAGTTAGTGTAACTATAGAGTATTTATTATGATAAGAAAGTCTGAAATGAAAGAAAATCAGATACCTATATAGGTAAAGGTATAGGGTGATCACATGCCATTGATTGTATTCACAGTTCGTTTAAAATTATCGTGATATTGATTATACTATGCAGTATGTATATTAATATAGAATAAAATTTTCGCTTTACTTAATGGTTTATTTAGATCATATCAAAATGATGTTTCAATAAATTTCATTATCAGGATATATTGTCTAGTGTGAAATATGCTGAAATTTTAATCATTTGGTTCCCGCCGTGGGGTGGTTCCACTCATGATTACAAGCAACTTTTACTATGGGCCAACTTTCCTGCTCGCAAAAAAAAAATCAGCTGTTTCATACATTAAGGTCGAGTAGGTACTGCACTTTTGTATGGAACAGCTGATTTTTTTTTGCGAGCAGGAGAGTTGGCCCCATAGTAAAAGTTGCTTGTAATCGTGAGTGGAACCACCACACAGCGGGAACCAAATGATTAAAATTTCAGAGTGTATATCTTATGTTTAAAAAAAACACGATGCGAAAGAGTGGTCAACAGTCGATCTAAGTTGCTGCGCAAAATATAACGGTTCTTGACGTTCTCAACGTAGGCCAAATAAATGGCTACGGATAAAGGAATTTCTTGGATTTCACAGATTTCCGGTAACTAATTCGATCATTTTTGTACAAATTGTGGTTAGATAAAACTTTGCGAACATTGTCGTAGTGACAGGAACAAACGCGAATTGAAAACGGATTGAAACTCACCAATAGTTTGCAGACGAAGTTTCAAAAAGCATTTCAAGCGATTCTAGTTATGAAAACATTAAATTGAAAACTTTTGGCTGTTCAACTTTTGTTAGGAGAGACTTTGCTTTTTTCGTTCAAAAGCTAAAAGAAAGTTTTAGGTGAGAATTAGAGCATTAAAAATAATAAGTTCACTTCAATTCTTGTCTTTGCAGAGTTAAAGTTGCCTTACCGCCAAAATTGGTATACCTACAGGTTTTCAGTGTACGCATACATAATATAGATATTATGGGCAAGTAATTTCGGTTCAAGCCGAGCTAAGGCCAGCAATTTCGAGAAACAAATGACGGAAGAATTTACGAATGCGGCCCAGCATATCCGTCTTGTTGGAAACTGATTGCTCGTTATAGACTGAAAGATGTCACAACCTTGTTTGATTGTTTTTGGTTGGTCCGATGGTCATTATCGTACCTAACCGATACTTGTAGCAAAGTCATAAAAACATTGTAATTTATCTTAAATACTTGTTTTCCATTACTTAGTCCTTGCTCCTCGCTCACGTTAGTAGTACGTCTGGAAAACTCCAATTTTATATTTTGTAACTACGAGTATATTGTTTACAAAATGGACAAAAATTATAAGTAGATCAATTTCTGGTAATTTTAATGGTCATGTAATCTTCGCTTAAAAGAGATACGATGACCAGATTTTTTTCTCTCGAGTGTATTTGAATAGTTTTTATATAAGTTTGTAATATGAAGGGCTTAGAACTTTTTTTATTGTCAAATATATAATAAAATATCGCTTGAATAGGGTAAAACCGGGATAGATGCCGCAGTGGGATAGGTGCCCCATTTTTAAAAGTTCTAACTTCCCAAACTTGCAACTAAGAATGAATAGTACAGTACGAGGCATGTAACTTGAAATCGGGTGGAGATTGCGCCGAATGCGTATTTTGGGTATGCGTAGCGGTGAGGGGCGCAGGCGGCGGGAGAGCGGCGCGCGCTATTGGTCGCTCACATGAGCACATTCGCGAACTGATCCCCACTCCATCGAAAAAATTTCAAGTTACGTGCCTAGCACTATATGTAGGAGCCGCAGTCACCCCGCACCTAATTGTCCACGGGCTGTTGTACGGCGTGGACGCGTTTCGCTCGTGTGTGCAATCAACTCCGCGACGAACTTCACAAAAACGTCAAAGTTTTAAATGTTAGTATTTGCCGTTGTATAAATTAATAAGTAGTAATAAATTCCGTTATATTTTTTATTACGTCAATATACTGGTTCATTAAGGGTGCACCTGGGTGTAAATAATTGCTCTTTTGTTATTAATTTATTTAAAAACTACTTCGCCATCTATCCCTATCACAAAGGATAGTGGCCCTGATTTTTCAAGGTATAGGTGCCCCTAGCGGCATCTATCCCTTCAAACACCATATATAAGCATATATGGTGTCAGTGTATATTTTTAAATTATTTTTATGTTCTGTTATATTTTTATGTATTTATCTTTATATTGCTGTTTTAGGACTAGAACGACCTCATAAAATTTGGTTCGGTTTTCGTTTTCACTATCCCGCACTAAGGGCATCTATCCTTTTTAATATTTTCATGGTGGGGCAACTATCCATCTCAAAAAAGGGTTCTACGAAAAGTTTAATTTTTCAAAATCTGTAATTGATAGATCAAAAATAATTAATTATAATTCATCATAAATGATTAAGCTAGCCTACATTCATAGAAATTATTCATATTAATGAATATTTCTTAAATTAGGAGGCCATTTCAAAAAGTCGGGCGTCTATCCTGGCTTTACCCAAGCTCTAGACAAACTTTATCTTTCGTATTTTATCGAAAATATTGTATAAGATTTTCCGTATCATAAAGAGACATAAATCTTTTTGTATATTTGAAATAAATGACATAGCTTTCATCTTTGTGCACATGCCAATTCCGTTTCATCAAAAGACATATGAGATTTATGTTTATATTATGTATGGTGTAATATTTCAATATAATGTTGTATGGAAACCAATCTGTCACCGGTTCACAACAGTATGTTGCGGTTGTGGTGTAGCTGACTGAATGAAATGTATTTTGATATAGGTACGAGTTTGTATACACGACGACGGCAAAATTCATACAAACTTCTTGAGACCGTTTTATGCTCTACGTAATAAAAACTGTTTTCGCAGTTCAACAGTTTAACTTGTGCTGATGTGTATACACACATTGTTATTATAGTAGATGTACATCAAGGATCGTTATTCCTCCGACAGCTATGTAACATAACACGATACAAACCTACAAATAAATCATGGTTCATCTTTTGTGATAACTTTTTGACCTTATGTAATAAGAATTTTACTTGACTTGAGTTTTATAGCAAAACTAAAATTTTATGTATTATTATTAATAAATCGGCAAATCCTATAATACCTTATTTTTGTTTTTATATCTACTTTATTTCAAACAAAAGAACTTCATTCTGTTTTTTCTTATTTACAATTATTCACAATCATTAACAAAATTAAGTTATTTAGATTCATGAAATAGCATTTGCGTCTAATTTTGAAATGCTTCGTTAACAAAAACACCGTCATTTGTTTTGAAAATTATTATTAATTTATATTATTAAAAATACATAGTTGGCCTCTAAGTCTAGTCTAGTCTCAGTTGCTTGGTTCAGCTTTCTCTTGGTTGATAGCCTTAAATCCTTGTTAACTCACCTTGTTAGTGTTAACTCACCTTGTTAGTGCGAGGGTGGGGGGCCAATTTTCCAGTAGTAGATTTCAAAAGGCTTTGTTACTATTGCTTCCCGAGTCGAGTAGAATTTATGACTATTTTTCAGATAAATCCATAGGAACTATGCTCCACTTTTAAATTACTCAGAGGATAGCTATCCGGAAACTGCCAAACATTTCCTTATTCTGTAAGCTGTGGCCAAAGGATAACGTTTATAGCAAACCAAGTTAAAAACCGATGTGTCGTAGTAAGCTACGGTTGCTACGAAGTTTCGACTACTACGCTAAGAGGTACTACATTTATTTATAATGTAAATTTTTGGCACCATTAAATCATGAGCCATTTTAATGTCCTCATTGCTAGGCACAGGATTCTTACATTAAAGCTTCATATTATCTATATAAGGAGGTATCTATATCGGACCGCTGGAGAGTGGAACTCCTTGCCTGAGTTTGAGTTTCAGGGTAGGTACAATCTGGGGACCTTCAAAACGCGAGTGAATAGGTATCTTCTAGACAAGATTTCTAGATTCTTTCATAAAAAAAGGAGGACCTTTTTATTTACGTGGGGCCAATTTGGAGTGGTGGTTGTTAGCGATTGGACTAAGTATCGTGCCTTTCAAAACACCCATCTGATTACCCAGTGTCTCAATGCCCTAAGCCTCTACGCCACCGAGACTCTTAACTTTTGCCATAACTCATTTAAGTTATTTCAAGCTAAAAATAACTACGGCACAATTCAAAAGAATCAAAACCAAAACTTCAAATTTACCATGTATGATGTCGGAATACAACAATCAAAGCATAGTTATGGAGCCAGACTTAGGTAAGATCACAGACATAGTCTGTGGGTAAGATGGTGGTAGCTAGCCAGGCGGACTTGAAATAAGTCCTACCCCCAACCAAACCGAGTACAAATGTGCCCCCCTCCTGGGAATCGAATCGGGACCCCTGCATCTTACATCTCCGAGTGTGGGCATACCACTAGATCACAGAGGCGGTTAATTTGTTAGTTTGAAAGTTATTGACATATCGTGTAAATCTACCTACAGCTGGCTTTCCGAGTGAGAACGCAGCCATTAAATTGATCTTTTTTTTATTATGAGGAGCTTGATAGCGTATTCGCCATGCGGTAATGGTGGTTTAACAACTATATACATAGCGCTAGGATCGGTCACGGGATGGGTGACCATTTGAATGAATAATGAATGAATAAATCAATTTATTTTCTCATTACAATAGGTACTCTTAACTAGGATGTTGATAACCACAATATGACAATATGACCTGCATTTGATTATTTTGACCTCCTCCGTGCTTCGGAAGAGACGTTCGTCTATATATTTTTACAATACAATGTTTTTAATCCTGTTAAGCCGGTACACCAGTTATGAGTGATTGAATAAATGTAAATCTTAATAAATTAAGTGATATCATAATTGGTTAACTTGTTAAGATGATTTTCAAACACTTTTTTGCTACTTGATAATGACTTTGAGCTTATAATGAAGATTTTAGTGAGAAAGATAGACCGACAAAAATAATATAAATCGACTGTTCAAGTAAAAACCTCTCAGAATCTAATGTATTAAAATTATTTTGTGTTGAGCTTGTAACATGCAGTTATATTTAAAGCTTGTCTCTTTTCTGTCAATAGCTTCTGTGGCCAAATCCTCTGATATTTCATATGAATGAATCTCTCTTGCGACTAAGCAAATTGTTCCGGTTATCTAGCTTTTGTTCCATTCAACGGAATTACATTGTACACAATAGAATTTGCATCGCAAATAGTTCAATATGAGTTTAGTTCAAAATGTTAGTGAAAACTTGTATTGGAATCTTCATATAAATGAACTGTATTCAGTAAATTGTGGTTTCCATTCTGTTGAAATGCAAATGTAAAATTATGATATTGGAAATGTTGCAATATCGAAAAGTAGCACTAAGTATACACACAGCAACTAAATCAATAAGAAAGCAATAGTTTTGTTTTCATTTCTGTTGTTTTTAATTTCTATTTAAATGAAATGTTTTTTTTCTCAATTACTTGGTATTCCATTGAATAGATTATAATTAGTCTAATCGATCACAATGTACTATGACGTGACGGAATGAATTGAAGGCCCGATTGTAACACAAAATAGATGATGGTATAGTTTTGGCCTCAGACTTTTGTTATATTTTTTCCCTCATGGTTTCCTCAAATATGTTACTTGTCACATTAGAATGACACGACAGCGTTTGTACGTATCGGTGTCAGTGAGGAGAGCTTAGGAGATTCGATTTTACAAGCCGCTTGAATCAACCGTCACAGTCGACTAAATACTTTAGAAAACTATTGGCTCAATATAATAAGTTTTTGTGCTTAGAATATAATATAGTAGTAGAAGATAGACGTTGTCAATATGTCATTTTTTTATTCATTTGTGCTAACGGAAATCACGCAGTACCCGTTTCAATCGAATACAAGTGACCACGAGTTTCTCATTTGAAAGTGAAAATGAAAAATTCCTTCATAAAGCTCACATAATAAGAATTTTTAATTCGCCAATTCTTTTATTTTTTATTCTCTTTCTCTGTTGTAAGTATTGTGATTTCTCTGTTGTAGTACCTATTGCGAGTAAGTAAAGTCACTGAAGATTTCCTTAAAAACAATGAGTTGTTATAAGCTCGCTATTACAAAATTTAAGCAAGCCATTGCATCACTTCATACAAAAGGTTAATGAAACATGGTATTATTTAATTATACGGCTCAACAATTAATAATGGGTTGCGGACGAACACAATATTTGGTTTCATATTAAATTGGCCTGTTGCACTCGATATTGGACTAAATATTTACATTCAAGTAATTTTACCCTTTTAATTTTAATTTTAGATCCATTACTAGCGGCCGCCTGGAACCTAGGAAAACTTTGACCAGGATAAAAAGTGTCATATGTTTTAATTCAGGTTATAAACTATCTGTTTGTTTAGGCGTCAAGAGGTAACAAATACATACCACACTTTCATAGTTATCATGTTAGTAGGATTTCCCACTTGTTTGAAGTGGAAAACCCACTAACACTTCCAATTGGGTATGGACTCCAAACTATTATTCAGCTAAATATGGTCCGTGTATTTTTTAACTAACAGAAAAATCAGATTAAATGTATTTTTTACACGACTGCCCAAAAAAGGAGTGTATATGTGTTCAGGGTTCATGTATGTTTGTGGGTATGTGAGTTTCTTTATTCCGCCATAACTTGTAAATGGCTCAACGGATTTGGATGTATGGGGTATCGTTAGAATCCTTACATCATTCCGAGTGACACTGGCTATATATTTTTTTTGGAAAAAGTCAATAATGGCGACTTTACGACGCCATTTTCAAATGTTAAAAAAAAATCTTTTTCAAAGGTGCAAAAAAGATTTTTTTTCATATTCACTTCTTAGACTTCCGCGCGTACAGTTCATTAGAAATAAAACACTTTTTATGGATAACAGCATATTGGTAATAATTCAGATGTTTTTTGGAAATATTTAGTTTCGATTAATCGGCTTTTTGGGTTTCCCAACGTTAAGACACCTTTCAAGGAGCCGTGGTCACGGGAGGACATGAGCAGCCTTTTTGCTTCAGTCTTCTCGTGACCACGGCCCCTGAAAGATGTCGGAACGCAGGAAAACCCAAAAAAAACAATAAATCAAAAGTAAATTATTCTAAAAAAATATCTGAATTAATAGCAATAAATGCGCTGTAATCCGTAAAAAGTGTTTTATTTGTAAACAATTTGATTGAACGTTAACAGTTTTTTTATTTTTAAATACGCGTGACTGAAGCGAAATAAATTAACGTTTTAGATTTCTGAATGTTAAATTGATACTTCCCAAGATTCGAAATTTTCGTAGAGTGTTTCCTTTCATTGTGTAACTTCATTTATAAAAATAATGAGGCTCGACGGAAGCCGTCGGCCTACGTCACACAGTATTGACTTTTCTTTGAAACGTGAGCATAGGTAATATATTTTGACGGGCATTGATTTTTGTTAAGCGTGGTAGCTGAAAAGAGACATTTGTGACGAAAACTAAGCCAGTTAGCTTGAGACAAGGTTAACCAGTTACCGCAACACTCCCTGTTTACTTACTTTTGTTAATTAATTTTTTATTTATTAATCTTTATTGCACAACAATACACAAAGTAAGGTACAAAGGCGGACTTAATGCTAAAAGCATTCTATACTAGTCAACCATCAATAAAAAGACATTCATAAATTTGCGGTACATACAAAGGAGTTACAGAACCTTAAAAAATATTTAAATAACACATAGATAAATAATATATATAAAAATAAATAAACCTTAATATATAAATACATATATTATAAATATATAACAAAAATAACAAGAAATAAGTTTGAGACAATGATCATTCACATTTCCAAAAGAAAAGCATGAGCGTTTCTTTTAAATGAGAATTTGCTGGGAGATCTCCTGATAGTTTCAGGGAGATTATTCCAGAGGCGGGTAGCTTGCAGCGTAAAAGAATCAGACATATAGCCAGAACGAAAGAGAGGAGTGGAGAGAGCAAGAGAATTGGCAGAGCGAAGGGGACGATCGTGAGTATCACAGAGATACTGAAATTTGCATTTCAAGTATTCTGGAGAATGGGGATTGTTGAGGATGGAATAGAGTGAGCAGAGCAGCCTTAGCTGTCTGCGTAGACGAATAGGGAGCCATTTCAGTTGAGACCGGTACGAAGAAACATGATCAAATTTACGAAGGCAAAATATGAAACGAATGGCATTATTAATAAGCCGGTCCAACTTATTAAGGAGATCCTCATTCAAGTCAGGGTAGCAGACATCAGCATAATCAATGAGTGGAAGAATTAAGGAAGTTACTAGAGTGATTTTTGTGCGAATGGGAAGAAAGTTCCTAAATCGGTTCAGAAAGCTTAGAGAGGCTATAACAGATCGACTGACCTCAGCAACTTGCGTCGTCCAGCTGAGAGAAGAGTCTATGTGCAAACCAAGGTTTTTAACGCTAGTGCTGAGGGGTATTGTGATGTTGTCAAACATTATGGGCTGTACAGAACTGTAATCAATCTTTGCGATCTGTTTCAGGCCTCCGACAATAATTGCCTGACACTTGGATGGGTTAACAGCTATACCAAAGTTGGTCGACCATTTCCCAATTTTATATAGCACACAGTTTAACAGTGAGACAGCTGAGTTGATATCGTCTGCAGATGTCTATGCATAGATCTGTAAGTCGTCAGCATAAAAGTGGTAAGTACAGCTAAGCGATGAGGAGAGGACGTTAATGAATATGGAAAAAAGGAGAGGAGATAGAATACCACCTTGTGGCACGCCTGCAGAGAGATGGCACCATTGGGAAACATCTGATCCTAAACGTACTGCCTGCTGACGACCACGGAGATAATTGGAAAGCCACTCCAGTGACAGCGACGAGAAGTTCAGAGATTTAAGGACGGCTAGCAGAATATCATGGTCAACCATATTAAAAGCATTGGAAAAATCAATGAGAACCATAAGCGTGACCAATTGGCTTTCCATGCCCAGACGAATATCTTCAGTAACCTTAAGGAGTGCTGTGGTAGTACTGTGTCCAGGGCGGAAACCAGATTGGAAGGGAGTAACAAGGGAGTTCGAATAGATGAAAGAAGAAATTTGTTTATGAGCAGCGGCTTCGAGAATTTTAGAAAGAAAAGGAAGAAATTAATAATGATAAACAACCAATCAAAGAATATCTAGTCTACTTTTACTTTCCAATAATATAGAAATAGGTACATTAGCAACTGTAAAAAAGAAGCTGACATTTATTTTGAAAAAGAATGATCTACTTAATTGATAAGAGACATTTCAGAATACATTGCTAGTAGATGCAATCATTGCAAAAAATGCCTTAATATCATTGTTGTTATAATTTCCTCGTGTTATTGTCACAGTAAAAAAAATCTCGGTTAGGAAATGAGAAATGTTTTCATGCACCCTGGCGCTAGTTATGAATTGGTAAGTAGCTGCGGTGTCTAATATTTTTTGTCCGTTTATTTCTACTAGTTGAACAAAACGGATCTATTTATCCGTTTATTTCTACAAGTAGAAACAAACGTATATTTTGCTCCGTTTAGTTCTGCTAGTAGAACTATAAATACAGACTTGTTCTTCTCTTTTACAACTACTAATGCATTATCATAATGTAAAAAATAACCCCTGGTTTTATGATCCAACGCACCGCACCTATGATGACAAAAATTCAAATATAGTAGATTGTACAACAAGTGCATAAAACACATCTTTTTACCCGAGACGTATATATCCACCCGAGCCGCAGGCGAGGGTGGATAGTCAAGTCGAGGGTAAAATGGGTTTTATGTACGAGTTATACACTCTGCTTTTCACTTCGATTGTGAGGAAATTAAACAACAATAATGTAAAAATCTAAAAAAAAAATTCTTAAATTTTAGTGACAAATTGTATATTTTTGGAATGTGCTCAGCAAGACCTTTCATTATTTGATACCCATATCCAAAAATTAAAAAAAATAAATTTTCGTAACTTTTTGTGACAAAATATATCTTTTTGAAATGTCCTCATCAAGGCCTTTCATTTGATACCCATATTCAAAAATTGAAAAAAAAAAATTGTTTTTTCTTAATTTTTTGTGACAAGATATCTATTTTTGGAATGTGCTCATCAAGGCCTTTCATTTGATACCCATATTCAAAAATTGAAAAAAAAAACTCATTTTTTTATTAAAAAAAATATAATTTTGGAATGTGCTCATCAAGGCCTTTCATTTGATACCCATATTCAAAAATTGAAAAAAAAACTCATTTTTTTATAAAAAAAATATATTTTTGGAATGTGCTCATCAAGGCCTTTCATTTGATACCCATATCCAAAAATTGAAAAAAAAAATTTTATCAAGGTCTTTCAATAAAATTGATACCCATTTTCAAAAATAAAAAAGTATAAAGTATAACACAACAAAAAATGAAGAAACAATGAAATATGAAGTTAATTTAACGAAGTAAAATTGCGTGTGTGGCTGTTTACCTGGCGACCTTTGTCTTAAAGTCTGAGACTTAGACGAAGATTTTACTTTATGCACTAGAGCATAAAAAGCGATTTTATGCAGCCTATACCCAACATAAAGACGAACTTTACGAGCATGAGAAGTGAAAAGTATACTTTTTACTACAAACACAGAGAAAACAAATAAATTTTCAATGATTCAAAGTAAAAATATTCGAGGTACTACGCGTCACCCATGTCGTATGGTGGCAGATTGTTTACTCTATTTTCTCAATCCCAATGAAACCGTATACTCCATAAAGTATATAAGCTAAGCCATTAAAGATATTGAAGTCACGGTGGCTCCCGATTTCCCTTGGGGAAAGTGTTTCCGTATAACTTGCGGCGAATTCATTACATAGAAATATTCACACGTCACTTGAACTGTATAAAACTTATACATTACAATAATACATATATTTTTGCATGATAGTACTATAATAATATTAATGAATAATAAAATGTATTTATTGGTCACTTCACAAACTTAATACATGGATGGATGTGTACATAGATCAAAGCATTTATAACCTAAGTGAAGGATTGGTGCCCGAAATAGGTTTCGCAGAAACCTGTACCACAAGGTCGCCAGCCTCCTCCCGCAGAAAAAAATACAAAAGCTAGATAACACAGAGCAAGCTGATGAGCTATAAAACCAATAACGTTAATATAGGGAAAAAAAGGTCTACTATTAACAGAATTCAAAAAGTAGTGATCCGATTTTGATGTGGTTTAGATATTTGTCATTATTACTATTATTATATTGCTATAAAATATTTTTCTACATCTACATTTACAAGTTAACCTAATTTCACGGCATCGGTGAGCCGGTTGATGAGCGATATTTCCTCTCAACTTTATAATTTTCTAACAGATTTTCACATCATTTGGACAGGACGCTGTCTGTCGAGTCATCCAGTAATACGATATAAAGAAAATTGAACACAGACCGTTTTTCATTACCTAATAGTGTCAGATTGACACGTCATTTGCCGTATTGCAGAGCATTTACCAGAAAGCTGGTAGCAGCGCCTCGTCGCATTCATTTCGATGCTTACACGTTTCTACACGTCTCTATGGACTTTGCTGCAACGACGACAAATTCCCATTTGGAGATACACACAGTCGGTTAAAAGACAACACTTAAAGCATATTGATTTCTTTAATTTTTTTGGTAAATGTAGGTTTTAGTTTACAATTACATACATAGTGCCAACCATTTGACACGTGACATTTACGACCGTATTGCAGTGTGTTTTAGTTTGCAGCGTCACACCCGCTGCATTCACTATCAATGCTTCTAAGTTTATATGGACCTTGCTGCAACAGGAACAAAATGCCTTAGAGCATTTAACCAAAAATGCATTTGGAGATACAAACAGTTTTTTTTAAGGTCAATAAAGTATACTGATTTCGTCTTTGTCTCATATAAGTGAGTTCGAGACTTGTACTATTAGTTATTCTGTGGTTCGAGGTACATTTAGTGCCTGCTATTTGGACACAATATTGTATATGCCATATCGCAGTGTCTTGTAGCTTGTAGCGCCTCGTCGCATTTATTATCGATGCTTGTACTATCTATAGATTTTGCTGCAACGGCGACAAATTTCCATTTTGAAATACACTCAGTCGGTTAGAGGATTCTTATAGATTTCTTTAAGATTTTTGTTAATACATGGGGCATTTACCGTATTGCAGTGTCTTGTAGCTTACAGCGATATTATAGAAAGTATTCGCTTTTTACTTCTGATGTTGTTTTACTGCTAAAAATCAAATGAATTATATTAGTAATTTCATTCTATCAAATACGTTTACACATAACCAACAAATCTTCGATACAAGCATTGCTAAATAATGTACGTACGTATGGTTGAAAAGTGACCACGTTAGATATTATTTTGTCAGAAATTGGAAACTTTTTAAAATTGATTGATTAAACAAAAAAGTCTGGTAAAAAAGTCGCATCTATTTTTATACATGAAACACAAGTCAACGGAAAGTTATCGAATTGTATAGTACTTTCATTCACAACTTTATCGGTTGATGTTCTTACGAGCGTTGAGTCATGCCTCCCTCACACGTCGCGTGATCGCTCGCCTTGCATCTTTTATGCATCGCGCCAACTGTGCCTAACGTTTTATTATTTTTAGGCTCCACACACAAAACTCAGATCGTATATAGTGCAATAGGTCGAGCGATCGATCCCACGGAAATAGATGCGGTTAGTACCGATGCTTCGGTGACCTATATTGTAAGTGTTATTTGATTATGCGCTTCCTTGTCTGGTGTATTTATAGTGCTGTTAACTGACCTCTTTGTTTGTTTAGACTTTTTTAATTTAATACGTGTTTCAAGTACGGTGGTGACGCACGAGTTCAGTAACTGATTGTATGTATGTATAGTGGCAATTAATATATTTGCCACTGTAACTGTTTACAGATAGTAGCAGCTGTGTCGTTACTTCTTCGTTGTTTATCATTTGTTTCGTTTTTTGACGCACGCAAGGAAATTAGGGAGTTATTTCCCTTTTTTGTTCTCATGGGATTGAAGATATTTGATACGACGTTAATTTGTGGTTGATATTGTTTATCAAGTGTATATTTTACCATTATACCTTATACCTTTAAACCTTTACGATCGATACGTCTGATCATCAATATGGATCATCCACATGCAGGATCGTACAGAGAGGCGTGGCATCCCGCGGACTACTGATTCACTTTCAACATACGTAGGGGAGGCACGGCCTCCTCATGACTTGAAGAGATTGCGCCTACCTCTACTCTACGCACGTTAAGGCATGCTTATGCAAAAATATTTGTCTCCGTCTTTTTTTTACGTGTAAAGAGTATGTAAAGAGGAAAATAACCTCACTTCTGCAATTTTTCGATGTTTTTCGTTGTTTTTTTCATAATTATCTATAGCACAATTATCTCTCTTGAAAAAAAGTTATTGGAGCAACTGCACAGTACATTAAAGTGTATTTTGATTTAGAATTTAATACGTTTCGGTTATTATTTACGCCAAAAATATGACCTGCAACAAGCGCTTTTGATGATATTCTGATTTTTTTTACAATCATCTGTGAGGTTTATACGCAATTTAATACTTGTAGCAACTAGATAATTTCTTTAGCTTGTCGTATGTTTTTTTATGTGGCTACAACTTTCTATATAAAAATATGGCCCGCGCAAATCATGTTTTCCTATCATGGACCCTTAAGATTGGACCAGAAAGCCGCGGGAGGCCGCGGTCTCCGTACGATCCTGCAGGCCGGAACGGGTCTGTACGTGTGGAGGATCCATAAGTAGCAAAACGCCAAAATACTCAAAACGTTAATGAGCAATACGAATAACTAGTAAAGATCTTAATGAAATTTAAAATATTATATTTTCATTCCATTCCATTCACCTAACCTAACGTACCATCAAATTCAGCCAACGGGTACGTAATTATTTCATTACTTTCGTAATTAACGAATGTGATGCAGCATTATTATTCATGATTGTCATAAGCTTTCTATAACGTGTAATTATGCTATAAGGCTTTTGTGACGCTGTGAATCTCCCATTAGACTAGGTCAAAATAGGCTTTGATTAATGCCTCCAATAAACATGGCATATTGAAATTAAAAGTTCATTTCAGAAAAGTTGAGGGTTAAGAAGAAGTTATTTTTATTATAAAGAAGAATATAAAAATAAAGAATACTTAAAGTTGAATGTGCAGATATTTTAACATTAAATCTAAGCGATGTTAGTATAGCCTTTAATCGTGGCTATGTTTCAATTGATGTATATGTTTTTACTTAAAAAGGGTTAAAATAAGTCTAATTCGTTGTAATGCCACGTGGTCATTGAAAATTGGTTCCCAAAATACAGTCTAGGATTCAATGATAACTGGGCCCTATTTCACCAAGTCGACATTTGTCAGTGACATATTATGTCGGTTAATTTTACAATTGTCATTACTTTAATTAGGGACAAGTATGTTGTGAAACAGCGATATTTTTTACAAATTTTGTAGATTTGTCAGTAATTCTTGATATGAGATTGGAGCTGAGTCAAGTTTGCGTGACAACTGTCGACTTGTAAAAAATATCCCCTGTTTCATAACACAAATTGTCCCCTATTAAAATAAGGAAAGTACTGTAAAAATTGCCGACATATGTCACTGACAAATGTCAATTTGGTGAAATAGGGGCCTGGTCTCTGAGGTAATTTGGTCAATGGGCATCACCAAAACATTTAATTTTATTACTTTAAACTAGATAATGTGGACCCCTATTTCCGTAAAAATATATAACAGTCTACCAGGCGAACTAAAAAACTTGCAGCTGACTCAATTTAGATATAAGCTTAAAAACTGGTTGGCCGAAAATTGTTTTTATACTTTGGACGAATATTTGGACAGAAAGAAATGACATTTAATTTTATTAATTTTTATTTTGATATTATTTTGTTCTAATTAATTTTTTTTCATTTATTCATTTCATTTAAATTTTTATTCAATTATTTTAGTAATTATGTAATTCATTATTTTATTATAATCGATGATTGATTTTGCATGCCCTGCCAGGGTGAATGTGTATAGCACTATATACCTAATGACATGTCAGCTTCAATGTACCACATTCTAGCGAAATAAATGTTCTTATTCTTATTCTTATTCCCTTATCGAACAAATAAACCTTCGACAAAGTAGGTACCTAAGATGAGATCCGGGTATGAGTAAACTTTATAAGCAAAGCTTTCGTTAGACAGTTTTCTTGAAACTTTATCATTTTCTTTAACTATCAGTGAAAAATAATTTTAATCTTAATTGCTGTATAAATCCGTAGGTACTTAATATCTTAAATGCGAAAGTTTGTTTGTTACGCCTTCACGTCTTAACTATACTGAACCGATCATCATGAAAAAATGCATACACGTTGCCAGGGGTACAGAAAATGACATAGGGTACCTTTTATCCGGAAAAAAACCGGGAAACCAGAAATACAAGGCGGGTGCTAGTGTTTTTATATTTCTAAGGGTCAATAACCTTGAAAATAAAACAATAAAACTTTATTACTACTCCATTCATCACAAAAAAGGGTCTAGACAAAGTTCTTAGTCATTTCTACAAACTAAATAAGTCAGTATCTTTTCTGCTGTTTCGTAATTACAATTTTATTTTACTAAAGGGGAAAAACAGGGTTGAACGGGTGGTAAAAAAATATAGACGATTCAAAATTACTTAATAATTAAGTTTTTTTGAATAAAGCTATTTTTTATTTTTTTTGACTAGTTTTCCTTTAGATTAGAATACTCGTATTACTGTTACACGATGTTTTTTTCTTCACACAAAAATTTTGATGTTATTACTACCACAGAGACTGTACTGTACACTTAAGAATACTTACTTTACATCTATTTTTTCCATCTTTACATCTAAATTATTTCTAGAAGGCATCTGTTTTGGTTTTATGATGAAATTAGTTATTTCTTTCAAATTCAATAAACATGTTTGTACATCTAATACTTTCTGTATGGTAACATAACATTTTTCAAAGGTTGTTTTCTATTGCCTTCACGTAGGATGCAAATTGACTTTGATGTATGGCTCGCCTGTTGCTCAAATAAACTGTGTCATTCGCTCGGCAAATCTTGTTGCCCGAATAGAAGGTTCTACGTAAGCTGTTGGCTCGGAGGAATTGATTTAGTGTTTGTGACATGCGGTTTTTAGTATGTGTTTGTAACATTGGGAATTTAATGTTGTTTTTTGTTAAAGATTCAAGACAAGTTTTAAAGCTTTTTGATTTTGATAAGCTTAAGGGTCGCTTGAAACTGTCAGCCAGACAGCTTATAAAAAGGAGTTTGGGACTTTTGAGATTGATTTATAGCAGAAACGGAAGTATTATTTATAGTGACTTACTTAAGTGACTCGGTAGCTCAGCGGTCAGAGCATTGGACCGGATATCCAAAGGTCGCGGGTTCGATTCCCGTCTGAGTATTGATCTGGTGCGAGTCGTATTTTTTCTAGTATATTATTTAGTATTATTTAGTATTATTATTTATACTTAAGTACTATTTAGTAGGTTCTTATAAAATAAACAATTTGCTGAGTTACTGTTGATATATTTCAAATTTTCAAGAGCAGTCGTTAATTAAAGTTTATTTAAAAACTAGCTAATGCCCGCGACTTCGTACGCGTGGACTTTATGACTCCGGCGTCAATATGAACTAATGTATTAATGTATAACATAAGAAAATACTTGTAGCATTATTTTAATGTTAAAAGTTAATATTTTTTTTTGTATTTAATATTATAAACATGTAAACATTTAAAAAAAATCTTAATCAACTATGTTCGGAGTCTTTCTTTGTCCTGTTGCGTTTCGGAGTCCTGATGCGTTACTAACCCTGGAAAAGCCACATAAAGTTAGCCATACGAAAAACAACCAGTTCCTAAGGACTGTCGGTCTAAACCGACACCAGTGGCTTTAAATGTCTGACACTTGGAGGTACTACTAGCTTATATTATTATATTATGCTCAACAACTTTAACCTGATCTCTTAGATTTCCACATCAGATGATCTTTTGGAAACACATGTTTATGCAAATAAATTAAACTTGGTTCTGCATCAGGTGTTCCAGATCTTAGATTTTTATATCTCAACAAAATATGCGCATCAGGCTGAACAGCTTTTGTTAAGGCGTCATTTTTATATTCCTTATAGTTTATTTGGGCCATTATGGTTCTGCATCAGGTGTTCCATTTTCCAAAATCAATTATCCCTAAACTGTTCTCCCAGGCTTAACAACTATATAACAAAAAAAGTTTCATTCAAATCCGTTCAGTATTTCCGGAGAATAGCATGTTCAAACAGACAAACAAACAGACACATTTTTTTTAAATTCTTACTCTATTACTATCTATGTCTCAATCGCCCCAAATACACACATCAACTTTATCTAGGGATACCAGGTGTTATTTTCATATAAACGAGGTAACTTTGAAGCCTTGGTTTTCTGCCAGGGATGTACTGTGCTGTGATCTGATGACAGCTATCTAGGGAGTGAATAGAGGAGATTTAGAGAACTGATCAGACCAGCATTCTAAAAACTAATGGACATGTTTAAAAAACCGCGAAAATAGCATGAAAATGTATGGAAATCCTCAAACTGAGAACTCTAACCCATTAATCTTTTAGAATGCTGATCAGATCAGTTGAGTGTGTTTAGCGTTCTGAATCTACTCCATTCAGTCCTTGAATGGCCATCATCAGATTACAGAACGGTACATCCCTGGCAAAAAACCTTCAAAGCTACCTCGTTTCTATGAAAATAACACCTGTATCCCTAGACAAAGTTAATGACTGTGTATATATATTTTTAATATACCTATGTATACTACAGACACACTTTTTTACTATTTTTAACCGACTTCAAAAAAAGGAGGAGGTTCTCAATTCGTCGGAATCTTTTTTTTTTTTTTTTTATGTATGTTACTCGATTACTCGAAGACGGCTGGACCGATTTGAAAAATTCTTTTTTTGTTTGAAAGTATATACTTTCAAGTTGGTCCCATTGTCATGAAATCAGGATCTGATGATGGGATCCTGGAGAAATCGAGGGAACTCTTCAAATATTATAGGCACATCTATAGCGATTTTAGTATTTTCTTAAGTAACCTGTGCATTTGCTTACGAAAAGTACCATTTCGGTGAAGTAGAACTGATGATGAAGACCAGCATAGATGATCATTGGAACTATTCAATACTAAGTAGTTCTCTGGTACGATACAATTACTTTCATATGGTTGCTAGGCTATTTATGCTCATCATAATTCGTATGGTGAAGAAGAGCTGATAGTGAAGTACCAGGAGAACTCCTCAACAATAAACGCCCCTGTGTCGGGAAAAGTACTATGTAAAAGGTGATGAGCCGTTGACATAAGGCTATTGTAACTTAGATAATATCATCGCCAAATATACTTACCACAAAAAAGTTTAAAATAAAAAAGTTTTTAATAAAAACAAAACCTCCTTCAAAAACCTTGAAAATAATCTAACAAAAAACAGTTTCAACAATAAATTAATGGCTCTAAAAAGCAAGAAATAAAATATTGAAATCTGTATAATAACTAACTCGAAAGTTTGTATGCATATCTTATATTAAACAACGTCTTATGAAGTCGGGTGGGGTTTAAACCCATGATTAAAGTTTAGATATATTAGTTTAGATAAAAAATATCGTTCGTCTCCCCCCCCACCCCCCACCCGACTTCAAAAGGCGTTGTTTAATATAAGATATGCATACAAACTTTCGAGTTAGTTATTATACAGATTTCAATATTTTATTTCTTGCTTTTTAGAGCCATTAATTTATTGTTGAAACTGTTTTTTGTTAGATTATTTTCAAGGTTTTTGAAGGAGGTTTTGTTTTTATTAAAAACTTTTTTATTATATGTAAGGATAAGGATTTGCAAGAGCAGTCCTTAATTAAAGCTTATTAAAAATACTTGAAAAGAAAGAAATACATTTAGTAAGCAGCAAAAGTTAAAACCCAAATTCCATTCCATTAAAGGCGATTTTCGTGCGACAAACGTATAAATGCTCGCGTACATCTGGTGAGGGTTAAATTACTGAGTTTTCCTTGCCCACCTGCTATTTGGAGTGAAGGTTCCTTTTTAATATTCTATTGAATAGTCGTAAAGTAGCTGGCTATTATTAGTAAGGACGCCCTTTTTATTGACTCTGCATTGTCGTTAATAAATAATGTCGTTATGGGATAAGTTATAAGGAAAAGGATGAAAAGGTGCTTGTTATGTAAGTGCCGGAGTTAAAACGTACTCAGTTTCTTAAGAAATCAGGATAATTGAATGAATGTCTTCGTCGCTAAAAAGCGAATTTTATTTCTTTTTTCCGTAAAAAAATCACTCATTAAAATAAAAATCTTTGAAGGTGGTAGTTAATTGAGGTGGTTAAATAAAGTACTTTAGTGTGACGATTTTATGTATACGTTTCAATTTATAATCATGTTCTTTTGTTATTATTTTCTTTTATAACTGAGTAGGATCACAGATAATATAATACTATACTAGTGTAGGAGCGAGTCTTTCATTAGTCTTCTCCTTCGGGAGATATCTCACAAACTTCATGTTAAGTGAATTTTAGGAAAAAATAAACTATTATTGTTATAATATTTAATTAGTTTTTGTTTTTGGCGTATAAAGAGAGAAAAATATTTTTTATGTACGAGTAGTAAGTTAAGTAAATACAAAAGAATATTTTATATATAAAAAAAATATTTATAGTTTACTATACTCATGATTTAAATTATGAAACCACTACTAAACCACAAAACCTACTCTGCATTTAATGAGACGGCTACCCACTCTGGATGCGTTGAAATAGAATGAGTTAACGTGGAAATCCAGACTCCAGACCTCTGTCGCTTTAATTATTCAGTATTCCAATTTAATTCCACGTCCGGGACAGGCAAGTCCGCTTTCCAATAGCACCTGGTTACTGCGGTCAAAGTACAGAAGTGTACATTCAAAGAGAGCCAATTTTACTTTGTGTCTATGCCAAGAAAAGTGGCCACACGATAGTCTGGAAAATATCATGTCAATATTACTACATAGTTTATAACCGCTTCCCGCTGTCTGTCCATGTCCATATGTATGCTTAGATCTTTAAAACTACGCAACGGATTTTGATGAAGCTTTTTTATACATAGTACGGTTCAAGAGGAAGGTTTATATGTATAATACATGGTGTCAAATTCCACACTACGCCGAAGCGAAGCAAAGGTGGGTCGCTAGTATTTAAATAAAACAATTACTGACGAGAAATCAACATAATGGAAAGAATTTCCTTAGTTAAACGCTATACTATAATACGATATCACTTAGATAAAAGGTACGTACGTGAATCGGGCTACGAAAAAAACAAAAAACCGACTTCAAAAAACCTGCCTCTAAAAAGCAAGAAATAATATTCAAATCATTAGATACGCATTATCATTGTTATAATAACAAGACGTCTATTGAAGTCGGGTAGGGCTTTAGAATAAAAAAAGGAAGTTGTACTCCAGCCTCACCCGACTTCAATAGACGTCTTGTTATTATAACAATGATAATGCGTATCTAATGATTTGAATATTATTTCTTGCTTTTTAGAGGCAGGTTTTTTGAAGTCGGTTTTTTGTTTTTTAAAACAATTTTTTATTTTTTCATTTTTAGTTTAAGTACCTTCTCTATTAGGTAGTGTAGGTATATTATTTCGTATAAAAATTGGCTCAGTCAAACGTGAGATATTCCCGGAGAAACATACATTTATACAGGTCAAACTGAGAGAGAACCCTCTTTTTTTGAAGTCGGTTAAAAAGACTACACTAAAAGTACCCTTTCCCAACAAAAAGAAACATCGAATTCGATTTATTAATAACAAAGTCGTCAAGGTAGTTGATGCAAAATCGTAGTATTTTCAAGATTTCTTGAAAACTACTAAACCGATTGAAATAAAAATTAAATGGGACCATCTCGCAGGAAAACTCAATCGAACAAAAAAAGAATCATCAAAATCGGTCCATAAATGTCGAAGATACGCGCGAACAACGATAAAAAAAAAGTATACAATCGAATTGAGAACCTCCTCCTTTTTGTGAAGCCGGTTAAAAAAAGTATACAATCGAATTGAGAACCTCCTCCTTTTTGTGAAGTCGGTTAATAAAATGAAGGTCAATTTGCCTTCCCGCTGTGTAAATTAACTTAAATTTTTACAGGAAAAACTTTCTGTTTTCTTAGTAAAGTACATTAAATCGAATAAAACATTCCTTGTCAGTGAATAAAAAAAAACTCGTCTCACAAGAATATAAACGGAATGGTTTTCCATCGAACAGTATTGTTTCCGACACAAGAAAAGTATTCTTCATTCAAATGGAAAAGTTGTAATTTTTCTCTTTGCGATACTTTTTAATTAAGAATTCTGTGCTTTACTTAGTCAATTTTTAGATGATCGTAAATTGTAGGTAAGTTACATTTTAAAAGTTTTGCGTTGTTACTTTGAACAATCTAAGTTGGCCTATTCAAATATTTTAATACTCACAATCGTTATTTGGAATATGAGTACAAATAATGGAGTATTTCATTATCATTGCATATTGGTAGGTAATTCAACGTTTTACACGTTGGATTATATACTAAATATAGCATAGGTAACCTTTAAATTAAGTATAGGGCTCATTATTATAAACAACTTCGTGTATAGAAGCAATCCTGAACTCGCGAAAAAAATCAGCTGTTTCATACATTTTTAGCAAAGTTTGCTAACAATGTTATGTTAAACAGCTAGTTTTTTTGCGATTTCAGGATTGCTTCCATACAAAAAGTTCATAATTATGAGCCCTATAAGTAGTTAAAAATTTTGCTTTATTTTATTTACATGTTGTATATTATTATTAACCAATATTGATTTCAGTTCGTGCTTATTGATCTTCATGTGTTGACTTGAAGAAGACTATAACACAGGTCTTTAAAGACGTCACTAAGAATACTTCGACTAACTTTTCACGGTGTCGCTGTCAGTTTTCATGGTGTCGCCGTTTCTGTGGTCGTGTGTTCGATCCCCTGTTGGGTTAATTAGAAAACGAACTTGTCAGAAGTGGTTTAGGTCTGGCAATTTGTGGTGACCGCCTTCATTCATTCATTAAAAAAAAATTGACGATTTAAAAACGCTCATTATGTGAGCTTATTTGAATAAATAAATTTTCATTTCATTTCATTTCATTTCATTTCATTTCATTTCATTTCATTTCATTTCATTTCATTTCATTTCATTTCATTTCATTTCATTTCATTTCATTTCATTTCATTTCATTTCATTTCATTTCATTTCATTTCATTTCATTTCATTTCATTTCATTTCATTTCATTTCATTTCATTTCATTTCATTTCATTTCATTTCATTTCATTTCATTTCATTTCATTTCATTTCATTTCATTTCATTTCATTTCATTTCATTTCATTTCATTTCATTTCATTTCATTTCATTTCATTTCATTTCATTTGATTTCATTTGATTTCATTTGATTTCATTTGATTTCATTTGATTTCATTTGATTTCATTTGATTTCATTTGATTTCATTTGATTTCATTTGATTTCATTTCATTTTATTTCATTTCATTTCGTGTTTCTGATTTCCATAACACAAGTCCTTTAGCTACTTACTTTGGAATCAGAGCAATGTCTGATATTTGTATATAATTTTAATTACTTTGGAATTGAATAAAAAACAAAATAAGTATGATGTTGTCCAATATTTATTTGTTTATTTATTAATTAGTCTGCATTTTGTAAGAACAAAACAGTTCTTCTTTTAAGATCCATCAGAACGGAACCTAACAAACAATATAGAGCTGTCAATGTAAATAATCTCTAGTTACGTAACTTATTAGGGCTGCCGTGGAAAGTTTATACTCGGTAGGAAATTTATTCAGAAATAAGACCGGGTTTACAGCTGGCAACATCGTTAGTCACGTTCTCCATTGTTCTTTACACAACGAGATTTCTTTTGTTTTTATGATTGGACTTTTATTATCTACGTTGTACAAACGTGCTGTGAAAACGTATTGACTTTTGATTATATTCATGAATGGAGTTTAATTTAAGTTTTGTTTTTCTCAAAGTTAAATTGGGTCTAGTCATTTCTATGATTTTTGGTGAGCGTAAAAATTAAATACATATTTTTTAACGGAACTGCGCTTTACTCATTAAATTCTTCAGGCATCAGACAGAGAAATCTGAAAAAGATCCACTCTCTGTACAATTAATCGCTCATCTTATGTGGAAGTATTATAAATCATAAATCATGTATTCACATTATTATTCGTTACGTAATAAAAAACACGCATACAAAAATGACTAAATAAAAATACTGTAGGCTCAGAACGACTCATTTCGTTTAACCTGTGCAATTCTACCATGATTTGAAGTAATAAAAGGGGGATGTTACACAAATGAAATTGAGTTCGACAATCGTTCGATCAGCCTTAATTTAGAGCTGAATGGACGACATTCCACAAAAGAACGGGAGCCAAACGGTGTGAACATAATTCACTTACTTTCATTCTCACGAGTTTAGATTCGAGTCATTTTCGTCATTTAAGATGAACTAGGGTGCGATTCGAGGATTGGTCGCTCAGTTATTATCCTTGTATCAATAATAGGTTTCCCGAAGTAATTTCATTTTCATTTGTAACGTAACCAACGCATAGCTCAAACTACTGGATGGTTCGAGCTCAAATTTGGCACGCTGATAGTCAGTAAGACGTAGACATCCGCTAAGAAAGAATTTTGGAAAATTCAACCCCTAAGGAGGTAAAGTAGGGGATGAAGTTTGTATGAAATTTCGTCAGTTACGAAGTCATGATATTCAAATTTCGTGTTTAAGCTGACGATTGAAAATTAATATTTAATTGCATCAGCGTATTTGATAATTCTACCCCCGAAGGGGTAAAAAGGAAGATGAAGTTGTAATTAAAAGAATATCATTTTTAAAGTAAAATTCTCTTATGATTGGAAACTAAAAACAAATAAGCAAACATATTTTTCGTATTTTTTTAAAATCAACCTCATAAGGGGTAACATAGTAGAATACTTTTTAACCTGTTTAAAGGATCCCTAAGAATTTTCTCGAATGTTCACGTGGACGAAGTCGCGGGCGAAGCTAGTTTGCTCATAAAGATCTTGATAAGTTGACGGTTTTATCAACAACTTTTATTTCAAAACATATCAGTGCTGTTCACAGGCTTTATTAATTAATTGTCTAAATGTCTGCTCAGTCAATATTTAAATTAGAAATGTGATTATCGCTTCTAAGATGAGAATTTTTGCATATTTTTTGAACAACTTTCACTTTTCGAGCAAAAGTAACAAAACATATACCCAACTTGTTATCTTAGGGCCAAAAGTTTATCCAAGATCAAGTAAAGATAAAACACACATTCTACCAATTCCATTATCGTCCTCTTAAGAAGTAAAGTTCGACAAGAAACCCGAATCGAATCTAAAACACCCTTTTTGACCCTCCAGGATATTGGGTAGTATACACGAACCCTTCTAATAACTAGAAAGTATTAATGGAATGAAAGCAATTCACAAAATGTTTTTAAATGTTTTCATTCTCAGCGGCAGCGGCACGCGGTACTTTGATTTTGAAGCTCGAATTTCGTTGGGAATTTTGTTTCTGTACTTACCGTTTAAAAGGGTTGATATGACTTCACTTTGTAAGTTGAAGAACTTTACAAGAATACAATTAAAAAACTATTTTGTTGAGGTAATAAGAGTACGGTTTTTTGAAAAAGTTAATGATCAAAAATAAAATAAAAAATACTCTTTTGGGGCATTCGCCATTTTGTGGAGAAAGTACTGGAGAGGATTTGATAATTTTGATTGAAAACAATTTGATTGTTTTACATTATGTAAATAATGTTTTATTTTGAGCAAGTTACGAAGACACAGTTTTATTGATTTCTTTTATATAACTATTAAAATTAATATTTATGGAATCGTATGCAAATACATAATATGTAAAAAAAAAGTAGGCTGTGATAGGATGTCTTAGGTAAATTACTTTGGTTCCATTCATAGCAATGTGGCTGACATTTGAATAAAGTCGAAAAAGTAATAAAGTTTTTCCGTTAGTTTTCTCTTTATCAACGTATAAAAAAAATTTTGTCAATTCTCTTTTTCCGTAGTCTGTTTTTTCTTAGTGATGAACGACGCAGATGTTTTGCATTTGAAAGCTGGAAAAATGTTTCACGAAAAGTTGCCCAGGGCTTCATAGTAGTTTTATTTTTCACGTTTCGTTTCCTGGCTATGTTTAACGTACAGTTTTATTTCGTTGAAAAAAAAGTTCGTCTGTTTCAATAAAAATAGGAAGTGCATGACGTATGATTTGACGAGTCATTTGGGGAATACAGTTATATAAAACAGTGTCAAAAATGAAAAAAATGTGATACTAGGCGAGTTTTTGCTTACTATTCTCGATAGCGACTGTAGTTAATCATTTGTATGAAAACGTTTTGTTTAGTGAAGTTACGGCCAAAGCCGCCAAATTGTATACAAAATTGCTTACTGCAAACAGTCACTCTCGAGTATATTGAAATTAGTAAGCAGGCACAATCTCAATTCCTGTCATTTACCGACATTATACTGCCCGGCATTTATATTGGCAAGAAAAAGGTGAGACAAAAGTTGCGCAGTAGCATATAATATTCTGTGGCAGTAGCAATAGACTAAGGCGATTCTCACACTGCCGGCGCGCGCCGTCGCGGGGCGCGGTTTGGCGTTTGACGCGCGCGGCGACGGCGCAGCGTGACGCCAATTCGGGCGGTTTTCGACGCGCCTCCGCGCCGGTCGGCGTCAGACGCGGCCCCGCGCTTACGTACAAAAACCGGCACGATAGTATGGAGCTCAGTGTGTTGTACCGCGCGATTTCCGCGCCTGCTGGCGCGCACGCGGCGGTGCGCGCTCCCGCGCCTAGGCGCGGCCTCGGTGTGTTGGACCAAGCGGTTTTCAATACAAATTGATGTACTTACATACAAAGTAAAACACGCGCGCGGGAGCCCCGCGACCGCGCGCGTTGCCAGTGTGAGAACCGTCTTAGTGTTTATGGCTACTGCGCATCTTTCTCTTGCCAATTTATCTGTATGAATCGTTAGATTCTGATAGCGATGTGATGACATTGATAATGCGAAGGTGCTACTGCAAAAAATATGCTAAACGTGGCATTCAGTAGTATTTTATGACTACAACTGCTTTTCGTTTGAATTCAATTACTAGTATAATCAATTCAATCCATGTTGTAAGCATCTTTAAAATATTTTAACGCTTTCTATAAGGCGGGCGGATACTTTAATTAATGGTTGGCATGAAAAATTGGTTTAAATTACCACAAACCAAACTTTTACTTGCAAAACTTTCCGCTGAACAGCGAACGTTAGCGATGTAACTATCGCCCATTAGACTCAAAACATCGTAATTTCTTAATCGATTTTACGTCAGTTTCGTTCTGTGTCAAGCCTGCGGTTGATGGTTTGCAAAACCTGTCTCCATACTACCTTATAATTTGTTTTTTCAACTCCTTTTCTAAGTATTAAATCCTGTTATAGTTTTTGAAGTGAAAACTTCTATAGCGGCGTTGTAAGCTTTATTTGGAATGGGGAAAAAATGCTCAACTTCCGTCAGTAAGAATCACGTGAATCACTGATCGAAAATTCGTAAGACGGATGTGACGGATGGAGAGTAGACAGCCGGCGGCGGAAGTATCCCCCTCTCTTTCTACGGGGCGCGGTGAAAATGGCGGCGCGTCATTTCAAGATGTGAACACTTGTGTCACCATAGCAACGCGCTAATTTTTTAATTCAATGTCAAAACTCTAGATTTTCTGTCAAGCTATGGATAAAACTTTCACACAATACTGTCCTGTATTCGTAAATTCAAATGCAGAGTAAATTCCTAAGACGGCAATTCGTGCAAAATGATTCCCTAACCATTCCAAAATATCAAAAATGCACAACGTTAATATTCAAGTTTTCACTTCTGCCGGCACTCCCGGAGTGCAACCCGATTTTTTTTTCGGTTGTTTACTTTAGATATTTGCTTTTTAGGATGATCCTCAAGTGTAGATTGGCAAAAGATTCAAAAAGGTCAGAGGGCCTATTATATAAAAAGAATTGCGAAAATCGACCAATGTTCGTCCCACTCCGTGACAATGATTACTGTTTACTCATGTTTAAGATACAAAATAAAGTCAATCGAACGATGTCCCTCGTTCGATTATTGCAATTCTTATTTTGTAAAAGGTTCTGCTCTTACAAGAATTTATTAACGTTACATTTTTATATTTTCTATTTAAAACTAGTCACTCTCTGAGCTGTAGACCTCGCTTTAACACATCCATAAAATTTGGAGAGTGAATAAAATTACACCCTGTATAATAAAATGCAAAAGCCATCTCAAGTTAAGCCAATTAAATACTTCTTTCCTGTCTATGAATAAACCATTTCATGTAAAAATCAGAAAAAAGTGGTTTAAATATTCGGCGATAAACTGAGGAATGAAAGTAAGAATTGAGTTTAATTACGCCTAAATTGGATTTTATGAAAATAAAATCTTTGAGGAGAATAACTCTTACTTCATTTTGTCTGGAAGTTTTGATTTAAAATGACTACTGATAAGAATACTAATGTTACGACATATTTTTCAAATTGCTTTTAATGATGATATAAAGGCCGCCGGTAACGATCATTCGCGATTGTCAATTTTTACGTCATTGACGCCCATTGATGCGAAAATTGATCGTTTACGCGTGAAATTGAAGCGATTGTCAATTGCTCCAACAATGGCATTGACGGAAAAATTGACAATCGCAATTGATCGTTACCGGCGGGCTTAAATAAGTGTCAAGTAACTAAAATAGATGACTGAAAAACTACTACTGTGCTTCAAGTTTTTTCTGCCTATTTATTTGGGAAAATATAATAAATATTTGAAATGTGTACGCTGCTCAGTTCCGTCACAGTTCAGGCACAGTACCGCCATTGTGATAATTATTCTTTCATATAAGTTTTATCTATGAACGCGTCCACACCTGTCAGTGCCCATGACGAGACAGAGCTCTCAGTGTCAGTGAACGCGTGTTCAATATAGAGAATGTGCGAAAAAATAATTATTTCGGTGATGGACGGTCCTGTGCCGGATCTGATTCTTTCATATAAGTATTATCTATGAACGCGTCCACACCTGTCTGTCAGTGCCATTGATGAGACAGAGCTCTCAGTGTCAGTGAACGCGTGTTCATAGAGAATGTGCGAAAGAATAATTATTTCGGTGATGGACGGTACTGTGCCGGATCTGTGACGGAACTGTGACTTCACTGATATGTAAATCAGGCTTTATATGAGTCGTTAAACATTACTGCTTGTCCATATTTCCAAATTTCATCATTCGTGGGAATTTCGGGAATTGTATTTCTTCAAAATCCAATCTTGGAGAAACTTATTCAAATGGCATTAGTAATTTAAGCATAAAATCCCATTTTTACCCATAATTTTATTTAAAAAGAAAGTACCTACATGTCGTTACTTTAAAAATGTTAGTAAAAAATATGTTTGCATGTCACTTAAAGTAGTAAATCTTTATTAAAATCGAATATAATGAAAAAAGAATACAGTAGCTCCGAGATTTAATAGAAAATTTATCGAAAAGTCTCAAGGGTGTATTCTTTATGAAGAGTTCATTCATCTTGCGGGAGATATGAGACTCGATAAACCCTTGAATGCTGGATGGATTGTTTAATAAGATTTTTAAACTAATAAAGTGCAGATCTTTTTGTTTAGTTTAAGGTGGCACTGTGACCGAAAGCGGCGCCGTGGTGAATTTTATATAATACTATAGCAGCTGCCCGCGACTTCGTCTGCGTGAAGTTTTTTACTATCCCTCAGAAACACTACTTTTTTCGGGATGAAAGGTATCCTATGTTCTTCTGTATACCCCTGACAACGAGTATGTGAAATTTCATGATGATCGGTTTAGTAGTTAAGACGTGAAGGCGTAACAAATGAACAAAAAATAAACTAACAAATGGACTTTCAGATTTATAATATTAGTAAGTAATTAAGGATTGTAATTCTAATACACAATTTTTTTTTAACCTTACGTGGAATTTTTGAGCCCATAGTCTAGTATTGTTAGATGGTATCAATATATTCCCTCGTAGTCACTGCTAGAAGTAGACAGAAAAACTGTTAAAAGTGGCCGTTTTGACACACTTGCTATCTACTTCTACAAATGACTACGAGGGAATGTAGAGATGCCTTCTAAAAATACTAGACCATGGGGCCTAAAAATTCTGCGTAAAGTTTTATTGAAATCATTTTCTATTAACAACTTATTAAATAAAAACCTCTGAGGGCGCCCCTTTCGGTTGTATAGCCACCTTAAAGTATGACCACTTTATAAAAAAATATCAATTCTACGTAAAATATTTTTACTATCATGATTTTAAGTTTCTATACCTTCTGATAATCCATATTCCATATCCCAGATCTAGATAAAAATAGTTTCTTAATCAAAATGGAAATTCTATAGAATTTTAGAAAATAGTAAAAATGATTGCTGATGGAGGGTTGTCTACGTGGAAACTACACTGAATAACTTGGCTATGCATTTAACCTTGTACACAGAGAGATACTAAAAAGATAAAATATTAAAAATGCTACAAAAGCAGCGTTCTTTCTCCTTTACTATTCTCTATATTCATTAACAAAATCTCTAGTGTTATATCTTCTCCCTTCCATCTCTATGCTGATGACCTTCAAATCTACCGACATTTTTCTACTGCTGAGGTTGCAGAAGCGATTGGATCCCTGAATCGGGATCTAGACTCTATTCGGGACTGGGCCACTTCGTTTGGTTTAGTTGTGAACCCAAACAAATGTCAGGCCATGATTGTTGGCAGCAGCCGGCTTAGGGCCAAACTAGACTGGGAATCTATTCCCCCTCTTATCTACAATAACTTGAAAATCCCACTTACTGAAAAAGTTAAAAATCTAGGACTTATTATGGACTGCACCTTATCTTGGTCTCCGCATATTAGTGAAGTAAGCAAAAAGATCCATTATTCTTCTCACTCCCTCAAGCGACTTCAATACTTCCTACCTTTCAAAACTAAAATTATGTTAGCCCAATCTCTTCTTCTTCCCCTTCTCGACTACGCCGATGTCTGTTATCTGGATGTGACCGAGGAACAGCTGAACAAGTTGGAACGCTTACAAAATCGGGCCATTCGATTCATTTTTGGTCTGCGCAAGTACGATCATGTCTCAATCTTTCGCCAACATTTAAAATGGCTTCCCATTCGCTTTCGCCGTGATATGCACATCCTCTCTACCTTATTCAAAATTCTCAAAGACCCTAACTCACCCAAGTACCTTTCTTCCCGCTTCCAGATGCTTCCTCCTCCCTCTCGCTCCAGGCGACCTTGCATCACTACAATGCTTGAGCTGCCTTGGAGCAACACCAAATTCTTTCATAATTCCTTCTCTGCCAGCGCAGTACGGCTTTGGAATAAACTCCCGAGTAATATTCAGGACTCCCCAAGCATCCACTCATTTAAATCCAAAGTTAAGTCGCACTTTTTATCACAATTAACCCAATCAGACTCATGAGACACTTAGTTAACACCATCTCTCATTTATTTATTTATATGTATGTATATTTATAATGCAGGTTTAATATGTATGTATGTATGTTTAAGTATGTATGTGTATGTATGTACAAGTTAGGTATGTATATGTATTTATTACTATATTTTAGATACCCACTATATTTTGGACTTCTATTATCAGTTTTTCTTATTTAATTTTCGCACTTTATGTCACCCGCTTAATATTAAAATCACAAACACGTCTCAGGTTGGCTGGAAGAGATCTCTTCTAGAGATAAGTCCTCCTTTGTGTACATATCTCAATTTATTTATGTGTAACTGTTTTTATAAGTGCAATAAAGAGTATAAAAAAAAAAAAAAAAAAATCAAAATAAATACAAGATGAGGATGATTCAAGAAAATTTATTCTGAGCTTCGAGCACGTATCGCGAAAAGTATCGCGAGGAATTATCCGACTAAAGATATTATGTTCATCGGCTTAGTTCGGTGCTTACTTGTACATTAAAATTCTTCTAGTTTGAATTGCAAAAACCTTTGTAGGTTCGAATGAAAATCATAATTATATTTATTTTGCTTCTTTTTAATGTATTATTTCTGATCTTTCATTAACTTGGTTTACATTTTTCTCAGTAGTTGGTACTGTTTACCAGTGTTGTGACGCGATCTTATCGAATTGTTACGCGTACATTGCTTCTCAACGAAAAACCGAATCTCAACTGTGCATTTGCGACAAGACGTGGTTCCATAGAGAAAGTTACTTAACTTAACTTTAAGGGTAGAATCATCCCATAAAGTTTTCGCATGGGTGCTATGCTACTGTCGTATATGGATACATATTATATTTAAAGCGTGCACATAATGTAATAAAATTAGTAATAAAGTACTCTAAACGGACAACGGTCGTTTCTCTCTCACCCTGCCAGGATTTTATAAAAAATATATGTAATCTAAATAACTTATCGTTAAAGCTTATTTCCTATTATATACACATTCATTACTTCTTTAATTTCTCGTAAACT
Organism: Agriphila geniculea; assembly: GCA_943789525.1. Classification (NCBI taxonomy): domain Eukaryota; kingdom Metazoa; phylum Arthropoda; class Insecta; order Lepidoptera; family Crambidae; genus Agriphila; species Agriphila geniculea. The sequence continues at coordinate 18,498,867 of OX038879.1, forward strand.
GCAGTACTTTATTTGACAAAATATGATGTTATAATGAGCTCCATAAAATGCCACAGCCTAAAAATGGTTTCAAAAAACTGGTACATTAAAATATCGCGTGACATCTTTGCTATTTTCCGTCACTACCAAAAACGAGATTTTATGCCCTGATATACGTAGTAAGATCGAGTTTTGCGTGCTTAAGCATCGATTTACTATTTTGTTTGGCATTTATATCGTTACGAATAGTACAATTACAAAAGGTTCCGCTAAGCTAAACCTCATAAGCAATAAACTTTCACGGCTATTTTAATACTATATAAAACAGCTATGAAAGTTCACTGCTACGAAACCTAAGTTTTAATACTTATACGTTTATTAGTACCACGTTATAAAACTTAAAAATATTGCGATCGTTTATTATCGTTGGTGTAGTGTAGGAGAGTAGGTTAGTAATTACCTCTAAATTACTTTATCTACACCCATGCTTTAAATCCTCTGTAAGGGGTTTTGAAACAGTTAGCTTACTGCCATCATTACAATATCCGGAGCGAGAGCTGGTCCTGCAGCGTTGTATTAGGCGTGAAATACACAGAAGAGATGCGGCGGAGATAAGGCGCAGATACGGCGGCGATGCCGGCGATACGTGTATTTGATTAGCCGAAAGCATCCGAAAGTCTCACATCTGCACCGTATCGCCGCCGTATCCGCGCCGCGTCGCTTCTGTGTATTTCACGCCTTATGAAATTCAGTACAACATTATAACACTCTTGCGGAAGACATAATGACGAGGAGGGAGAGGAAAGTCAAAGACAAAGTCAAAACCTTTATAAAGGATACATATCATGGGTTTAGATAAATATTATGGGTGTTTTTAATCCATATGTATTAAAATATTGTTTGTTTCCCTAATAAAAACAAGAAAAAATAAAAAAATGGGTGTAGATAAAGTCTTGTATGCAACTGTACATAATTAGGTATTAAAACACTCATGTGATACTATTATCACATGAGTTTTCCCACATTACCCACATTCGTGTTTTAATACCCCTCGTTATAGTACAGCTGAATAAATAACTATTATAGCTCGGCAGCAAGCTTAAAGATATCTGCAACTAAATCGACGAACACCGTTTAGATGCGGTGCAAGTGCATACAGTTGTTTTATCTCACGAGTGCGGGTGATATGAATGTCGATATTTGTGCATTGCACATGCACATTGTTTAAGTGTGCGTCTGCACGCTCTCGTATTACGCAGTTTACGCACACTAAAATAATGTGCATGTGCACGCCTAACAACATTCATTGCCAACCCGCACTCGTGAGATAAAACAAACGTATACGTACGTAATGAAACGATCGACATCAGCCTTTTTTAATGTCCCCACACAAGAAAGTTTTTAATTGACGTAAGACGTCGCTTACCATAGCTTTGAAATTGACACTTCCAAACGTCTTGATTAGACGTTTTCATACACGTTTTGAAAATGTCAATGTCATACACTTAATGTCACTTCTATTCTAATCGAATAATAGAAAAGCTAGCGTTCGCCACTTGTCTAGCTAGCTCGACCCTAACTTCTTCTTCTACGATTCACCGACGAGGCTCCACCGGTAGATCGAAAGATTTGAGTATTTTCGAAAAAGTGGGGATTGTTTTAACTTACGAGTACAAATCGGGACGTAATAATCGTAGAGTTGCTCAAACGATGAATAACGTCTCGACTCTCGCGTCATGGAAGTAGCCAATTATAGGCAAGGCGTATGCTGAGGCGCAGGCTACGCAGCACAGCACAGTACAGGACAGTGCAGGGCAGAGCAGTTGAGGCAGACATGTGCCCCCTCCGCATGCTACGACGCAGCTGACATTCGCATTCTTCGCAATTCTCACCCATAATAACTCTTTAAATGTCTTTTATGAATAGTCTGGATGATTTGTATCATACAAACAAGGTTCACAACGAACTAATTCAATTAAATGTTCTGTCATTGCAACAAAATTATAAAATATTGTTAATAAACGCGTCTCGGCGTGCACGCGTCACGCAGAATTCTGTGCCGGCACTACAACGAGACGCAGAGCAGGACCGACACATGTCTGTGTCGCATGTGCCTGCGCCGCAGCGTACGTAGTTCAATGACGTTCCATACTTTACAAAATCTGCTCAGAGGGCCTAGTACGAGTTGTGTTTCTCACCTCACTTTGCGAATAGTATCGAGTGAAAGAGAGGAAATCATGCGAGTGAGTGAACGAGTGAAAGAGAGAAGACGATAGTTAACTATTCGCAAAGTGAAGTGAGTGCAAAAAACCAACTCGTACTAGGCCCTGCTCTGCCCTGCGTGGACTTGCGTCGCCTGCGTCTCAGCATACGATTTGCCTATATCTTGAGTAGCAGCAGTTATGGAATTCGGGTAAGTTTCCTATAAATTAAACTCACTTCATAACAACATCACTGTACCAGGTATATAATCAAAGCACTGTACATGAAAAAAAAAAACACTTTTTAACGGATACTAGCGCGGTTTTATTTGAAGTACTTTAGTAATTAGTTGGTATTTAGTTTGGGTTTTTGATTTTCCCGACGTTTCGGCAACTTTGCAGCTGCCGTGGTCACGGGGGACTGCTGCAAATGTGCCGATACATTACAGTCTTTACAGCGAAAGCTTGAGAAGTAAGCATTACTGTATTTTATTTTTCCACCATCATCTATCACCAAGACTAGTTCCTTTTTTCTTGACAATCTTCTCAAAATAATCAGAAATTGACATAAACGCGAATGCCAGTATTACTACTGTACACAGCATAAAAGCCAATTATGTAATCGGGATGAAACCTGCACAAGCGATTCAGCATGCATCATCGCCTACTCGCAGATAAAAAAAAACATCTCTTGATCAGCGTTCAAGTTCCGTGCCGGGGACTTTCCTTGGGTCAGTCACTACAAGTGCACTGCCTTCTTCTTGTGAACACCACTTACAATGCGATTAAATTGAGAATACACAGTGATCTGCGGCAAACTCAGAGCGCTTGCGGTATAAAACAACGTATTTTAATTTGTATTTTTTTCTCTTTGCCATACATTCTTGAGTTAAGACGGTTGTATGACCGAAAGTGGCGCCCTCAGAGGTTTTTATTTAATAAGTTATTAATAGAAAAAGGTTTTAATAATGTTTATTGTGGAGATTTTAGGGCCCATGGTCTAGTATTTTTAGAAGGAATCACTAGATGCCCTTGTAGTCATTCGTAGAAGTAGATAGCAAATGTGTCAAAAACGGCCACTTTTAGCAGTTTTTCTATCTACATCTAGCAGTGACTACTAGGGAATGTAACGATACCGTCTAAAAATACCAGACTCTAGGCCCTAAAATCTCCACGATAAACATTATTAAAATTGTGTTTTAAAATTATAATATTAAATAAAATTCACCGCGGCGCCACTTTCGCTCAGGGTACCACCTTAACTTAAAGCTGATCAATGTCTATTGTCAATTTAATCACATTGCAAAGTAATAATTCTTGGTAAGAATCTCACGAAACGCAAAAGTTTCTGCCAAAGTGTGCCTGGCATTATACATTTATGAAAAAAAAAATGATTTTACCTTAAAACGCTATTCCGCACCGGTTATTAAATTTTCAGATGCGTTTAGATAAAGGTTTCGCATCAATTATGCAATTATAATTTGATTTTTTTATTTCAAGCACAGTATTAAATGTATATTTACTATGTTGGAAAACCGTACATAATACTGTGCTTAATGTGTCAGGATCACCCATCAAATACACTTGTCACAAAGTTTAAGTAAATCGATTTCTCGTCTAGTTAACGTTAATAAATGGCTTCCTAATGCGAGCGAGCGTTGTACATCGATCATGTACTGATCGGCTTTTACAGTTTAATCTAGGTAGTTTGTTGGGAGGGATTTTTTCTTTATACTATAGGTATTTAGTAGCTGTGAGAGACTGATGCCTGAAAAAGTTCCATGAAGAAGGACACATGCATGGTACATAGGAAAAAAAATGTTCTGGTGGTACACATCGTACAAAATAAATATTGATATAAACACACTTAGGCTGCGTTTCCACTGAGACGGAACTGAGTGGAACGGTGGTTAGGGACCGGGTGCATTAATTGACCTATCACGATGATCGAAATCTCGAGAGAGATGATTGCACGGATGCATGAACCGCACTCCGCCAGTTCTGCCACACACTGAAAAAAAGTATTAACCAAACTGGTTTTGTTAATCAAAATTTCGTGGTAGGGAGACAAACATTAGTTAAAAAACAATCTACTTATATAATCAATCCAAAACTAGTTTTGTAAATGTGTATTTGGTAAGTAGTTACTTAAGGTTTTAGGTTTTTTTAAGGTTAATTTAAGCGACAAAACGAAAAAGTAAACAGTTTTGTTACCACTAAGCAAAGAGTACAGATATTAGTTAACAAGGTCTCCCGCTTAGGGTTTACGAACCGATGGAGTAACTTCTATGACATTCACATGTGCTTGTAACAGCCTAGACTGAATAAACGAATTTGAATTTTAAAACTTTTGATTGGTTGTAGCAAAAAAAAACGAACTGCAAGTAAAACAACACAGTTGAATGAACCTGGTTTTGTTACTAATAACCAATAGTTCGCAAGTCACTAGATTTGGAACCTACTGGTAGCTAAATTTTGGTTACTGTTAAACAAACATTCGGTTATTCCTTTTTTCAGTGAAGTGTAAATGCACCCTTATTGCCTTTAACTGGATAATAATGATGGCAGCAAATCTGACACTTTGAACGTCGTCGTTCAATAAAGACAAAGGAGCATTATCACAAAGGCGGCTCCACGACGACGTGTCGGCGCGTGTCGGTAGACTTGTTATCTTCCGCTGGAAGTACGAGTAGGTACTATGGGCAACAGCGTCGCTTAACCAGTTTGCAACAAAATTCGTGTGCGGGCGTATCGCTCCTGCACGAACTAAACGTATGTGACAGCGGGCGCGGCGTGCAGGCGATTTTAACCTTAGCAGTGGTTAAGCGACGCTGTTGCCCATGGTACATTGCAGTGGCGAAGGGTCCATACATGTCGATTCCTATCGGCTTCCCTTTTAGAAATCCCACTCCAGCAATCCACTATACAGTTAAGAGAAATTTTGGCGATATTATTGGTCCGGCTTAGGGTTGCAAAATTACGTAATTGTACCGAAAAGGCTGGTAAATTACGGATATTTTACCGTAATTTATATAAATTACGGTAAAATTACCAGCGACTATTAGCGTCTTTTATTTATTTATTTCTGCTTTAGAATAAAAAGCAACACTGATTCATGGTATCTAAGTATTGAAAACAAAAAAATAGGATATTCAATTGCGATGATCGTAGTAAAATGCAGGAATTGTGACATTCCCATCTATCTATCTACTCTCGGCAATATCTACAATTACTTCACCTCGCGTTTTATACTGCTTAGTGCGTGAACTTTTTAGTTTTCACTTAAGGTTTTTTTTAGTTTTTCACTTAAAATAGTGGTTTCACATTTTGGAGCTCAGATAGGCTGTCTCACTCATACTTTTGAACTTAAAAAAATAACTTGATTTATTTTTGGTGATTGTTTTCAATACATCGTCTAAAGAATAGTATTACGGATATTAAACATATATTGTTTTTATTGAAAAAAATACATTTAAATGTACAAAAACTAGTTGTAATTTCACCAAGTACGTGAAATATTCGTGATAGTATTCTTTTGACTATTGAAAACATTCACCAAAAATAAATCAAGTAAGTAATTTATTATTATTTAAAAAGTTCAAAAAAGTGAGTGTGTTAGCCTATCTGAGTTGCAAAATGTGTCAGACAACGCTCTTATAGACTATAATTACTTCACCTTGCGTTTCCTATCTTATTCGGTTAATAGCTTACGGCTTGGTACGTGAAAGGGAGCTCGGCGTTTTTTTTCATTTTTCACTTAACGGACAAACAGACTAACAGATTAGCACATTTTCCCCTGTAATAAAAAAATATAAGTACTTTAAATACATTTTTTACTGAAAATTACCGTAATTTATCGAAAAATACCATAAATTACGTAATTTATCGTTTTTTACCGAATTTTACTAAGGTAATTTTACCGATTTGCATCCCTAGTCCGGCTTACCTTTGCCATATTTTGACTCCTCGCCACTGGTACATTGGATGTTGCGGGTAATGTTGGAAAATAGAGTTTTCTAATGGTGGGCTATCAATTATACTGTTAAAAGTGTGGTTTTGTTGTGTTGTGATAAAAAAGTAATCTTAATTTAGTAAAGTAACAATGCGTAGTTTTATTGCAATAAAAATAAAAAGTTAATTGTACAGAAGTATTGGTTAAGTTTTTTTTCAGTCAATACTTATTTTAAGGCAGGATTTGCTTTGCTTATTCCATTTCCACAATTTGTTAATTTTGCGAATAAAACCTGAGGAAGAAATGTTTAATGTCGCTGCATACTTGTCGGGAAAACACCTTGGACGGGGTGGGGACATTCTGTGCAGCAAATGTTTTTTCCCGTCCCGTCCCGTCCGTGTTCTCGTCATATGTTTTGTTACTATGATTTTATACGCAACGATGTACAGACATCGTCCCGCTCCGTCCAACACGTGAAAAAAGCCGTCACGTATACTGAGACCTTAACTGTCATGTCATCGCACTTACAACAAACAATACACCCTGAACACTTTAACATACATACATATTCAGCAGAACCTTTATCATTCTAACAGTGTTTCCGCCTTTTTACTACGATATGAAAAGTACCAAGTGTCCGTTCACAAGTCTGCGAAGTGAAAACGATTGTTCTATTCTATCATACAGTTTGAATAGCGGTGAATAAAGGACTTAACATAGTGTAAGTGAGATAGGGCACGTATCGTGTTAATAAACCTATTATAATAGAGAGATGGAATAAATATTCAACAAAGGCATTTATTTGAACTAAATACAACAGACTATTTGTAACAATATGTTTATATTTATATCATACTGCTCGGTAACTAGGATTTACTAATATAGTATGAGGCTGTGTAAGTTGCCATGTGCAACACAGTGCATTGTTTAGATATAACATTCCGTTTTCAAATCACTTTACCATTCAAGCATGTAAAACTCCTTAGTGAACCAATCTCTTTTCTTATATTATAAACTGACGAAACTTTTTCTGAAAAATAAAAACAATGAAAATGACGGCATTTCATTTCAGTTCAAGCTATGCAAAGCTCATTTATAATAAAAAAAAATTATAAAATGAAGATTCATTTTGAAATCGCGACAAAAAATCTGCTGTTTCATACGGGTACGTATCAGAATGTCTAAAGTTAGAATGTCTAAACTTAAAATGGCAAAGTTTAAAATGTCAAAAATTTGAATGTCTAACGATTAAAATGTAAACCGTTCAAAATGTCAAAAACGAAAATGTCAAACGGTCAGATAGTCCTAAGTTAAAATATCTAAGTTCAAATGATCAAAACTTAAAATGTCTAATATTCAAATTACCAATTCATAATTAATTCCAATTACATTTTTTCATACAAAACTGTAAATCGCAATAATTTTTGTTTGGTTTGTATTTTCGATTTTTTATTTAGTTAAATATTACTAGATAAATAATGTCTTTCTTTATCCAATTAATAACATCACAAAAAAGTTAATTATGATTAAATTGCGAATCATTTTGGTGTTATGTTAATACTTTGTATGGGAAGCTCACGGTTCGCCGGAGTAACGGATACTAGCGCGGTTTTCTTGCGGTTTTATTAAAAGTAGTTTGATAATTAGTTAGTATTTGGTTTGATTTTGGATTTTCTTGACGTTTCAGCATAGCCATAGTCTAGGGGGACTTTGAAAATTGTTGTGTTCCGGCAGTAAGAGGTAAGCCAAGTACCTCAGTGGTGAGGATTAAATATGTTCCAATCGCAAATCATTTTGGTATTACCACAGATAATTATGTATTACGTTTGTATGGAAAGCTCACTGTTTGCCGGAGTCTTTTTTCATGGAGGGGATCGCTTATTCTCCTGCTTTAATGTTTGGTGATAAGTGTAGCAGTCTACCAAAATTGAAGTTGAGAAAGTGTGATTTGAATAAGTTAAGAAATAATAACAACTTGATTACGACAATGTCAGCGCGTGCACAACACGGGCGCGGTGCATTGGTCGAGCGGCGTGCGCTCCGCGTCTCGTGGTGGCTTAGTCTTGACTGGTGATCTCGGCGAGTGCATCCAATTGATATATTGCAATGAATCAAAGAAATGGACACAAAAAACTGGAGGAAAATAGGCGCACGTTAAGGTGGGTACTCACTTAGGTTCGCGAACCTGCAGCAAAAAAAAATTATCCTGTGCTGAAAATAGTGTATACGTATGCAAACTTGATTCGCACAGGTACATACTATAGCAAAAGTGAAAATAAAAGGGAACAAAATTTTCTGTCACCTAAGTTTAGATGTGTCACTAATCTGCAACACCCTAATAATAATATCTATCTCCAAGAAATATATTAGTTATCATATTTACCAAAACTATCTCTAAAGTATAAATCATCGGATTAATGTAAATATGTATCTTAAATTATAGTTTGATCACTTTTTTCTATAGCCTGAATATACCTAAGATCTATGCTCTAAAAAGTAAGTTACGGGCAGGAATAATACACCTACCTAAAATAATAAACCTGTCACTATAAATCTAATCATCTAACTATTAGCATCGATTAATTCGTTTAATTATCGAAATTATAAATCTGTTACCTAATTAATAGAAAAATTCCTAATAGGGGCGGAGTTTTTATAACGGAGTTTTTAAAACCATTTTGATATTGTTTGGTGATTCAATTTCAGTGACACTTTTATTATTTTGATAATTGATATTATTTCCAAGTAATTTTTAATTAGTATTTAGGTAATCGTTTTAACATTATTTGGTGATTCGATTTAGGTGAGAGATCTACTATTTTAGGAACAAATATTATTAACTAGGTCACTGAAAACGCATTTATTAGGTAATTGATAAAATCATGCCCTTAAAGTAATAGAAAATGAATATGATAAAGAGGTAAAAAAATCATCATTTATATTTACATCATAATATTCAAAAGCTTTACATCTAAGTACCTAAATAATCACAGTAAGTATATTATAATAGTAAAAATCATTTTTTTTACACAATAGTGTAATAATGTTACATCTTAGGTAAATAATCACAAATTTCGAAAACGTAAGTATACCCTCCTCCATGTTACAATTTAAAAATTGTAACGCTATTACTAGAAACTACAAAGAATTGCTCACAAAATTTTGCAAGGCGATAAACGAAAAAAAGGCGATTTGTTGTTTTCAAATCATTGTAAACCTTTGACTTATGGACCATTGATATTTTAACTAGTTTGATGTTTGAACCGTTTGACATTTTGAATTTTGCTATTATGAATTTATACATAATGATTTTTGACATTTTAAACCATTTGCATTTTGATTTTTGACATTTTGAACTTTGCCATTTTAACTTTAGACATTTTAACTTTAGACATTCTGATACGTACCCGTTTCATACATTTCGATGGAGTAGGCATTTTTGTATGGAACAGCTGATTTTTTTGTGATTTCGAGGTTGGTCCCATAATGAAAGTTGTTCAGTTTAATGGCCAGAAGTTTTCAATGAACTAAAAATAACCTTATATATGTTTTATTTTTATTTTATTTTTTATTGTTATTTTTATAAAATTTACCTCGCATGAATGATATAAAGTAGTATGCTTACCTCAGTTGTAAGTAGCTATTACACCCTCGAACTATTAGCGAGCGCCAAATTGGATCTTGTTCTGTAATAGCTCACTTACGTCCCTTGTGTAACAATAGTAGTTTGTTACACAAGGGATGTAAGTGAGCTATTACAGAACAAGATCCAATTTGGCGCCCGTGCGAACGCAGCTCGCAAAGGGCGCTAATGGATCGAGGGTGTAATAGCTACTTACAACCGAGGTAAGCATACTATTTTACATCATTCATGCGAGGTAAATTTAATAGAAATAAAAATAAAATAAAAATAAAAACAAAATTATTAAAATAAAAATAAAACGTTAAAGGGTTATTTCATTGAAAGCTCGTGGGGTTAATCAGACCATTAAACTGAACAACTTTCATTATGGGACCAACCTCGAAAAATCTGCTGTTTTTGCATTGCAGAATTTTGCATACCTAGCTTGAACTGAAATGAAATGCCGCCATTTTCATTGTTTTTTTTTTAGCCAAAAGTTTCGTCAGTTTATAATAAAAGAAAAGAGATTGGTTCACTAAGGAGTTTTAAATGCTTGAATTGTAAAGTAATTTGAAAATGGAACGTTCTATCTAAACAATGCACTGTGTTGCACATGCCAACTTACACAGCCTCATACTATATAAGTAAATCCTAGTTACCGAGCAGTATGATGTAGGTAAACTACTATTAGTTACCTATATTGTAAAATATACTTAGTTATAGACTGTAGTCGTTAGTTGTGTAAAATAGGGACAATAGGGAGTAAATATAAGTTTACTAGCGGCTGCCTGCGACTTCGTCTACTTGGACAGTTATTTCGCTATCCTTCGGGAACAGTCGTTTTTTCGGGATGAAAGGTACCCTATGTCCTTCTCTTTACCCCTGACAACGTGTGTGCAAAATTTCATGATGATCGGTCAAACGGACTTTCGCATTTATGATATTAATAAAGAAATAAGAATAGCTATAATTATGGTATAGTATAAGGTAATTTATGGTATGGCATAACGGAACCCTATATTGCGTTTGGCCTGACACGCACTTGGGCGGATTTATGTTAATTGCATTATTATTGGTAAATAATAATTATGTATTTTTTAAATATTTTATATTAATTACCTAAACTATGTTGTAACTTGAGTTCCTGACTGTCGAACTCAAAGAAAAAAGCTAACAATTATGTGTTTAATTGCATTATAATAAATCGTTATTAACACTACCCCAAACAAGTCTTTACTAAGTAACTCCCATTATCTTTGTTCATATTTAAACAGCAACTTTTAACTTGTAAACTTTTTATTATTGCAAGGTTTTTATCGGCCATAAAACTTATGAAATACATAATGGCCGAAAATGTAATATTTTAATTACTTTAATTTATTTCTCAAATGAATTTTCGCTGTAAACGTTACAGTATTGGTACTTAATTATCTACTGAAAAGGTATGTCAGTAGCTAGCCAGTTTGACAGCGTCATTATTCCATTTACATGTTATTATGTGGCTTCGATAATTATTATCTGTCAGTTACAGCACATTCTACATGTATATACTTCGAGCTAAGTATTGATTAAGTTGAAGTTCCGAGACTAAAGATGTTATTAAAATTACTTCCATCTTAAACTACTATAATGAGTTTTTGATACGATTAATTTATAACAAAACTTTAATTATAGCATTCATACTCTACTGTAATAATAAAAGAAAACATATTGAAATTAAACAAATTGAAATTCTTATTAGTTCTTCTATAAAATCACTTGTCAACTGATCACCATTATTTCGTTTCAGTTTAGTATTATGATAATCTTTATTTTGATATTGTCTTAAATACTTATTTGTTATACTTGATAATTTATCTGTCCATGTTCATATAATAAACAATCAAGCAATCGAATACATAAATTACTAAATTTCAAACATATCAAGAAAAGTAAATATTTTTGCTGTGTAAAGAAAAATATACCAACACACATTTTTGTTTATACCGTAAAAATATTTACTACAACGTCCTAAGATCACAAACATTACTGCTATGATAATCAGATGCTCAAAACACAAACTAAATAGAAATTAGCTTACATTGTTTTGTTAATTTAGGCTATGAAAACTTCATTAAGGGATATTTCGCGTAAATATTTCATCAAACAGAAACATCTTTTGGGGCATTGACTTAACGTCTAGTTTCGGATGTTAATGGTTAATTTAGTATTCCTGTGTGAACATGTTGAAGTGCTTAGGTGAATATACCTCTATAATAAATGTATATTATATTGTATTACTGCTTTCTGAGGAAAGCCCTAGCTTAGCAATAAAGTATCTACAGAAGATGTATTGTATTTCTATTCATAGCTATAACATGCCATTAAAATACTTAGAACTTTGTTTAAACACACTTTAGATTGATAATTAAATGAGACTTACTTCTTCACTTTCATTACTTTCATTTAACCACCTCTGTGGACTAGTGGTTCACCCATCCGTGTAAGACTCAGGGGTCCCGGGTTCGATTCCCACGGGGGTACAACTTGTACTCGGTTTGGTTAGTGGTAGGGCTTATTTCAAGTCCGCCTGGCTAGCTACCACCATCTTACCTAAGTCTGACGCCATACCAACAATTTAAAAATTGTTGTGTTCCGGCAGTTAGAGGTAAAATATCCAGTTCCTCAGTTGTGAGGATTCTGGGTGAAGCACGCTTCTACCTTCTGCCTTATCGTCACTTAACCTCAGGTAGGTAAGGTGAACGCCAAGCACTATTCCGTTGTGCATAGAAAAAAATCATTGTGTTCTCTCCCTAGCATGTAATCTTAATTATCATCAACTTGACAATTAAGGCGTCTTTAATAATAAGGCGCAATTAATTAAGTTGTCATTAAAGAGCTTGCAACGTCTTGAATTATGAAGAAGAATATTTTTTTCTACGTAATAAAAGAATTATGAACTCGAAAATGGTAGAGCTTCATACTTTTGCAATTAAGTTGTGTAAGAAAGAATCCGCTTAGTAAAATATTTACAATTTCTCTTTTGTTTGCTGTAATACTGAAAATACGATGAGTCCCTATACGTATTTTGAAAATATGTGATGTTTAAGTTACTATAAAATGTAGTAATCATAACGATATGGTAAGGTAATATAAGTTAAAAAAGTAAAAAAGTGGCTGCTGACATACGGACGGACAGACGGATAGACAGACAGACATGACGAAATTTTAAGGGTTCCGTTTTTTGTCATTAGGCTACGGAACCCTAAAAAGTATCACTAAGTGAAACCATACAGGTTTAATATCAATTATAAAACAAAAAAGATCGAAATTACGTTTGCAATTTATTGACTTTTGTCATTTTTTTCATTTTTCAGGTTAAATATACCTATCTATTTCATTTTTAAGGCGCTTATATTGGTCAACAAGCGCTGCCAATACATTTATTTTTATTACTCGTAAACCAAGTAAATATTTAAAAAAAAGGAATCAACCATGCCTACTTAAATTGTCTCTAATATTCTTTTAATAACTCTTTAATATTTTTCATTCTTTGTACTTGTTTTAAAATGCAATCGAAACGACGGTGGCCGCTTTTAGTTTAAATGGATTTTATAACTTACAGAAAGAATGAAAACTGTTAAAGAGTTCTTCTTCTTCTTATTTTTGTTTTGGCAATCTACTTTCCTCCTGGAAGTAATTTTTGCCAGTGTCAACACTGGCAAAAATTACTTCCAGGAGGAAAGTAGATTGCCAAAACAAAAATAAGAAGAAGAAGAACTCTTTAACAGTTTTCATTCTTGAACAAAAACTCAAACTGAAACAATCTATCACTGAAATATTCAACACTTGAGTGTTGAATATTTCAGTGATAGATTGTTTCAGTTTACATTAAAATGCGGGTGCATCGCATTCTAATGCTGCTTGGAGCTTTTGGCACCAAGTATATCAAGACAGTTTACTTGGTAAGTTCTGCCGAGGTAGCCACCACTACAGTAAAAGTCTCGGCTTCACACAACCAAGATCGCGCCTATTTCAATTATCCCACATATTGTTCAGTTGCGTAGACACTTGTACCACAAAACTGCACCAATTTTAAGACACAATATCCACTATGAATCAATTTGCAAATAATTAAAATAGACACCGAACCGAACATGACAAATGGCGCCAAAAAACTCTGCTAAAGAGTTATTCAAAATTATTACAATATGGGCATCAAATGAAAGGTCTTGATGAGCACATTCCAAAACTATATAATATGTCACTAAAATGTGTGTACTGCTCTGCCAAAAACGTACTAAAAAGTTAAACATCAAGTGTCTTTGCAGTCGGGGGACCTCTTTGATCAAAAATTGTTCCATAATAAGGTCCCCCGACGGCAATGACACTTGGTGTTTAACTTTTTAGTACGTTTTTGGCAGGGCAGTCGTGTTTTTAATATTTTTTTAATTTATTTTTTAAATACTGACCTGTTTTACGTAAATAAAAATAAACGATTTGGCGGCGCTAGTTGACGGCTATAGAGGCCTCTATTGGGAGGGTGCGAAGGTATAATAATCGATTGCAGCGCTCATGGTGGCAAAAAGTAGAAATAATGAAGGCTCTGTAATCTGTTTGAAAACGATATTTAATTTATTATTAGCGATACAGAAATCATTAAATATGTTTATTATCACTTAGTAAAATTATTAAAGAAGCTTTATCCTCTTGTTTTACAAAATCTACAACTAAAAAAGAAGTAAACAAACCCTGATATAACCAAAATAAAACACTCTTTTTGAATAGATCTTACTTGCCATATTTACTTTAAATGGCCAAAAATGATTTCACAACACTTTGTCCACCCAAATCACATTAATTTTGAAATTTACATTAATAACACAATATGTATAGTATTTTTTTTTAAATTTTGTCACAATACCGACATTACATATCAAAACGTCAAAACGGTCAGATGGCCTACTCAAATGACCAATTTTCTATTCGTTCGCTAACTTAAAGTTTAAAAATAAGCAATTAGACGATCAAGTCACACTTTGCAAGTTTATGTAAATCACAAACATTGATGTATTGTATAGAATTGACAAGCCTACGAAACGTAATTTTAGAGGTTTATGGCTTATTTTTATTTTTTAAGTTAGCGAACGAATAGATAATTGGCCATTTGAGTAGGGGGCCAGGTCAGAGCCAACAAAGTTGCAACACGCTAGGTGGCGCTAAAAGAGTGTACGGACCCAATAGCCGTCTATAATAGGTACTTATTTATTTATTTCAATAACAAGCAGATACCCCAGGGAGAGTTTTGATACGATATGATATAAGATCTATAAATCGTTCTAAATCGGGTGAGTAAACCGACAAGATTTGCTGCAATGCAATTCAGATCAATCTGAAAATCAAAATTTATTTTTGATGTTTTTTTCTTGACTGTTTTCAACGTCCAGTCTTCAATCGTAAAAAAGCTACAAATCAAGCGAATTTGTTATTATTGTCAATGAAAACATACGTTTGCTGCCGTCTTTTGTTTCAGCATGCCATCAAATTCATCGATCAATCAACGTGTACGCCTCTCGTCTATTTTGATGCCAAAAGTTTGCCAATCAAAGTTCAGTCGTTAGTGATTCAATAGCTCACTGACGGGTTGTATGTTTATAGATTCATTTATTTATTTTATCAAATATCTTGTTTTTTGTTTTAATCGAATGTGACATTGTTTCACTGTATGATATATTTATCTCTTTTAAGAGGGTTGCTTAAAAACTGTATGGAATTTATGAGTGTCTTTGCTAGTGAAGTTCTAGTGAATTATCCAGCTATCAGTAAGTATTTGGTAATAGCCAAAGTAGATGTTATTTCATTAATTTAAAATTAAATTTAATAATTAATTAACTATTGTCATTTTAATACAATAGGTAGGTATGTGACTGAAGTAAAAAAATGGTTCTGCTGATATCAGTAATCTGATTTCATAAATTAGACGAAAAACTAAAGGGTAAGTAGGTAAATACCAAACTTTTATTTTTATGAAAGGTTCTGTTTTCGTTTTCACTTGCGGTCGGTGGTCTCATTAAGTCCTCAATAGATTTAATTTAGCAAATATGGCAACTATATGAAGTGCACACGGGAAAAAGGGGCTCATCGACATATTTGATCAATTTAAACTAACAATTGCATTCGATAGCCTTTGCATGGGTCTTTCAAATGACATATTCAAAACAAACTTAAAGAGGCCCATTTCTCATTAAATTGTCTCAGTAAAAATAGAGTAGGTAAGTAATAAAATCTTTAATTAGAAATTTCCTTATATTTTGCCAATGAGGATCAGGGGCCCTATTTTTGAATCGCTCGACTACAGTCGAGCGCTTGTTTCTACTGATTTTCGTTCGACATATGACTCAAAACAATGGGATGTCGAACGAAAATCAGTAGAAACGAGCGCTCGACGCCATTCGAGCGATTCAAAAATAGGGCCCCTGTAACGATTTTTGTTTAGTAGCTTATCAGAAAGCTTATGCCATGCCACCACATGATTAACTGTGAAGAAATTTTTACGAAATCTCTTAAGCCTGAGAAGATATACGAGCTAAAACACTAGTTTTTTGGGGGTTATTATGTCGTCATCGCGACGTACGCGAACCTTATGTCGTACGTAATAAAGCACATATTGCATTGAGCTTGGCATTCCTTCAAACCCTATTAACTCAACCATTTCTAAACGGATTTCAAAAAATCTTTCAATAAGTTTAGGAATTTAAAGCTAGGAATATGTTTTTATATTATATCAATAAATCTATAGGATTCAAACCTGTTACTGATCCTCATTGTTCAATTCAAACTAACAATTACATTTGATGGCATTAGCATACTCAAAACAATTAGTTCCATTACATATTCAAAACAATCTAAAAGAGGCCCTTTTCTCGTTAAATCGCCTTAGTAAAAATAAACCATTCAACTTTAGACAGCCATTTTCTCAAATTTTGGTAAATGTTGATGAGCCCCTTCTTCCCGTGTACCCTTCATATATGATTTAACGTATGTTAATTTACCTAATCAGATAAATTTTCACTCGTTTATTAATAAAAAATACGCTACTTACCTCGTGTTTTATAACATATGTGGCCAATGTGTAAACTTGCAATTTTTTATATTGTTTTAGGTAAATGTAGGTAATAGTATGCACTTATTTTCTTCAACACATATCTACTTTCCATCATATAATCTTTGGTCAAAAAGTTAATGTCCATGATAATTTTATTTAGAGTTACATAAATATAGTATCCGATAAAAATAACAATTTTATTTGAATCATTATAATGTCAAAGGCGGTATTATCCACTCAATGTCAAGAATTAACCAAAAATGTCATTTTATTAATCTATGGACGAAGTTTCGAAGGTATGTACTAAATACATGAGTTTAACACATTACGCATTACCTTAATGTAGTAATATCACAGAATATATAATAGTACGTAATATCCTATTCAAAATACTGTTTAAAAATAGAGTTCGCAACAAACCCGGCACTCTGTCCCTTAGAGCATCGCGGCTTCGTCTCGCGTCTTACCAGCACGCGTAGCATGACCAACATCGAGATAAGATTCGACTCACAGAACCATTGTTCTGTGAGTCGAATCTTATCCAAGCCATTGCTTGTCTACACCGAAATGTCACTTTTGTCGGGTTGAGATCGAGATACTCATGCTTGCATTTACAACTAGTAGACTCGTATTGTTCTTTGTCGTGGCCTAATGTCAAAAGTCGACAAACACGAGCTTTTCTCTTCAACTGACATTAATTTGACAGTTGAATCAGAGAAACTTGTCTACCACCCTTTGAGTAGTCGAGAAGGTCGAGAGAGAGTTCACAGACTAATAAGAAGACTCGAAATAGTTTTCTATGTATTTTATTTTATATGAATCTAAATTTCGCAATAAAAATAAATCTAAATTGTCCGTGCTTATATTTTATTCCTTAAAAACTTAAAATTAAAATTATTTTCATACATTGATTTTAATATTTCGTAATTTTCTCGTCATTTTACACAGACTACTAAATTAACAATTTCGTTAGTAGTCTGTGTCATCTTTTCAAAATACTCTCAATAAAAGAAAGGCAAACGAATTTATATCCATACAGCTATATTTAATTAGTTTTAAGAGTTTAGCGTTGTGAAATCTATAGAAAGGAACGGTGCTTTATGAGAAATAAAGTAATTATTTTCCATTGGCAATATTATTCTTCTCGAGCTCGAGAGAGCTTGTCTACGGAAGAGAACGCTTTCTTGAGTGCCTCTTTATCTTAGAACTTATAAAAAAATGAGAATCATGTTTAAACTAAATTATTTCGGATCATTTTAGATAATTTTGACGTTTATTGGTGTTGAAATAAAAAGATTACCTTTAAAATTCACTTTTCTTATTAAAAGACATTAAAAGGTTTCGAAATTATGAGAACGAGTCCCACCTGTCTGTCAAACTGTGCTCAGCAATCGAGAAGGTTGAGACGACAAGTCTTCGTAGACAAGAGTCCCGTTTGCTCATGCTACGCGTGCAGAAGCGCGTCTTACTCTAAGCTCTGTCCTAAACAAATCGTTAAAAAAATAAAAAAAATGTTTTATCGTTTCACTCGAAATATCATTGAGTGGATATTACCGCCTCTGATATTATAATATGATTCAATTATTACCCTATAACTACACAGATAATTGTAATTAGTATCAATTACTCAGTATAACAAAGCGTAGTAATTTAAAGAGTATAATTAAAGTCAAAGATTAATTACAAGTTACTGTGTCTTAAACTACTGATTAATTCATTTAGGGTATAAGTAAAGATAGAGATATTTCACCGAGTGGGGCTTTAATTAAATTAATAATTACGGCTTACAAACTGAAATGGATATTTTATTTAAATAGGGCTCACAAATTCAGATAATAGCAATATTTATTTGGTAAATATCTACTCACTTATTCTTTTTTAATGCTTGCATTATTCATGCATAGTCTGTTTTAAGCTATTTTGTCTCCCTTTTTCCAACACAAAAGGACATTTACAATGCTTTTAAATTGTTTATAAGAGTGTAAAATGATATTAGGATAAGATACCGTACATATTCTAGTAATTATTACAGAGATTACAACGCGTATTTTATTATTTAAGGTATTGTTTTAAGGATTATGTACATAATATTTGGTTTTATTGTTTTTTAACACTTCAAGGCCCGGAAAATGAGACACAATATTTTTTTATTGTTGTTCGTTAATAATATGAATATTTCAGGTAAATACTGATATTTACTAAACTTTTATTGACGTTAGGTCATTAATTTAAAGGTATTAATTTATAATCTGTGGTTCTTGAAATATATACTCGTACCCACTTGACACTGAAAACCGTTTCAGTCAAGATATTCTCGACCTAATTCAGACTTTAATAAACGTTGAGACAAGGACGAGAATAATACATGAAAGCTTGTCTACCAAACTTGTAGGAGAAACGACAAGTTCGTTCTAAACCCTAATAAAATTTTCATATTGATGACGGTCTGTCTGTCTAACGAGTTCGTAATAATAGAACTTCAAAGTAAATAAGAAAATGAGATTGATTTAAATATTAATTTGGATTGAAATCTAAATTGAATAATCACGTAATTTAATTCATAATACGTTGCAACTAGGGTTGCCAACTCTTTTAGAATTCCGGGAGAGTTTGAACCCGTAATTCATAAAAATGTTTGATTTTTATTGACTTTTCATTTCAGCGGATTTCTGGTCTACACATTTGTCAACCCTAGTTGCAACCGATAAGAATTTCCAAAATTCTCTGTGCGGTCTACTACCTATAAAATATAGATTTCTCCATTGCATTGTTATACTTGACACAAATGCAACGACATTAGTATTTTGCGGGTACGTATCAGAATGTCTAAAGTTAAAATGTCTAAAGTTAAAATGGCAAAGTTCAAAATGTCAAAAATCAAAATGCAAATGGTTTAAAATGTCAAAAATCATTATGTATAAATTCATAATAGCTAAATTCAAAATGTCAAATGGTTCAAACATCAAACTAGTTAAAATATCAATGGTCCATAAGTCAAAGGTTTACAATGATTTGAAAACAACAATTTGCCTTTTTTTTAAATTTTGTGAGCAATTCTTTGTTGTTTCTAGTAATTGCGTTACAATTTTTAAATTGTGACATGGAGGAGGGTATACTTACGTTTTCGCAATTTGTGATTATTTACCTAAGATGTAACATTATTACGCTATTGTGTACAAAAAATGTTTTTTTTACTATTATAATATACTTACTGTGATTATTTAGGTACTTAGATGTAAAGCTTTCATATTATTATGTAAATATAAATGATGATTTTCTTACCTCTTTATCATATTTATTTCCTATTATTTTAAGGGCATGATTTTATCCATTACCTAATAAATGCGTTTTCAGTGACCTAGTTAATAATATTTGTTCCTAAAATAGTAGACTTCTCACCTAAATCGAATCACCAAATAATGTTAAAATGATTACCTAAATATTAATTAAAAATTACTTGGAAATAATATCAATTATCAAAATAATAAAAGTGTCACTGAAATTGAATCACCAAACAATATCAAAATGGTTTTAAAAACTCCGTTATAAAAACTCCGCCCCTATTAGGAATTTTTCTATTAATTAGGTAACAGATCTATAATTTCGATAATTGAACGAATTAATCGATGCTAATAGTTAGATGATTAGATTTATAGTGACAGGTTTATTATTTTAGGTAGGTGTATTATTCCTGCCCGTAACTTACTTTTTAGAGCATAGATCTTAGCTATATTCAGGCTATAGAAAAAAGTGATCAAACTATAATTTAAGATACATATTTACATTCGATGATTTATACTTTAGAGACAGTTTTGGTAAATATGATAACTAATATATTTCTTGGAGATAGATATTATTATTAGGGTATTGCAGATTAGTGACACATCTAAACTTAGGTGACAGAAAATTTTGTTCCCTTTTATTTTCACTTTTGCTATTGTATTACCTGTGCGAATCAAGTTCGCATACGTACACACTATGGCAAACTATTTTCAGCACAGGATTTTTTTTGCTGCAGGTTCGCGAACCTAAGTGAGTACCCACCTTAACGTGCGCCTATTGTCCTCCAGTTTTTTGTGTGTATTTCTTTGATTCATTGCAATATATCAATTTGATGCACTCGCCGAGATCACCAATCAAGACTAAGCCACGTGGAGCGCTCGCCACTCGACCAATGCACCGCGCCCATGTTGTGCACGCGCTGACGTTTTCGTAATCAAGTTGTTATTATTTCTTAACTTATTCAAACACACTTTCTCAACTTCAATTTTGGTAAACTGCTACACTTATCACCAAACATTAAAGCAGGAGAATAAGCGATCCCCTCCATGAAAAAAGACTCCGGCAAACAGTGAGCTTTCCATACAAACGTAATACATAATTATCTGTGGTAGGTAATACCAAAATGATTTGCGATTGGAACATATTTAATCCTCACCACTGAGATACTGGCTTACCTCTTACTGCCGGAACACAACAATTTACAAAGTCCCCCTAGACTATTGCTATGCTGAAACGTCAAGAAAATCCAAAATCAAACCAAATACTAACTAATTATCAAACTACTTTTAATAAAACCGCAAGAAAACCGCGCTAGTATCCGTTACTCCGGCGAACCGTGAGCTTCCCATACAAAGCATTAACATAACACCAAAATGATTCGCAATTTAACCATAATTAACTTTTGTGTGATGTTTATAATTGGATAAAGAAAGACATTATTTATCTAGTAATATTTAACTAAATAAAAAATCCAAAATACCAAACCAAACAAAAATTATTGCGATTTATAGTTTTGTATGAAAAAATGTAATTGAAATTTATTATGAATTGGTAATTTGAATATTAGACATTTTAAGTTTTGATCATTTGAACTTAGACATTTTAATTTAGGACTATCTGACCGTTTGACATTTTCGTTTTTGACATTTTGAACGTTTTACATTTTAATCGTTAGACATTCAAATTTTTGACATTATGAACTTTGCCATTTTAAGTTTAGACATTCTAACTTTAGACATTCTGATACGTACCCGTATTTTGCACAACTGACATCAGAAACAGCGGTAACATAATAATCAGTACCTTAAGTACCTACTATTGTTAATAAATTATTTGATTACAAAGTTTACATTTTGGTGAAGTTCTAAATAACTACTTAAACGCAAAATTAAACCCGAAAAAGTTGTGATAAAGTTGCTTACCTCGTTGCTTGTAAATATTTAAAATCTTGACTAAATTTTCTGCTAAGAGTCAGGATAATTATGTTGAAGTTACTTAAGTAGGTACTAGCTAAATTATGCTTAAAATTCAACATATCTCGAATAGCAGAAAACTTAAATCAAGGTTTTAAATATTTACGTATGCTTGAATATTGTATTTAAGAGTAAGTAATCTTTTAATTAATATTGTAATGGTCTCTCAAGTTGATTCTAAGTTCTCTCAAGTTGATAAACAGTCTTCTTTATTAAGTAAAATGTTGAAATAAAATTACAAAAACATCTTAGTTATTTAATGGAATTGTTTGACTTGAGTTTTCGTAGTAAGTAAGTCCTTTTTAAAATCTTAGATCAACAATACTTTCTTAAATTCATTTGAGTGCAAAGATACTACTTTTGGGTTGTTGAAAATTAATTCCAAATTATAAGCCGTTGCTTTATTTACTTGTAGAATGTAAATTTAATCAAAGCCTAAAGAACAGCAAATGAAAATGTCTTCTCAACATAGTGGATTTGATAAAGAACGTGAAATGAGAAATTCATATATGGATTTATACGACATTATCCCAAGAATGCTCGCAACATCATCCGTGTAAAGTGAGACTTCCCGCGATTACTTTGTTGATTTTTACGTCATATCAAGTACCTATTGATAAAGATATTTATTGCAAAAATATGGTTATTTAAATATGTTAAGAGGTTTAAACTAGCACACATATTTCGCCGGATGCTCGACATGCAAATTCTTAATAAAATGCAGTTCCATTCATTATTATTTAAAAAATCACAGGTTCTCGATATATCGATTGGTAAGGCAAGTATCAGCCTGATTAGTGTAAGAAATGAAGCGATCTTTTGAATGGAGACCCCAACATTAAATCCTCAGTCGATGAAACTTTGCAGAGATGTAATATAGTATGAACCAAAACCTATGTACCGACAAATATCCAAAAACAAAAAAAAAAACAATTTAGATAATTTAAAAAATATGTTTCATTTATGATACTTTATCATACTGTAAAGTTTCGTCTACTGAGGATTTACTGTGGTCCACTACCTTCCTTTCCTACACTAGATCCTTGATGAATCAGTCAGTGCGTCACTGTAGGATAGATTAGTGTTAATTCTCCCAAATTGAAATACGATTTTATTCTGAATAAGTAAAACACAACAGCGAACATTATTAAAACCATGGGAGTGGGTATTACTTTTTAATGTTTGATTCGCCGAATTTACGTCATTGCAGTATTCGATCAATGCAGCCGAAGTTACACTGGCATACTATTTATAGTCATCTTTGTACGTGTACAAACCAATAACAACCCAATGTCGGGAAACTAAATAAAAAAGATAGCAAGTGCGAGATTCAATCGAGCTCCTAATTCCGTTAAATCTTTTTCATATAAAATGCACACGTTGTCACATTCATGATTTTAAAAAGTTTGTCGTCTAATGGAATTTGATGTCATAATTTCTATAGGATTCGCTGCAATTTGCGGTTGTGAACATTGTTGTTATCGGAATGACAAAAACAATTTACCTACTGTGAGTAAGTAGGAGAGTTTAAAGTGATTATATTACAAAGAAATCCGATTGCGGCTTATAATAATTTACCAGGATTGTTCCTATGATTGGTACTCCATCTATCTACCGTATTCAGATTTATAAGGTTCAATAATAGCCTTTGGTAATCCAAACAGCCTGTAGTATAATTAGTTTTAAAATGACAGCATATTGATTTGCAACAATTTCTCACTTTAAATGGGGAATGTCCGAAAAAAATCAAACTGGCTGAATATTTTTTTATAGGTTGAATAAGCTAGGTAGGAATAGTAATAGAAAAAAAAAACAGAATTTTCGCCAACGTGAAAAAATTAAAAAAAATTAAAGACTCTTCGTCTTCGCAAATATAGGAAAGGAACAGCAGAATGGAGATTATACCTTTGCCATCACCTGCCACAACCACAACATGGTATTTATATGTCAAAACTTTTTGTTTTTAATTCTTTTTGTCATAGTGGCAGGTGTTGGCAAAGGTATAATTTCCATTCTGCTGTTACTTTCCTACATTTGTGAAGTCGGAGAGACTTTAATTTTTTTAAATTTTTTCACGCAACCGAAAATTTTGAATTTTTTTTCTATTACTAAGGGAGCTTATTCCTACCTATGAAAAAAAATATTCAGCCAATTTGATTTTTTACGGACATTCCCCATTGTAAGGACAAAATGTAAGTGCATTTACACGAAGCTCCGTACAGTACTACGATACTGCAGTCATCCAGTATCGGATATTTGCGTCGTGTAAAAAGGGGTTAAAAGGGTTAAGATTCCGGCTACGCCTTTTCGTCCGAAACCCAAAAATATCCACAAACCCTCTGCGTGCGGGCAATGTGATTTTATATTGCCAATTTGCCACTCGCCAACCTTAAGCTAAGTCTACACACGTAGAAGACTTAATTGACATCACTTGTCAGTGTGAACTTAATTAAATAATCTTGCGCCGTGTTGCGTTGTGACGATAACAAGAGCTGACATTTCAGAACAGTGTAAGTTTGAAAATTAACCAACCTTTTCGATGTTGTCAGCTCATAATTAGAAATTATGTATTTTGAAATGCATTTCTAACAATAAAAACCCAACCTTAATGAAAACTTTCAATCATAACCAAGTGAAGCCTAATTTAATTCTCTATATATTCCCACCACTTTGAGCTATATTATTGGGTTAATTTTCATCTTATTAAATAATTACATATACATACAATGCGATTTCATTAGCACCGCCTCAAAGCTCTGATTTCGCAGGCCAATGTGATTACACAATCAATTTGGCACTCGTCAACTTGAAGGCAAGTGTACACTATTTAGCCGCCCAGCTAAATTACTTGGCGCACAACTTGATTAGCATAACCAATACAATTAGCGGGTTAGAAATTGAGTAGTCGATCGAAAATGTTAGGAAAGCTCGTGTTTTAGGTACTGCAGTATCATTAACATTTGGTTATAAGTTCAAAATTTATATCCTGAAATTATGACATTTTGTGGTAAGCTGGAGTGCTGCTGCTGTGTGTGTACAATCAATGCAGAACTCATTAATTGTTCAAAATCTGTCACGTTTGTTTACTCCTTGCTTTAAATGAGCGTTTCAATTGGTCATCTATTCATGTATTCAGTTCCAAATTAGTGCTATGCTAGTCAAAATATAGTCGAAAATTAAAGATTTTGTTTGTGTTGTTTTAGAAACGACATGGCATGAGCGGTGGGGTGGGCGCGACATGCGGCGCGTGCCGCTCGCGCAACACGCCGCCGTCGCTCTAGCGTTCTCGCTGTTGCTGCGTCTCGTTAACGCCGGTGAGTATCGTGAGTACGTACAGAAACGACATGGCATAAGCGGTGGAGTGAGTGCGACATGCGGCGCGTGCCACTCGTGCAAAACGCCGCGGTCGCTCTAGCGTTCTCGCTGTTGCTGCGTCTCGGTAACGCCGGTGAGTATCGTGAGATTCGTGAGTGCGTACAGAGACGATATGGCATGAGCAGTGGGGGTGGGGTGGGTGCGACATACGGCGCGTTCCGCTAGCGCAACACGCCACCGTCGCTCTAGCGTTCTTACTGTTGCTGCATCTCGTTAAAGCTGGTGAGTATTGTGAGTGCGTACAGAAACGACATAGCATGAGCGGTGGGGATGAGTGCGATATGCGGCGCGTGCCACTCGTGCAACACGCCGCGGTAGCTCCAGCGTTCTCGCTGTTGCTGTATCTCAATAAAGCCGGTGAGTATCGTGAGTGTGTATAGAAATAACATGGCATGAGTGGTGGGATGGGTGCGACACGCGGCGCGTGCCACTCGCGCAACTAGCGTTCTCGCAGTTGCTGCGTCTCGGTAAGTGTTGTGAGTGTGTACAGAAACGACATGAGATGAGCGGTGGGGTGGGTGCGAAGTGCGGCATGTGCCACTCGTGCAACACACCGCCGTCGCTCTAGCGTTCTCGTTGTTGCTGCATCTCGTTAACGCCGGTGAGTATCGTGAGTGCGTACAAAAACGACATGGCATAAGCGGTGGAGTGAGTGCGACATGCGGCGCATGCTGCTCGCACAACACGCCGCAATCGCCCTCGGGTTTGCGCTGTTGCTGCATCTCGTAGGACGATGGTTGTCATCGTCTTTATTCATCACGATTATCGTGGGCACATCCACGCTAATCTTTCCACACAATCATGCGCACCAAAAGCATGCAAAACATGCTTATCGTCTATAATAGCTACGATTATTGTGCACACATCCACCTACACGATTGAGTAGACGTGCTTCAAGAGTGACGTGACGACACTCGTGCCTGAAACGATATTAATATGTTTGCATTATTCTCTTAGAATAATAACACCTAGAACGATAGTTCTCTACAAAGCGCACTGTCAAAAGTGAGGCAACTAAAACAACCAAAATGGCTCCGTTTTCAGATTGTTATTCTACATTATTACTAATCATACCGATTAAGTACAAAACAGTTTCAATTTTCCCACATTTATTAGATTAGTTACTATTTTATTGGGTTTCATTTACGATTAGTTAACGTATGAAGGTTATAAATTTGAAAACTAAGCCATTCTGGCTTGGTATTAGTTGCCTCACTTTGCATACGCGGACACGGATTCTAGGTGTTATTATTCTAAGATTATTCTATGATTTTTGATTTATAATTTTGACTTATTAGTTGTAATATTAACTTTATTTTAAATCCGAATAACATCCAAGTGTTTCTGCTACGGAAATTGGGGTCAAAGAAACATTTGTTATACCTATTGCCAATTTGCCATATTTATTTCTGACCTTATAAAACCTACAAAACCTAATGTTTTACTAAATTATCCTTATTAATATTATAAATGCGAAAGTCCGTTTGTTTGTTTGTTTGTTACGCATTCACGTCTTAACTACTGAACCGATCATCATTAAATTTTGCATACACATTGTCAGGGGTACAGAGAAGGACATAGGGTACCTTTCATCCCGAAAAAAAGTATTGTTCCCGAGGGAGAGCAAAAAACCTTTCCACGCAGACGAAGTCGCGGGCGGCCGCTAGTAAGGTTATATTTTTCGCTAGTGTGTACCATACACATTAGGTACGGGTGAAATATG
The DNA here is from genome assembly GCA_943789525.1 of Agriphila geniculea. Lineage (NCBI taxonomy): Eukaryota > Metazoa > Arthropoda > Insecta > Lepidoptera > Crambidae > Agriphila > Agriphila geniculea. Next base: position 18,526,058 of record OX038879.1, read on the forward strand.
GCAACTGTTTTTGCCCTCGTTTCTATTTCGTATTATTAATACTGATGTGTTGAAAATCACAACCTTTACTGGACTTAAAGGTCAAGAAATTTAGACCTTATCTTTAGAGAAAAATACAGTTTCAATTTATGAGATATTTGCTGTTAGAATATACTTTTTTTAAATTAATAATTACATAAATACTTATTTGAAAATGAATTCGTTAAATCAAATTTTTCATGTTTAAGAATGATTGAATAATGATGAAATTGTTTAAGAATTGTTTTTGTTTGAACTTAAATACAAAATGGGGTATTAAATAATAATTTATGAACAAAAACCCTGATACTAATACCTATAGCAGTAAAATATTCAACTACTTATTTAGGTAGGTATGTATAATTATTCATATTAAGTTATGTCAATTTTCGTGCGGTAAAACCAAATCTCGCTAATTGAAAATGTTAATGGTTGTTGCTACGCGAGCACTCGCTAAGCTATTGATTGGGTGAGGTACAGTCTATTGTTAAATCAATCACCTAATGCATGTTCCTATTAGTAGTAACAAATATTCACAATAAAAGTAATAACTTAAGCTTAACGGCTTATCTTTTTGACCCAAAAAAAAAAATGTTAAAAGCGTTACTTTTATGGTGTAACTCGCAAAGGATTTCTTTTTAGGGTTCCGTAGTCTAAATGGCAAAAAACGGAACCCTTATAGATTCGTCATGTCTGTCTGTCTGTCTGTCTGTCTGTCTGTCCGTATGTCACAGCCACTTTATTCCGAAAGTATTAAGACTACACAGTTGAAACTTGGTAGGTAGATGTATTCTGTTAACCGCTTACCGAATTTAATACAAAAATAAGAAAAATAAAAGATAAAGGGGGACTCTCCATACATGGAATGGAAACTGAAAAAAAATTTTTTCTTCAAACCAACACGTGTTGGGTGTCTATAGATAAGTCTTTAAAAATGACATTGAGGTTCCTAAGACAACTTTTTCTCAAAGTTAACCGTTTCAAAGATATACATCGCCAAAGTGGTAAAATTTGTGTCCCCCCCCCTTTAACTTTTTAAATAAGACAGTGAAAAATTAAAAAAAATATATGCTGTAGATCTTAATAAACACTTTCAACCAAAATTGGTTTGAATGAGATATAGTAATTAGTTTTTGGGATATAGCACATTTTCCAAAACCGCAAATATAACTTTGTCATTCATACCAACACTGTGAAAAACACAGTTATTTTTGCACACGAAAAATGATAGGTGGTATTAAATATGGTATGGTATAAGGTAACTACGGAACCCTATGGCGCGTGGCCCGACACGCACTTGGCCGGTTTTTTATAATAGGCTTTTTCTAGAAGTGGGTCGTCTTCAGGTAAGCAAGAGAAACAGAACAGGGCTAACGTTTGAATCATTTCAATCGGTTTAGCCATTTTTGAGTAATCGGGGAACATTTATCTAAGAAACAAAAAAATAAACCGGCCAAGTGCGAGTCGGACTCGCGCACGAAGGGTTCCGTACCAAAAACGGCAAAAAAATACGTTTGTTGTATGGGAGCCCCCCTTAAATATTAATTTTATTCTGTTTTTAGATTTGCGAAAATTCCAACTGTCTACATGTTGTCTTTATTAATATCGAGCAAAAAACAGCAAAAACATCACGTTTGTTGTATGGGTGCCCCCCTTAAATATTACTTTAATTCTGTTTTTAGTATTTGTTGTTAGAGCGGCAACAGAAATACAGCATCTGTGAAAATTTCAACTATCTAGCTATCACGGTTCATGAGATACAGCCTGGTGACAGACAGACAGACAGACGGACAGCGGAGTCTTAGTAATAGGGTCCCGTTTTTACCCTTCGGGTACGGAACCATAAAATATACGCGACGAATATATAACCTCTTCATTTTTTTTTAAGTCAGTTAAAATAAAATATTAACACACTCTTGTGATTAACGGCTAAATTATTTGAACATTAATAATTTTTTCCGTTATCTAACGGAGGTCATTTCTGGTAACTAGCTCCATACTGATTCCCAGAACGATCAAACTATCAATTGATAAAATAATAGAAGCGCGCTGGCTCTTATACTGACCAACTATATCACTCATATTCAGCATCAGCTTATTGCGTGCGACGAGCGCGAAAGCCGATAGCTATTAGGCTAATATTACCACGCCAGACCTCTGCCTAGTTATAAATGAGAACTAGATCCATTTCACAGCAAAACTTTTCAAATCATACGTGATTGTTGCGAACCTGGAACCAACCAATAAAACTTTCACTGCCAGCGTGCGTTTGGTTTGAATTGAAATCTGTTTCATTTGTATTCGGTGTTGAATATACATAGGTACATAATAATGTTATTTTTATTTTCTTAATACCGTGTCAGTTCAGTAGTTTTAGCTACCTGTGGCTCTCCCATGTGTTGAAGCAAACTCTTTTAGCTACCGTAAACAATCGGATATACTGTTCACAGTCAGTGTGAGTGAAAGAGAAAAAACCGGCCAAGTGCGAGTCGGACTCGCGCACGATGGGTTCCGTACCAAAAAACGGCAAAAAAATACATTTGTTGTATGGGAGCCCCCTTAAATATTAATTTTATTCTGTTTTTAGTATTTGTTATTAGAGCGGCAATAAAAATACATTATATGTGAGAATTTCAACTGTCTACCTGTTGTCGTTATTAATATCGAGCAAAAAACGGCAAAAAAATCACGTTTGTTGTATGGGAGCCCCCCTTAAATATTAATTTTATTCTGTTTTTAGTATTTGTTGTTATAGCGGCAACAGAAATACATAATCTGTGAAAATTTTAATTTTCTAGCTATCATGGTTCATGAGATACAGCCTGGTGACAGACAGACAGACAGACAGACGGACAGCGAAGTCTTAGTAATAGGGTCCCGTTTTTACCCTTTGGTTACGGAACCCTAAAAACGATGGTTTACGGTAACGAAAACTGTTTGCATCGACTCAATTTAGGGGCTCTGGTGTCATAATCAAAGGTCCCGGGTACAATCTTCGAAGTTTACATTAACAAAATTATTTCAAGTGTTGCTATCATTTAAACAAACGATTTTTTGTACAATGGCTAAAAAATGATACATATTTTGGTCTGCGTACTGGTATGAAATGTTCATACTTTTGTCGAAGATTGGTTTCAAATGTTTATCCGTTTTACACGACTGCCCAAAGCAAAAAGAGTGTATATGTGTTCAGGGTTCATGTATGTGGGTATGTGAGTTTCTTTATTCCACCATAACTTCTAAATGCCTGAACTGTTTGGATAAATTCTTACAGCATCACGAGTGACACTGGCTATATTTTGTTTAGAAAAAATCAATATGGCTACTGTACGACGCCATTAACAAATGTGAAAAAAAAATTTTTTTTCTTCTATTATTACAATATGGGCATCAAATGAAAGGCCTCGATGAGCACATTCCAAAACCATATAATATGTCACTAAAATGTGTGAAATATAAATAAATAAATTTAAAAAATATTAAAACCACGACTGCCCTGCCAAAAACGAACTAAAAAGTTAAATAAACAACAAGTGTCATTAATGCAATGACACTAGTTGTTTATTTAACTTTTTCTCTCTCCTCTTTCATCAAAAATTGTTCCATAATAAGGTCCCCGACTGCAATGACACTTGTTGTTTAACTTTTTAGTTCGTTTTTGGCAGGGCAGTCGTGTTTTTAATATTTTTTTAGTAATTTTTTTATTTGTAATAAGCAAAATAGACTGAGTAGTTACGTTTTTGATAACAGTCCATATCACTAGCAAATCGGGTCACAAAACTTCAACAATCGTCGGTATAAAATCGATAGCCTTTGTTAATCACTATAATTTTCTGCTGTCATCCGCTAACACCCACATGTCCATTCCCATTAATTCTCGTGTCACAATGATAGATATAAATTGTCTCAGTAAAATGGTAAAAACAAAGAAAAAAGTCAGTCAGTTAATTCCATAATATTGAATTTCCTTTAAAATCTAATCGATCAAACGTTATGACTTTATTTGTAACTTTTCCAGGACTTAATCCGAAATTTTAAAATTAAAAGCCCTATAGCCCTTAAAGTGGGGACCTCATCTATTGCTCGCTAAGGACATAATGCATCGAAAGTTCACATGCACAGATTAAAGTTAAAGTTCTACGGTTTATTTACAAACGACAACCTCAGTAAAATATAGTTTGTTGTAGTAGAAGAGTAGTAGGCAAAAGAGCATAAAGTGGCCACTTTAGGCACTTCAATCTGTCCACGTGAATTTTCGATACATTACCTTAAGTACTTAGAGAGCAATAAATTTAATTAAGTTGAGGGCGCCATTTGAGTGCTATAGTCGCCTTTAACCAAAACTTCGTATTCCTCCATCTATTTTAATTTAAAATTAATAAAAATATCTGTTTCTATCATTTCCCTGCATAAACACATACGTTGAATTGAATTGTAGGTTAGGTAGTTGTGGAATAAGCCTGTTTTGGTTACCGCCACAGTCTTTATTAACTTTTGATTTTCTTTATCAACCTTGTATAAATGTCAGACTACTTTAGATTTATTAACGAACTTGGTGGTTAGTTGACTTTTATTAGTACTTTTACTTCAGCAGGCCTATTACATAAAAAGAATCGAAATAATCGGAAGCAATTCGTCGTTCAATTTACTTGATACTGAACCTTATTCGTGAGGTAATAGTGATACGGAGTAGGACGAACATCGTCCGCTTATCGCAATTGTTTTATGTAATAGGTCTGCAGACTTGTTAAGTAAAATCACGTTACATTACTAATGAAAATACGTATTCTCGCTGTTGAAGAACGATAACAAATTGTTTGACTTTCACATTTCATAACAAAAGTTATTTCCTTTGAGGCAGATTGATTTTCTTGAGCTGACAATGTGCTTATATATTAATTATCCTTTTTAAAGCTTATTTTAAAATGTATATCGACAAAATGGCTGTTGACAGTTTGGCGAATCTTCTTACGCGCCCTGTAAGAGAGACAATTCATACTAATTCATTCCATAAACCTTTGGAAATAGCGTACTGAAACCAAGGACCGGAACAGCTTACCGTTAAAGGGGATTTTGATTGGGTATTTCATAGACTTGTTTTTAAAAACCCTATCAATACAGTAACCCTATCGAAAGGGAAACCCTATCGAAAGGGTAACCCACATAAGCACTTACCGAATCCGAAAACCCTATTGGGGAAACCCTATGAAGGCATTATGAAGGGGTTTTAAAACGTGTTAAAGCAATTTATACCTAGTCCCACAGGCCGAAAGACTGGAACCGCTTACCGTTAAAGGGGTTTAGATTGGGTATTTCATGAACCGCTTACCGTTAAAAGGGTTTTTGATTGGGTATTTAATAGACTTGTTTTTAAAAACCCTATCAATACGGTAATCATATCGTCGACTAACCTTATGGAAAGGGAAACCCTATCATTTGGTAAGTTTTTTAATAGGGTTTCCCTATCAATTGGCTTAACCAAAAAAGGGGTTTTCCGGTCCCTGACTGAAACCATGATTCATATCATATGGTTGCAGTGCGCTATTTACTACGCTATTTTTAATGTTCATAAATGAAAAAAGAAATACACTAATAGACGATACATGGAACATTAATTACGTTTTGAGACAGACCAAAGTGAATGAGAATGGGGAATACCGTGTTTTAATACTCAATGCTCTGTCGATTATTTTACGCTAATGGGATTAATTTGACATGCTACGAATGAAGTTGTAATAACATCACAATAAAGTTGATTTCACAATAATGATTTGTATGTCATGGAGAACTTTTTAAAGTTGGAATATCCGTGAAAACAGTGAGGTTCTTTTATATGAACTACGAGCCTGAAAAATTACTCTCTCTGAATCTTGGTAGCTTCTTTGTCGTAGTTGAAATTATTAACGTTGGCTTTTTATACAAGGTGTTTGGTAAAAACCTTATAAAGCCGAATATGGTAGATAGGGACCATGAAACTGAACAACTTTTACTAAGTGACCAACTCTGAAATCGCGAAAAAAAAATCTGCTGTTTCATACATTTTAATATTTTCGTTAATTTCGCTGATTTTTTCTCGCGATTTCAGAGTAATTGGTCCCATAGTAAAAGTTGTTCAGTTTCATGGTCCCTATCTACCATATTCGGCTTTATAAGGCCGAATTTTATAAGACCAAACACCTTGTATACACAAAAATAGGACGAATTTTCTTTTGAGAACCTCCTTAAATGACAGAAAAGGTATGACACTTAAAACAGAAAAGTGTATTTTATTGGAAGGAAAAATTTCGAATGAGTGGAGACTGATTTAAAGATAGCTGTTGTTTCACTAGAACACAGAAGCGGTTAAGCCTTGATCGGCGTTTGATCATGCCACTGGATCAAGCGATATGATCTTGTATGGTCCACAAAGGCTCGTATTATATAATCAAACTCAAACCTCTGCTTGAGTACAGTTAGTAAGGGATAGTGCTATATGCGATAAATAGCACCATTCCTTTCTAATTGTATACTCAAGCAGAGATTTGAGTTTGAGTTTGACTCTATAATACGAGCCTAAGAAGCCTTCCATAGCATTAGTAAGAATCGCAGCAATAAAGAAATGGGTAGTACTTAATCGGGTAACATTCCCATTTTGGGTATCAAAAATACTGAATATGGCGTACTGAAATACTAAGTGGGCGACGGACTGTGGACGACTACAGATATTGAAAATGGGTGAGTTTAAAATACAAATTGAGTAACTAGTTATTCAGAATGGGCGACCAAATTACTATTTGGGCGACAACCTTAGGGCACACAAAACATTTAAAATTTGGCATAAGTTTTATTCAAGAAAGGTGACTATTATCCTAATCGAGATGACAAAAATACCATCTTGGGCAGCTTAAATCAATTATACAGTTACCTACTTGGAATAATAGTTGCCCACTCAGTATTTTTGTCACTCATTAAGAATTTTCGCTGCTAACTTAAATTATTTGTCGCCCATATGTAGTCACCCGCTTTATATTTATTTTTGTAATCCACAGTTTGTCGTCAGTTAAGTATTTTATCACCGCTGCCCGATTTAGTATTTAAGTATCCCATTAACAGTCGCCCATAATTATTTCTTGTCACCCAATTAATTAATTGCCTAAAGAAATGTTCATATCTTACGATTTAAAATTTTGTGTTCTAAAAACGATCTTGATAATGTTCTCATTAAATAGCTTTGTAGAAAGCTATTATTTTTGTGAGTTAACCGAAAAGTAGTACATAATGTGACTTAAAAGAGTATTTTGCCTCATTTCCTACGCTTCAGTCATTTCATATCAGCCTCTTGATCAAAGCAATCTAGATCGATCAAATTCTTCTTCAGAAACTTCATCGAGAAACTTCACTTTGTCATTCAAATTCGGCAAATTGAGATACGTCAACGCTAAACGTTCATTATCTTGATGAAAAATGAAAATACAATGAATTTGTGAGTTATCTGAAACAATTACCTACTTCTTATTTCCTAGAATGTTTGTTAAATTCATAGTAAAATCACAGGGTCATAAAAAATGTGGAATTATTCAGTAAACTTTTAACATTTATTTGTTTCGTATAGTAATCTGAAAAGAAAATTATTACGATTCTTCTAACTAGACCAAATGAACTGGTTTCAAGTTTAAGTAAAATATACAAAGTTATTTTTAGTTTATACAAAACCTCTCGTGTGGTTGATCAGACCATCAAACTGAACAACTTTCATTATGGGATCAACCTTGAAATCGCGAAAACAAAATCAGCTGTTCCATACAAAAGTACAATCCTACTCCATCTGATGAAACAGCTGATTTTTTTTCGCGATTTCAAGGTTGGTCCCATAATGAAAGTTGTTCAGTTTGATGGTCTGATCAACCCCACGAGAGGTTTTGTATAAACTAAAAATAACCTTGTATACTTAAAACTAGCATAGGAGCCATAGTTACTTTGTTCACATGGATTTTTTCCAGGGTCCCCATAAATTTTGATCCATTATTTTTACTCCCTTCATCATTAAAATGGTTCAGTTCAGTATAAAATGGAATGACGTTGGTTCTGTGTTTCAGGCATTAAAAGATGACAAACAGATTTTCACATTTAGTATATCATAGATATATCACTTACGGCCACCTGTGACTCAGTTTAGTTTTAGTTACATTTTTTTCTCGGGAACAGTAGTTTTTAGTTACAATAAGAAATAGTATGGATGATTATGAATTTAAAAGTGGTCAGATATCAAGTTTTCTGTGGTTGAGGATTTTGCACAGACTACAAAACCAAGTATTAGTTATTATGGTCTATGAGAGTTTGAATAGTGCTTCCGGTTTCGAGCGTATTGTTACCGTAGTCAAGGTTTAAGAGCGATACACACCGGATGCGTAAGCGTATGCGTAAGCGTGCACGTAGACGTACCATGACGTTGTAATGCCTGAAACTTTATAAGACATGGCACACCGCTGCTTGCGTAACGTACGCGTGCACGTAGACCGATGCGTAACCCTACGCATTGCAGCTCCCATGAGACAAACAGGCTGCGTACCTACGTAGAGCGGAACGCATTGATGACGTTGTAGTCAATGGCATTCTCTATTGGACGTCACACCGAACAAATTCGAACACGCACGCTGTCTTTGCTGCGCGTCACTACGCGCGTAACCACGCGCGTGACTTCGCATTCAGTTGTATTTGTTTACAAATAGTACCGGTACTACCGGTAGTAAGTGGTGCTTTATTTTGTTTTTTAAATAATAAATAAAGATATTAAAGAAAAACTAATTGAATTAGTGCGAAAAAATTAGTCCATTTTCTCAATCTTCGTCTAACATCGCGCACTAGCCGCAAAGATGGCTGCCGCAGCGGCTGGGTACGCAAGGGACAGGTTGTGTTGCGTGCCGCGTAGACGTATGCGTAACCCGGTGTGTCAGGCGGTTACGTGCGTAACTACGCGCGTGTCTACGCGTGCGTGACCACGCGCGTGTCTACGCAGCCGGTGTGCCCAGGCCTTAAAGCCTTTTACGTAGTGGAAAAAAAAAACTAATTATCTATAACATCTCGAACCCTTTTCACGGTCGCTTAATGACTCTGAGTGAATTTAGACTTGAATTCCATCGATGGATTTTTGATTGGATTATTTTATCGGACCTTTTATCTAATTTAATTGGTTCTGTGGAATTTTTAGTAATTTAAACGCCAATATTTATTTATTAAACGCCGCTGAGAAGCTCGGTGGCGCAATGGTATAGTGCCTGGCCCAGGGATTGCGGAGGTTAAGCAACTTTCGTAAGGGTCGGTCATGGGATTGGTGACCAAAAACACGAGCTCCTCCTTGCTTCGGAAGCCATTGGTCCCGGCTGCATTTGCAGTTGTTAACACCCACAAATCCGCATTAGGCCCGCGTGGTGGGTTATGGCCCATCCTCCTTATCCACCCATAAGAAAGGCCTGTGCTACAGCAGTGGGGACATTAAAAAACCGGCCAAGTGCGAGTCAAACTCGCGTTCGAAGGGTTCCGTACCAAAAAACGGCAAAAAAATCACTTTTGTTGTATAGGAACCCCGCTTAAATACGGAACCCCAAAAATGGCTGAATTGGCGTTTAAGGGGTTGGCAACGCAAAGCTAATTGTAGATGTCGCTGCGTACGCTTGTTCCTAAGACAGTAGACGTTCAGAACAAAATGAATTGGATAAAGGAAAATAGGTATTTATTTTGTGGTATTTTTTTACCGAAAAAGACCCATTGACCCAAAATGCATATAAAAGACTATTCTACAATGCAAATGCCGGAATTGAAAGCCAAATTAAGACGTTTTTATTCTTACAGAATTTATCTATTTTCTATATCCAGATTTTTCGGAAATTTGTAAGTGCCTTTGTATTATTAAAGCCCATTACACAGAATTTAATCTTTTTAAAGCTAAAAACACGATTTTTAAAGTAAAAGTCCTTTGTTTTTATAGCTCTCGTGGAACAAGCGTACGCAGCGCTATTTTGACAGTTGCCTTCCCCATTGATTGAAATCATTCAGTCTGTATTACTGACGGGTAAAAATACAGAATAATCAGGTAAAAATAAACCCCCTACTCAAATGGCCAACATTCTATTCTTTTGAACGCTACGCTTACTATTAAAGCTTTAAAATAAGCATGTTGGCCATTTGAGTAGGGCCTCTGGAGTCTGTAGTCGCATTTGGCAATAGTTACGTTAAAACCGGCCAAGTGCGAGTCAGACTCGCGCACGAAGGGTTCCGTACCAAAAAATTGCAAAAAAACCACGTTTGTTGTATGGGAGCCCCCCTTTAATATTTATTTTATTCTGTTTTTAGTACTTTTAATAACAGCGGCAACAGAAATACAGCATCTGTGAAAATTTCAGCTGCCTACCTGTTGTCGTTATTAATATCCGGCAAAAAACGGCAAAAAAAAACACGTTTGTTGTATGGGAGCCCCCCTTAAATATTTATTTTATTGTACTTTTAGTATTTGTTGTTGTAGCGGCAACAAAAATACATCATCTGTGAAAATTTCAACTGTCTAGCTATCACGGTTCATGAGATACAGCCTGGTGACAGATAGACAGACAGCGGAGTCTTAGTAATAGGGTCCCGTTTTTAACCTTTGGGTACGGAACCCTAATAAATACGGTGTTTAATGGTATAACGTAATTATCACCAAATACGATACCGGAAACAAGTGGGAGTTGTACTCGCCCACCGAGAGAGTTCCGTGTACAAAGTAATTCTGCAATTTTTTCCGAGCTTTTTCTGAATTTTTTTATGATTTACCTAAAAATGTACAGTTTTCATATTTTTCCCTGTACTTGTAGTATAAGACAATATGACTTGCTAAATTTTATAGTTCTAGGTCAACGGCTTTCCGTAGACTCAGGTAAAAGTACCCTATAAATTTTAATTCCCATTGATCTTTTGATTGAATTGATCCGTAGACTCAGGTAAAAGTACCCTATAAATTTTAATTCCCATTGCATATTTGGACACATCGAGTGTCCAAATATGCGTTTTCTGAGGCATAAACGGCCGTATATTTTTTAACTTAGAAGTCACGTTAACTTTGAAGTTTGATTTTTTTACAGCTTCAAGAGACTGTAGATTTGAGTATATGGTTTTAATTTCAACTCGATACTTCCACGTATCCCCGAGATAAAGGGTCTTGACAGACAGACAGACTGACAGATAGACGGACAACAAAGTGATTTAAGGGTTCCGTTTTTCCTTTTGAGGTACGGAACCCTAAAAATACTTATTAAAAAAAGTATTCAAGTCATGAAGTTTTTGCCGGTTGCTTAAACTTATAATAAACTAGCAACCCGTCCTCGCTTTGCTTCGGTGTAGTGGCAGGGCTCTGTCACTCCGCGCGCGAGTATGAAGCACTTGGCGACCTCTGAGAGGACAAAATTCATACGTCAGAAAAGATAAGACCTACGCGATAGAAAGAGAGGCAACAACTAGGTGAATATTTTGTAGCGAAGGGAGCGCTGTACGACCTGAATTGCACTTTATTGTGTCGGAGCGAGAGTCGCAATTTATTTAAACATTTTGCGGAGTGCAACTTCTGTACGCTAGTACTATTGTCTATTCTGTGGTAGTGGTGGGATCGGGATCCCTTTTTTTCACATAATGGTCTTACGGCCCGGCCACAGCTCGCCGCGGCAGGCGGCGCGGCAGGCGGCGCGGCAGGCGGCGCGGCAAGCGAATTCGCTAATCACTGCGCGGTCGTGACGACGAGCTGAGAGACCGCCATCGAGATAGCGCGCAGTGATCACTGAATTCGCTTGCCGCGCCGCCCGCCGCGGCTAGCTGTGGGCGGGCCGTCATACCTAATTTGATTTGGCATAACGGATTTGGCATATTTTTTTGTCATATTAATACTCTGGCATAGGTAACTGTTTTTGGCATACTATTTATATTAGTATAATTATCATTTAGACTAATTTGTCTTCGCATAATGTTATTAGGCATATTGTCTATGTAGAATCACCTACCTCTTGAATCACTCTATCTTTAAAAAAAACCGCATCAAATCCGTTTCGTAGTTTTAAAGATATAAGCATACATAGGGACAGACATCGGGAAGCGACTTTATTTTAAACTGTGTAGTGAAGCCTTAACAATAAATTTCCTTCTAGGTTCAATGGGACCTGGTGTGCCAGAGAACATAACGGTGACCTTTCTGAACCCGACCACGGTGAAGGTATCCTGGTCCACCACGGCGGACCTCGTGGAGAAGTATGACGTCACGTACAAGCCCTCAGACGCGAGGTAAGCGTATTGCGGTTCTAGAGGTAAAAGTGGCACAGTTAGTAATGTCCAAGTATCCTATATTTCGTTCTGACAAATGAAACTACAGGGTTGAATCGAAAACTTTCGACAAATTTTGTGGTGTTGGCTTTGTGAGACCGTCAAATTAGACAACTTTGTCCATGGAACCAACTTAATCAGAGCAAAAAATATAATTAGCTGTTCCATACAATTTTGATCAAGTAGATATTGACGTTTTCTATTGAACAGCTGATTATTTTTTGCTCTTATTAAGTTGGTCCCATAGTCAAAGTTGTTCAGTTTTTCGACCCACTTTGTCGACTGTTCAGAAAATCACCCTGTAGATGGTTGCTATATACAATATACCAACAACAAAAAAGAAGCACAAGAAATATTTGCCTGTGACGTAACAAAAGTTTGAGTCTATATTGTAATAATTTTCTTAATTGTGTATGGATATTAGCAACTGTTCTAATTTTACTATGCTTTTGCTGTCCGCTTACTTCCACTGTAACCTTTTTTGCTATGCTATATTTAATGTACTCGTATTTATTTCCCTAAGGGCTAAACCATAGACAGCCGTTATTAGTAACAAAAAAGCTTGTAAAGTCAGGTGCTCACTAGCGAGCTGTAACTGTAACCAAAGTCCTTAGATTATTTGTATGTCTAGATAGAATAGTGTTGCGCTTTTGACGTACTAAACCAAACAGACCCAAATTTGTGCGAAAAACGCATATAAGTAATACCCAGTTTTATTTATTCTGATGGTAATGTTAATACTTACCGCTAGTATGTAGACAAAAATTGAGGGCGCCACTTTCTATGCAAAACACGTCAAAATCTAGATTACGTTTTGCAATGAAAATTTTGAGTGCAATTCTATTGAATTTCTACCGTTTTTGGCTAAGCTGTACTGGTTTTCGATCGATCGTTGTAGGTAATTTATTAATTACTTACGTAGTTAATAAATAGGTATTTTTTAAACTTGCAATAATTTTATTCACCTCGTTCATAAGCCTCGTTGTATTTTACATTGTTTTGTTAACCAAAGAAGCGCTGTAGCCCTCTGAATCTCGATATCATTCAATTGTAACAATTATTCTTATAACTTTATTTTACAGTAGATTTATTGACTTTGCAGGTATTAGTACCTTAATAATTTTTGAAAAAATGACGACAAATACATCGTCATTTTCCTTACAAAAAGGGAATGAGCGAGAGCGAGTGAATTCTATTCGATTTGATCGATATGTTATAGTCAAACCCCGAAGTCCAGGCGCTCCTAGGTTTGCCTAGTCAAACCTCAGGTTTGACAAGAAGGCTTAGTCAAAGTTCAAAACTAAAGCGTGTTTCGGGCTTTGACTAACGAATTTATGGCCAAACCTAGAAGAGACCAACTTGGATAGTCAAACCCCGAAACTCAAGACGATCAAATCGGGGTTCGACCTAAATTAGGGACAGAATGTGTTATTTTGTATGTAAATGTGTAAAAATACAGTCTTTAGAGTGAAAATGTAACTAAATCAACAATCTTCCTGTGAAACAAAGGTTTCTGTTGTCTGTTAAAAAAAATTACCACGAAATTTCAAGTTTTGATGATTTATGGTTTTGACTAAGACTAACCTAAATATGTATGAAAAATAGCATTCATTTCCGATGTTAGATTGAGTCAAAGCTGCCTTACTGCTGAAGGTCACGTGATAGGTTAGAAATTTAAGACCGTCTTAAATTTCGTGGTTAACTTTTTTTAACAAACAACAGAAATCTTTGTTTCACAGGAAGATTGTTGATTTAGTTACATTTTCACTCTAAAGAATGTATTTTTACACATTTATATACAAAATAACACATTCTGTCCCTAATTTAGGTCAAACCACGATTTGATTTTTTCGACGCATTCGTATTCGTAGCTTCAACTGTATATCTAGACTTGGTTGAATGCTTTAAGATCTAGACATATAAATCATCAAAGCAAGTGTGACTACAGCCACCTGCATCACAACCAACGAACTAAAATCTATGGAAGCGTAATTGCAAACAAATACTGCTTAAAAAATGGCACCACGGGGCCGAAAAAGTACAACCCGCTCAGCTTTAGTCGGGCCAGCCTACGCATCCGGTGACTGACGTTAATGTTTTTTTCAATAAGTTGCAGTTTGTAATGTAGAGAAAAGATAGAAAGAGAGAGTTTATTAGAAATGACGTCCTATATAGTCAAATGGTGTAAAAGATGCAAAGAAGGCAGTAAAAAGATGCAGAAAAAACGTATCTTATTTTTTCGTTTAAGTATATAAAATATCTATAAGTATACAAATTATGGTCGCTAATAAGCAACCAGTGTTCAGACGCTTTGTGCTGCATAGTTAAATGCCAGCATTTTTAGCTCTATCGACTTAGTTGTACTTTTCATGTGGGGCCATTTTTTGAGCAGAATGCTTATTCCATAGTTTTAGTTCGCTGATCACAACTACTCTCGCTACGACTCGATGTGAACGAAGATTATTCATGCGTACAAACGTTAACCTTGTTACTGTATCGGCAGGTTACAGCTCGCTGGAATGAGTAACTGGCTTAACACTAACTAGCAGTGTGACTATGAGACTCTATAAACTTGATTCCTTAACTTGCCTCTATAATGTTAAAAATAAAGAAAGAAAAAACTGTTCAGCCAGATTGGAAACGAACCCAATTTATTTAATGAGGGCTTCAAAGTGACATTTAAAAAATAAAAATAGTAACTATTTGCCTCACTAGATGGCGTCGATGGAAAGACAAGTGCCAAAATTGGCATTTAAAAATAAACAGCCTGTACCAAAGAGGCAAGTCAGCGCTCGCTGGCTGACATCTGCCCAAAGAAAAACATTTCTGGTTACATCTGCCTGCCTACCTGAGTACTCTTTGAAGCTTGGTAAAAAATATCACATTGACACATACATTTTATCAACGCCATCTACCAAGTCTACAGTTTTTCTCATTTTGAAAAGCTCTCATTATCTTTATAATATGATAGGTACAAAAGGCAAGTTACGGCTAATAATAATAACCAAAGATTTCTTATACTATCACATAGAAATCTTTGCTAATAACATTCACTGCAAGCAAACCTTTGGGGAAAACGATGATACTACTACTACTTTCGTCATAGTTATGTTCCATGGTAGGTAACTATTAATGTATAGTTGGTGTTAGAAAGTGTATAGTTTTCACAGTTTGTAATATTTGTTCGTAACTTAAGTTATACACAAACTCACGCGGAAAATCAAAATGAAATTACTTTGCTTTTCAATATTTTTAGTGAGCTGATATTAGCATTGAAAAAAATTTTTTTTTTGTTATTACGTTTAAACTTAAAATTGAATTTGGTGCGAGACTCAAGTCTTGTATATTTGAATAAAAATTACTTTTAAATGCGATTTAACTTTGTGACTCTTGAGAATAGAAAATGGCTTAATTCTAATTTATGCTTAAGAAGAGAGAAAGTTTGCTTGTTCATAAATAAATTCACACTTTTTGTTTCTTAACTGCATCAAGTATAAAATAGATTAAAGTTGATTTTAATATAAAAAATATTATGCTTTTGGTGAACGTTTTTACTAATAAATCTTATTTAGGCTGTAACAATGATATTAAAAAAAGTTTAAAATTCATTGGCTACAACCCACAATAGTGTCGATTTATTTATCGTTGCACTATCAACGATATACAAAAACCCGGCCAAGTGCGAGTCAGACTTGCGCACGAAGGGTTCTGTACCAAAAAACGGCAAAAAATCACGTTTGTTGTATAGGAGCCCCCCTTTAAATATTTATTTTAGTCTGTTTTTAGTATTTGTTGTTATAGTGGCAACAGAAATACATCATCTGTGAAAATTTCAACTGTCTAGCTATCACGGTTCATGAGATACAGCCTGGTGATGGTGACAGACAGACGGACAGCGGAGTCTTATTAATAGGCTCCCGTTTTTACCCTTTGGGCACGGAGCCCTAAAAATGGTGGTCTTCAAATTCAATCAAAAAAGAAAAAAATAGTTTCACAATTTAATTATAATACACTTCTATATTATGCTTATTAAAAAGTAAGCTTCATACAATGCCTTTTTGACATATGGACGACCACTCTATGATATTCTGTGCCACACGATATCAGACATTTTTAGGGTTCCGTACCCAAAAGGTAAAAACGGGACCCTGTTGCTGAGACACCACTGTCCATCTGTCTGTCTGTCACCAGGCTGTATCTCATGAATATAGCTAGACATCATAGCTATAACATCATAGCTAGGCAGTTGAAATTTTCACAGATGATGTATTTCTGTTGCCACTATAACAACAAATACTAAAAACAGAATAATATAAATATTTAAAGGGGGGCTCCGAACAATGTAAAATCTGTCCATCCTTGCTTGTCTTATATGGTAAACAACCTTCACCCAACTCTTTATTTAAATAATCATTTATAAAATACAACAAATGGTTTTCCACACATAGATTACGAAATAAATTGTAAATAAATTAATAATAATTTCATAAAGTTACTAACATAATTTTTAAATAACGATTTAATCATAAAAGACGTATGACAACTGTCAAAAACTGTTTACCAAATAAGACAGGTAAGGATGGACAGACTTTAGTATAGATGCCTGAATAAATAAAAAAAAAATAAAAAAAAGATAATGGTACGGAACCCTTCGTGCACGAGTCCGACTCGCACTTAGCCGATTTTTATGTCCCCATCACTGCTAGAGCACAGACAGGCCTTTCTTTATGGCTGGGTAACTTAGAGTAAGACGCGCTTCTTTCGAGACGAAATGCTCGAAGCTGGGTAAGAAGGATGGGCCATAACTCATCACGCACGCTCTATGCAGATTGGTGAGTTTCCCTTTTTCGAACCCTCAAATTTAATGTGTTCACCAAATAAATCCACCTTTCACCTTTATTCTAGAACACAGTCAGGCAATTTAAATGAAAGGTACAGTAAACAACAAAGAATTTACACAATAGAAACCTTACTCCCGGAAATTCGTGTAAACAGACTAAACAGAGCACAAAAGCGAGCTTGAGAGTTACGATTCAGGTTTCGCTGAATGCGGTGGAATGGCGGTTAATACGAAATGAGAATCGACGTAGCTATAGCAGAAATATAAAATCACAAGGTTTCATATTTTTCTTTCAACAACGTGCAATGGTGCAATGGCCATAATAGGAAAATATGATATGCGCGTGCCATATTTTTATAGAGAAAAAAAATATACGCCAAGCTATAGAGATTATCTAGTAGCTACAAGTATTTTATTGCATATAAACCTCACAGATGATTGTAAAAAAAACAGAATATCATCAAAAGCGCTTGTCGCGGGCCATATTTCTGGCGTAAATAATAGAGGAAACGTATTGAATTCTACATCAATATACACTTTAACGTACTGTGCAGTTGCTCCAATAACTTTTTTTCAAGAAAGTTAATTGTGCTAAAGATAATGATGAAAAAACAACGAAAAACATCGAAAAAGTGCAGAAATGAGGTTATTTTCCATACTCTTTAATTATAGAAAAAGACAGAGACAAATGATTTCGCATAACGGAGCCTTAAAAATACAAGCAACTATCGTTTTTGAGCGTGCACTGTTCCTTGAAATAAATCTTTCTTAGAGACTATTGATTTCAAACTAGGTATCAAGGAATACGGTTTTGCAACTCCATACATTATTCATTCGAACAATGTAAAATTGTTCAACTAACATGCAAGAAAGCTTAGTAACTTATCAACCGTAACTTCATTCATGAAGTTAGAAATTTCTCGAACGTTCGACGCTGTAGCTTGGTTACGTCGGTGTATAGTAATTTTTCATTAGTTTTTATGGCTCTGCTTATAAGATGAAGATAGTGGCTCTGACAGAAGAATGTATGGAATTGAGTAATATTTTACTCTGTCCTACTAATAGCTTTTACACACGACACGAACGCTGTCTAGCAAAAAGTAATGATCTCTATTGATCCACACATGTAAGTACTTAAAATAAGACATTTGATCCAAAAATCTATATAATACATTATTTAGGACTGGTAGGCACTGGTCACAATGAGGATAACGAGTTTTGTTTAGTGGCTTATCAGAAAGCGATATTTTTTACGATATCTCTTAAACCTGAGAAGTTTAAGAGCTAAAACACTGGTTTTTGGGGGTCCTTATGACGTCATCGCGACGTACACGAACCTTATTTCGTACGTAATAAAGCACATATTGCATTGAGCTTGGCATTTCCTTCAAACCCTATTAACTCAACCATTTCTAAACGGATTTAAAAAAATCTTTTACTAAGTTTTATAGCTAGGAATATGTTTTTATATTATACCAATAAAACTATAGGATTCAAACCTATTACTGATCCTCATTGTAAATCATAACAATAATTTTATTAAGTACAGAAACACTTTACTGATTATCTAAATCTCAAAGCTCACTTATTTCCAATGATGTTTATAAAAATAAAAAAAATCTTTCAGGAAATATTATAGTTTTAGTTTAATTACAAGTTAATGTCCCTAACATAATATCCGTTAAGAAAAGACATTTTCAATGTATTAACATATCCAGTTCAAAGGATAATTTCATTTTCTTTTGTCAAGTCGCGTGAGCTCAAGCCATACATACCAATATTCGTTATAACATGCAATGTGTAAAAAATCCACGTTCATAATAAAATTTCAATAGAGCGTATCGACTTAATATTTCTATTTCGGGCGCTTCTGATATTAAAATATTTAAATCTGAACACCGCAAACTGTTAAATATTCATCAGTCGGAGTCGATAGTGCGAAAAGGAGAGTGGGGCTAACTGGAACGGTTTGTATGGTAATTGATGGAAATTATGAACCTGTCGACGATAACTCCTTGACAGGTTTTATGATACTCTGTCATTATGTCAAAAGTTGTAAAAATAATCATATTGACAAAATACTTTTCTTTCTACAAAAGAAATATCAGTTACTTCACCACTCTGAAAAGCTTTCTTTAAAGTTTATGCATTTCAACAGTGTCTACTTTTTGCACTTTATTTTAATAACATTCCAAATTCCAAATTCAATTTCCAATTCAAATTGAACACGTAATCTAATGTTATTTTCCAAATCATAATATTTATTACAAATCCTAATGACTTCGAGTTAATGTAGCATTATTGCAAAAGATTTCATCGACGCATGCTTGCTTTTACATCGAAGCATATTTGTACTGTTAGTTATGTGAAAGTCGTTATTGATTGCGTAATGGAATTAACATCTGATGTAGTTTCCGATAACCGGGCGTTACTATATAATCTTGTAAGTACATATTAGGCTAATGGAATTACAACAGAACAAAGTTTCTAACAGTCTTTTTTATTCAAACGATTTTTATTTTTATGTAACTTCGGGTGAATTGTCCTGCACTTAAGACTCGTCAAAAAGAGTTGATTTCTTCAAAAACTTGTATAAGGTGCTTAGAGTGTGAACATACTAAAAGCAGTTTTTCTACTCATGTGCTAAAAGTCCTCTCGTCTAGAGGAACTCCAAAAATATTAACAATTAATATACCTAAAGTAAGTTTGCGGCAAATATTTGTCTAAAAAGGCCTGTCCATAATGATATACCACTCGTTGGTATTGATTGGTATTTACACACTCTTGTAAACCAACTCCTTTGGAACTTGCCCATAATCAAAATTTTCAGATTTCCAGAGCGAGTAGCTCAAAAACGATTAGGAATTTAATCAAAGTTTGATAAACGTTGTAGAAATTTTGTAAGTATTTTATTCAGTAGAAAGAAAAACACTTTTCTCTACGACGCACGGTTTTGGAGATATTAGCAAAAAACCAAAAAGTGGCCTCCCACTCCCGCTCACTTCCTAGTCGAGAATGGACTTATAGTATGTTCACACCATAAGCACCTCATATAAGCATAAGCACGAAGCGCTCATGGCGGAACTTGACAGACTGATCGTACTCGATCACGTTTGTTAAGCAACGCTCGGTCCGGCCAGGTGTCGGATGGGTGACCGTTAAGTGGCATTACAACTGAGCGCTTCCGTGCTTCGGAGGGCACGTTAAACCGTCGGTCCTGGCTGTTGTCATCTGATAACAGTCGTTAAGCCAAGTTAGAGGCCTTACAGGCGGCTTGATAAACTCTAACACCAGAGGTGGCCACTAATCCTCATTCGATAAGAAAGAAAAAGACCATAAGCACCCAAAGTTGTCTACGCACCGACAGGTGTAGGGTAGACTAATCTAGGGATTAGTGCCCCTAGAGCATGTAACCAAGTAAAACGAACGTTCACGAATGTTCGCAACCAGCCCCACTGCGCGCTAGTTGCCTCGATACATCTTGGCGTCTACCTAGAATGTATCGCTTACAACCAAAGACTACGAGACCGAGGCATCTATCTTAGCGACTCACCTACCAGCCCCCCTATCAAATGGCCACTATTCTATTCGTTTGAACGCTACGCTCACTATTAAAACGTTAAAATAAGCAGTAAACTATAAAATTACGTGCCGTAAGCTTGACAATTCCATACAATACATCGAAGTCTGTGATTTACATAAGTTTGCGACATGTGATTCAATCATCTATTGCTCATATTTAAGCTTTAAAAATAAGCGTAGCGTTCAAACGAATAGAAAGTTGGCCATTTGGGTAGGGGGGCTGTGCGGTCACCAAGCAAGTAACCTGGATATACCTAGTGTGATCAGGAAGGAATCTAGGCACCTGTCAGTGTATTAAGCACCTATCTAGTGTCTAGGCACCTGTCAGCTTAAACAAGTTTCTGAAGATATCACTCAGGCACTTACCTGTGGCCCTACCATGAGTTGTTGCAAACTGTTTACGTTACAGTAAACTATCGTTTTCTCTCTTTCACTCGTATTGACTGTGAGCGGTATATCCGACAGTTTACTATAACGTAAACAGTTTGCGTCAACTCATGGTAGGGCCACTGCTCGCGCACTTTACAGCCCTTTGAGTCAGTCGTTGACTGTACTGAATTAATAGATAATGTTGCAATGGCGACAGTACCTAGTTTTTAGATTTACTGAGTTCAATGTTTATATTGATCAATTTATTGACTTGATATTGAGACTTGACCCTATTGAATTAATCGTACCAGTAAGGTCGGCAATTTGTCAGTCAATCACTTGGGAGGGTTGAGAGAAAGTAATCAAATTTATCAAGTAGATAAATGTAGGTTTAAATTAAGAACTTGATCAGAAGTTTTCCTATTGATTTGAACTATGTGTATACCAAGTTTTATCCATGTCCGTTTGTACGTATTTGCGTGATTTACTGTTAAAATGTCATAACAGTTTACTTGTTAAAAATGTACGTGTTCTGATTTAGTTTTCAAATAGGTATTTAATTAAGTTAGAAACATTCCGGAACTGAGAATTCAATCTTTTTTATAAAATGATAAAAGCAAATGTTTGGTTGGTATGTACGTTTATTTTTACGCTCTCTTTAATAATTTAACATTATATTATGATAAATTGTTTGTTTTTGCTATGAGGAGTTGTTATGACCACACACGCGAAAGTTCTTGGCCCAAAAAATAGGTTTACTATATATGTTTAAGTATGTTTGTCGTTTAGGTGTTCCTAAATTTTCATCCGTACGTAACATAAAGCCGAGTACAGCTTGTTTCATTTCAGAATACAGCATACATTACAGTTTTCATCAGTAATAATAAAGACGCTGGCAACTCCAGACTTCTTTTAAAAAAAAATCTGGATTCCAGACGTATTTGTTCTACCATTTGTCAATAATTAAGTATTAACAAGTACTAATAAGAGGGGAGTGAAGAAAATAAATATTTCGATTCCCCGACGAGACGTCTAAATCACCCTCAATTATCATTAAGTGGTGAAAACGTAATAAATTGAAAGCAAAAGAACGACCGAATCACAAACGGAAGAGGCGGCGACGGAAACGGTTTGCGCCGATAAATTTCCCTGCGAAACGTTTTGACGGTTCAATGTTGTGACGTAGTTTTGATGACGTATTTGTGTACGTAATAGTTTGATGAATGCACGTGTTTGGGTTCGGAAATAAGCGTGATGTCTTACGAAATACATCTCAAAGTATTAGCTAGACTTATTTGCTAGACTGCAGCGGTGCAGGGTGAAATGCGCACGGACTGCATACGGTGATCTTCACAGATTTCATATTTTACTGGTCTTTGAAATGGGGAATGTCTGAAAACATCAAATAAGCAGATTTTTTGTAGGTAGGAATAAGCTCTGCTGCCTTAATATTTAATAGGAAAAAGTTTCAAAACTTTTGGTGGCGTGAAAATATAAAAAAAACTTCGTGTCTGCAAAAGTACGGGAGTTACAGCAGGATGAAGATGTGGCAGGTGGTGGCTAAGGAAAGCCACCACCTGCCACCACAGAGGAAATAATTACTACGTTTTACCTGCCACAACCACAACAATTGTATTAAAAAAGTTGCGACACAAAATGTCAAAATTGAGTCTAAACTTTGTTTAATACAATATGTTGTGGTTCTGGCAGGTGGTGGTGGTGGCTAAGAAATAATCTCCATTCTGCTGTTACTCCCGTACTTTTGCGAAAACAAAGTTATTTTTTTTGACGCATCAAAAAATTCTGAAACTTTTTATATCAATAAGGGAGCTTATTCCTACCTTAAAAAAAATCAGCCTATTTATTTTTTTCAGATATTCCCGATGGATTATATCTCTATTTTTTAAAAAAGCTACGAATGCTACACATACAATTTGCATTTGGATTTGGTATGATCTAGTCTTTCAGTTTATACAGGGTTATTTGTAAAACACCAACAACCTTGCAGGAGTAGATTACTAACATCATAAACAACAACATTTGTTCTACGACTTTAGATAATTCGTTAGATTTTACTTTCATACAAAAAAAAATATCATTTTAATTTACCGTTCGTATGTTCATAACTCTACGCGCAGCGCGCAGAGCGCCTAGTGCGCGACCCGCCCGCCCCGCTGCCATCCATAGACGTAAAAAGTGTCGATCAGTACAATAAAAACTTGAAAATTAATTTTTGGTGAATGTATTGAGTTATGATAAAAGTCGTAGAACAAACGTTGTTGTTTATAATGTTGGTAATGTACTCCTGTGATGTTGTTGGTGTTTTACAAATAACCCTGTATAGCTAGCTTGTGGTACCTGCAAAAATTTAAATGATTTCCATAGCTGTAATTTGTTAGTTCACATTGAATGATTTTCAAATTGTAGTTTGTGGAATTCAACATGTTTTCCAGGATTTTTAGATACAAATCTAATAGTTCAAGTGCATTCCTAATCGAAAACTAGAATCAATGATTGATTGCCACTTCATATTGTAAATATTGTCCGTCTTTCTGCAGGAAACTACGTTTCATTTTGTAATTACAACCTCTGAAAGCACATTACTTTTGATGACTTTTGTCATTCAAAACGATTTCATAAAAGTTTCCAAAAAAATAAAGACGACGAAAAGTATTTTGTTTATTATAAAAGGTGTTAGAATCGTATGAAAATACCTAGTCCTACGATAAATATTTTTTATTGTACCTACGTATATGAAAGAGTCAACTGTTTCTCTTCATTAATTACTTCGTGATGAATGACAAAAAGTTCTTATATTAAAGAGTTGTGATTTAGATAAATTAACTCACAAGATGGAAGTAAAAAAACATTATCCCCACAAAAGCGTAATACTTTGCAGCATTAGATTAGGTCTAAAAGCGTAATATTTTGCAGCATTAGATAAGGTCTAAAAGCGTAATACTTTGCAGCATTAGATAAGGTCTAAAAGCGTAATACTTTGCACCATTAGATAAGGTCTAAAAGCGTCTAATGCTGCAAAGTATTACGCTTTTGTGGGGATAATGTTTTTTTACTTCCATCTTGTGAGTTAGTTTATCTAAATCACAACTCTTTAATATAAGAACTTTTTTATCTCATTAAATTAGGAGTTATTATCACTAAGTTTTTTCAACTATTAGACTAGCGTTTCATTTCCACTCTTCATTCTTCCTTCTCCCTCTTGCTTGCCAATAGACAACATCGAAATTGACTGATTGCTCGTTAGTTACAGAGTGGTGCTGGAAGTGGCGGGCAATTCTGACGCAGTCATACTAAGCGGGCTAGAGGCTGACACGCAGTACCAAGTTACTGTGGCCGCTCTCTGGGGTGGACACAAGTATAGAAGCAGGCCTATTGTCTTCCGCACACTGGGTAAGTGACATCTTATAATTTATAACTTATAAGAGTTGCCAATTCTGACGCAGTCATACTAAGCGGGCTAGAGGCTGACACGCAATATCAAGTTACTGTGGCCGCTCTCTGGGGTGGACTCACGTATTGAAGCAGGCCTATTGTCTTCCGCGCACTGGGTAAGTGACATCTCATATAATTTATAACTTAAATGGAAAGGAGTTACTAATTCAGACGCAGTTATACTTAGCGGGCTAGAGACTGACACGCAGTATCAAGTTACTGTGGCCGCTCTCTGGGGTGGACACAAGTATAGAAGCAGGCCTATTGTCTTCCGCACACTGGGTAACTGACATCTTATAATTTATAACTTATAAGAGCTGCCAATTCTGACGCAGTCATACTAAGCGGGCAAGAGGCTGACACGTATCAAGTTACTGTGGCCGCTCTTAGGGTGGACATAAGTATAGAAGCAGGCCTCTTGTCTTTCGCAAAGTGGGTAAGTGACATCTTATAATTTATATCTTATAAGAATTGCCAATTCTGACGACGCAGTCATACTAAGCGGGCTAGAGGCTGACATGCATTATCAAGTTACTTTGGTCCTCTCTGGGGTGGACACAAGTACAGTAACATGCCTATTTTGTCTTCCGCACACACTGGGTAATTTACACTCCGTAACTTTAATAATATTAGATTGCACTATAAAATCAGTGGCAGGGGAGGCAAGGGATTCTGACGTAATAGGTCTCATACCGAGTAGCCCGGAGGTTTAAGGATTTTTTTAGTTGGAAAAAATCATTGAAAGCAGGACATTTCTTTGACTTCATAGTTGAAATTAATATTATCGTCCCTCTTTTGTTCCGCGAACAAGATAGGTTTCAGTAGAAAATTCTCTAGCGAAGACTTTAAAGACAATAGCAGTAATATTTCTTGAAATAAAGGTATGTTTCTGGTGGCCTTGCTCTGTTTGATATTTTTTACCAGAAGCTGTACTGAATTTAAATATATTTAAGTACTCATTTTTGTTTCTTGTTTTACTTAAACTAGGTATGCCTTGCACCTCAAATTGTACTTTTATATAAAAGAACAAAGTCAGTCTTGTGCTGTAATAGAAATTATTTTCTTGATTTAAGGTGAAAATATGCTTTGAATATTATCTTTCCGAGCTTTTAATTTTATATTTAAGACTAGAATGTATAACCCTTTTCAAGATTATACCATGACCTATTTCTATTATAAAGTTGCGATAACGTCACTGGGCAACCATATTTTATTTATAGGAATAAACTATATCGCTATGATCACGGAAAACTCAAAAATAAACAGGTACATGGTGTAAATCTCGATATAGTTTATTCTAATTACGTCATAACCATGGAAATTTAAAACAATACATATTTTATTTTAGTCACATTTGCTTATACTATTTTGTTTTATCATAAGCTTCATTCTATTGAACCACTTCAACTAAATATCTTGTCTTTCGTACATATGTATATCAGAACATAAGTATCTCTTGAAATTCACGTTTCACTGCACCCACGGTCCGATCACAACTCGCATATCAGTTGAGTATATCAATAAAATGAATTCTACGAGGAAATTTCAATGCATATTCCTATTTAGAGACGCATTTTGCACGTACACTTGAGAAACGGTTTTATTGGTTTTTTATCAATGAGTAGCACGTTTTAAAAATCACTATTTAAAACAATATGCCATTAATCAGTAACATGTTTTAAGTGTTTTTGAAGTGAAAGAAAACTTTTTCAGCGGCGATGTACGCTTTTTGTATTGGGAAAAATGCTAAACTCGCGTCAGTAAGAATCACGTGGCTGATCGAAAATGCGTAAGACGGATGTGACGGATGGAGAGTAGACAGCTGGTGGCGGAAGTATCCCCCTCTCTTTCTACGGGGCGCGTTGAAAATGGCGGCGCGTCATTTTAAGACGTAAACACTTGTGTCACCAGCAACGCGCTAATTTTGAAAATGGAACTAATAGCAGCGATATCTTCGGTGAAATCATAGACTTATTTATAATCTGTG
This sequence comes from Agriphila geniculea, assembly GCA_943789525.1. Taxonomy (NCBI): domain Eukaryota; kingdom Metazoa; phylum Arthropoda; class Insecta; order Lepidoptera; family Crambidae; genus Agriphila; species Agriphila geniculea. Next base: position 18,552,628 of record OX038879.1, read on the forward strand.
ACTATAAGTTTAAATCGTAGAATGCGTGCATGTAGAAATTAAAAAGGCCACTGGCGCGAAATCTTTAGAATTTTTCTCTAATTACAAACTGATTGAATTGTGTGACTTTAGTAATAGGAAAGAAATAATTTTAATGCTTTGCCTCTAATTTCAAAATATCAAAAATGCACAACGTTAATATTCAAGTTTTCACTTCTGCCGGCACTCCCGGAGTGCCAACCTATTTTTTTTAAATATAAGTATGAGATAAGTAATAATAATGTCAAACCTAGTTCTGTGTATATATAGGTTATTTTTAGTTAATACAAAACCTCTCCTGGGGTTTATCAGATCATCAAACTGTACAACTTTCATTACAGAACCAACCTCGATATCACGAAAAAAAATCAGCTGTTCCATACAAAAGTACAATCCTACTCCATCGAAATGTATGAAACAGCTGATTTTTTTTTCGCAATTTCAAGGTTAGTCCCAAAATGAAAGTTGTGCAGTTTAATGGTCTGATCAACCCCACGAGAGGCTTTGTATTAACTAAAAGTAACCTTGTATAGTTAATTTATAATTATGCCATTAATAGCAAACGCTTGACAACATACTAAAGTGCCTGTTACACGGCTGCCAACCACTTCCCAGCCAAGTTGACCTTGGTTGGCAACCGACATAGCTTCTATCAAAATTTGGTTTTAAACCTCCATCGACACGGCTGTAAATCACCAAGATCACCTTTAGTTGGGACGTGGTTGGCAGCAGCCGTGTAGCAAGCAGGTACTTAATTTACATCAGATAAAATACGGAAACTTATCTACTCGTCAACAATAAAGCTTAATTTTATACTGAACTTATGTTAACTTAAAATTACACAACTATCTTTTAGTTCGGTCAAATGAAATAAGTTAGTTGGCAACTGAATTTATAATTCCACTGTTTGTTAGCAGTAACTCATCCCTTAGCACGAGCCTCATTAAATAATATATGAACTGTCTTCTCTATGTTATGTTAACCTCATACAATGTTGGTTTGCATATTTAAAAGCATACGAACATTTCCTTTAGAACGTATTTTTGGTAGGTACAAAAAGTTTTCTACGAATATTGAAAGAAAAATATAATGAAAACTAAGGACATTGATCATTCTGAATGGAAGGTTACCATTTTGTTGCAAACTTATTAAAAGACATACGTTTTCATTTCAATTAAACCTCAATGTTTTAACCATATTTTGCGCTTGGCTTCCTTTAGAATTTGCCATTGTGATTTTAAGAAAAGACGATTGATAACAGAACTAAATTGATTTAGTTTAAAATACTAAACATCCTCTTGCACCATAAATTAAATATTGTTTAAGTGCCATTTAAACACAATTTCCTATAAGTACAAAATATTTAAATACTTAATTTATGGTGCAAGTCGGAGTTTTTTTATTATAATTTTGATGTGGTTATTTAATTCTTACTTCTGCACGTCAACTCCGTAGCTTTTCCTACAGATAATAGTTTTATGTTCTATAGTTTTTACGTTTGCATTATTTACGAGTATGTACTATTCTTAATAGGTACCCATTGCTGTACGTGGTAGTGAAATAATAAACACTAATAGGTACTACAGTCTATGTTCCACTGAAGATAATATTCAAATGTGGAATTTCTACCCACTTTTCGCATTTAAATAGTCGTAAACAGAACTTGGTACCGTAATTTGGTAAATTAAAATAATGACTCCAGTCAAAACCATGCTGCTTTTATTACACTAACAGTTAACAAAATGTCAGTCAGTTTAAATATTAACCAAATATTAAAATAAAGGTCATTCTAAAAATGTGACAGACAAATGAATGACAAACATTTTCAATTTGGCGGTATAATATGCTATCAAATGGATAAAGTTTTATATAGGGCTCTAAGATCTAGGCTATTAAAAATCAGCCCTGAATAAAATGTTTTAGTTTTGAATTTTTAGATTTTAGGCATACATAATGCTATTTTTATAATAAAATAATTATTTTAATAGGAAACATACTGGAAAAAATTGACTCACCCGTAGCTGCTGTCCCGACTGAGCTGCTACGGGTGAGTTGATTTTTTCTAGTATTTTTTTTATTAAAATAATTATCTTAATAAAAAATGTTTTACTTATTATTAAACAAACGTGATAATGAAAAAAAAAGTTGAACAGTTCTTGTTGTACGTCGGTGATAGAAGAATAAAATAAAGTCCTAAACCGCCACCTATTGTATTAAAATAAGGTTCATAATTGGATTTTACAAGCGATTGTCGATAAAATGCTCTAGTCGACTAAAGTTGACTAGCAAATGGACCGGAAAATCGACCCGTGGAAATACTACAATTGTGTTAAGTGGTGCATCAAAACGAAAATATCGTCAGTTAATAAAATACTATTTTTTAAATGCTCAACGAGATAGTGCTTGGCCATCATCTCACCTAATGTTAAGTGAGGATAAGGCCGAAGGTGGAAGCACACTACTCCCGGAATCCTCATCACTGAGGAACTGGCTATCTTACCTCTAACTGCCGGAACACAACAATTTTCAAATTGTTGTTATGGCGTCAGACTTAGGTAAGATGGTAGTAGCTAGCCAGGCGGACTTAAAATAAGCCCTACCACAACCGACTATCAGCATTTTAAACCATATTTTATTCCGCCAGTTTTAAAATTTCCATTTTGTATTTTAGAAATTCTGTATACCAGCTAGTATTTTAAAAACAATATTATAATATGAAATGTGTGCTTTAGATACCAAAATAATAGGGTTCTCATTTTCACCTTCGTTCAGCTCGTTTTTAGGGTTTCGTACCAAAATGGTAAAAAAGGAACCCTTATGGTGTGGCTCAGTCTGTCTGTCTGTCTGTCACAGCTGGATATCTCAAGAACTACCAATGGTATCAACTTGATATTTGGGATAGTTTAAGATGACATTTGCCCAACTATTTTTGAATTAAGAAATAAATAAAAAAATAAATATCTTTTTTACAACAAAGCCTGAAAAGGGGTCTCAAAAATTTGAAGTGGGGCTACTAGGGCATGTGGGGTCAATCATTTTTTTTTCTAGCCCGTATAGTTTTCGACTTATGATGAAAAATGTAAAAAAAATACCGTTACCCCGCCTTATCTCCGAAGTTTGCAAAGAGAAAAATCTGAAATAATTCTATGTGATAGCAGTTTATATAAAGATTACAGGAAAAATAAAACGATGTATCAATATAGCACACTTTTTAAGAAATCATAAAATTTCTAAAAAAGTTAACATTAGTTCCCCTATCGGTCAAGAGATGGCGCTGACCTAAAACTGCAATACTAATTTTATTATTCTACTCTGCAGTGTGGTTTAATGGTACAAATATGATGGTACGGAACCCTCGATGCGCGAGTCCGACTCGCTCTTGACCGGTTTTTGTATAATAATGTTTACCTTCCATTTGATTTTCAAAACCAACTTACTTTTTAAAAACAATATTCAAATATGAAATATGTGCTTACATAAATAATAGGGTTCTCATTTTCAACCGTGTTCACCTGTTGCGTGTAAAAGCGTGCGTGCAAGAGTTTCAACTCCCCACAGACAGCGGAATAAATAGCGTGCATCTATCTGTACTTGTCCTTATTTGTTAAAAGTGTTGTGTTGAATTTCGTTGCACGAATGAATTTATGGTGACTTAGTTTGAGTTTCTTGAATTGAAATCCTTTGGGAAATTATAATAGGTCTTTATGTATGAATTTGCCGATTTGTATGGAGAATTTTCAAGAAATTGCATTTTATACTAGCATTTTCTTTGTTCATTTAACAACCGTGAACACTCATATAACAAAACTTGAATGTTTGAACACTATGCTAACTTATTCCATTTATGATAAGCGAAAAAAAAATAGTTTTGGCTAAGTTACATCCCATGCGGTCACCCTTTTTTTGCTCACAAAAAAAAGAGTCATTTTCGAGATCTTTTTTTAATGCTGTGAAAGCTAACATAAGCGCTTTATTTTTACTGATTGTCGACTAGCATGGTCATAATTAGATATAATATCAAGATATCTTTAAATACTTTTAAATCATAGAAGTTATTATTTTCTCTGTATGTGACAAAATATCGGCAATTTCATGTAGTATATTGTTTTTTTTTTCACAACGACTAAGGTGATTTAGCCTTTTAGTCTCCAAAAACTTAGCATTATAATAGTCAATTGGTTTTTTAATTTTAACAATCTGAGTACATAATAAAATATAGCTAAGCTCAAATCATCAATAATTGCTATTATTGAAAAGATCTAAAACGAATTATAGTTAAACAAAAGTATGTTTTATAAAAGTATTTTCTTTTCAGTTAATTTATAATTTACAGGTATAGTAATTATGATATAATAATCCCCCATCACGTTGCCTTTGAAGATGTATTGACAAGCAACTTTTGTTAACGTTCAAAGTTATAATAAGAGTTTAACCATTCGTGACTAACTCAATAAAGGTTCTATTTCACCAAACGTCGGTTAAGAGTATAGGATTAATCACGTTTCCTTCCAAAAGTTAACGTGACGAAGTTGTAAATTTGCCGACATTTCTTATGTGGGGACAATGGCCTGAAGGGCGTTGAACTCAGAAAGTAACATTTTTCTACCTTCCTTAATGTAGTTTTGAATTGCGTGAAGGAAGTAGTTCCTTCTGTAACAACATTACAAAGTGAATGATACTAGGAAAATATTATGATAGCAGGTATTTGTTTAGGAAACTTTGTCTAGATTTTGCTGGGTGACTACCGAAAGTTTATTGACCTGGGAATTATATGGGCTCAAATGGACAAAGCCACACTAATGTTCATAGGATGTAATGAAATCAAGCCAAAATCCAGCTCATGAATAACAGTCAAGTTTGCGAATAACAACTGTTCCCATCTAAACATCCAATATTAACTTGAATTAAACTACTTTTCCTTTAGTTAAACAACTGAACTCGTCGTTGAATTACTACTCCCCGATTTGACGAATCAAACAATTCGCAATAAATCGGCGTGTGAAGACTTGGCAACTTGCCAAGTTACTCATTCGCGCTACATTTGAATTTCCGGATGCACGAATGCATCTTCAAGAGACGGTTCTATTCTGCGCGAAACGTGGAAAGATTCGATATTGCCACAGAATACATAATGATATTGCTTTAGTAATAACGTAGAATTCAAAATAGAAATGATTTTCGGTCTTTAGTTGTGAAACTAGCTCATACGTTTAGGATTCATATTGAAAAATATTTGTGTCGTCATGAGGCTGTTAATGATAATGGCATTAAATGTCAAATGTTTTCTTTGAAATCTTATAACTCTATGTAGATGCCATTGTGAAAAATAATTATTGGATTCAGCTTAGAACCGAATTCCGGTCGAGCATGACTTAATGCTTTTGGCAATTTCGTCTCTACAAAAAAGAATATTAGAAACATTTCATGGTTCACCGCTGTACTGTAGTATTGTCATGTTTCACCGCTCCACGCCAGCGTTAAAGGGTAGGTTTAGTTTATTATTTAAATTGGTCCTTTTAACTCCCAAAAATTCATAAATATGATACTTTTAAGGTTTTATCTATTGGTTACCAAACAGTTTCATAATAATTATCATGAATAGCATCGTCTGCAAAACTCTTGGCCCTAGAATACCCGCTTGGCGAGCGCGTGGTTCATTCGCCGAGTGCTTTGACCGATATCTAAAATTGGACTTGACATTTCGTTTATTGCGACTTTTAGCGAAGTGCTTTCTCTGAGAGCATCATTAAGTGCATTGTTATACAACTAATGTCAGAAGTTATACTTAGAAAGTTCTCTTTTCTATTTAGGCTTATTTATTTTAGTTTCCGTTACATAATAAATTTTAGGAACGTTTAAAACATGATATCAATTATGCTCTTCAGTGTTCTAATTATCAAGACTTTAGTTTTGCAAACTTCAGACCTGAGAAAATAGCATTTCTGACATTATTTTCCAATGAACTTACAATCTTTCGACCCGCGCAAATCATTGTAAGTACACTGTTCTACGAATCAGTCGGTATCAATTGCAATATTCTACTAGTTAATAACGTTGTAATTACCTTCGATACCGTCCAATGATCGGAACCACCCATTTGAAATTGGAATGATTCCGGGAACAAAAGGAAACCAATCGAACGATTCAATTGTGAATTGGACTAAAGAGGTAACTGTACAACCGAATACGGTTTAATTGAGATTTGGATCTTGTTTGATCTTTAGTGTATTAACCTCACCAGTGAATGTAGCACAATAGAATAGATGTTCTTGAACAAGAACATAATATAAGTATACTATTATACAGGGTGGATTTTTGAGACGGTACATTAAGGGCAGGTACCTTAACTGTTATAGTTACAGGAAAAAAATCCTAGGAGACCATCCATAACTTTTTAAGATATTTTGATTCCTACACGACATAGGATCGATTGGCATAAAAAAATTTTTTTGGTATTTTAGCATTTTTTTTGCTAACCGTATTTTTTTTGCTAACCGTATTTTTTTTCCAAAATCTGTGAATGCAGTTCATAATATCTTAAAAAGTTATGGATGGTCTCCTAGGAACGTTTTCCTGTAACTATAACAGTTAAGGTACCTGCCCTTAATGTACCGTCTCAAAAATCCACCCTGTATATATTGACTTTTCCAAAACATTTATACTTCGACGACCTTCGTGGTTTAGTGGTTTGTACACTGGTTTTCAATGTGTTGAACCCAAGGTGTTGTCACTAGAATACTGCAATATGGATGTCATATTAAAGGATTTATCATAAGGTTTTGAAAAAGGTATAACGTGACCGTAATAATTAAAACAAATGAATAAAAAAAACCCTCCTGCATCAAAAGACAAGTCAACCGAATAGATGGAAACGAGATTATAAAGGCAACATAACAACATGCAGTTGGTCATAGAAAGCATTCAAATTATTCATAAAGTTACTTTCTATATGCATGCCTCCGACTGCATGTTATCAAGTTGCCTTTAATATTTAATCTTGTTTCCATCTTTTCAGTTGACTTGTCTTTTGATGCAGGCAGTTTTTTTTTACCCACTTCGTTGGTAAAAATAGTTTGGTGCAACGGCGGCACTGAATTAGCTCATTGCGCGAAAAAAATTTCGAACGAATTTCTGTACATATCTTGAGTGATAAATGCTATGGTATAGTTTGTAAAATTATTATGTTGTATGTTCTCCGTATGTTCTTTAGTATCCTTAATACGTCGATACCTTTGGGTAGAAAGGTTGTATAAACCATTTTGGCCAAATTGAGTTATATATACCATTTTTCTCAGATTTTTTTTCTCTGTCGATGTGTATATACGAAATACAGAAATTCACAAAAAAAGTGTTTATACGACCCAGAAGTTTATAGTCATAACATCTTCCGAACGGTAAATTATCAACGTAAAAGCCAAATTTATTTTTTGTAGTTTTGATAAGATGTAACGACCATTATTTTTATCAACTCGGGGTGTAAAACTCAACTCGGTAAATTGCGATTATATACCTACTTACCTAATAGGAATGGTAAACGGTATCGTGCATTACGGATGTCGGCAAAATGACAGATAAATTATTTATACTTCTATACAACGTGTTACAAAAACACTCCTAATGCCGAATATGGTAGAAAAGGACTATCAAACTAAACAACTTTTACTATGGGACCAACTCTGAAATTGCGAAAAACATCAGCTGTTTCAAACAAAAATTAATAACGAAAATATCAAAATGTATGTAAATCTACTTCTTCAATCAATATACCATTCATATCAAACTCGTTAATAGGTACGAATTAGTGATATTACAGATTTATTAACAATGCTTTTTATAGTTTTTAATGCGAGATGCGAGATGAGACAATTATATGGAACGCCTTTATTGAATCTTAACCTCTATAGAAGAGTAACCCTAACTGCACTTGGGAGCTAAGAGATTTAGAGCGTTTTTTTAATTCTTTTGGACATATAAGTAATTGAGATAATTAAATGAAATTTGATACATTAAAAATTCAATCAACAAAGTTAAAAAAATGGTACCAATTTTAATTTTTTGCATCAAATGATTCTGTGCTGAAATAAGAATGAAAGAAACTTAGCCAAGTTAATTTCATTGCTGTCAACTCAACATAACACACACACAATATGGCACAACATAACATTAATAATGATATGTATGATTAATAAAATATATATTTTACACAAAAAAAAGGAATTTAAAATTATAATACGAATAATAATTACAATAATTTAACAAAATAAAGTTAATTTAGTATTTCAAATGGCTTCATTTTATTCGTTTTGTCATAATTGGGTATTAGACAAATAAAAATGAGTTTCTACATGTTCTGGGAGAAACAGGATTGTTTTAATAGTCAGCATTCCATTTATCTCTCATTATAAATGGTCTTTAAAACAAAAATATCTCTATCTACTGGTTTTTGCGTCAGTAAATATGATCATAAGCTTACCATAAACGGATATACGACGTATAGAGTTATTTTTAGGTAAATTTTTATAGGGTGTAAAAACCATAAAAACTGATTTTCTAAGGCGTAAATCCAAGCTAACTTCGAAAAAGAAGATAGATAAGTTTTGATGATATAGTCTTTTTTATTCCCAAATTCTAAGATTCTTCTTTCTTGGTCATTCTTTTATAACTTAAAAAACAGAAAGGTTATGATTTTTTATTTTAAATTAAAAACGTTTTTCGGCTCCCCTGAAAAGTCGGGTTTTGGTTTATACGACCTTTCTACCCAAAGGTATCGACAAGTTTTACATAGCTCAATACTGATCACAATCGCTTGTAAAATCGTATCACTACCTCGTTGAAATTAGATTTGCGATTACATTTTACAATCGATTGTCGATAAAAAGCGCATATTGACTAAAGTCGCCTGTTAAGTGTCTTCATGTAATATATCAGTGCAAATTATTTTCGGGTTGCATTTTAAGTAAACAAAAGACGAGCATTTCAGTGGAACATTCGAGATGTGCATTAGTTCCTAATGCCAGTATCGTGTCTGGAAGGCCCCCGCGGACATCGCCTCTGCGGGGAGGGGGCTAACTGGCTTAATATAGCCCCGTTCCCTTTCTATATACTGGTGCTTTTATGTGTATTCATTTCTGATGTTATTGACTTATAAAAAGGTCATGACTTGCCCTATGTGACCTATATCCAATAATTAATGACTTTTTACAAGTATTTGTAATACCTGGGTGAATATTTGAGACGCCCAAAATTGATGTCTAGCCATAATACTCATAAACGATAAGGAATTTTAGAACCAGATATATTGATTCTACTTACTAAATTAATAAGGAAAAGCAATCGAAATCGATTTGCAGTTAAATCACGCAATTTTTATTTATTGAGAAAATGCTCCGAAAAATCGCGTTATTTGGTATGTCACACATGCATGTTTTTTAACGTTATGGTGTAAAATAAAATACTTTCAATGTTTATTTTAATTGTGTGCATATATATTTTTTGTCGGTTACCTAATATACTTTGTAATTTATTTGAAAAATAAATAAATAACTCAATTGGAAGTTACTCAAATACTGTGTCAAAAAATGTTCAAAAAATAATCGTCATTAGCAGCAACCAAGTTTGCGTTTAACATTGTGGTAAAACGAAATACCATTGAAATGACATTTAGCAGCGAAACAACGTTCCTCCTCATCGCTCAGGCGGCCGGCAGACTTAAAAGTGAACATACCCCTGGTACTTCGAACAGTAAACAGTTGTATTTCGTTCTCCATAATTTGTCATAATAATGATCATTCATACTTTAAACTATTAATCACTTCTTTATGTAAAGTAATGTGTTTTATTATAACCACGTAAAATTATTCACGTGTCTAATACCACGCACTGCATTTTTCTAAAGCTAACATGTCTCAAAATGTTGTAAACATGTTTTTTTTAGAAACGTCATTATTAGCAACGCCTTTGTTAGCACATAGTTTAAGTTGTAATCGTTTTTAACAGTAAGTAAATACAATTTAACAACAATAGATAGCTCATAAATACTACCTTTTGTCAAAAGTAATAAAAAAATAAAGAAATACCTACCTAGTATATTATTGCTTCACTTACAATGATAAGTAATACCATTAATTATAATATAATGATGACCTATCTCTATTCTAATCTCAATTATACATAATTACAGCAACCATTATGTCACTATTTAAGGCAATTTTGTCATTATTGTCACAAATCGTCATTATTGGCAACAATAAATTATTTCGAGTGCCTTTGACATTAAATAGGATATCTTTGCCCTAGATATATTTTTAGCATAAAATAGAAGTACTGACACGAGTTTTAAAAAAAATACAATTTTCTATCAATAATAACATTTTTCAAAGAATCAGCCACCTACTGTCGAGCTTATTATTTCCCATCACTAGTGACTTGCTGTTTGATAATACCCTTTTATAAAGTTGAATATTATGGTAGTTATGTTACAATGCCTACAACCCCAGAAAGTTATTATAAACCCTGAAAAACACCACATGGCTCAGAAATTTAGTTTCTTTATTTGTATGGAAAATTACAAAGTGATAGATAACCCTAGATGAAAATAGACTATTGTCCTATTAATCCTATTAATCCTATTAATGTTGTGCACAATTGTAATTAGACGTAAGCAATAGGCATGCATTTAAATTTAGTATTTTTTTTCTTTATCGTAAGTAATTTTGTCTGATGTCTGTTATTGTGCGTTTTGAATAAAATAAAGTAAAAATAATGGACTAAAGGAAAACATAATTTTGGTCTAGGGTTGTCACTATGCAGTTCATCATAAAAAGAAAAATAAAAAAACCGGTCAAGAGCGAGTCGGACTCGCGCACCGAGGGTTCCGTACCTGTGGCGGGCGCGGCCGGCAGACGACGACGAGAGCACTTAAAAGATCGTCCACACTAAACCGCACACGTCACAAATAATAATACCACTCGATAACTCTCAATTAGTGGACTGTAAACACTCAAAAGTCTTCATAGGATTATCGGCGGCTGGACGAGGAAGGCGGTTGAACACTCGGTCGGAAAAACACTATCACGGAACACACCAGTCAACAGTGTTCATAAACTAATGTCACTTCACATTAATGTCACACCAACGTATCACAAATTCTTTTCACCATTTTCACATTATTTTGGAGTCGGCGCAGTCAATGTTCGTAGCAAGACAGGTAGCTCCGTAGCAAAGCACTAATTCACACTTATAACATAGTCAAAGTTACTAATTCACCACATTGAAGCACTTTGAAACATATTATTTGGAGCACTAAAATCTTAACATTGTCGCCCTTACTGCCAGGATGCACCTTATTACTGGGACCTTTACTTCATAATGAAACCACTATTTACTGTTTCTTCTTTTATTTCTTCCTTTTTCTTCCTTTTACAATGATATCTTCATTATTGGAAAACTATCGGAAAACTATGCGCTTACTTCGACCTCTCCGATTTATATATCGATCGAAAATTAATCCTAGTAAATTCGGAACCAACAGATTTCTTGGAATTTTCATGAAAATCAATCTAGAACTTTCTAGTTTTTCTAGAACTCGGACCTCTCTGTCGCACAGTATTTTTGTCCTGTTCACGCGCAACTGTCTTTGTCTAATTCTAAACAAAACTATCTCTATCTCTTTCTAATATCGAAATAAGCGGTTGTTTTTACAAACCTTTAATAAAACTAACTTAAACTTAACTTCTATAGATAGAACTATAAACATCTAATCGATTATTAACTATTTTATAACAAAATCTCAAAAATCTCAATTATTTCAAAAGATATTTACACAAAAACCTTCGGGGGCTTTCTATGTGGTATTGCCCCTTTGATATGCCTAATTTCCAAAATTGGGGCTTTGTCTTTAAGGTATTGCCCTGTTGGTATACCCTATTTTACATTTCTGAAAAAACTGAAAAATACTTACAAATAGCAAAAACCTAGATTCTAATAAGAACGTAAAGAACTAATACAATGTCTAACTAACAAAGTCTAACATCTAAAGCGTAGATTCACTAAGTTAAAGTCCTTAATTTATTATTCATAAGTCTCACTTCACTAATTGAAATTCACTATTATAAGTTCTTATCACTTTCAGTATTAATTTTATCACTTATAACGTGTCACTAACACTCATAATTCACTTGCGTCGCTAACAGTACCATCATAATTGCACCATCAAACCACACTGCAGAGTAGAATAATAAATTAGTATTGCAGTTTTAGGTCAGCGCCATCTCTTGACCGATAGTGGAACTAATGTTAACTTTTTTAAAAATTTGATTATTTCTAAAAAAGTGTGCTATATTGAGACATCGTTTTATTTTTCCTGTAATCTTTATATAAACTGCTATGACATAGAATTATTTAAGAATTTTCTCTTTGCAAAATTCGGAGATAAGGGGGGGGGAACGGTATTTTTTTTTACAATTTTCATCATAAGTCGAAAACTATGCGGCCTAAAAAAAGAAAAAATGTTTGAAAACGTGCAAACGACGCTCTTTCATATGATACCCCACATGCCCTAGTTGCCCCACCTCAAATTTTTAAGACCTCTTTTCAGTCCCTGTTGTAAAAAAGATATTTATTTTTTTATTTCTTTCTTATTCGCAAAATAGTTGGACAAATATCATCTTAAACTATTCCAAATTTCAAGTTGATACCATTAGTAGTTCTCGAGATATCCAGCTGTGACAGACAGACAGACAGACAGACTGAGTCACACCATAAGGGTTCCTTTTTTACCATTTTGGTACGAAACCCTAAAAAGGAAAAAAAGTGGGGGTTTTCAGGGTTTATAATAATTTGCCGAGGTTGCGTGTATCTACCATACCTATACTTATCTACCATATTCAGCTTTATTAAGGTATTACGAAATAAGCTGTCATGTACTTTACAAAGACATATTAATAGCTGCCATTGTCCAACAGCTGTTGGTATTTTCTTTAAAAATAATATTGACTAATACAATTTTTGTTTTATATAATATATTCTTTGATAGGTTACATTTCTTGATTTTTTAACCTTTGTTTTTTTATCTAAAGACATTTTCACCGCATAGGGGCTTCGATCAAGATGATCCAAGCATAGGGGCAGTACCGGCGTTAGGGGGGGGGGCGAGCACGGGCGACCGCCCGGGGCGCCGGATATAAGGGGGCGCAGGCGCCCCTTTATACACACTTACTTACTATCGTAAATTCTCTTTTAGCGACAAAATCTTTATGGTGATGATGAAACTGACTAAAAATCGCGCTGCGCGGCCGTTTTTTTAATATAAACAAGCAAGATTACTAGATTAGTAGGTGAAACTGACTAAAGATCGCGCTGCGCAGCCGTTTTTTAACTGACAGGCAGAATTGAAAATCTTGGAATCGCAGATAGGGGGCGCCCCGTAGAAATTTCGCCCAGGGGCGCTGGTAGTGCTAAAACCGGCACTGCATAGGGGTAGTCCATTAATCACGTGAGGTTTGAAAGGGGGCTTCGGAAAAAAAGCACGAAATATCATGAGAGGGAGGGGCGGAGAGGGGGGCTACTGAGATATCACGTGTATTTATATTTTCGTTGAACCTGTTGAACGTGTAATTTTTTAAACCGAAATAACCTACATGTTCATTTGGTTTGTGATTTATAGACGACTGAAGGGTTGAGGGCGAAAAAAGAAAGATACTTCAAAGATTACCTACAGCAGATTTATTTCAGCACAAACTTATCACGGCTACAGCTATTACCACAGAGAGACAAAGAAGTGTCAAACTCGATTGAGGTTTGCATAGAGCTGTCACTTGAATGTGACATTGACGTTAGCTGTCATTCGCAGATGACAGGTGTCTTAAGTTTATTATACCTAACAACGACCCTATAGCTTTAATTTTGTATGTGCAGAGCCACCACGGACCTCGCCACAGCAGGATGGGGGGCTAGTGGGAGCCACGCCGCGCTCTTCAGTGGCCCCGCCCGATCCATCGCCCACCTTCCCGACGGTGAGACCACACAATGTATAATAGTACTAAACCTACAGTAGTTATTCTGCGCGAGGACAATCAAATAATAAACTACACTCGTTGCACGGCAATAAAGTACAATTTCAAATAGCACAGGGCTGTGTGCCTATTATTGTATGCACCTTCTCTTTCTGTCCCGTTACTCGCGTAGCTCTGTCTCAACCGACACACGACATCCCTCGTGTACTGGCTCGACTGAGTGAGGCGCGAGCAGTAGGCTAATTATAAAAGTTTAAGCGCGGAGTGAGCTGCCTCTGGTGAGACTAAGCCCCTTCTTACACGAAGCGACTCAAAACTGACGAAACCAGTTTGAAACTATAGTTGGAAACTAGTTAGTGACAAAGAATCGTACACGGCGCAACCAAATTTAGTTGAAAAACCTACACAAAGCGCCTATTACGATAAAGTATCGCGATTATCGTACGATGTTCGGTCCCACTCCTTGGCATTATTAAATCATGTATAAGGTTCAAAATCAAGTAAATCGACCAAGAGATCGTCCGACTATCGTAATTCTTTTTTGTTAATAGACCTCAGTTTCCAGTTGCAGTTGGCAATCAGTTGCGCGCGACCAGCATGACCGGTTGCGAGTGATTAGTTGCCAACGCGTTGCCGACGCGTTGCAAACCAGTTGGCAATTGGTAGCGTCGTGTACGAACCGCCATTGAAATACTAGTGCTGTGACTGTTTAGCAACTCATTGGTGATTAGAGTTTGCAACCAGTTTATTTTCAGTCGCGCCGTGTAAGATGGGGCTAAGAGATGTGTTAGGGCGTTTATTGTATCCATTGACGAGACGACGTCCAAATGGAATACTTGTAAATGGAAGTACGTCCAGATTTAAGGTACAGAAGTGACTGCGTTAGTACATCCAAATGGAAGTAAGCATAGTCAACGTTGCTCAATAGCTTAGTTTTGGACGTACTTCTAATTGGGAGTATTCCATTTGGACGTCTCTGCCCAATGAACGTCTTGTCAGTGGCTAATTTTATTTGTCTTGGTATTGCTCTAGTTGGGTAAAACTAAAGTCTTATTAAGACTAATTTGATAGCATACTTTTTTATGCCCAGAAAAAATGCTTTATATGCATCCACCGCCTGCAGGTGAGCAGGCGGATTGTATGTGGGGCTCACCAGGAGGGGACCGCTACACCCTTCATGCCACCTTTCGTGATCCCACCCAACCCCTAGTGGGCAATTTAATAGCACATCTACAACCACGCTCTTCAGCAGCCCCGCTAGAACTTTGTCCACCTTTTCAAAGATGTAAACCAACCGCGCTATTTCGCCCACTGACATATTAAGACCTTCAGTGAAATTCGGCTTGTATCGGTATTTTTTTGTACTGCTTCAGTTTCATGAAATAAATATTCATGATTTGTATTATTTATTTTAATTTGGTAGCTTATTAACTATATATAATTATATTTATGTGCACCATTCCATAGAAAGCCCAATTAAGTACCTGACGGCGAGACTGTGACGTGTTAGAAACGTTCATCTAACTAATACCTGTCTGAATAGCAGCCCAATTTGTCCTAGTATTGATCCCGATGTATGGAGCTGTGTATGCTTGTTAGATATACTAATTGAGTGTATGATATCAGTATTTTGGCGACTTCCTCAAGCTCGCTATGTTTTCGTTTCGGTACAGAATCTGTACTGAGCCCGTATAAAAAAAAACCGGAAACGTGCGAGTCGGACTCGCCCACCGAGGGTTCCATACAAATTTGTAGGTACCTACTTAAATTTTTAAGAAATGTATAGTTTTCAGACTTTTCCCTGTACTAGTAAAAGACGATACGAGAGATTCGACATAGAGTGTCGAAATATGCGTTTTTTGGGGCATAAACGGCTGTATCTTTTTTACTTTAACTTAGAAGTTTGATTCAAGGTACTGTAGATTGAGTATAATCCTTACTAATATTATAAATGCGAAAGTCCGTTTGTTTGTTACGCCTTCACGTCTTAACTACTGTACCGATCTTCATGAAATTTTACATACACGTTTTTAGGGGTACAGAGAAGGACATAGGGTACCATCCCGAAAATATGTATTTATGTATAATATATCTTTCCACGCAGACGAAGTCGCGGGTGGCCGCTAGTTAGTTTTAATTTCAACTTGATACCTCCACGCGTTCCCGAAATAAATGGTTTTGACAGACGGATAACAAAGTGTTCCTATAAGGGTTCCGTATTATCCTTTTGAGGTACGGAACCCTTAAATACCGAAACAAAAACGAACCGAGCCAGTGAGTGATAAAGTCGCCTAAGACTCGGATAAATCCTCAATACGCTTTGTTACTGTAACACCTACCTAGAATTATGACTGAATCATGTTACCGCACCGTTCCGTTGAGTCACGTTGCGTCGGACGTTTGTATATCTGCAATATGGAAATGTCTTTCAGACTTTGCAAATAGCATACTAACTTTAGCATCAGTACTCGAATATAAACGTTGCTGGTGACAGCTGATATTGATGAATCGGCAATAATCTAAAGTTTATTAATAGCTCTATAGTATTTTTAGGTTTGCAGTATGTTAATGATAGATTGGATATGTCTGTATTACACGTTCACTTAATTAGTAGGAAAGTGGTCGATAAAAATGACAATGACGATGAAAATGTTGTCGAGTGTGTTACTTTACTCAGTTCAATTTATTGTAGTAGATGCTACTTTACTCTAAAATTTCAAGTTACTGTCCAACTTGTATTCATTTGATTGGTTTGAATAATTTTTGATGTTTGTGATACAGATACGTGGTGTGGAAATCGGCATCGTAGTTATGGTACTTCTAGTGTGGATTGGAGCAATAGCGTTATTTTTTAATCGTTGGGGCAAAATAAGGATGCTCCTTCCATACCAGCCTGACTACAAACAGGAACAGTTAAAGGTAAGCTAATTGGATAAATAGAAATTGATAATGATTGGTATGTTGATCCAATTTTTACTGCCTATAGATTAAGAGGCCATAACGAATTTGGTAACGATCGCGTAAGTGGCTGACTCTGGGTTCACAGGATGGAGAGGCACTCTCTGATGCTAAATATGTCAGTCTGTTTGCGTGAAGTGGTTGCGTTCTTTTTATATGCAGGCTGAAAAAAGGCTATATTATTTTTTTTTTAATTATAACCCATGTTACTCGCAGGCAATGTAGCTTTCTATAGGTGAAAAATTTTTCGAAATCGGATCAGTACTTTTTGAGTTTATACATTACAAACAAACAAAAAGTTAATTGCTTATACCTACGAAACGCAACCGAATTTTGGTCAGTCCTTACACAGTTCACATGAGTACAACCAGTACTTACTTGCTGTACTATTGACAGCCGTACCTTATCGTTTTTTTTTCTGGTAACGATAACACATTTTTCACCCTGCATATAAAAAGAACGCAACCACTTCACGCAAACAGACTGACATATTTAGCATCAGAGAGTGCCTCTCCATCCTGTGAACCCATAGTCAGCCACTTACGCGATCGTTACCAAATTTGTTATGACCTCCTAATATACTAAGTCACTTCAATGACATTATTTTCGTTATTTTGATATTTTGACTTGTAACTCCAAACAGAACGTTAGCTCTAGGTTTAAAATAATAGCAAAAAAATAAAATGTAAGTAGCGAGATGAATTTTAATGGATTTTTACTATTGATAAGAAGAGTAAAAATGAAAGAAGACACTTCGATGAAGTTTTGAATAATATCCAGGGAACTTTCCAAGCATACCTATGAATAATAAAAGATTTACAAGCAATCTTACTTTAATATTGAACTTCGTATCAGTAAAACCGTTAGATAAAGCTAAGATTTATATTTTTACTAGGCACCAAGAAACTCAATACCATTTTTATAGTCTGGATTTATGAACACATTTTAGATATTATCAGGTTTCCTTTCAGTAAATCCAGATTTATGATAACTTCCGATGTTATAAAAGTGTTAATGTTTATTACTATGGAGAAATATTACCAAAGAATGAATAAAGACTCAGAATTATTTGTTAATTGAGCTTACTTACTAACATTAGAATATCTGAATTTTCTTCGACAACTGTCATAAAATATGATTTTTGACTGTAATTAAGATCATCTCTTAAAAAATATTTAAAGTCTGGAATGATACTGAAACTACCTTTAATAAAAATGTCTTTATAGCAGTAACACACATTTTCTATAGCAAGGCTTTTATTATCCTTTGAATACACCGCTAGTGTATATTTACAGTTCCTATTCCATAGCGGATATAATTTTGGCAGGTGGAACAGTGTCACTCCCATGTATCAACGCCACTATAGGAACACGATATGGTGTGTTTTTTACATCCAATATCGCTATATCATAGCCGCCTCCAACCAAATTTTTACCTTCTTGTTCAGTCGCAACCTCATTTACTTTCTGATTACCAACTTCCTCTTAAGTAGTGTCGCTAAATTTGGTCACAGTATTGGATTGGCTAATAAATTACCTTATTAGACAGCGGTAGATGTAACATAATTATTAAGTAATTAGTGAACCTTATTTTCCTTATTGATGCCATTATTATTATTAAGCTATCGTCTCCTGGTTTGTTTGTTTCAATTCAGCTTGTTGAGGACAATATTTAGACTTTAACCTCCGTAGTGTTTTAGTTGTTAATGTTTCCTTTTTTTTATTAGGTGCCAGGAAGCAGCGCATTGGCAGCGGCAGCCGCTGGTGGTACATGTGGGGCACATTCAGCACCTTCAGCTTGTTCGGTAACTAGATCATCTTTAAACTCAATAGTATCAATATTTTTCTTCCTAAAATCGTTTAGTATCAAGAATTTCATTTTCAAATCGGGCCTTGCCATCAGACTAGTACCTACTCGTTTGAAAGATATCATACCGTCAATGTATTGAAGAGACATTGTTTCATTATTTTCAAGATTTTCGTTTCTTAAACCCATTCTTCTCATTACCTAAAACATTGTACCTGTAAGGTAGGTATTCGCTTCCTTATTTGTTTTTTTTTTACAAAATCTTCGTTGAAACTCGGTATGAAATAGTGTAACAAAAATAATACCTATTATTGTTACAATAACTTCAACATTTACACCAACTATGGCTGAACATGTGTTTACAATGAATACTCGTAAGTATCGTGTTATTTGTCAAAAATAATGTTTAATTTTATACAGGGTCATTTCGAACTTACCATCCAAATTTTGAGGATGTGTTCAGTCCATGAAATTGAACAACTTT